>MJVA01000687.1:24139-624139 GCA_001939245.1 Talaromyces wortmannii
GCTGTAAGGGGGTGGTTATTAAGATAGCTTATCACTTACTCAGGGGCTTACTCAGGGGTAATATATAACCTCAAATGTTGCAGGCTTCTCAGGATCTCACTAATTGACTTGCAGGCTCGCAGGCCTCACTAACCGGCTTGCAGGCTGCGTTCCGCCTCCCATGGCGTTCATGCGCCATAAAGGTGGGGCGAAGCACCACCTGTCGCTTGTAGTACTGGGGCCTGAGAAATCTCATTGGGGAGTGGGAGAACAGAGAAGGGAGGATAGGAGAGTTTGAAATAATCCTTTGGTTGAGCATCCTTCAAAGGATGGAGGGTTTAATATATACATTTTTTGTTAGGGGCTACATGAACCATAATTAACTACCTTTGAGTCCTCTGATGTTTTTAGTATAGCAGTCAATTTAACCAACACCTATAAATAAACCCAGTTAATAAAATTAATCTATTAGTTCATTCACATGTTAAGCAAATCCCTCAATGTATGGCGCAACAGGCGTATTCTATTGCAACTATCATATGTCGGCTTGTTTTTGTCCACCAACCAACAAGGGACCCATTAGTGTGCATCTGTATTTTCCCTTTGTCATCATCCCACGTCCGACACAACCTCTCAATTTACGCACACAAACAAAGTTGAGAGGTTCAACCGACCATAATTAATGCTTTATCGAGCAACTGAAACCATGGCAGCCGATTTTTCACCCCCGCCAACATTCAGCATCCCTACGGAGCGGTTGTACATTTCCTACTTTCAGCCTGGAAACTCAGAGCACAGCGCGTTCCTCGCTCGTCTATGGAGCAAATCTGGCATCGACACCCCAGAGAAGGCAGATAAATTCATAAAAACCCGTGTCCAAGCAGACTATAACCGAAACAAATATGGACAGCTACTAGTGTCTCTTAAGCCGTCGCCAAACGCTTCCCTTGCGGAAAGCAAATTAATTGGAGTCGTGTCTCTTATGAAAGGAGAGCCACCAAACGCATATTTGCAGCCAGACATCGGTTACAGTATTATCCCTGAAGAAGAAGGCAAGGGCTATGCGACCGAGGCAGCGATTGGGCTACTGAATTACGCACATCGAGAACTAGGTGTTGAGGGGGCATTTGGCTTCTGCGGAAAGAATGATTCACGTAGTCGTCACATTTTGGAGAAAATTGGCTTGGAGTTCCGGGGGGAGAGAAAGTTGAGGGTCTTTGGAGGCGCGGACAGTGCTGTTTATGCGCTGCCGGGCATGGATCAGGATTTGAAGGTGTATGGGATAGATGACTGAAAAACTCTCATGTTAACATGGCTAGACAATACCTTCTTCCACAAATTGGACAAATGGCCTTTCGATTATCTTCAGTGTTCTATCGGCCTGCTCTAACCATACGTACACATATTTAAAAACCATCAAGTCCCCTATCGATCACAACAAACAGGAAGCCACTTTACTATTATACTTCTTCTGCAAACACACTCTAGACAAAGAACAAAGAACTATTTATTTCCCGTAGGGACTAAATAAAATCCAAGAAAATTCACCTTTCAGTCTCTTGTCCATGTTGCATTGTACCTTCGCTCTTGCTCGATTTGGAACACTCTCAGGGCTTCGAAATTGAAACAGTCATGTTCAACTCCCCAGCCTGTTACGGTGCTGGCCAGTCCTTCCTCACCTTCAGCTACAAGTGGCGTTTCTCCCTCAATTGCAAACAGCGAACCGCAAGATATAGCTTGGCGCAAATACTCGAAACAGTGTTCTACGTGGATCCCCCACTTATTTGCCGAGTAGTCAGGTGTGGGGTCAGTCAGATTCAATTTATTGATGAAATATCTGACTCGAATCATATTCTAATATCCATCGTTAGCTACTCACAGCAGGGCCAGCAGTGTAAGACTGGGGAGTTGAGCTTACCAGACAATGTAGTTGATGCAACACTGATACCACGTAAAATTTCTTGGGTGCTGGGCGAGCCATATTCTCATGATAGAATGGAGGGGCCTCGCCATCGGGAAGGCCATAGTTCTCTGGGTCCTCAATCCAGAGCGCGTCGTGGCCTGTATTATACCCAGGGGTTAGTCCTAGCTTTCACAGTGAGAATTAAAGCAAATACAAACCCGCGACAAGGTGGTCCCAGTTATGATTGACCTCATTATTGAAGCCAATGTATCGATTATCACGGTTAAACGTCTGTTTCCTCACCTCAAAGACCTCTGATGGAAGGGGGGTCAAGGAGGGGCGAGCATACGAAGCTGGAGGTGGAGATGAGCTGCCAACTTGTTGCGGTTTGAGGAAGTAGAGTATCCATCCAACAGAAAGCAAAGCAAAGAGGAAAACATTAACAAAAGAAAACCGGCATGTTGTTTTGGCAGGAGGATAAGGAATAGACTCAATATCACTAGACGAATCCGATAGTGAAGACTTTGCTTCTAGAGAGCTGTAAAAGTGAGCCATATTGAAGCGCAGCTGGTTTACGTTCAGCTTTAGAGATTGGATATGGCCGAGGGGAGAGAGACACCGGAGAGTTCTCGAAAAAGAAGGCGATTGCACAACTCGGAAAGATTATTCAGTGGCTTTTTTTCTCTCTTTTTTGCGTTGCGCATATTGGCCATGTTCCGTATCTCTATATGCGGTAAGATCCCATGATCATCGGACTACTGCGTATTTACGAGGTGTTGTCTCGCTGACATTGTCCTGTAAGTTATTTTACAATACGGAACGTACTGTCAGGTTCGTCACAGTTTTACGGCTAACAGACCAACGTCCTACCCCCCGGGCTACTAGTACCATATTAAATCCAGCGTCAGTAAGCCGTAACCAAACTAACTGAGTTGTACTGACTTATCAAATCTCTCTCTTTCTACAGAGGTCCGCTTCTCCAAGGACGGGAAAAGTGGGGCTGGGTGAGACGGCGCCACCTTCAATCACATTTAGTGCAATCTGTAGCGGCTTATTTTTGAGGCTTTGTCTTGCTTAACACTAATCGCCGTCATTTACATAATGCACGTATTCTGACAGTACGAATTACGGGAAAGTCTGTATAAGTCAAGGATTAGATGTTGCATTGCAGATCTTAACCTTTAGCTTTTAAGATTGCCCTTGTGAATAAAAAATCATTCCCGTGGTATCGCTCCAAGCTTGTCACTCTGAGCCGGAGTAATTCTATTGTTTTCTACAGACTGATCCATAGAACCTTTCACGCCATTCTCTCTATCCTCTCCTGGTCCCATACAAAGCTCAAGACTCTTTGACCTTGTTCTCTTCAAGAACTTCAACTTCTCAAGATGGCATACGAACATCTACTCGAAGAGGCACAGAGAGTTCTGCCATTTCGAAAAGATGACCGACGATCATGTACTTTTTCTTCATCTGTATCTCTTTACCTTCTCATACTTGGTACTGGTATTCTTATCGGCCTTATACCAACAATCATCAATGATTTCCGACCAAACTTGAATACTGCAAACCCCTCACCCATCCCATCAAAGGTCTTATTACCAACAATGCCTAAGGTCTTTGCTCCAGATTCAAGGTTCATGGGATCTACTCGAGAGGCAAACCATAACTGGGAATCATTGCTAAAATACCGTGACACCGTTTTCATCCCTACGCCGAATGATTACAACCTCGAACATGGGTTTACTGCGCCATTCCCACATTTCCAAGAAAGTGTTTCTCAGTCTTCGGCCAATTCTACCCATGTGAATTTCTTTCGCATCAGCAACTCTCACCAACTTTTCTGCGTAAATATGGTACGCATAAGGTACTTGGAGCTGCTCACCGGTCATAATAACCCTGAGTATGACTTCGCACCCCCGGAATGGGATAGCTACATTAGCAACTGCTTTGAGTATCTTCGACAGAGTATCGTATGTGGTGATACGCTTACATTGGAAGGCGAAAGTCCAGCTGGAACCCCGCATGACCTACGTGTAGGGCCACGTGAAAGTCGTCTCGGCTGGGGAACACGTCGTGAGTGCATTGACTGGGAAGGGCTTGTTAGTTGGCAAGGAGAGATGGAGAGGGCTTATAATGAGACATGGCACTGAAAGGGATATCGAGACCGCAAGGTCAACGTACTTTAGTTTAAATATCCGCTACACATGTTACTTAGAGTATAGGAGATGTAATTAAAACCATTATACTTCGAATCTGGATAAAATATACCATGAAAATGAATGAAACAGGCTTAAAAAGCATATTCTGATACGCGGAGCCCCGGGAAAAATATGATTTATAATAAAAAGGGGCACTGGAAGAGGGCAAAAATTAGTAGGATATATGCATTTAATTAGGTATCCACTAAAGCAAGGCTTAGTCCATATTATTCAGGATGTGATAGACGCGATTACAGATATTATTCTTCAAATACGTATTTATTCTACTACGATAATGGGATGAAACAGTGCAAAAAGGACATGCTGGCATATATATCTTAGATATTATGGCTCAATTGTATACCTAGGTTGATTTTGTCTCGATAATATTTCCCCATTTATCCACCCGGGGCTGGTCCCATAACATGACCCGGTCCACCACCTGAACAAATTGAGCATCATCAGGAGGAGTCCACTTGAAACCAGGAGGTTTATGTGCCTTGTTCTCGGTAGACCATTCACGGAAATTTTCAAACTTGCGACATTTCCTTGGGTTTTGAAAGTTTGGCAAAGGTGTGTCAGACCCTTGTCTCCAGCTGAATGTCACCAAACTGGGGCTGTAAGCACAATTGGAGATTAGCACAATCGAGGGGAAAATATCTGTTAGATATTGGACAGGCCTTACTCAAAGTTACACATAAGATGTTGCCGCAACATGCTTACGCAATGCATGTAGTGGGCTTCATACCCAGCAAGTTCCGTTTCTCTGTGATTTTTTTTGAACGGGATTTCATCTCTGTGGTGATCTTCCCATAGATAGTTAAGGCAGTGTAGAGCGTGGTTACCTTCGAGCATAGTAGCGTACCCTCCTCCAGCTTCTTCTGGAAATCGGGCCGAGTCGAGAGGGAGACCAGCTTTTTTCATGACTTCTTCCGAGACCCCAACTAAGGGAACTGTGTATCGGTTTGCAGTTAGTAAACCAAAATAGCGCGTATATCAAATTTGATAGGAATCGAATATTACATCTGAATAGCCTGTTCCAGAGTTTAGACTTGGTGTCATTAAACGGCCCTACATAGTCATCGCCCACCCCTAGTACGTCTACGGGAGTTTGCATTTCGAGTTCTATCGCGCTAATGGCAGGAGCTGGTTATACGGTTAACATCTGAGTATGTAGGATATGAAAGAACAGAGATATTCACTGAAAACTAACTTACATGGGGTAAATATCTCTTCCCAGCCCTGGTGGTTCTGATGCCGGAAGGCAAGGAGCGAATAGAGCAGCATTGATAGCGAGAAGAGAAAGAACACTGTCTGTAAAACCCAGAACCAGTAATTCCTTGGCCTTTGATAACTCATTCCATCGCTGAGAGGAAGTTTCTCTCCATCGTCGCTATGAGATAAAAGAGAAGCTCTGCCGGAGTCTTCAGATTCTCTGTGGCTGAGGCTCTCCTCAGATTCCTCTTTCACACTTGGGAAGGTCGACGAAAAGAAATTCATTATGGCAACGTGAATGTCACAAGGCAAAAAGCTAGGTACCTGATCAACTGAAAGACCAGCGGGAAAATGGTGGGTGGCCGCAAAGGATATTCAACACTTTGCTACGGACACTCTCTACTCGTCAATGACAAGAAACTCACTCCATTTATCGGCCGTATTTGCCGTCGAATCAGAGTTTCAGTTTCTATCATCCCGCATCCTTCAAAAAAAAATAACAATAAGTTCCCCATTTTTAAATTTTACCACAGTCATTTGGAGGTTTCTTGTGGTATTTATTCCTCAGTGCGTGACAATACTCACGTAATTACGTTATTAAACTATTTGTAACGTTTTTTTCTCCAAATTGCTTACCAGATCAGGGTTTCTAAAATGGGAATATAATCTGCGATGATCTATCGCGCAGTGCGGAGTAATTACATTACCATGTGATGCTCCGAATTCACCGTTGGGTCGTTGGTAGGATTGAGGCACAATCGGTGGCTGCTATGTCGCCATTCTTGTGCACCAATGTGGACCAATCGCGTTCTTGGCTTATCTGAAATGTGTTGGATTACTATGGATACCATGCAGCTTAGCGTTGGAGGCAGCCTAACGTTATTGATCGACAATTTAAAGTCTAATTTAAGGAATGTTGGTCTCACATGTGGCTGATGCAGATCCTAGGGTTAGTCGTTTCCTTTCCGTCAACCAAATCAATAATATGCAGTTTAGAGACGGAATTGCCAAAGTCGCTCTTGCAGAGTATGTAGTGATCGCTCTTGCAGAGTATGATCACTACTTCCTGGTCTTCATTTCGGATAACTTCTTTTGATCGCAATCGGAGATCATGGCTAGTAACCAACCTCTGATGGCAAATGAGCCCGAAGAGAACGATCCCGCGGAGAAGCTTCTGGCAGGCGAGTCCTTTGTCAGTGACGAGTATGCAGTACTTTACAAGAGGAAGAATTGTTGGCTACCCAAGGCCGTCGTCCCTTTATTGCTAACATTTTTTGTTCTTTACTCTGTCTCCTTGGTATTGCTTGTAAAACGCTCAATGCCGCATTGCCAGTCGCGGGATCCAAATGAAATAATTTATTGTGAGACTACTTAGATGTTCTTTTTACGATATCCATTCATACTAACAGACTGATAGCACCGGCCCGAGACATTGTATTGAAAGAGAGCAAGACTCTTGACAATTCTGTGCTACATGGCAGCATTTTCAAAGGTCCGCCGCGACCCGAGTTAGATGATGCATGGAAGCAGCTTTTGATCAACGCGAATATCCGAGTATCAGCAGAGGAACTTGAAAAGGCAGGAAAAGATTCGATTCCACTAGAAGATGGTTCCGGCTATTATGCCATTTTAGACGTTTACCATCAGCTACATTGTTTAGTACGTTCCTGTTCATATCCATACGTTTTGGCAAATACTTACAGTCTTTATTTGAACCCAACAGAAATATATTCGCCATTTCGTTTTTGGGGAGTACTACAACGATACTCATCCATGGACTCCTACCCATGTCGACCACTGCATTGATGGTATCCGACAGAATCTGATGTGCAATGCGGATTTATCACTGATGACTTTTAGATGGGTTGATGATGATCTGAGCCCAAAGCCTAATTTCAAAGGGCTTCATGAGTGTGTGAGCTGGGAAAAGATTGAGAACTGGGCAGCTTCCCGGTCATTTAATCCCGATGACCCGAAATTACTTCTTCACCCCAAGCTGCGAGCCCAGTAGATATTAATTGTGTAACTAACACTCAAGTATCTAAAATATAGACATAAAAGTGTGCAGTTTAATGCAATAATGAAAAATTGATTATGTCTGACTAGTTCGTAGCTACACTTAATCTACCACTCTTTCCGGGTCTCCAGGCGCCTGTTGAGGGCGATGCTTTGATGTCCAGTCATAAATGTCAGAGTAATTTTTGCAAAAATGTGGCTCAGCATCCTTAAACTCATCATCTGCAGCCATTGGAATGAGGGTCGTGTCAAAATTGCACATCATAGTCTGTCTTATTTGATCCAGACAATGAACGATATGCACCCAAGGAGCTGTTTGCTCCTCTTTATTGTAGGAATGGTAAAGTGATGCTCGTAAAATGACCTAATAATTATTAGAATAATTTATTAAGGGAATAATGGATTATTGACGTGCCAAGCAGTGAAGGTTGTGAAACCCAGATACCACATATATGCTGTTATGGGCCGCGTCTGGGTCTGTAACCGTGCTTGAAAGCTCGTGGGCTTCAGCCTCTGTTTTTGCTATGGAAACCTCACCATTTCCAGCTGTAAGAAATATTGTTAGCTGAGAGTACACAATTAGAATCTTTTGCAATCTCGAAATTTTCATACAAGGAAAAAGCCCTTTCCATAACTCGTCTGAATGATTTCTCGATTCTGCTTTGCGACCAAAGGCAGTATCCTGATAAAATTGCACATTAATGGTGTTATAGGGTGGATCTGTTAATATGAGTAAGTAAATTCTTTTTACATTTTCCGTGGCGAGAAATGAAAGCCATCTTACAAGAAGAAACATTTGTGGAAGATCCGGAGGATGGCACAGCAAGCATCCATATCCATCCCATATTCCCAAGAAACAGCAACACAATTAGAAGTAATCCGCCAGTAGCCAATCGATTGGATGGTGCATGTTGACAGTAATTTTCTACATTGTGGTGTTCTGGCAACTCATCTGCTTCAGTGCTGGGAACTCGATCATACTTCATATTTGGATATTTGAATCCACATAAGCAACGGTTTGCAATAGGAATATTCAAAGACAGTGAGTGAAGAGGGGAATCACCCCTTCCCCCCCTTCAATGTGGCTAGGTTCCTAGCTGGAGCTATTGGGAGGTGTCCAATAAGTGAAACTAAAACCCATAACCCAAAAGAGCTTAGGCGACTACTAGATGGGGCATGCGAGATGCAAGACGAGTTATGTCGATCCCGACGAAAATGGTTAAAGAACCCGCCACGCCACGGAGTTAACTTGCCCCCGATGTCGATTCTTCCTCTATGAGTATCCAACCATAATAATTAATGATTAATTAACGATTGCGATATAGCAGTTCCCACTGATAACTTCTGGATTTAGCAAGAAGCCTCAAGATCAACTGAAGAAACTGGGGGCTAAGATATTGCCATCTGACTAACCACCAATCGCATCGATTAAATCTCCAAGCTCTTGCGGTCCCTTTTTTGGCGTCTTTCCAAGTGCGTATTTCAAAGGCGTTTTGAATCGGAAATTCAATACGTATTACAATACCGGCCCCTAAAGTGTTTAGAGTTATGCATAACTAGCGCCACGCTATGACTAGGGGATATAGTGACCCACTTTGGAGATGTTGTAGATTCTAATATTAATATAATGTATAATTTTTTTATTGACACGAAAAAAACTATTGGTGGCGCATGGTAGCTAATCATAAAAAACGTTAAGGTAATGCTAAATTACCAAATAACTACGAAATCTGGATACCTATCATGTATTAATTGTTCTGTTCCGGATGCCTGGTCCAGAGAGAAGAAACTCTAATATCTAGAGAAATGCCTCGGTTTTTGATTATAAGTATTGCACAATAGTATTTTCTGCTATAAATCTAGTTTCCCTTAGTACCATCCTATTGTTGTTATCAGCAATGCCTTGAAACTCGGTTGTTAAATACTACATAGCAAGTTGAAATGATAACCAACGTTGGGAATAACTTCAGGTACTTTTGATAGGGCAATGTTGAATATTCCGTCATATATGCATACTATTTAATCATCAATGAATCCACCTACTTGACGGCGTGTTTCCGGGAATACACAAGTACGAAAAATCATTGGAGTTTTTCGATTGTATTGATACGGCCTTTTCTGTGTCACCGTAACCTCAAATCTCAGTCTCAGATTTAGTGAGTGGGCGTATTTTCTCAACCCCGCAGATCCTCTGTTTGCGCGCCTTAGCTGAGGAGAAGAATCGGTGAACAGTGTGACACCAGACTGTGTGGTGTCTTTAGTGGGTGAGAAGGCCGCTACCAACAGTTTGAGAATTTCTGAGAGGGATGTGCTAACCGAGGGGAAATTCACTAAGGTCAAATTCAGCATTGGGACTTTTAGGTTAGTTTTAGCATTATTCAATTATTGGTAATGGTTACCATTCAAAGAGTATTATATAAAGATGGAAGGTACCTCTAGGCTGTAGTCACTGGCATACTCCCTCCAATAAATTTTTTTTTGGCATCACTCAACCTACAGTTTCTCCAAGCATCCAAAACACAGGTGTCTTTCATTCAATTCAAGATGGTCTTCCACAAACCCTCTATCCTTGCCCTAGTTCTGGCTATCCGAGCCCTTGTTTCTGGTGCCCCAATCGCCGCTTCAAACAACGGTATGTGTCTATACACGGCGTTCTAGTTGTCTTTACTGACCCAGAATAGCTGTTAATGCTGCTGAAAACACCGACTCTACTCTTGTATGGGGTAGCCACGGCACTAGTGCCGAGTCTAGGCGCAATGCTGTCCCTATCGGACAAATCAAGCGTGCGGTTGACGGCTCTGTCTCATTTGAGGCTCTGGCCCGCCGCGATGGACCTCCTACTAAAGAGGATCCCTGTGAGTTGCCAAGTGATGGTGACGAGGATTTCAGCAATGGTCCTTTGCTCTGCTCCACTGCTGCCTATGTTTGGGGTAGTTATGGATATGATGCTAAGGTCAAGCGTGACCCTGTCCCCGTGGGCGTTTTGAAGCGTGGCGAGGACGACTCCCTCTCTTTCCAGCCACTTGACATCGATGCACCACCTACCAAAGAGGATCCCTGTGAGCTGCCAAGTGATGGTGACGAGGATTTCAGCAATGGTCCTTTGCTCTGCTCTACCGCCGCTTATGTCTGGGGCAGTTACGGATATGACGATGCCGGTCCCAATGACGCTGTCCCTGTTGCTCAGGTAAAGCGTGCTAACAAGTCATTGACCGTTAGAGCCACCAACATCAACAGAAAGCGCGATGGACCCCCTACTAAGGAGGACCCTTGCGAACTACCCAGTGATGGTGATGAGGACTTCAGCAACGGCCCCTTACTTTGCTCTACTGCTGCTTATGTCTGGGGCAGCTACGGATACGATGCTTAAGAAGTCACAAATAGGCAGAACTCCCAAAAAAGCCGGTACCTTTGAGTTTGGGAGTACAAATAGGATTCTGCAAAGGGTCCTTACTGAGAAAAGTCACGCCGAAGGTGAATTGTGACTTTGAAAGCCGGTAGTCTTAGTTGCTGTTAGGAATGAAGAACAACAATGTCACTCTTTTAAAATATTTCCATTTCCTTAATTTACGTAGGAATTAGAAAAATAATCGTGGTTAAATATATTTGTATCCTATCCAATGCGACGACCATTCAAATGTTGGTGGTGTTACTTTTCTCCTAGTCTGGTTAGGTGCTTTGCCGCTAAGCAGTAGGTAAGGTATAAGTTATTCAGTAGCGCAAGTTCTTCCGTTCTTCAACTCACTCACCTTATTACCTTGCCCATGACAATTCAATTAATTAAATCCAGAACAAGCCCTACTAATCTTATATCTTCTTTCTCACTTTTACCATGTTTTCTTTTAGCATGTCCCGATCACTCTGGGGCTATTCTGCGGTTGATTTGGATGAGGAGAAGGATGGGGATTTGGAGGTCCCTGTTGTTGGAAATTCTTCATTCAGAGGCTATTCCAATTTCTTTGTCAAATACCTTGGGTGGATCGTATCTCTGATTCTCGCCGTGGCATTGATCGCAACTCAACGGCAGCCAGTCAACCAAGAAAACAAGGACTGTTTTAAACAGACCGCATCCTACTGTAACTGATTTCCTCATAAAACGTTAGAGATACATTGGAAAACACTGCTTACCGTTATTTCTAGCCCCAATTCTCAATGATCTGAATCCTGGCCATCTAGAATTTCCATTCAATGGTTCTATCCGCTGGCCATCGCCATATCGAGGACCTCCAAGTCCGGACATAGATGCGGCATGGAATCGTATTTCGATTGGTATGAACTAAATGTGCTTCTTCCTCAATGGCACTGATTTAAAATAGTTCGACCACTTAATCTGTCGATCTCGCGAGAGGATTTCTCGACGATTGGTAGTGATCCAGACACAGCTGCAACAAACGCTCCAGTAAGTTTTCGCCAGAATTATTTAATGCAAACTCCATTCTTGATACACAGCTGACCCTGGTAGGAGCATGGAGGTGGATATTTTATGGTACCTGAATTCACCCACCAACTACACTGCGTGGTAAGTGTTTTATTCCTCTATTTTTTATCACCGTCTCTTTAAATATGGCATATTAAGCGCATATCTAGAATTTGCTACGCAAAACATCCTACTTCAAGTTCGAATATTACAACCGCTTCGACCCGGACTTCACAGACAACCACGACACATTCAAAGTCCACATCGGTAAGCAGCAGCACAAAAATTTCCCAGCATATAGTCAATTCACCGGGGCTCACAAATTCCACAGACCACTGCGTTGAAATGCTACGGCAATTTGTCATGTGTCATGCAGACGTTGGCATCGTCACCGCTCACGTAAGTGGATCCATCTATTGCGCAATTTCTCATTTACGCCACCGTGAGATGGGGTGACGCGCTGACAGAAGAAAAAAATCTAGTGGATCGAGCAACGATCAGCACCTTGGCCAGACTTCAATACCAAACATGTATGCCGAGATTTTGAAAGGGTGTTGGCGTGGACACATGACCATCAACTACCAGAGGGGACACCGCTTATTCCATCGAAACCCGATGGGGCTCGAGCTTTGAGCTCCCCGCCCTAAAATGGGGGGGGGGGGGGGGGGGGGGGGGGGGGGGTATATGGACAGTGATAAGAAAAGAGAGTGACAGGACTTGGACACCTCGGTAGCTTTCACGTTTATTACGGTCAACTGTGCAGTGTGCATGTATACAAGTATCGATGAGAAAATAGTATATTTTAAGACGCATAGTACTTCGTATAATTAGTACATATGTCTAGAAGTGGAGACAGAGATCTATATCCCACCTTGTACTGATTGTAAAAGAGGTTTTTGACCAATGGAGGTCGTGATAACCAACAGATGTTGGACGGTTAAGCATCTAATTTAGTTGCGGCTGGGAGAGACTAAAAAGTGGACCGCGCAACTTGTGTAAAGTTACTCCACGATCTGCCTGGCCCCACACCAGATCCGTGCAGTAAGCAGCCCCTGCACAAGTGGGTCTGCGGCTGATTATGTTTGGTTACTGTATGTATGGTCTTGTATGGTAAGTAACTTTCGAGCCTTTCGTGTATGGTACGAAACATCCATACCGACAAAATTATACATCTCTTTGTTATTATTATTTTTTTGAGAAGCCACCTCCACTTGACGGCCAGTTTTTATGCGTGATTTTCATATCGATAATATTCATTATATGCGATTCTTACACACCGCCTATTTGTATTATCATTTTCGGCAGTCAGTCTTACGTCGGTGGTTACACTGAGTGAAGGTCAGCTTCCATTGTCGCTTTTTGGCAAGGTGCAGTAGCCACAAAAATTGGAAGAGGTCAGTTTCCATTTTGAGATGACAGAGTAGCCCGCCTAATCTTCAACCGATACCTCGGCAACTTATTCTATCGTTCTCTGAAGATTGAGGCCGAAGTGGCAAACCTCAATCTACGTGAGAGGAAGGAACACCCGTCACAATGGCTTCCGGAAAACCCTCAGTATTCATTGTCTACAGTGGAATTGCAATTCTCGCGGCAACTGTCGTTTCCCTGTCCTTGCTTCTGCCTTATCTTCCTTCATCTCAAACATTCGACCTCTATCATTCGATAAGTGCAAACTACAAAGACCAAAAACCGCAAAATGATAACCTCTATCCATTCCACACTATACCAGAGCTCGAGAATATGTCGCTAGAGGGTGACGCTGCATGGCAACAAATAACGACTACACGGGGAGGCGGTTTCCTATGGATACGCCACAATGACACATATAGAGTTGGCTGGGGTGTGAGCATGTTTCATGCCTTGCACTGCCTTAGCATGATCCGCGAGATAGTCAAGCAAAACCCCCATTTTGACAGCGAGACAGGGGGAAGCGAACATGGCAGCGGAAACGAACACGATGCGCATATGGATTATAAGCACGCTGGTCATTGCCTGTCGTATATTGCACAGTCATTACTGTGCTCAGCGGACGGAACACTTGAGAAGCCGCGCAGTCTTTTGGATGCGAATGGAGATATTCTGAGAGATGACGTGAATGGAGAGGATGTCAAACATACGTGTAAGGACAGAAATCTATTGTTGGACATGATACACCAGTCGGAGAAGCAGCCACTAGATTATTATCCGGATACTAAAGAGGGAGATACCATATGGGATGTCTTTGAGTGAGCTGTACTTGGTATCTTTTACAATAGAGGATATATATAAAATATCCATATTGCAAAGTTCTCCTGAGAAATTCACTTAACGATCGTTTATACTGTAAATATATGGCAATGTACAAAGACATATCTCACTTGCTATCTAAAAGTCCATATTCTCTTCTCACAGGATCTCATCTAATTCAGTCCCGTTTTCTGGCCGATAAAGACCACCCAACGACACCTTATTCCGGTGAGACCACTCTCTGATCTTGTCCCAGTTCTGGCAGCTATGAGTCGTCTTAAAGTTTGGCTTGGGCATATCTTCGCCTTTAAGCCAGTTATAGGTCAAGATACTAAGATCTCCATTGCACTGAATCGATTGTCGCAGTTGTTCAATGCAATGATCTAGAGGAGGCACTATGTGAGCTGCACAATTCATTTGATCACTACCAGGGCCACAAAAGACTAACCTTGATGACCTTTGATAACATCCTCCGAGCCGCTGCTGAAGGCAATATAATCCGGATACTGGTCCCTGTGTAGGCTTTTGCGAAGTAGATTCTGCATTTCGTTAAATTTTGCAAATATAAAGCAAGGGATGTCGGTTTTACCACACAGTGTAGTTTATGAACTACATCGAAAGTCGCAAGATAGTGTCCATCTCCTTCTGCGTCGCCTGGCTTGTGCACTTTTACACCCGTCTCTGGAGAGGCGTTGACTTCTCGGAAAAGTTCATCGGAAATACTGAACGCGTCCACTTCCTTCTCTATTAGGGAAGTCCACGCCTCGTCAAGTTCTGGAGTCGGAGGCCCCAAGTATTTAGACGTTAGTTTGAATACTTCGATATTTTGATCGATGATGTCTTTGGCTGGGGCTAGTGGAATTGTTAACATGGCAACTTATGGGGTTGTATGCTGGCTGAGACAAACATGGAGGTGGCTGAAAACCCCTCAAGGAATTTGGGCATGTTCTATGAGAAACCCAACCGAGAAAACTAGCTAGAATTCCCACGTTGACTATGAGAAGCAAGACGTTGAGAATAGCGATAATCTGTAGAGGCAGAGGCCAAGGCGATCGTCGAGCAGCCGGCTGAGATGGTGTCTCGTCTTCAAGAAGTGGTTGATAGAACGTTGAGGTCTCAATATCAGAATTTGATTTTGAAGAAGCCATTCTAACAACAACGATAGAAATACTAGCGATAGTATCAAGATTCTAGCCTGAGTTTAGCTGTGGAACCTCAAACCCACCGTCAAGGAATTAACACGATGTCATGAGTAGTAAACATGGAAACACCAATAGACGGGATGTTGCTGGCATTCATTTCCGGGCGAATTTACTGCGATCAAAGTGGAGATAGAATCACATGCGAGAAGGAATCCAACACTTTCGTGCGCTATACATATTAGATTCGTCGTTACCGGGGTGTTTTATAATACATAATACGGCGATCCTGTTCCGTAATACGGCACTTATGCCCGCCCCACCACGCTCGTATATTTTCTCAGGCCCTTGTTTGTCTCACATTTCGTGATCTGCTTCGAACATGCAGTAATTGATAGCAATGAAGCTTGCCACCAGAATCTTGGCGAGTGTGATATGCTTATGGCGTTCTCGCTATCTCAGCTTCCCCTTCTGGCTTCCAGCCCCCCATTCAAGATGATTCGGATTGCCCAAACCACATTTTTAATATTATCACTTGCCATTTCCTGTTTGCAACAAAAAACAGAAATTGCCACATCGCAACAGAACCTGCGTGTCGACTATAAGCCTGTCTCAATATGCGAAGAGACGCCCGGTGTACAATCTTACTCGGGGTACATTCGAGTACCTCCGGAGACACTAGAAGAAATCGGCCTTGATCAATCATATCCGATAAACATATTCTTCTGGTACTTCCAGAACCGTGCCAAACAAGATGATGCACCTTTGACGGTGCATCTAAATGGGGGTCCGGGTGCATCAAGTTTGATGTCTCTGTTCAAAGAGCACGGTCCATGCAAAGTAAATGCCGATAGCAATAGTACACGTTACAACCGGTGGTCTTGGAACGCAGAATCCGATATGCTCTACATTGACCAGCCTGTTCAAACTGGTTTTAGTTATGACCGGCTCGAGCCAGGAGTACTTGATGCGTTTGGAAATGTTTTTCTCGACCGCAACCAAGAGAAAAGCAAACAGCCCTTTTTGAAGCAAGGATCACGCCAGGGGACGTTCAGCAGTAATGATCCCGCACAGACGGCAAACAGTACAGAGAGTATAGCACGTAGTACATGGTTTTATCTCCAAACATGGCTTCAAAACTTTGACGCCCGGCCGCAGTCGTCGAACTCGACGATCAACTTTTGGACGTCGTCTTATGGTGGCCATTTTGCTCCGCGGCTTGTTAAATACACACTGGAGCAAAATGCCCAGCTTGAAACTGGGGAGCTGGACGCAGATAAATATGTGAAGATGCAAATTGGAAGCCTAGGGATTACGAATTCCTGCGTGGACGGACCTACTCAGCTGCCATATTATCCAGAAATGGCGAGAAATAACTCCTACAACATTCCTCTTATCAACCAGGAAGGCTACCACACTGCAATGCAGCATCTATCAAAGCCTGGTGGCTGTATCAGCAAGATCCACGACTGTCGAGCAGCAGCACCATCACCATCCCTTGATTTTGGACAAAACCAAGCAGCAAATGCAATCTGCCATGATGCCAACTCCTACTGCGGGCAACATGTCGCTGGGTTACTGTCTAGCAGTAGCACAAGCCCTTTTGATATTGCCTACCGTGACAACTTCCTCAATGACCCTCTGTCTGAGACGTACTTTGGTTACCTGAACCAAAGACATATCCAGGACGCACTCGGTGTACAGCTCAACTTTAGCGGAAATTCACCCGTAGTTGCTCATGCATTCTCAAGTACCGGTGATAACGTCAAGGGCGGATATCTCGAAGCCCTCGGGAGTATCCTGGACAGCGGTATAAAGGTGGTCTTGATGTATGGTGATCGCGATTTCGCGTGTAACTGTTAGTTTGCTTCTCGAACTTTAATATGCAAAAAGCCATTGCGCTAACACTTCCAAAGGGCTCGGTGGCAAAGCTTTGGCCGAGTCTATCCATTACTCTAGGTCAAAAGCGTTCAGCCGCGCTGGTATAGTTGACTTTACAATTCCTCTTCATCCAAAAGGCGCGCAAGTGCGACAGGCCGGTCCGTTGTCGTTCGTTCGGGTATACAGCGCAGGACACACAGTGGCAATGCAGCAGCCACAGATCGCGCAGGCTGTGTTCAACCGTGCCATAGCGGGGCTTGACATTGCAACTGGAAGTATTATTGCCGGAAAGGATTATACAACAGTCCATCAGTATCCTTCCTGGGAATGGGAAGAGGATTCACCTGTGGCGGCGAGTGAAGGTCCATGTTACATACTCAACTTGGGCCTGTGTAGTCCAGTTCAGCGCCAAATTTTTCTCAATGGGTCGGGAGTTGTGAGGGACTATTTTCTTGTCGCCGATGGTAAAGGTGAATGCATACAAAATCCAATCCAGCCATGCATGAAGGCAAAAGTGCAGACCTTCCTTGGTGATGCAACTAAAGACGCTGGAAAATCCGATACAGGAAAAGCTGACACAGGGAAAGACGACATTTTAAAGCTTCTTGTTATAGCAACGGGAATTGGGTACATGATTTGTATGGTAGTCTTGGGGACTTACTGGTGGACTGCAAAGGATGGTCCCTTGTACTCCGCCCTCTGAGACTAGGCCATTTAGCTAGTGTAGTGAGTAAAAGGGAATAACCATGTCATTCCTGTTCTCAGATTTCACATAGTCTTTTGGGGTAGCTTATGGGAAAGGCTGGGGCCAAAAAATGTATGTCGAATGGTAGTCTTGAAATAGCTGCAAAGAGGGGCCAACAACATATTTTGAAGTCTTTTGAAGAGTGCAATTCTTTTCTACCAGATGGACAATTTATATGAACATCATAATACGTTAAGTGGCGGCTTATGTTTAGGTACCTTCACTCATTGTCTTGATTTATTCCCACACAAATAACCTGATTCGTAACTGATTTGGTTTATTGGACGCATACTCATGCTGTCTCACTTGATAGATATGATAAAACTAACCTAGTCGTCATATCTATATCTAGAATCCCCTTAACATACAAAGTTTCCTCGGCTTCAAGCGTTGTCAAACGTTGTCTGATGCCTAGAGTACGGACAGTCATGCACTAGGATGTCTTTTGGCTGGATGTCGCACTTTCATCTCCCTGGTCTTTGTCCAATGCACTATGCATCTCCTCTTCAAACACCGGTTCAACCTCTACAGTCTCGAACTTGGTCTTGAAGTCAGCGAGGCCTTGGTTGCTGCTATTGGATCGACGTCGAGCATTAGTGAAGTTGTATTCGAAGTCTTGTACTTCGTCACCAGAGCGGCCCCTTGTTTCTCAACCATTAGAAGAAGAAGAGAGGACTGTTAGAGCAGGGGAACTATCCGCCACATACCAGTTGCCCTTTCCACCTCCGTCCTTTTTGGTTTTCTTGGGGTCGGCATCGACTGGTCCTGACTTTCCGAAGTAACGTGGGACTGTGTCGTGGACCGCTGTTGGACCATCCGAGAAAGGGGCATGGTCACGGTCATTCATTTTATGAGAGCGAGTCACTATGCGCGTAGTGGCTCAATTTAGCTTCCTGGGCATCGAAGCGAGGCATTTTCCTGGAGGCTCTTACTCGTCAAGATCAACCGATAGAAATATCGGCAATTGAGGTCACAAGTGACTGTTTCTGTATGTTGATGTGACTGGGTGCTGGATCAGAACTCTGAGTTGTTTTTGGAAAAGGGTGCGAGCTTGCAAGACAAACAAGCACGTGTCTCTGATTCTGCTAGGGCAGGCAACAGTGGAGGCACGTGGGCGTGCGTTTGGGATTGATTGTGAAATAGAGGGGGTGAAGAGAGAAGAGTGGGAGAGAGAATTGGCTTACTAGGGAGCAACAAAGGGTGAGAACAGGTAGACAAAGGAAGAGGGGATTACTCCTGACAGGCTGAGACAGCCCGGCCGTGGCACACATGACCTCATGATATCAGCGAGAGCCAGAAATGCCGCTAACCCCCGCAGCCTGCAGCCGCGTTTGGCCTAGTGGAATCCGGGGTTGCTGGACGGCGCTAGTCCGCTTCGGGGCGCGCCAGGCATGTCAGTTCGCAGTGCTTGTTGACTTTATTGTTGTTCGGCCTTGCTGAGATATGTATGCGGTGCATTCCATAGCCATGGCGAACCCAAAAATGGGTCTTCTGGCTATGTGTTTTAGTCTAAAATTCAAGATCACTACCAGGCTACGTCCCTGATAATGATACCACATAATTACATGTAAACAGAACGCCTTGTTTGTCTTGAAATCCAACACCCAACTGTCTTGCCTATTCGTAATAATCTAGAAAAGGGCCACTGGCTGTGCAATTCAAGCTTCTATCCTTCGCGAACCCACGTCCTGCTATTAATGGGCACGCATTCCAGCAAAATCTTCTTGGACCAGCTTAAGAAGCTCTGGATACCATAAATCCAATTGGCCCTCTTCAATAAAACGCCGCAGCGTGTCAATCTCCAAATTAAGATCTCGTTCGATATAGGGCCACTGCTCGGCACGAAAGCGGTTTCGTATCAGTTCATAAGAGCCGAATTGAATGGCCTCCGAAGGCTGTCCAAGTCGGTACAAGTCATCTGTAGCAGGTCGTTGAGACGACTCTGCATAACATAAAGGTCAGTAACTAGCCTGCTTTGTGATAATCTCGAACGTACCTTCTGCCATGCATTCTGCCAGAGTTTTGACCAAGGCTGTGCCCCGAAGTTTTGACTTGCGGTCATCATCTGACTGAGACTGACTTTCCAGGATAGTACACCAGTTATCACGGGTGATACATCTTCTCCATATCAATCTCTGCAAATAGTTGTAGCCGGCAGGATCACTTGTTGCATAATCGCTGAGGCGAAGAACACGCAAAGCAATGAAGAATTCACGATTGAAAGCCTCGCTTTCTTCCCCTTCTAGGAACTGAACGTTATCATCCATCAAGGTCATAAGATTGATGAGTTGCTCGGCATTAAGGGCCTGTCCACGTATTAACCGTGTAAGGTGTTCCTCGAGTACTTCCTTTAATGCTGGTCGATCGCTGACTCGATTGCCAAAATGCTCCATTGCCAATTCAAGTTCTGCCTTTGGATCGATAGCGCCGTGCATAGCGGGAAGAATATGCTCATATAAAAGCTCCTGGATTCCAGCAAGTTCCCCGAGTTCATCCAGCCTTGTTCTCCATATTTTGTTCTCAGTCTTGTCCAAGCTATCTGTCTGTTCCCAAGATGCCAATTTGGTAATTTTGGCGAGAGATAGTTGAACACGTTTATCCCACAGATTGGCTTCTTGAGTCAAGGCGAGCTTTTCAAGTGCATCTGATGCCGTCTTATAATCCTCTTCGCCGAGAATATCGTTGACCCAGGCCAGCCGACTATAGGAAGGGAATTTCCTCAAGAATCGAGTCACATGAACCTGGTAGTCCTTCATTGATAATAAGACTCCCGGCTGACCACCCTTGATTTGTCGTGAGAAGAAAGCTTCTGCCCATTGCTCCCCAAAAGAATCGAAATATTCGCCTATTTTTTGCGAGAAGCTAGGCATATCCTTCACCGGTAGAGCCGACTTGGCCTCGGCATCAGCCTCATGGCTCTTGATTTGGTCCTGCAGTTCCACCATCAATTCAACCAACGCGCCCATGTCCCGAAACTCTTCAGCTAAAGAGATCGCTCCTTGGAGCTGACCGATCCCGGCCATCTTATACAGCTGCCATTGTCGTTGTTTGTAGTTAGTCTCCTTCATGGATATGCCCTCGTCTTTGAGCTTTGGATCGTTCTGTGCGAACAGCCACCGAGTCCTCTCATCAAGCATCATGTTCAAAACATAAAGCCTCCGGCAACTGTTCTTTGCAACCTGAGGGAGCATGTCAGAATCTGACTGTCCAGCATTTGACGTCGGTTGTTGCCATGATCGAGAACTCTCAAGTTCCAAATCAAGCATGCTCCCGGTTTCGCTATAGACCATGTTCTCTGACGTCCAAAACTCCGGAAGATCAGCATAACTGGATAACAGGACTCCATTCTCGAAAACTTCATCCCCGAGGCCATATTGCAGTGCATGATCTTCTCTGAACCGAAATGCGCTCTCCAGTGCAGCAAGAGAGAGCTCGCTAGCTTGGTACACCTGAGCTAAAAAGGCAGCGCTGGTTCGCCCACCGGGCCCTTTTGACCCACGGATCGCATTGAATATCCAAGGAATTATGTGTTGCATTTGAAAGGTATCGTGGAAGAACCATTGACGCACGTGGTCCTTCTCACTAGTTTTGATTGAGTCATGTTTCGTCCTAAACTTTTCATTCATGAGGCCAATAGCGCGTGATAAAAAGGTTTCCGGCTTCCACGTTTTCTGGAATTCTTCTTCCAATTTCCAAATCGCCCTCTGGGCAGCCAGCTTTTCTCCAGCCCATAACAATTCCCAACGGACTCGTCTGGATAATGCCGCTCTGCGACGAAGCAACTCTGCGGCCAAATCACTCAACGCTTTTGAGCGTATGCGCAAATTATGGTCGATGGACATGGTTGCATGTGGGATGAACCTTGCATTGGATTGAAGGACATCGTTGCAAATTTCCAATGCCGCAGTTTCGAGTTCCTCGGCGGAAAAGGTCAGCTCCCCATCATCGTTGAAACTAAGAGGGGTGTTGGTCATTGTACCAAAGAATACTGCTTGTTCGATTTTTTGCTTGGCGGTGACACTAGCAACTCCCCCATCTTCCAACTGAGAAGACAAAGCAGAGACACTGATAAGACCGTACCCTCGAAGCATAAGAATGCAAGTTGGGTTTTCCAGCTCCACGCCTTCCGCATTAGAGCCGGTTCCGATTATCTCATATTTGTCACCACTTTGAAACTGAACTCGATCTTGAAATGGCTTTGAAATGCCACCATCCAACAGCTGAGCAGAGGGAGTGGGCTCCAGACCAAGTATCGACACAATCCATACCTTCTGTCCTATGACAATGAAAGCTGTATTTGACGGCCGTGTTATGTGTAACTTTGGCTTGTGCGTCTCAAGTTCATTAACAATGTTGGGGTTCTCGATTTTGTGCGAGGACAGAATTTCAACACTGTCATGATGAGTTTCAGCCTTCACGACAGCGAGAATCTTTGTCGATAGGCCCTGGGATATGAGGGCTAGAAAGAACAGTGTGGTGCTTTGCTGCATTTCTCCCGATTGAGATGTTTTTGACTCTTCATGGCTGGCAACGAAGTCTAAAATCCTCAGGGAATAATTGGGCTTGGTGTCAGTTGCCAGGCCTAAAGAATGGTATATGTCCTCTTGAATGTCAATCTCAGCGCGCAATGTGTTAACATTGTTCCAATGCGAGTCCCATATTTCGAGAAGACCAGAAGAAGATAGAATGTAGATATCTCGCTGGCCTCGAACCAGCGAAGCTCCTGTTCTGACTTCGGCTATCTCTTTCCGCCACGAACCGCTTCCTAGGACGTTCCTCAAACCGTCAAAGAATCCACCGCTCGTGTAACCTCGAAGAAGGAAATTCACTGTCAACCCGGGCTTTCCCTGCGGATCTCGCGTTGTAACTTGGGCAACCCTGCCACTGGATAAAACCAAAATAATCCCCGAAGGCTCCGCATTGATTACATCCGTAACATGTTCTCCGGAGGGCAATCCAGGTATGGCGCCCCGCAAGCCGCTTTGTTTTTGTTTGGCAATTCCCACGAAGGCAGCGTTTGATGCACTCTCCCAGTAAATCAACTTCCCAGTGGATGGCGCAACAACAAGCAACCCCGGGATCGCATTAGTCACATTAGACACCAGAGTCCCCATCAAAGCTGTATCGTCACTCGTACACCATTCGGGAATCGACAGAGGAAGAGTTTCGGGGTCCAATTGATTGGTACCTGCCGTATAAGACCAAACAAGAGCCCGCGACTCTGTCAGCAATAACGCGAACCCGGTTTTCGTGTTGAAGACACATCTTGCGCGACCTGATTTATCAAACATCATTAGATTTTTATCCTCGCGATAGCGTAGCCAGGCTGTGAGGGAAAATGTACGAACCGGAAATAAAATCTAGCAGTTGCTCTGGTAAAGGCAGTTTTGTCACGGTGTAATAGTCATTAGACGACTAAGGATGGTGTAAGTATTGACGACAGATAATATGTTCGGTAGCCAGTCCTTACCAGAGTAATAGTCGGGTCAGTTTGACCTGCCGGCTTTTCATGCTTCCTTGGACCTCTAAATGCAATATTTTGTTGATTTTGTTCCGGCTTGGTTTTGTTACCGTTCGAGTCTTGCTGGTCGACATCGGCTGGTTGTTGATTATCTTGCAAATCACTGTCGGCGATTGTTTTCACTGGACCTTCGCCGGACCCTTGGCGTAAGGTGGACCTCTGGCGCTTCGCATTTGGCGGTTTCACGGCTTCATCCAGACTTGTTCTTTGGCGTCGTCGTGTATTTCGAAGGGAGCGTCCTCCCGAGTTTGCGGCAAACATCTTCTCGCAAGCACATCGACAGAATGCGGCAGTTATCTCAAAGTCCCGTAGCGAGGGATTCGCTGGAAAAGCAACAACGGCGATCGCTAGAGCAGGTTAATCAGAGGTTCAGCATGTTACCTTGCGGAGCAGGGCCGACGTCTGAACGCATGTCCAGTTATGAACGAACGATTGTTTAGCCATGGCAAACAAACAGAGCTCGACCGCGATCCGGGCTAACCGCTCTCGGGCTAGCGGAGCCTTCCTTTCCCGGCCAACCGCCAACCGCGGTCTTTCCAGACGTGCTCCCGTTAACTACCGACCCCAGACTCAAATCAATGACTGGCGATGGTTGCTCCAATGTATTGCACTGCTCTGACTGAGTGAAGATGTGATACATGTGGACGGGCCGATGACAAAAAACCACCCTTTTTGATTTTACAATGAGGCTGGTTCCTGCATTTGACAATGCCAGCAGCTTCCCTTACCGCCAGGTGCATCAATGGCACCATCTGCAGGCCATTCTCAACACATTCTACTAACCAGGCTTTACGCACAGCCCTTTTCTTTCCTGGTTGGTTTTCCAGTCCTGATCTGCGATTTCTCATGCGACAATACTGACTATAAACTAGGCCACGGAGTACACCGAATTGGTATGATATCATCATGGGCCGAAGCATTTCCTAGAACCTCCAAGTCCTTCATAGACGAGATGGACACCACCCTCGGATTCCCATTATCCAAAATAATCTCAGATGGCCCGAATTCAGAGTTGAATCGAACCGAAAATTCACAGCCGTCGATCATGGCTACATCCATACTTATCCTACGGATCTTAGAACAAGAGTTCGGCTTCAAGACCACAGAACGTGTGGATGTGACACTAGGGCACAGCCTTGGAGAATATTCTGCACTCGTTGCTGGGGGTTACCTGGAATTTACTCCCGCCCTGAAAATGGTGAGGGGTCGAGCCGAAATCATGGCGCAATGTAGCCGGAGAGCTCGCCAAAAGTCCGGGGATATGTATGGTATGGTCGCATTAATCTGCGAGCCAGATCATCTTCAAAGCCTTATATCGGCTATACGGGAATTCTTAGACCCCGGTTCCATGGGATCGAGAGACGACTCCAGCAATGACATATCGTCTATACAACAGGTCTTGATTGCTAATATCAATTCTAAAAACCAAATAGTTCTGAGTGGGAGCATCGAGAGGATCAAGACACTTTTGGTCCAACTGCGACAATTTGGTGGTCATGACCCACGAGCCGTGAGATTGAAAAGCGACAGTCCTTTCCACAGCCCTATCATGGCTCCTGCTGCTCAATATATGCGAACGACGTTAGACGCAACTGACATTACATTCCCGGCAACGATGCCATGTGTATCTAATGTGTCGGCCATGCCTTTCACATCGAAAGAAGACCTCAAAGACCTTCTCTCTAGACAGTGTGTCGAAACTGTTAGATGGTGGGACAGCATCAGATACTTGGATCAGGAACGAGGTGTGAAGCGATGGATTGGCATAGGACCTGGAAAGGTCGGACGAAACCTAGTTGGCAAAGAAGTCGGTCGCATCTCTTCTAAAGGAGGGGGGGTCTGGGCTATATGCGACCCAAGAGAAGTCGAGGAGATCATGAGAGCTCTCGAGAAATCAGAGCATGAAGATGTAGACGATTCTTGAGTCTAATGAATAATTGAGCCTTCGTGGTCCTTGGACAGATTTCATAGATCGCTGTAGAACTCTTGTATTCTTAAAAGCACGGATGCACTGTGATGAGTGGCCTGGTTCGCAAATAACGGGTCTGGAGCGGTAAAGCTGCGAAGAAAGGTCGTCAAGGCAATGATCGTAGCCGGAATGCCAATCGTATCTGGGGATATTCTAAAAACGAAACGAGATCTGAGAAATTCGATTTTTTCGGATGTGGGAACCCCCGCACCTAGCCGATGTTTTTGGGATCCATTAATGGACGTTTTCATGTTGTTGATAATGAGGTTAAAGCATGTCCTGGCTGTCGACTATAACTCGGAAATTTCCAGAAACGATATTCGTGATCAATGACTTGACGACGGGGCGATCGCGATGGCTCAGTCAGATGTGCAGTGAGTGGCCTTTTCCATGACTAAATGCTAGTAACATCCGGAGACCAAGTTTCGCCAATTCGCTTGACTTCCGAGATGAATTTCTGGTCTATTATACCAACGGAGGCGCCATAGGACTCTTGTGGCTTGGAGTCATGGCTGTCTGGGTTATAAAAGGGGTTTTGTAGGAGCTTGATGTACGCGGTTTGCAATGCTCGAAAAGCCTGGTGGTACAGGACACAATTAGCAATTAGCAAAACGAGGGTATTCCTTTATTTTGTTTTGCACATACAGGCTTCAAATCCGAATCGCTAATCCCCGTCACCCGGGCGACTTTGCGTCTCTCCGGCTCGGGCGGGACGTTTCGGCCTGCCAAGTTGACGGTGATCAACACCTTCACACCAGTATTGGTCAGCCATCCATAGACCGCGAGGTTTTCATCCAAGGCTTGCAAAAGGCCGAGGTCCTGATCTATGAATGTGTTCTTCATGCGAAGATCGAAGATGTCGAGGCATGAGTTGATCAAGAACGAAAACTTCAAGCGAGCCTCGGTGTAGGGTGGGAAGACTGTGATGTGTAGCGGGTGGTCCTGTAGCGATTAGCGACAACGCACAGCCACCGTATCAAAGATGCCAGCGGATTACATTTTTGGCCACAAAGGCGATGCAGGCGATAGAGGGCAGAGCCATGACTGCAGCGGTTGATGTTCCCAGTTCGTGCAGGGAGAGTGTCCGGCCAATGCTGACGGGGGAATTACCACGAAGTGGGGACGCGACTAACCGATTACCACGGCGCGCGGACCACAGGCCTTCCGACTTCACCTCTCTCGCATTTGCCATTTGGCGAAAGAGCAAGCAAGTTCGACCACTCCCCGAAGCTCTCCAATATTCTCGTTATTCGCGTGAGAGTTCATCGAACCTACAGGTCGTCCCCAAGATGACTTTTGTGGCCCGAGTTGGGCAATTGCGCCGTGCGTCTTCCCAGCTCCCTCGCAGGTTTCTTCTCTCACAGCAAACAGCATTCGTACGCCCGGCTGCGACGACCACCCTCGTGCCACAGAGAGCATGGATTTCCAACTCATCGCTCAAAGCCGCTTCTGCGGTTCAAAGTCGGCCTGAACCCGGCTCTGCCTTGTCCGCCTCTGGAAAGGTACGGAGGGAGGTTGTCCTTCCGAGCCAGGAAAAGAAAGAGGGCGCCATGCAGTATGCGTTGTAAGTACAACCTCCTTGGCCGTCAATTGCGCGCAGTAATCAATTTAATGGTCCCTGACACTTCTCGAAAAAAAAAAGGACAACGCTCGACCAAATCACAAACTGGGCCCGCCAGAGCTCGTTATGGCCAATGACCTTCGGATTAGCTTGCTGCGCTGTGGAAATGATGCACTTGTCGACCCCTCGTTACGATCAAGATAGGCTTGGTATCATTTTCCGAGCCTCTCCCCGACAGTCTGATGTGATGATTGTGGCTGGAACTTTGACCAACAAGATGGCGCCTGCTTTGAGACAAGTCTACGACCAAATGCCAGATCCTCGCTGGGTCATCAGTATGGGAAGCTGTGCCAACGGTGGAGGCTACTATCACTACAGCTACTCGGTTGTCCGTGGGTGTGATCGCATTGTTCCCGTCGATATCTACGTACCTGGCTGTAAGTCTAATGATACACCCGCTCGTAAAAACCATTTTGAGGTGCTGATGTTTTATTCTTCAGGCCCACCAACATCTGAAGCCCTGATGTATGGAATTTTCCAACTTCAAAAGAAAATGCGACACACAAAAATCACGCGCATGTGGTACAGACGATAGGTTGTGGGTTGTTCTTTTATTTCATGGTTTGGTACATTACATGTAGATTTACAAAGCTTTGTTCAACGAGTTTGTCTATTCAAAAATGCGCTTTCAGTTTGTTTGGGATTAAGTCTACAAACCAAGAGGCTCCCTACGAATCTACTTGAGCTTGGTGGTCGTCAGATAGCACATCCATTTGCTTTTTTCTTTTGTTTTCAAAGTCGAAAATCAATAGTCAATATATCTAGAGTAAAACAAACCTGTACATAGCTTTAGCTTCCAACAATAACCCCCCCGTTAGGGTGTAAGCACTGCCCAGAGATGTAGCTGCTATCCGCGCTTGCTAGGAAGACAAAACAGGTAGCGACTTCGCTCGGCTGCCCTGGACGTCCCATAGGCACACCGCTGAATTGTTCCAATGCCTCGGTAGTCATAGTTGAAGGAATCAAGGGGGTCCATACTAATCAACACGCGTGAGTAACGATCCATCGAATTTGGCTGGATAGCGTATATACTCTTGGTGACTTACTTGGGCCAGGACAAACAGCATTGACTCTAATGCCATTGCTAATTTGCTGGTTTGACAGTGCCCTTGTGAATGCAACAATCGCTCCCTTGGTGGATGTATAGTCAAGAAGATCACCTCTTCCAATAAAAGGATTAACCGATGAGCAATTAATGATTGTTGAGCCTCTTTTGAAATGCGGCATCACGTATTTTGCGAGGTAGAAGAAGGGGTGTATGTTTGTATCAAAAGTTTTCATCCATTGTTCCCTGTTTTTGTATTAGCACCTTCAAGGTCACCTCAAAAAGCAAATACTTACTCGGTCAAGTTTGAGATATCCGGAAGCATGTGTTGGAAAGCTGCATTGTTCACCAAAATATCGACACCCCCGAGACATTGGACGGCCTTGTCGACAATAGCCTTGCAATTCTCCTTCTTACGAAGATCTGTTGGGAAAAGATGGCATTTACAGCCGTGCTCTTCGACTTTTTTCTTTGTTTCCTGGGCATCTTTCTCTTCTGTTGGAAGATAGACTATCAAGCTCGATGCTCCTTCCATTGCGTAAAGAATAGCAACAGCTCTGCCAATGCCAGAGTCTCCCCCAGTTATAATAGCACGCTTCCCTTTCAACTTCTCTGCTGGTCTGTAGGGCTGATAACCACCCTCGTCTGTTGGGAGTTGGTCCGAGACTGGTTTCGGGTCAGGCATCATATGCTGCCATCCCGGCTTTTCTTGGTGGTGAATTGGGACTTGGTGTCCTTTTTTTCTCCGTAAGAAAAAATATGTTATCGCTTTAAAAAGACTGACATACCTGGCTCAAATTGCGATTTGGCGGTCATGTTGGTAGTAGAGGTGGTGTACGAGTGGTACAATTGGATAGCTGGTATGAGAAGAAGACAAAAATTCTATTTGCTGTACATGTAACTACAAGTTATTCTTAGTCCTTGAAAATGCGCAGTTATATTCCTCTTCGAGACTGTTCGTCACGGTGACGTCTCGGTGTTGTAGCCGTGATGACATTGGCATGAGAATTGCAGGCGAACCTTGGAACACGATGCCACCAAACATGTAGTATCCATAAATATGTGGAGAATATCGTGTCTGCAAAAACCGCTGCTAATTGAATGCCAGTGTCAGGATATCATTTCTATACATTGTGGAGAGAGCTTGTTTCGGACACTCCAGGCGAGCGGCAGCTATACAATACATGATGAACCTTGAAAGATATCGAGTGTGTCGGGTTAATAATAGGATTCGTATTTCGCTATCAATCCACAATCCGGTAAGAATAATTTCGAAAACAAGAATAATTTGCATAATTCGAAGTTGAGAGTTTCATCATCCCATATAGACTCTTTACAGAGTACCCTCCCACCGCCTTCCGAATATAAAAGTGGGTCGGCAAAAAAAAAAAAAAAAAAAGAGAAAGGCGCATTAATTTTCTCCCAGCGCTGCAAAGACATCGGAGCTCACTTGCACGACATCCATTGGGGATTTTTGGTTTATTCGTTTGCATTCAATAGCCACAATGGGGCCTACTTCTATATGCGACTCTATATCAGCCACACCACATTTGTTTTTGCGGCCGTCACATGAATTACACATCGCCTCGCGACTTGCGGCGAAAAGCTTTCTTGATCCGCTGACGCTGAAGCCGCGCCGGAATACGTCGAAAAAAGTCCAAGGAAATTCAGGCATTTCAAAAAAGAATTTACGCCATGGACAACCGCTGTACGTCGACGGATTTTCTATTGATCAAATATGGGAACAGGCAGTGCGAATCATCGGCCATACAAGCGATGAATTGAAAGACAACATCCTTGCCTCTTCGGAGCCTTTGAGCAAACCGGATAGTCGCCCAAGCCATCACTCGCGCGAGTCTATTGTTTCAGAACAAGACATCAGTTCATCTGACAACGAATCCTACCTGTCCGAGTCGGATGTAGAGCAGGTGTCTGAGGATGATGTGGATTCTACCATGGATCTATCCAGTGATGAAGGTTCTAGCAATATAGAGGATGAAGATATTGAAGAGGGTTCTTCAATATCCGAAAATGGGCAATCGGACACTTATGTTGAAGACAAATTCAACTTGAATGACGGGTTCTTCTCCATCGATGATTTCAACAAACAAAGCGAGTATCTGGAGAATCTAGACGCAAAGGGGGCCCCAGAGGAGTTCAGTGATGAGGAAGAGATAGATTGGCACATTGCCCCAACCGCTGCGAGCATGCAGGGTGACAAATCCAACAAGAAGGAAACCAAGGAAAGTCACGATGATGAGAGCAGTTCAGAAAGCGACGATGATGGCCCAACATTTGGCAACGCCAACCTCATGAATGATGATAGCGACGAAGACATGGAAGGCGCTAATCACGATGCCGATGACTGGGTCGACACAACCGAAATAAAATACGATGATTTCTTCGCACCTCCTGCCCGAAAGGTATCGCGGAAGAAGTCTAGACCACTTCCAAAAACACAGCCATCTCAGAGCGCGACCAACGATGATGATGGAGATGATGAGGATGTCGAACGCGCTATGGCCGACGTTCGACGTGATCTCTTTGATGACCTCTCTGAGGCTTCAGATGTTGAGATGGACGAGCAAACTGATGGAGCACGGCCTGAGCGCTCCACTCACGAGAAGCAAAGAGCCAAGATCGCAGATGAGATTCGGCGTCTAGAGATGGCTAACGTGGCCCAGAAGGAGTGGATGCTGGCAGGTGAAGCCAAGGCTTCGCAGCGACCAGTCAACTCGCTGATAGAAAACGATCTTGATTTTGAGCGTGTCGGTAAACCAGTGCCAGTCGTCACGAATGAGACGTCAGAAGCAATTGAGCAATTGGTCAAGCAGAGGATTCTCGCCAAGGAATTTGATGAAGTAATACGGCGCCTCCCAGATATGTTACAGGAGAATTCTGCCAAACGAGGCCGTGTTGAAGTGGACCAGACCAAGTCCCAGCACAGTCTTGCCGAATTGTACGAGAAGGACCACCTACGAATGAACGACCCGGGATACGTGGACGAAAAAGACGAGAAACTGAAGCGCAGTCATGCTGAAATTGAACAGTTGTGGAGAAATACAAGCTCCCAGCTTGATGTCCTATCTAACTGGCATTACAAACCCAAGATTGCTCAACCAAGCATCAACGTTATTACCGATGTTGCGACTGTTGCAATGGAAGAGGCGCGCCCTAGTGGCGCGGGTTCCTTGGGCGAGCAGGGGATGCTTGCGCCTCAGGAAATCTACGCTCCGAATGAGAAGAATGGCTTTGGAGGGGAAGTTGTGCTGCGAAGCGGGCACTCGATTGCGAAGGACGAAATGAGCAGGGAAGACAAAGCAAAGAGAAGACGCAAGCAAAAGGAGCAAACGAAGAACGCCAAGTCCCTTCCTACGTCGAAAAAGAAGACGGACGAGGGACAGCAAATCGTCAGCGATTTGAAAAAGGGTGGAGTCAACATTGTCGGTGACAAGGGACAACTACAAAATCTAGACGGACAGCAGGCGTCGAAAACGCCCGAGGCCCAGGCGGGCAGGCTTAAGCTGTGATTTTTATAAACCCGTCAATTATTGGATATACTCCTCCTAGCTTGAATCTTGTATAGAAATAGGTTGTCTCGGACGTAGTCCTGGTAGCCCGGGAAATCGTGCAATTCCACCACATTGAATATCTTCTTAATCTTCCTGATGCAACGTAGATCGGCTCGGCGACGGCGTTTATAGCAAAAATAGCACACCGAATCGGGACCTAGAAGCCTCTCAAGCGTAGCGATGAGTAAGGGAAACGCGGGCTCGAAATAAACGCAGTCGGCAGCCAGAACGACGGCAGGAAACCGAGGCAGATCTGCCGAGGGAGGTATAGCCCAGTCCAGAACGGCTGCGCTCACCTTGCTCGTCAGGTTGTTGCGAGCGATGTTGGCCTGCATCAGGGGTAGCATTGGGTCCTGGTCGGTGATGTACACGGGCTTGTCAGTCTTGCAGCCTTGTGCGACGGCTAGTCCAACCAATCCTCCTCCGGCGCCAATTTCTACACTATTGGTTAGAAGAAAGAAAAAGAGTCAGTACAGGTGAGGCAGCTGCCATATATAAATGTTTTTTTTTTCTGTGTTTATCGCTGGAAAGCAGAGAAGAAGTGAGTACAGACATGGTCTTGCCAAGGAGATCCGAGGGGTGCTTTTGCAGCATGTATCGAGCCAACAGAATGCCCGCTGGCCACAGTTGTCCACCGCATCCGTTTTTCAGGTCTTCTTCGAGTTTCAGCGGCTGCTCCAGGAGCCCGTCGAGCGTGACTATCGTGGTGCCGGCATGTTTTCTCTCTCGAATAGGGACCAGGGACTCTGGCAGGTCCAAGTGAGCATCACCGTCGGAATCGATCGTGACATTTGACATGTCCAAGAGATCGTCGGCCATGGTACCCTAATTAGTACTCGTACGTAAGCGTAACAACAACAACAACGATCGTCTAAAGTGACATGATTGATGCTTCTCCGTGCACAGTCTCGTGTCGATCGCTTGATTCGGAAGGAGGGGAAGAGCCAAGAAGAAAAAGAAGAGCAGGGATGGCCGGCCCACGCAGGGCGCTAGACCGCATCAGGACGAGTCTTGTTAGTATGGAGTCAATTTCCCCAGGAAACATGAATCAGCGTGTACAACTTACGTATTAGTTACCCTTCATGCTAATTCCACTGCGTCTCGTATGTAGTACCATTGGCCCGTGTCGACGATTAGGTTCGGGGCTTCCCTCTTGTGTGCGAAACAGCCAGGAATGCCGTCTGCTTGCGTCCACGGCGTGACGTCACGGCACTCCCTCTGGTTAAGTGGCAGTCGTGGCAGTCGTGGCAGTAGTGGCATTTGCGAGCTTCTTCAAGCCCCTTTGGCGATGTGCTTCGGTCATGGAGACGTCATCGGTTTCGATGCAGCCTCGCCTTATAAGAAGAAAAATGTCACTGTCGTTCTTTGCCTCGACCGACTCTTCGACCTGTGGAAGCTTGCACCTGTGTAACAACCTGAAAACTACCGATCAATAATAAATAATATGACCACTCTTCACTGTACGTCCTGCTCCTCTATCAGACGTTTCTCAACTAATCCACAGCCCGGTAGACCTACCTCCCGTGAAGCCCTCGGCTATCGCTCTGGGAACGGTTTTCACCCACACTGCTTCACTCGGCATTCTCGCGCCCGTCTTTGGTGATGCGTACCACCGTGCCCAGGCCGCAAACACCAAGGAGGAATTCGTCAAGTCTAAGGAGACCAGCAGCGCCGTTGCCGCCTGGGGATCTTCTCTGTTTGGAAGTGCAGTCCAGACCTACGGCGTGGCTGCCTTGATTAACGCTACCGGAACCTTGAGCTACAAGGGAGCAGCTTATCTGGGATCTCTCATATTTTTTGCCAGTTCGGCTCCAAGCGTATGTTTATGTTTCTTTCCGGTTGGTTCTCCGAAATCTGACGTTCCTAGTTCGTTGCGCAAGTCTTTACCGAGAAGCGACCTCTCGACACAGTCGCGATTGGTGCTGTTTGCAGGGCATTTGAAACCGTCGGTCTCAGCTTATTCTTGACCTGGTGGGGAACACGCACGAATCCTTTTGACTAGAAGATAGCCTTGTCAGATGCATACTGTGATCTCTGATAGTTAACATCAACCCAAGATGGAACCATTGTATTGTACCAATGTACCGGATCATAAGAATATAAAGTAATGTGAAATATATTTCAAAACAACTTCTCCATGATACCTGTACAGATTCGTAAAGTCTGGCCCAAGTTACGGGCATACTGTCAACGAGTTTTCATATAAAGACTTATCAATTGCAGTTTTTAGTAGTGCCATTTCGAACAATGTACATAATTGCATCAAAACACCATATAACAAAGGAAGATCTAAAGCGCAAAAGAACGAGATGCCACCGATCAGACACTAAACAAAAGTCCGGCACGGGTACCTATTACTTTGTCAGTAACTATTTCACGTAGACAGATAAAAATAACAAGAAAATTGAAGGGGAGAAAGGGAAGCACATACTTTTCTGGGTATCCTTGGCCAGACCCAAGTTGAACTTTAGCTGGGCTGAGCTTGGTTGGAAGTGGCGGAAGACCGTCCGGTCCCAGGACGCCCTGGATAGTGCTCTGGTCCTTTGCAAAAGCTGCAGCAAGACCACGCTCCTCTCCTTCCTGCTTCAGGCTGACCAACTGCTGCTCGCCGGCTGCACCAGCCTGGAGGGCGTTTTCTTTCGGAGCGGCTTGGCTTCCCACAGTGAGTAATCCGGCCGCATCGCCTTGGTTCACAACGCTCTGCCTCGGGTAGTTTCGTCTGGCATCGCGCTTCCAGTAAGGGTTGTCGGCAAGATCGGCCGCGGGGAGGGTGACGGGGTCATCGTAAGAGAGTGGTGGTAGAGCGCCCGGGGTGGGAAGCCGGAATTGAGGGTTGAGAGGGACACCGGTCGACCGGTTAGGGTCAATAGCGAGAACTCGTCGCACCCTCTCCCAGATGCCTGTCGACTGGAGAGTGTATTTCTGGCAATATTTCAGTAAGACTGCCCCAAGAATGCTAGTCGAGGGGAGAAGACGTTACCTTGGACACAACGATGGCGTTCGCAGCGGATGATGCCGCCTTTCCCAATTCCCGAGACATTTTCTAGCCAATTCAATTAGTACCGCCGAAAATATTTAGCATTGAACAGCCGCTTCTTACCACGAGGAGTGTGTTGTGCACTTTCGAACTGCTCTGGTTGTTTCGAGGTGACATGCGTCGGGTGCATGAGGAGGTTCGACGCCGTGGCGCAACGTTTTTCCGCTCCGGTCGTCACCCAGTATAACTTTCCATATATATTTGCGCCCACTAATTATACTGAACAGTGTATTTCTTCTTATGGTATATATTCAAGCCAATGCATGAATGAAGATGGAAAAGTGTCTGTAATTATTCACTCCTGTTCCTCCAGGTGATTTTCGAGCAAAGTACATTGGCAACCGCAATACAAAATATTAATACTTGTAATCGAAATAAATACATAAAACCCGCTGTTTTCCCGCAGACGCAGAGTAAAAGCCACCTATTTCTCTTCTTCATCCTTGCTTTCATCCTTGGTGTCTTTGTTGACAAGCTCCTCCACAGCTTCAACCGTAGACACTGGGCTGCCAGGCTGCAAGAGCAAGACCTTGCCGGACTTGTCGACAGCGAAAACGCCTCTGATTGTTCCCTTGGGAGATTTCTTCAGCCCCAGACTTCCAATCAAGGTAGCAGAGGGATCGCAAAGAAGCGGGTATGGCAGGTTCTGCTTCGTCTGGAAAGTTGTATTGGCCTTGGGAGAGTCGGTGGAGAGACCGTAGATGGCAAGGCCTCCTGAAGTCAAGGGCTCATACTTGTCACGGAACATACAAGCCTGCTTTGTGCCTGTTCAAAGAGAGTCAGCGTTTGTTGACAGTCTGAAACGCATACCCGAAACGTGTAGCAGAGCTTCAGACAGAAATTGTTGCAATGCCGTTTGTGCAAAGCATTGCCAGACACTTACATCCTGGCGTAGAAGCCTTTGGGTATGTGAAAATGACGACCCCAGCTTTGCTAGAAGCCACAAGAGCCTCGAGGCTAGTTGTTTCACCGTCGTTGGTTTGGATCTCTCCTCCAAAGTCTTTGAGCGGAATGGTCTCTCCGGCCTGTGGCACTGGCACTTTGGATGACGAATCGCTGGTCTTTGCCTTTACTTTTGGCTCTGCCTTTGCCTTGGGCTCTGCTTTTGCTTTTGGGTTGGCCGTCTTTGCAGCTTTTGCGCGCGCTGGCTGAGCTTCAGCCGGCGGTGCCTTGCGCTTTCTCAATTCAACAGGCATTTTGAAGGCTGGACAGTGAGAATCTTGCTAGAGAAAGAAATTCGTTTTTGTGCTCTGTAGAATGCAGTCAAGACCAAACAACGGTGGTTTGACCAGAAAGTGTGGTTGGTTCGCGTGCAATGGCAAAGGCAGAAAGTCGCGACGCGTCCCTCCCGTTCTGGGACAAGGCTGGCCATGCCCAATCATCGAGGCCTTATTAATCTCATTTTTAGCCGCAAGACCTAATTAGCTAGAATTAACTAGGCCATAACATTTCTTAGCAGCGCTGGCAGTGGGCATGGTTTACGTTATAGTATATAGGAGCGTGATTGGCTCTGGCCAGAATGCGCCTGGACCTAGACCCAAGACTGGCGCATGTGGAACTGGTTAGTTAGTTAGTGCAGTTGGATGTTCAATTAATGTCGCGCGATATGGTCATTATAGAATATTCTACCTTTGGTTTCTTTGATAAAAACAAGAAAAAATGGTACACATGCGGAACAATTTGATACATGTGGCGATGCGAAAAACATCGATTCTGGGCCAATGCTCCGGGCCTGCGAATCAGCTGCATTCTAGCATTTCACCCTGATCAGTGGCTGTATTGGATCGCTGGCTGGGCGATCAACTGAAGTAATGATCTCAGGTTTGCCACTTTTTTCATTTGTTTCGCTTTTCCCCCAGACAAGCGAACCGCAAAAGTGGACAAACCGAGCAAACTGAACAAACCAGAAACACACAGCATCACGTGACTATTTGCGGGACGACTCGGGAGAGACAGCAGGATAAGCCAATGGGATGCCGCAGGGGAGTCTGGACACTTACCGGGGCTGGACCCACTCGGCGGGAGTCGTCTGACCCATTTTTTTCCCGCCGATTTTCCTGCATCTTTTCGCGATCGCCTCCTGCTAGCACACCACGACCTGTCGCCCAAAGCCGTCTTTTTCCAGCAATTTCGATCCGCTTATTCTGTCGTTTCTATTTAAATCTATTGCCAAGTTAGCAGCGGTCTCTTCAGCAACGCCCTTTCCTAATCCAACCTGATCAAAGCAAGAAAGATCCGACAACCGAAGACATACGTACAACCATTTGTGGAACGCCATTCGAATCTCATTTCCAGGCGTATCTGCCCCAAGTCCCCAAGGACTCCCCAGGAGGAAAGCACAGAATGAAGGTTTTCTCATCTGACTGCACCTTCGACTACTCGTGGGACGAGGTTTCCACTGCAAACTGGCGGAAATATTGCCCTTGGAATGATAAATCAACGCATGTGACAGCGGTCGACACGCTCTCGAGAACGGTGGAGCCATCCACTGGTGTTGTAAGTACTACAAACGGATTTACAAACAACATCACTATAGAAAACAGTTGCTGACAGTTGTTGCTTGCTTAGTTACGCACCGAACGCCTTATCACCTGCCAGCAGACCGCCCCGCGCTGGGTTCTCTCGCTCCTTGGCGGAGATGCATTGTCCTATGTCTACGAAATCTCCTACGTCGACCCGGTGTCGAAGAAGGTGACCATGTGCTCCACAAACCTCACCTGGTCCAACGTTCTGAACGTAAAGGAGACTGTCGTCTATCAGCCATCAAAGTCAATGCCCGGCTCCAAAACCGATTTCAAGCAGGAGGCTCAGATCACCGCACTGTGCGGTGGCTGGCAGAACATCAAGAACAAGGTTGAAGAAGCCAGCGTTGAGCGATTCAGCCAGAACGCCAAACGGGGCCGTGAGGGCTTCGAAGCCGTCCTAGAGATGAGCCGACGCGTTTTCGGTGAACAAAAGGAACTTGAGAGACAGCGCCTCCAATCAGCGTGATTAGACTTTTTTTGTTTTCTCTTTCAGCAAAAACATTCGATACTTGACGGCTAAGCGACTGCATTTATTATTTACGACAACTGCATTGGGTTAATCAGGGACGGCGTTAATTGTTTCGGTTAATATATCACATACACATATGTTTTCGGCGTGTTTTACAAAAAAGCTCTCCTCTTGCCTGGATTCTGCAGAATTTTGGGGTTTTAATTCTTTTACAGATTCTTTGTTCTGTGTTAAAATGATTTCACGACTCATCTCAGATATACACTAACGGGCGACTGTAGATATTTTTTCTTATCAAAAATAAAGTGAATTAGACTTGGACATTGTCATTTTATGTACACATCGAATCACTGAGGCCTGATATCTATGTGAGTGGTGAATCGAACATAGCTCTCTGCTATAGAAAACAATTCTCTAAACGCTGGCACCTATGCGAAGAGAAACTCTCCACAGGAAATAGACAAGAAACAAATCTATCTCGATACTAATATGTTCTCGGCTGCTGTTTCGATCTACAAACTAGTTTCCCTCCTCTCTCTCCTTCGAAGCCTGTTCAACAATCCCCTTTTGCAGTTTTGCCCGCTGCCTTTCTTCGTAAGCGCTGCGGCTCTTGAGTATTCGCTCGACGATTTCGCCGGCGTTCACATTTTGGAACGGATGAGGCTCGACTTCTTTGAAAATGCCCATCTCTTGCGGTGCGACGTAGGGGTCGTAAGTAAGCGGGATGAATGTTGTCGGCCCGTGGTAAACGACATGTGGGACGCCCCATGGCATCGTCTGTAGGAACGACCGGGTGGGTGTGAATGGCGTCGAGAACACAATGGAATGTATATACTACAGAAGATTGATTAGCTTTCGTTCAGTGCAGTGAAACGTTCTTTCAAATCATACCTTGCATTGTAAGACGCATAGTCCTCGTTCAAAGATGTTCATGATCGGGTAATTGAGGCCCTTCCAGTGATTGATGACAGAATCGTCATGGATACCAGCAACAACATAGGCAGGGCTGTAGTCCACCCCATGTTCGGCAATCCTCTTTTCCTTTGCAGCCGGCTCAAACCATCCCCGTTTCTGGCCTTCGGCTTCTTCCAAAGTCCACACTCGCCGGAGAAACTCGATATGTCCCGACGAAAAGAGATCAAAACCACCATCCACGTAGACGATTCGCTGGCCTGGTTTTGGTCCAATACCACTGATCAGGATTTCGAAATTCCCGGCCTCGTCAACACTCTCACCAATTTTTGACTCATCACTGCCATTCCAGATCCATACTTCAGGCCCGGGGTTGTGTCCAGATTCATCCGTAGCATATTCTCGGATTCTCTGAAGAAGTTCGGCACTACTCGCTTGGCGATCCTCAGGGCTGCCGGATCCTTCATTGCCTGCTAGGACTTCTTTGACTGATTTGACAAAGTGGTTTTTCGTGCATAGGAGCATTCGCCCAACTAAATCAGTGGTGGAAATTCCTGGTGTGCGCTTCACGACCAAAAAGCGGCCAGCGGCTTTTACGAATCGATAGCAGTCGTTTCCGTTGCTGTCTGACGTAATATCGTCTCCGTGGACGACGTACTGACAGCCGTAGTGCGACACCCATGGCAGGTAAGTGACGTACGGGGCATGGGGGATGGGTTTCGTAACCCATCTGCATGCTTCGACAGCAGAAACACTGATATTCTACTTAGCAAAACCATAATATTCCGGTGGTACGAGGGGAGACTAACCGCTCAGCGAGGGTCATGACAGTTGGTCCTTTGTTTTCGAGAATGGATTCATCCGAGTGAATGCCAACTAACAATTCTTTTCCCAATTTGCGTGCTTGCAGCATGGCACCGGCGTGTCCTATAAAAAGTCTATAATATTAGCAAGTGCGAAACAAGACTTGAGGTCTCTCCTTACCATGATGGGTGAAGTCAAAGCATCCATCAACCCAGATGCGGTCTTTCGAGATGGGCACTTCCTCTTGCGGATCGACTGGCCATTGGCCTGGTGCAGGAACCTCTTCTTGATCAGACATTGGTTTATGGTCTCAATGGACTTTTGCAGTTGCCGACTCCGATTTCAACTCTTGTGACGATTCGATGCGATCTTCGAGGTATATGCGGGGTTGCGGCCGGTAAACGTCCAAATAATTCTCGAGCAGGCTTTTGGTTGTTAGTGATTGCAAAACAGAGTACAGAAACAGTTGATTACCCAGTCTCAAGTGTAGTCAAGGCCTGAGTTGTCCAGGGGCAAAGTGTTGGGAGAGATCGGCCATTTGAGACATTCTCACAATAATGGCCAAGTTCCCCGCGCTAAGCATCTGTAGGTCACACGGAGCCCCGACGCGATCAACTCCATCCCTGACGACCACCCCAATTGACCCCTAATAATTCGGCGTTCCACCGACTGAATTATATTTCATATACTTCACCTTACCCATATTATTTTTCATCTGTTAACTACCCGACCGTCAAAATTCTGCTCACCAGGGCTGGAGCGATGGCTCCTATGCTTCCTCCTCCAAATCAAATTGGAGGAGTAGGCCCCCAGAGTGCGACGCTGATCTTTCAACATATTCAAGAAATGTCTACGAAACGAATATCCACCCTCCATTATTTACGAAAAGCGTCAGTCTACAATCCTACATTGAGTGAATTGTCACGATATCACTAATGCTGTTGCGCCCACAGCCATGACGGCCAAGTCTATTGGTTCAATACGATACGCTTCACCAAACATGACTTGATGAAGATGCCCTACTTTGATCCCAAAAAGCTGTCTCGCCGCGCGATAAACTATCTACTCCTCGGTCTTTCGCTTCCCCCGATCTTAGATATGAACTCAACACCGCTGGAATACCTTCGCTCGCTGCACGCTCTGTTAGCCGAATTCGAGTCCTTCCAACAGGTTCATTCCCCAGATGGGAACTCTGGGTCAAATCTTGTTAGAGCAAGGATACCTCAAATGTTTAGGAGAACAACATATTCTGGCAGCAAATCTAGGAGGACGAGTTCGGCCAACGAGATTGGGCTGCCAATGCACTTTGGCGATTCCTCGGACGTCAAGGCGATGACTGGGAACCTCGCTTCTTCAGCAACTGCAGCGTCGGCAATAACATCATTTTCCAATCCCGATTCGTCAGATCTTCATCCGGGAGAAGAATATACGTATCTCCTGACCCCTTCGCTTCCTTTCGACCCCGATTTCTTCGAGACGTTTGCGTCCCTCTGCGACGTATTGATCGATTGCTATACCAGACTCCTAAGCCTTGTTTCCAGCCCTGCTGCCTGTACCTCAGCGGTGGCGGAGCTTTTCACCAAAACCGACGCCAAGCTGCGCAAGGTGATGGTTGCAGGCGTTTTGAGAGAGTTCGAGGAGGCTAGTAGGGGCAGCGCGAAGAACGAGCTCGGGGGCGTGAGCAGGGTTGTCCTAGGGGGGCTAATGGGTTAATCAAATTCACCATTATACCTTCTCGCGATATTTCTTTTGAGGTCCCAGGTATCATCGGTTCGGTTATTGTACGAAGTCACGAAATTTTTCTTTGGTTATATTATTTGAACTAGTCATATAAATACAGATCGTAATTCCAATCACACATGATGCTGGTATCAACGGTGGCGAGAAATTGTCACACATGTAGAACACACTACTCTTCAGCGGGAACAAGAGTGCTCTTCTCCTCAAGCAGCTTGGCAAGTTCCCCGTTCTGATGCATAGACATGAGGATATCACAGCCGCCCACAAACTCTTTGTCGACGTAGAGTTGTGGTATTGTCGGCCAGTCAGAGTATTCTTTGATTCCTACACGGCACAAAACCAAAGTTAGTGTATGGATTGCCAAAGTCGAGAAATGCACTATACGCACCTTGCCGGAGCTCTGGATCTTCAAGGACATTGAATGCAGTAAACTTTTGTGGATCGACACCCTGGAGACCGAGGATCTGTATGCTGGCGCGAGAGAACCCGCATTGCGGCGTTTCGGGGGTTCCCTTCATGAACAGGACGACGGGGGCTGAGGCAACGGCTTTATCGATGGCTGCTCTCGTTTCAGCTGAGAGAAACCGGGCCTGCAGGGCGGAGGATGGGCCTGAGACAAACGACCAGGGACCTGGAATGAATCTGCCCTTCGGCACGTATCGCGCGATGCCGCGGGAGGCCTGGGGGTTGCTTCGTGTAAGTAGGCTAATCAGAGTAACTGTTTAGCGGAGGAATCTTCTTACCTGGAAAGAAAACCTTGAAAACATCGCTGTAGGGGATGTGGACGTTTGTGTGCTGGAGGTGTTGAAGAATTGTCGTGATCGACTCGGGACTGACGTATTAATAATTTGCGACGGCGAAGTATAAGCTAGGAGGACCCACAGCCGTTATGTTGCTGCAGTGTGAATTACAACCACCAGATAAAATACGTATTGGTTATACAATAAATATAGTCCTAATGAGGGCCAGATTATTATATGTGTATGAAGAGAATTGACTAAAGATAGTAGGAAATTGTATGGTATAACTTGATTACATATGTTTGTTGCGGCGCCAGTGGTAAACTACAGATTGACTGCCCAGGAGACTGAAGTTTTTTTTGGTGCAGCTGTTAAAATGTTTTTTTAAATAAATTACTGACGGCAATTATCCTCGCGTCTATCGTAATTATTATCTCAGGATCCCACCAGTTGACTTTCTCAGCATGTTAGCTGCTTACCAAAGGGCCATCGGCTATTCCAACAGACTTTTGATCTATGCGGGCACCAGGCCGCCCATTTTCTTCGTCATGATTTCTGTTGCGATATTTCTCAAAGCTTGAACATCTAGCGATAGGATAGTGTAGGGATTCTGCCCAGTGACCAACGCTTGGCCGAAGAGCTGGCCTTTTGTGATATCGATCTTGTCAGGCGAACTAGGAGCAGGTGCGGAGAAGATAGTCTGACCCTTTTAACATTAGCTTTAATCGGCTTGACTCAAAATAAAGGTCCACTGACTATCTCATTGCTAGAAAGGCCACCAGCAGTTCGCTGCCATACTTCGGCGTGCCCACGGATTCTCCCACCGCTGGGTTTAGACTGTTCGAGTAAGATGACCAGCTGGACTGAGGTATTCCCCAGCATCTACAGATCCTTGTCAGCTCACAGATGAGGGAGTAACTCAAGCCATCCAGACTCGATAAGAACGGACGAAAAGAGGTCTGTATCTGCACGGAAAAAGAAGTCAGGTTCCTTTGCAGAGCTCACGTATACACCGGCGAAGCCATCGAATGCTAACATATATTATCAGCATACGAGCTTCAGCGAAACTGAGAGTACAATATACTTGTGCCAACCCCTGAGCAGAGAAGCCTAGCCTCCTGGATAGTCAAAAGCCCATTTATGCCCCATTCCATAGCAGCACTCGTTGCCCAACGTAGATGGGCATCGTGTAATTCGGCACTCGAAGGACTTTTGAAGCAGAATTATACGAAATTCTACCATCATATTCGATCACAGTTAGGAAGGACTTCTTACGTATTTCTACAAGGGGCATGTCGTACCTCACTGCTTGCCGTTCAGCTACCTTATCCTCAACGAGAGAATAGTAGAGTAACCATCCTTCTTCTGATTCTAGATTGTCATAGACAAGTTCAGTAGACTTGGTCGCTGCTGATATCTGGCCTAAGATCTCCTTTAAGACAGCACGTGTTGAGGGTTTCTCGCAAATAATCTCCCGTGATCGTGTAGCAGGTGGCATTTCAATAAAAGAGGTGCCAGCTAGGAAGGTACCACCTTGGATAATGCTAGAACTGTGTGTCTTTATCCAATAACGAAGATGTTGGATATAAGGACTGACCAATCCGCCAAATGGCTTTTTGGTTGGTGGTTGGTATGCTGAGAAAAGAGAGGCGGCGTGCGGGCGGAGAGTTTTGAGTCATGGCATCTCCATGACGTTTCATCAGACGAGCAGTTAATATATTATTATTGAATACTCGGTGATGCTTCATATGAATATACGGCTTGATATGCTAAACTGTCGACTGTTGGTTGGCCTGAGGCGTATATGCCAACATAACCTAGATAGATCTACCCAAGTATGCCGCTAAGCTTGTTTTTGAATCAGGTTCCTTGTAAAATAGCTTATATTAATCTTATCTTATTTTTAGAATGAAGACATAACTCTATTACTAGTACAGACGGCGCGTTTATATATTACAAATCTGGAGAGCTCGTTTCATCTCCACGCTTGCGGTACTGGTCAATATATTCGCCTGCCAAACCCAGCGCGATGCCTCCTCCAGTCAGCCAGCAGCCATTCTTAAACCACCACCAGCAATTTGCGACATCCTTCAAGCGCACTCTCCAGATCATCAACCCAAGCGTCGCAATGGCACTTCCGCAGCTGCCAATGAAATACACCGGCCCAGCGCCAGCGGCCAAGCCCGCAACTCCCAAAAGAGCCACCTGGGTGACAGCCAGGCCTGACAGGACGGCCTTGGTATTATGTTCGTGGCGTAGAGCAATAGATTTGATTCCGGCGGCCACATCGTCCTTGATGTCCATGTGCGCATAGATCATGTCGTACAAAACGGTCCAAGCTACACAACTGGAGTAAAGAGCAGCTGCAGCTGCAAGGGCATCAGGCTGGGTCAACAAATCCACACCTAGCGCTGGGAAGCCCATCATTGCACCCCATGAGAAGGTCAAGCCGAGGACAAATTGGGGGTAATTGGTCACTCGTTTGGCCAAGGGATATGAAGCAACAAACAGCAGACTTGGGATCCCATACCACAAACATTCCAAGGGGAACTGGAGAAGTAGTCCCAGGCCACCTAACAGTTGGAAGCCGGTGAACACAACGGCTTTCTGAGGCGTCAAAGCCCCTCGTGCAATCGGTCGAAATTTGGTTCTTTCCACGTTAGGGTCTAAATTTCTATCCCAAAGATCGTTGATCGCGCAGCCTGCACCTCGCATGATCAGTGCGCCGGTCAAAAAAAGACCCGAGGTCGCGAGCAGCTCGAGAGGAGAGGTCATCGGTACAGCAAGCGGAGCTGCCATCAAAGAAGAAAACAGACATGGGAAAAACAGATAATATGTCCCTGTGGGTTTATCCAATCGGACCAACTCAGCATACGGCACCCAAGACTTGGGAAGCCAAGCAAGTAGGCCCTTTTGGGGTGGTATATATACGACTGGAGCCGGCGTCGAATCTGGCTGCGCAGCTGCCAATTGAGACTGATATTTGCTGATTGTCCATGTTCGCGGAGTCGCGTTAATGTATTTTCTGCCACATCTTAGAGTAGAGGAGTTTGCCACTGAGAAATGCTGTGGTGTTGAATAATAGCTTGTAAGCGGCCCTGTAGATGACAAGCTGCTCCTGAAGCGTATGTTGAAGGCGCTTCGCACCGCCTGTGGCCGTACCAAAGGATCAAAGCACGAGAAACATAGTCTCAGCTTGACACTCCCCGAGGACGTCAACATTGGCGCGCTGCAATTGAATGGTCGTTGTCGTGAGCCGGTGTGTTTGAGGTTCGAGCAAAGTTTGGATCGTATAGATTACCATGCTTGTGTAATATTACACGTAATATTTCACCGAAGCGCGTAATCAGCCTCTCCTCGATCTGTAATACGATTGGCCAGCGCCTCGTCCGAGCCCCACAGCGGACCTTCCCCATTGTCGTCGTCTGCGCAATAACAAGCGCGGCATCTCTCACAACACCAAAGCTCTTCTTCTTATCTGAATCGCGCGGACGGTCGTCAGGACAACATTCTTCCGGGGTCGCCAAGCTGTGGGCTTATGCGCTTCTGAGCTTACAGCCTTGAGGGCCAGGCAAAGGGTTTGCAGGAGATATGCTTAAGCCTTGATCCGCGCGCATTTGCTGTCCCCTTCTGGATGATGTCGCTCTGATACTTACCTTGCGCCCGTGAACGCAAAAATACCCAGTGAGACGATATGCCGGCCAATCGCGCGCAGGCTGTTTTCGAGCCCATCCCGCCAGATATAGATGTGCAGGCTCTGGTCGAGGCTACGCCAAACTTCGAGTTTGTCGTCAGGATCAACTGGGCTGCGATCGAAGAACAGGGCCTGGACAACTTCGAGAAACTTGTCCGTCAATATGTCGTGGTTGGGGGCAAACCCTTGGTCGTCGAGGGCTACGATGCGATTTTAGAGAAATGGATCTTTGCTGAGCGATGGCTGCGAGATAATTATGCAACGAAGAGTATGACTACTTTACCCCGGAAGGACGCGTTCGGGGCCTCATGGACAGCTGCTAATAGTTTACGCGTGTATAGCGGAGAATGCTAGGAACCTTGGCGCAAAGACCAACCTCCCTTTAACGATCGGTCATTATCTCAGTAATATGCACATGCTGACTGAACAATGGAACCTTTCCACTTTCGCCGACCCACACCGCCAGAGAATATATTTAAAGGACATAGACTGTCCTCCTATTTGGTACGAGAAACTGAAAGAGATCATCCCACCTTTTCTATCCTATCTAAATGAATCCACATACGACCCAAGAGACCTAGGCAACAACCCTCATGCCTTCAGTTCGACAACAGGGCCAGGTATCGCCAGAGCGGGGGATCTGATGAGCAGTCTTCCACCTGAAATGAGGGCCGAAAACCTCATGTGCTATATAGGTCATGAAGGCACTTACACTCCCTGTCATCAAGAGATGTGTGGTACTATTGGCCATAATATAATGGTTGAGGCGTCCACCGGCGGCTTTGAGCATGGCAAGCGTACAAAACCCGGATCCTCAATTTGGTTCATGACCGAAACTGAAGATCGTCACTTGGTCTCCGAGTATTGGTCATCTCTTCTAGGCCATGATATTGACTTGGAAGACCATTTCGCTCAAATTCGTGCATGGGAAGCTGCACCATTCAAGACCTATGTGGTGGAACAAAAAGTGGGCGATTTCATTCTCATCCCACCTCTCGCTCCTCATCAAGTTTGGAATCGAGGAACGAGAACGATGAAGGTCGCTTGGAATCGTACAACTGTCGACACATTGGAATGGGCCTTGAGCGAAGCCCTTCCTCGCGCCAAGACAGTTTGTCGAGACGAACAGTATAAAAACAAGGCGATCATTTACTTTTCCCTCCAAAGATACTCGAAACTTCTTTCTGCCGCTGATCAAAATCGTTTGGATGGACTGAAAATTCGCCACCTGCGCAAGGACTTTCGCAAACTTCTCAACCTGTTCACGCAGGTGCTCATATCTGAAACTTTTGATGACAAGATCCCGCAGAAGAAAGCAGTAGAGTATTTTCCTTTTGACAGCAACATTACCTGCTCTTATTGCCGATGCAATATTTTCAACCGCTTTCTAACCTGTCCTCACTGCGTCGGAAAATTTGCGAATGGAGAAGAGGATTGTTATGATATCTGTATGGAATGCTACGCAAGAGGTCGAAGCTGCGCTTGTATATCGAATCTCAAATGGGTAGAACAGTTCCCATGGTCTGAACTGACTGAAAATCACGAGCGATGGTCCAACCAAATCCATGCATGTTCCAATCAGGACAACCGCGAGGAGAAGGACCGACACACGGCTCTTGAGGCTGAATTGCGTGGCCTCGGGCATAGAACGCTGGCTGCCATTTGTCAGTCAGAGCTGAGACGACGGCCATGGACTGATATCACGAAACCCCAACCTATTCGCATTGAGGATGACATTGAAAATGAAGATGACGACGAACGAACCGCAAAACGCAAAAAAATGCAGCGAATGGAAAAGTTATCCAAAGACCATGGAAGATGTCATATATGCAAAACTCTTGAGCCGAATTGGAAGCTCGCGTCATGCGCATTTTGTTCATCCAAATATTGCTATGGGAGTCTTTTCAGGGCATTTGAAATGATGCCCCAGACAATCATGGAAACCTTTCGCTGGAAATGCCCAAAGTGTGATAAAATTTGCAGCTGTGGCGCTTGCCGACGAAAGACCACTACAAAACCTTACGAGCCAAAAGGATTATTACTTGGCCACGATACTAGAAAAGTAGCAGATGCTCGAAGTGTCGAAGCTTTGGTCAACTTTAGCCATTCGAACATTGGGTGGCTGAAAAAAGCCGGCGACGGATCTGATTCCACTCGGCGGCTGCAAAGACACCAAGAACAAGCAGAAATGGCCAAGATGCGCGGTGCGATGGCTGGTGAGGAGGATGAGGTCATTGAGAACGAAACCCACCAAGATCCTAATTCTCAGGCCAATGTTTATGATGGAATTCCCATTGATCCAGCATTGGATGCAATGGCCGGTCAGGCTCTCGACAATGTTCCTCCCGGCCAGTTGCCTCAAGTTGCCAGCCAGGCCCAGCAGTTGCAAGCTGAAAATGCCATACCCAGATTCTTTGAAGATGCGTCCGGTATTAGATTTGTGATACCTGTCGATGAGGCGCCGTCATCTAATGCACCGCCTCAAGGAGGCATGGGGAATCCTACGAATATCAACGCTCCTGGAAATGGCTTTGGACCTATCAATCACATACCACCATCCAATGGATCTCTTCAGAATGGTCAAAACAGGCTGCTTGTCCGGTTGAAAGTTGGGCAAGATCGACTGGGAACGCTGCTAAACCGGCTTGTGCCGGTTCCAAATGCCCCAATTATCATCGAATCTGATGTTACATTTCACAGCCACTCGGCTCCACAGACAGGGGAGCAGCAGCCCAAGATTAGAAAGCGTCGCGGCGAGAAAGACAAAGATTATAAAATTTGGAAAGGACCAAAACCGCGCGGTTCGGGTCGTATTGAGAAACCCAAACGGTCCACGAGGGTGAACTACTTTGAGGAGACTTCAGATCTGGAAGATAACACGTGAATGTTGCTTTGTGTTTTCAACTTGTACTAGCATACGGACAGGAGCAATGTTCTTGGGGTTTAGCAGTGTTGATTTACGGCACGAGCAATAATTTGAGGAATAATACTCATCATAACTACTAGAGAATAGCCTATATCGTTCTTTGATGGACGTAGTAGTTACTTTACAAATGAACTAACTCTTATAGCATTATTAAATAATATCATTTCAACTCAAACAATCGTCATGTCATCAGTATACATGTTCATCAAGCGATCATTATTTTGAACAACACTAGGCACCCTTGTATTCGTATTTGAGCTTTTCAAGCTCTCCAATGTCAACTTCAATCAATGAGCGACTAGCGATGACGACGACGCCCAGAACAACTAAGAGAGTAAGCTAGAGTTATTTCCTTACTTATTGAGTACTTACCTCCAGGAAGAATGCCTAATATGAACTCTTGCTCTTGACTGCTCGACGTGAACCATGACTGCAGAGATAACAAGGCGCATATCGCGGTGTTGGCATAGACGAGGTAGCTTCGAGGATCAGGTTTCCCTTCTTGCGCAGCCAGTACACCAGGCTCTCCTAAGCGGCGTTCTTTCGAATCAAAAGGGCCGAATTTCATTACATATGCTGTCGTGGAGAGGGACAGGATACATATTATGTATGTGAATCTAGTCCCAACTGTCGTAGAAGACGAGAAAATTGCCGGAATGTATGCGACAGTTGCGACTAGTGGTACTATTGTAAAGACCAACTGATGGCATAGTCAGAAAAGCTAAAACGCTCTGCAGGGGTCTTCATACGTTATAGAACGCATTCTGTGCATCATTTTTTGTAGAGAGCTCTTGGATGAGCTTGTCTTGCTCTGAAACAGCATGTCTATCAGCTTCCGGATGTCCATGAAGTTCCACATGTTCAAACCTTCTTCATCTAGCTCCTGCCTATTGCCGGAATCCTGGTCATGGTCATCGTCAGGATAGCGAAAAGTCCTTCGCAGAGTCGCCGCCATGGTGATTACCAGAAATAATTAATTAATGCGCAGGTTGTTCTTAGTATAAGATGACCGATGCGCGAAACCGCGCTAAATTTCGTCTCCGCCGGCGAATGTTTAGCATGTTTGTCCAACAGCAACTTCCCCGAACTCAATTCTTCCGCTGTGAACCGCTCAAAGTCAAGCGATCAATTTTCCGCGCAACATCCCAGTGCCAATAAACAACAGCAAATGAAAATCCAAAAGGAGATCCTGCTACGGCCTTTGCGGACCAATGTCCGCGCGGTGCCAGCGCGAAATGCCAACCTACTTCCGAAAACCCAGCGCCGTTCACTGATTCCCGCGCCGTCTGCGAATTCCGGCCCTCTGCTGGATCGACGAGCCGACAGAGAGCTACCAAAAGTCGAGTCGAGGTTTGGATGGGCTCGCACGCTGCCCATCTTCGCCGTCTTGACCGGTGCTGCTGTGCTGGGCATTTTCAACTATCAGAAATCCTCGTCGAGCGTGGTGAGCAGCACGCTGTATGCATTGCGCATTTCGCCCAAGGCCCGCGAGGTCCTCGGAGATGAGATTTATTTTGCAAACCAGATTCCGTGGATTAGCGGGTCGATGGATCAGCTGCATGGTCGAATCGATATATCTTACTGGGTGAAGGGGACAAAAGCCAAGGGCAAAATGACGTTTAAAAGCGTGCGCCCTGATCGCCTGAGCTATGTTAGTTTGCTCGATTCCTTTCTTACGAACTGGTCAATTCCATACTGACATGTTTACTCTATAGTTCCATACCGAAGAATGGACCCTCGAGACCGAAGACGGACAACTTATACAGCTTCTTGCGCCAGACGAGGATCCATTCCGTGCAGTTTAAACTGGCCAGGAACTGGGATGGGTTATTATGTTGTTTTAGAAACTCTCACCAACAATATTGCATTTCTCGTGGCGTTTTGGTACCTACACCAATTGAATGAAAACGGCGTTGCTAGGGACTATTGGTATCTGCAAATTTTTGCTCTATCCTCCAGGACATAATATTATAGTACATTTGTATAAATACATGGATTTTTGACTACTGAGGTGTTGCTTCAGCTTCCGGTGCTTCGGCTTTCGGTGCTGGTTCTATTTTGGGCCATGGCTTCTTGATAGCGTCTTGAATCTTCACGATACAACCCTTGGGTCCACTAACAGAGCCTAAAAAAACGTCAGTATTGCAAAGAATATATATGTAACAGATTCAAAGGTCATACCGTTCACAACAACAATTCCGTTTTCACTGTCAACCTTGAGAACCTTCAGGTTCTGTAATGTGTTCCGTTCACCACCCATGTTTCCGGCCATCTTCTTTCCAGGATAAACCCTAGAACCACCGCCCTGACCGGGACCAGAGGAACCCATAGAACGATGCGTCAAACTGACACCGTGGCTGCGGTCTTGACCGTGGAAACCATGTCTCTTCATCACACCGGCGAACCCCTTTCCCTTGGTGTTTGAGCGCGCATCGATGAACTGGCCTTCCTGAAACCAGTCCGCAGTGATCTCTTCCCCGACACCCAGTAGCCCTGTACTATCCTTGACACGAAATTCCTGAACATATCTCTTTGGCGCAACGCCGGCGAGCGAGAAGTGGCCGAGCATAGACCTCGTAACCCGTTGCGGTTTCTTGTAGCCGGCTCCGACCTGCACCGCATAATACCCGTGTTTCTCAAGTGTCTTGTGCGCGACGACTTGGACGCGATCCAGCTGCAACACTGTGCACGGGGTGCGTTTTCCGGTCTCGGGGTCGTAGATACCCGTCATGCCTTGTTTGATGACCAGCACTCCGGTTCGCAGTGGCAGGACGTCGGCCTTAAGTTTGCGCTCAAGAGCAGCCGCAGGCGTCGATTTTAGGAGGGGAAGACCTGGTCGGGAGTCGAAATTGCTGTGTTTGGGCGGATTGAGTGATCTGATACCGAATTGACGTTTGCTGGTGAGGTTGACGAGAATCTGCGCGACCCATCCTGGCTGGCTGAGGCACAGAGCCTCGCGCGGCAGCTTTGGAGGCATTGTGTGCCTCGTGTTGAGAAGAACGAACAATTGAAAAACAAGAAAGAAAGTAGGAAACTTGATGCGTTGGCTGGATTGGGCTGGGTCTGGGCAAGGCAAATAAACCGGCGCTGCACAAATTGTCCGTCGACGCTTTGCCAAGCATTTTCCCGATTGGGATTAGGGTGATTTACCAGTAACGATAAGCATCAAGATTTAGAAAAGATTACGTTTAAAAGCAGAGTTATTAAATATTTCTATTGTCTTAATTCTCAAACAATCTCAGAGCTAGTATGCTCTTGAGTGGAAATACTAGGACGAGTGTCGTTCTCACTCCGAAACTCAAGCCAAAAAAGATGTTTCGCCGAGTCCGCATAGTCCGCATAGTCCACAGTAGGGACAGGCTCAGAGGAGTCAAGGTCCAGTATCTTACAGACCTCAGTCCATCCGCAAGCACGATTTTCTTGTCTATCTTCTGGTGTAATTCCACATTCCGTACGCTCCAGGGCTCTGCGTAGTTGTTCTAGCTGCCATACCTCTTCCGCGTACGTGGACGGTCTAGTCCTGCGTTCCAGCATTTGAAACCAAGATTCATCTGTCCGTTTGACTGTGCTTGTGAACAGTTTGATGGACACCCATTCCCAATATGAGGGAAAGTAGCCACTGCACTCCCAGTCAATGATACCGCTAACATTTTTGTTGTCAGAGACTAAAATGTTGCTCCAATCCAAGTCGCAGTGGCTAAGTACGTTTGGAAGGGACCGCAACCCATCCGTACTAGCTATGACATATGCAGATATATGTTTGTTGTTCAACAACCCGCTAAATCTCTCTTGATTGAACTCCAAGACATCTGCAATACCAGGTCGAAGAGGTTCTCGTAGGAGCTGGGTTGCTTTGATATATGGAGAATGCAGTTTCCGGACCTCTTCCAGGAAGGCGACTACTTGATCTGCTATCTTTTCCCTTTCGTGAACTTCCAAGGTAGGCCAAGCTTCTTGCAAAGTCACACCAGGGAGCCTCTCCAAGATAAGATGTTCGAATTCCGCCGACTTGTAATAGTCGTATACCCGAGGAACAGGAATTGACGTGTTTGCGTGTAGTATATCCAGCAGCTCCTTCTCAAAGCTTAAAATAGGAAAGCGAAGTCTCACGGATTTTCGAATTCTGTTGTCAGCCTGAAGAACCACCTGGCGATTGATAATTGAATCATCGGAACAGTACGGGTGTATGATCTGGTGAATAATGCTTTCTGAACTGTCCACAGGGGGTCGTGGTTCAGCGAATGTTTTGCCTTTCCAGAAGAATTCTTGGGCTTCACGCCGAGTGCGTGCGTCTGGGGCGTTGACGAAATATTGTTTCGATGAGATAGGCTCGTCCAAGAAGCTGTTAAACAACATTCTGAGGCAGTACTCAAGAATAGCAATGTGGGTTTACAAGAGACTGAACTGTAATTTGGTATCTCTTGTGCTAATAGCTGTATAGTGCTCGAGACTCTACACCGTCCAAGATATTTTGTGACAGAAAACGAGTCTCACTTACCCCCTGCATTAAGGCGGGGTAGCAGGGATCCGACAGTCTGCACTAAAATTGAATCCGTGCATTCGCATATTGGCAAACCTAACATTTTTCTTCTTGACGATGAATCCAAAATTAATAAAAAGCTGGCTTGTTTTCATTGACATGACAATACAGAATGTCTCCAACTCCGGTTGCTAGCAAGAAGAAACTAAAGAGAAGAGCAGGCCAGCCGACTGGGAATACATGAAGAACACTTCCGCGGCCTGAAAAGAATGACGCAGAAGCCAGTGGCAACGTCGTCCAGACTGTTCTGTAGATGGAAAACAAGATGGAGGTGTCGGAGATATCGGGCATAGAGCGGGCTAAACCGGAAACGGCAACTCACAGGTCATCGAATTTGAGTTTTGAAGGAGAATCTTCTTGATTTATTTATTTATTATTATTTATTTCCCAACCATCTCCACAGCCCTACACGAAAACCACCACAGAGCAGAAAACTCCATTACACTTATTTGTCTATTTATTAGGTCTCGTTTATTTCTTATTCCGTCACCAAAACAAACCGCCGCAAAAAGTTCTCCGACGACCAGCATCCGAAGATGCCGTCCTTCGCCGTATCTGCGTCGCAGCTGCTGCGTCGACAGGCCGAGTCTGTCATTCACATGGGCCGACTGGCAGCGCGACAAAAGACATCAATCACAATCCCACGCGCTCGATTCAGTACGCAACGAGGTACCACCCGTCGCGCGCCGAAAACCTCTTCCTCTACTTCCTCCCTTCTCCAACAGCGCACTTTTTTCCAGCAGAGATTCTCCTCTACCGCCAGTAATACCACGAACAAAGCCCAAGCACAGTCCCTCTCGCAGCGCCTCAAGACCTTGTCGCGCGAGTATGGCTGGTCCGCGCTGGGTGTCTATCTGGCGCTTTCGGCGCTGGATTTCCCGTTTTGTTTTGCAACGGTGCGACTAGTCGGCGTGGAACGCATTGGGCATCTTGAGCATGCGATTCTGGACTGGATCAAGGGAACACTGGGACAGTTTTGGCCGGGGAGCCTCGAGTCCGCGCATAAGGGGGAGGCACACGAAGAGGGGGGAGCTGTGGACGAGCATGGTGTTATTGAGGCGGAGAGAAGGAATGTTGAGGAGGGAGCGAGTAAGTTTTTCTGCTGCATCAAAATTGGCTTGGCTTGTGCTAATTTTTTTTTTTTAAGGTATATGGACTCAACTCGCTCTGGCGTATGCCATTCACAAGAGCTTCATCTTTCTGCGAGTACCCCTCACTGCTGCCGTCACGCCCAAGGTTGTGCAGACTCTTCGACGATGGGGGTGGAACATTGGCAAGAGAGCGCCAAAGGGCAATTAGCTCAATTGACATGAAATAGCGCAAGGTTTGGTTGGTTCGCCTTGCCCTTTGGGGAAATAGATTCGACCGACGGACAACAACGGCGTGTACTATATTAGAATTGTGTCCGTATTTACAGCCATCACTCCACTCTTGTGGCTATCATCTGAGGCTCTACATCTTTGCTATATTTAGATACGATTGTACTATAATAGATTTACATTGAGGCCAGCCATACTGGTCTATAATCACACAACATTGACGTACACGGTTGTATTTTGGAGCAGCTCTTCCTCTCTCCCAGTCAAAGAAATGGTATCTACAAATTCAGGCCCAGCCATATAACAAGAAAACAAATCTGAATAGAGGGGAAAGTGGAAGAATAAAATAATGAGATAGTAAATAATAAAAAGAACCCCGAAGAAAGAACAAGAAGCAAACTAGCCACCCTCATTAGCTATAAAGCAATACATCATAGATCAATGGTTTCGTGAAATCGAAGCACTCCGTTTGCCTTCATGACGCCGTTGACGCCGGTGGGCATCAGGTATGTTCGGTCTACAGGGGAAATATCCATGGAATTAGCGTGAGCCACTTGTTCGCTTTCGTCGGATGTGTCGGCGACAAGCACAAGGCCGTGTTCCTTGATAGTCTCAACAAGCGAGGGCATTATATCCTGGTGCGCATTGTTAGCATTTGGAGATGATTACGTCTGGAAGAGTAAGTTCTCACCAATAAATTCGACCGACATATCAAGCCCATGAAATTATTACTCTGTGCTATCCTTGCAGCTTCTTTTATAGATATCGACGTATGTCCGCTTGATTGAACCGCAAGGTTTGTGTTAGGCTCCCGAGTAAAGTCCCGGATTTGCCCCAGGTCGTTGCAAAGTAGGACGGGGTCTATTCAGGTTAGACAGGTTTTCTCAATAATGAGGTTATTCTTGTAGACTTACAGTTTGGTTGCTTCCAATTCAGCGCAGTACAAATGTTCGGATTGTAGGATGTAAAGACGACCGAGCGCATAAAGTCTGGGTCTCTTTCGCGAGACGCCCTAGCATGGTCAAAGACAATGGTAAGGATCGAATCGGCGAATGTGTTGATATCTGCCAAAGCCGACATGCTGAGTGATGTCTCTTCGGCCGCCGACGGATACAGTATGGCAAGGTTAATGTGGATATTGGTAGGGAGATGCAATAGCACATCTTCTAGAGAGAGGAAAGAGGTTGCGAGTAGCTGGTGAATGGCGGCCATGTCGTCTGGCGTTTTCGATTTTAAGGATTCGAGGACTGCACGAGTATCGATACCTCGTGCATGAGCAATAGACGTGAACTGGTCGTAGGTTAAAGAGCAAACGGGAATCCCAAGACCATGGTGGTCGATGGAGAAGAGAGGATAGAGCACAGGCCGTTTATCCTTCGTCAACTGTACAAACAGTTGCACATAATCCCCAGACAAACTCGAGCCAGTGATTAATCCGTTATGATCCGCATCACTTGCATTGGTAGCTTTCCAATACGTAGCAAAGTGTGTGATCTCTAGCGGATCACCATAGTATGGCTTGATAACTTGGTAGCTGAAGCGCAACTGACCGATTGAGCGTAGGCGGGGGTCAAACAATGGCAACGAGCATGAACCTGCACTGGACGCCTCCGCGGAGAAAAGGGCCGGCAAAGCGACTGTCTTTGCTATCACCTTGGACCCAAACGTGGGGAAAATCTCGAAATCGATGGCAAACGTGTCCAGACTGTCAATCTGGAATGTGACGTTGCGCGAGTCCTCTTGTAAAGGTAGCATAAGAGTACGTGGTATCACGTCAGTTAGTTTCGAGGATATGGTCAATCGAGCAGCAGGGTAACGTCCGGCCTGGTCAAAGACGATGGAGCCCAGACCAGTTGGCTCAAAGTAAATTTGGACAAAGGCCTTCTTATCCAAGAAGTTATGTCCGTATCGACGCAGAGGGATAATTGGAGGGGGAAGTTCCAGATCGGGGATGCCGTCAGCGACTTCAGCACCAGATGGCAACGCACCGTCAGTCTGAGTCTCACTAAACCCAAACGAGACTTGCGGACCTGTTTGGGCAGCATCAAGCGGGCGGTGTGGGAGGGATGGATCTCTTTTTGACCACAGAAGAGCCATACACTCGAGACGTCCTTCCCATGCCGCGTAATACATAGCCGTGAACCCCTTCTCGTCAAGGACAGAAATGTCAACACCCAGGTCTAGGAGAGTGCGGAGACAATCCACGCATCCTTCGCTTGCTGCGTGGAAGACAGGGGTCCATTGATACAGTTTATCCCGTTGGTTGAGATCTGCTCCATGCCTCTTGAGCAGCAATAGAAGTTCAGGTGCTCCACCAGACCGAGCAACGAGGTGCTGAGGGTATAGCCCCTCAGCATCTGGAAGTAAAGAAGCGCCCTTTTCAAGGAGGAGAGTGACAATAGGAATAGACCCATGTTGACATGCTATGTTCAGAGGGATATGGTCAGACTCAGATTTGGGGTCGATTCTGGCATTTTTCTGTAAGAGTCGCTCGGCACATGCTAGTTGATTTTTCACAATACTGTGGATCAGGGGCGTGAAGTTATCATGATCGGCACAATTAATCGTCTCGGTTTCGGTTGCAAGGAGGGCTTCCACCATATCAACTCGGCCATGCATACAAGCGTAGTGAAGAGGTAATCGGCCGTAAACGTCTGGTCTCGAAATGTCCACACCACCAGACAGGCCAGCCCTGAAGACGAAGGATTGGCCAGAGTTTGTGGCTTCGTGAAGGCAATTTCGCCCGTTGATATCGTCTTCGGCGTGCAAATCAACCAAGCCACTGTCGAGCAAAGCTCCGAGGATCTCATCCGAAAATTCGCTAATCGCAGCCAAGAACAAACGTGTGATCCGCTCAGTGGCATCTGGAGACTCTCCTAGTTTGGCTATCCACTCCTTTAATACCGATATACTGCTGAAAGCTGCCGAATGGAGGACTTGAAGATCGTTCTCTCCTTCTTCACTGCCGAGTGGTACTTCGTCGGCATGGTCATCCGGACGAGCAACATCGAATCGAATGTTCTCGCCCTCGGCCCAGGCTTCTAATTCAAATCGTGCCGTAGACGCCTGATCTGACAAGTCACGAAGGACTTCTCTGTTGAAACATGGTTGAACTTCGACAGCGCGTTGGAGATACAGCTCCTTCATCCGAGACTAAAATCCGAAATATTAGCTAACCGTACTAAAGTCCTAATAAGTGATTTCGAACCTTGGACGTCTTATCCCACTATAAACACAAGAAATGGTCAGTCATATTATAAATTCAACACTAATACCAGATAGCCGACGAACCTTTTTCAAGATTTTTGATACCGCAGTTTCATTTATTGCAACAAATTGCTAATTCCTTCATGTTAGCTCGCAACAAGTGTATTTCATAGGCTGTTTCGTGGTACCTGTAGCTTGTTCAAATCTCCATCAAACTGCTGAAACCCTTCAAATAACGAAACAAAATACCCGGGGGCTTTGGAATTGGTGGCGGTGCGCGATTGGACGACATGTTTCTTGTCCAACAGTGTGCGTAATCGCAGAGAAAACTAGGAGACAGTCAGGGGAATGGCAATGCAGGGAAAGGTCCTCAGTCATACCTCCTCCTCTTTTTGCAGATAGAATACATTGACTTTCTCAATTTCACGTTCCTATTCCATGGGTAAGTTTTGGGACTATTCTTCCTCGCAATGAACAAACGTACTAGGCGAAAGAAGAAAACCTCTTTGTTTGCTCGGAGAGCCGACTGCGTATCGGTATTATCCTGAGGGGTAATGCGAGCCGGCATTGTCGGGGTCGCACTCAGCTGCTTGATCAGCTAGAAGAGAAGTAATTGTCAGTGGCCGATATCCTGTTATATAAGTCATAACCCGGGCAACTCCGCTCACCTTCTTCAAAGCTTTGTAGTTGACAAAGACCGCCGCATATTCGGGGAGGTCCAGCTGTCTACGCTGGATCTGCTTTCCGAATTTCCTGCCCTCGTCAGTAGGTGTTATCCGGCGACTAGTGCAAGGACGGCAAAGATTAGGCGGCCAGTGTCGAAGATGGCAACGTACATGGTGTTGAGTGGCTTCGCGAACAAGCCACGTTAGGCAGATGACTTGAAATGTAGACAATCTAGCCTGTTGCAGAGGAAAGGCGTCAGCAAGGAGTTACAAAGGGTTTGGATACGGCGCATCAAGCATGCACACGAAGCATACCGTAGAAGGGGTCACCTGAGCGAGTACAAGGCCTGATGGTATTCACAAGTTTTAGATAGGCATTGCGTGTCCAAGCCTAGAGCGTACCATATAGCGAGTACGTGTGTAACTTTGGAAGTATAGAAATGCCGGCAGGGAGTGACGAGTGTATCGGATCGCAGCAACAACCAGAGAAGGTCAATAAATGCTTGTTCTTTCGTGCAACAGAGTAGACTTGTTCCAATGAGCAAGCACGTTGGTCGAAGTGAAAGAAGACAGGGCGAGAGCGCAGCAAGGAAATAATGACGTATCAGAATCGGAGCCGGTCAGTTGAGAGCAGGCATTACTGGACTGGGATGGAGTGAGGAGGAGGGGAGAAAGAGTGAGGAACAGTAAGGAAGAGGGGACAGCCCGGCGCAACACGAGGCAAGGCAGCGCAGCGCAATGCTGGAACTGGAACTGGAAGAGCAAGTGGAAGCTGTGCGGGGCAGCGACAGCGACAGTCGAGGCAGGAGCGAACGAGGAAGCTTCACGACGCGCTGCGATCGGCTGCGCTTGCTGTCGGAGCTCTTCTCGGCCCAATGACAGCGGCCGTCTGCACCACGTTCTCGGCCGGCGCGCCAAGCCCGGGCGGGAGCTTCCCGCGTGCGGAAACATTTAATATACTGAGTACTACGGACTGCATAATAAAAATAAGACAGTAGAAGAGTATATGCCATTTCAATCTCTCTCTACACAGATACACCACAATGATAGTACCAGTAACAGTAGTATAAACACTCGAGAATGGGGGAAACACAGGCCAAGAAGGAAAACAGAAAACAAAAACAAAATGTATGCATGTATGCATGTCAGCCTCGAAAAGCAGATGAATAGCAACGGCATATCCGGGCAGAGAGACAAGGGGGAAAAAAGTATGATGTACCTATACATAAGAACAAGATGGCGCTTTTGCAAGATGAGCAACTCGAGTCTCCCGAGGCAAATCGCCTGCAGGGAAATATCTTCAATCCCGGAGAGCAAAATAGTAACAATAAAATGTGATAGAATAAAAGAAAGGCAAGTTTTTGTAAACCAAAAAATTATATCAACAATTATACCGCAATGCCCAAGAAGCCATTGCGGTAGAGAAATTCGTTACTCGAAGCGAATAGGTCGGAAAGAAGAAGGCCGAAGATAGGCAAGCGAGGGTGTATGTGACAACAAAAGACTAGAAATTCTGGGCGATTCCGGCATTGCCCTGTTGCGGGTACACTGCTGCGTTCTCGATGCGCGTGTTGCGGCGAGCTTGAACGTCGCGGATCACTGGGGCCGCCGATCCAAAGGCAGAATCGCCGTACGGCTGCGACGTGTGGTAGTACGCGTTGTTTTCATCGTAGTAGTGACCAGCCCCGGCGTTCACCATATGAGCATCTTCCGACCCTTCAGAGTGAACCCCAGCCGAGTATGCCGACGACGCATTCGACGTTCCACGGCGAATATCACTGTCGTTGGCTCCAGCCGCAACTTCAGCAGAGTCTGGTCGTGCCGATCCGTCGCCGTAGTGCACCGGGTTATCATTTGGCGAGGGGTTGCCGCGCCCGTAACCAGCAGCACTGCCAGTGTCAGACATGGGAATGCTCATGCCCGCTCCACTCGACAGGTTCGTAGACGGTTTGCGAGGGTGCGAAGTCGTTCCCCAGCCTCGGTACCCTGAGCTACCATCCTCGGGGGCGTATCGTTCACTGTACGCGTTGGACACAGAAGCTGTTGCTGCGCCGGGTCCAGAGGGATCGTTGTTCGGGTTGAACCCATATTCTTCCACCTCTTTACGTCGTTCTTCCTCGGCCAGTTTGTTGGCCTTGCGTCTTCTCCACCACCATATCAGAACGCAAATAATCAAACCAACTGAGACAACAGGGACCACAACGGCAACGGCAATTGTGCTTCCCGCTGACAGTCCAGAACCCGAGGAAGCAGCCGCACTCGTCGCAAGAGAGGTTCCGGATGCCGAAGAAGTGGTCGAAGAAGCACTTGTCGTCTGGGTTTGGGAAGGTTGTGTGGGGGCTGCTGTCGATGTGATAACAACAGTAGTCGGTGGAATAGACGACGTCGTAGAGGTAGAAGATGTCGAGGTCGAGCTTGACGATGATGTTGTCGAAGTAGAAGAGGTCGTAGTGGTTGTAGATGACGACGTCGTCGAAGTCGTAGTCGACGAACTGGTGGTTGTGCTACTTGTGCTCGAGGTTGTAGTTGGAGGAAGTGTCGAAGTCGACGAGGTGGAAGAAGAAGAAGTGGACGTGGGATTTGGCGACACGGCCGCTAATATAAAATGAGCATGTGCTTTTCAGAGGAGTGGGAGAGTGATTCAAGTTGAATTCTTACATGTCGAGGGCGCCACGGGGTTGGCCATTTTGACACTTGGTGCTGTCGAAGACAGCTGGGTTGACGCTGATCAGATGGTTGGAGACCGGATGTAGTCCCAAAAGCCCTTTCCCCCTATGATTTTGCAAGTCCCTAGTTGTCACTCTTGCATAGGCAACTTTCCCAAAACCTCGGCGAGAAGAGGATATGTAAGAAATGAAGCGAACGTCAAGAGCAAAGACGCATCCGGACGAGGTTTGGCCAAGTCTGGTATAGGGGCACTTTTACAACCTGAGCATCAGCGAGCGCCACGCACGGAGTGAGAGACGTAGGCGACGATTCCACCACCGCTGGTGACTTTGCCGTGGTGCCGCAGGACTCTGACTGAATCCGGATACTGCACTGGAGCAGATAGGGGCCGGAGGCTCCCCGATTATACAGACCAAACGAGAAAAGTGTATCAGTCTGAGGCAGTCAAGACGGCGTCGTGAAGTATAGGATGTGGAATGCCGCACAGTCAGTCGCTCGTCGGGATGATGGTGGACGGATGACTGGCGAGCAGCATGCTGTTAGCAGGGCAGAGTCAGTCAGATCACGGCGCTGACCAGCGAGGACAGCGCCGTGATTGACTTTTGAGCCGGGTGGAAACCGCAACGGGGCTGCGACCTGCTCCTGCTGCGGTACGGCGGGGGGTTGCCGTCCGCAATTGGGCGAAGCGCTGGCTACGCTGGTCTGGAGCCGAAGGAATTTTACCGGGCTAAACCGCATACGGTGGGCCACCGACCGCCGGAAGCCAACCACGGTCGGTTTTGGCCCCTGAAGTGGAGACTCCGATTAACTAGCGCTGGGCGGATGGGTAATCGCATTACGTCTGTTGTGTAAGATTGCGTATTATATTAGTGGACTAGTTACGCATGGCCGAGACTCCTGGCAGCAGGTTAAATTGCCAATTTATTATTGTTATTATTCTGTTCTTTTTGTTGTTATGTTTTTGCGAGTACCTGCAGTATGCAAACATGCGCGCATATCCAGCAGCTGCCTGGATAGAGCACCAACTTGCACGGTGGTGCCTATATGGCATATGCCCGCGTTGATCCCAATGCGACAAAAATAACTTGGTCACTACTATTAGTGACTACTACGCACTAGTAGTACGTAGTCCGGTGCCGCGCCGGGTGCTGTACCATGGCTGGATACAGCTAGCGTCAAACGTGCCACGCTACGGATGACTAACCACATTGTCTCACTTGTGACAAGACAGTAACAACAGGAAGGGCTCTACTACGTCACCACGGCTGTGAAACAAGCCTTGCAATGTCTCACCAGGGATCTACAGCCAGCATTTGTGGCGGGAAACGAAACACACAGAATAGTATATACGAGTGTCCAGCGGCACTCCGAAGAAAGTTAGGTACATCCAAAGTGGACTCGTAACCAAGAATACAGGATCTCTCATAAAGTCCCAAAATAAAGTGTATATGAAGACAGAATACGCTGGCACCTTTCAATCGATTCCCATCGATTAACTGATAAAATGAAACATGAAACAAAACAAAATTCAAATACTCCTGTTCAGGCTCTAATATTAGACAAATAGCACAACTGGTTGGTGAAAGTCATGACTGCGACCATGGGTCGAGGTGGGGGGAAAAAAGGCTTCATTAGAGGCGAGGGAAATGGATGACATGACTGGGGATGTACATCTATCGAATATCCCACTTAGGCCGCAAACTTGTGCTGATGTCGTCTCTCGTGCCCACTGTGTCAGCTGGAAGACGACTGACCCGATACGCGCCGGCGCGAATGTTGTGCATGTGGTTAGCCGAGATGCCAGTCCGGTTGCTGCGAACACTGCCAGCATCGCTTGACGTGTCGTTCTTGAAACGAGGCGGAGGAGCAAAACCCAGGGGCATGAACACTCCAGATTTTCGCAAAGCATGACTAAAAGAATCACGTTAGTCGTTGAACTACAACCTTAAATTAGTGTTCCTGAAATGATTTCACTTACGGGCTAGGAATCGCGGCAAGATCATCAAACGACGAAGCGAGCGGGCTGCGAGATGGCATCGCGGGTGTATAAGGACGTAGGCCACCTCGAGGAGACTCAGGTCGCCCTGCTTGCTGATCTTTGAATGTCTTGCCGGGGGCATAATCAATCGGTAAGACCGACATATCATCCGAAATCATGGATGGCGAAGGCAGCACATGTAGTGGTTCAGGAGGAGGCAATGGTTTGGGAGGACCTCGTCCTGGTAATCGACCGGAAGCAGATGAGAAAGCACGCGGTCCAGGGCTTCGGAATCCAGCTGATGAATGCATTGTTCTTGGGGGACCTTGGAACCGAGGAGGGGGAGTCATGGCACGACGACCCATCGGTTGGGCGAACGGCTTGGATGGTCCGGTCATATACTCGCCTGCATATGAGGATGGATCATACACGCCAGGGTCATCATAGAATTCTGGGCCGAAATCCTCGTAGTATTCTTCGTGGCCACCAGGGGCAGGAGCACCACCCTTGGTATCGTCAAAGTATTCCTTATAGAAAGAACGAATTCGGTTGGCTCGTTGCTCGGCATTGTCGGCGGGATCCTCCGGAGGCAGAGGGCGAATACCGACTGTAAGCCTGTGGGGATCGAAGCCCTCGTCGAATCTAGTAAAACTTTGAGTAACTCTGTTTGAAGCAGGTGGAACGTCTTCCGCTTCCTTAGGCTTTTCTTCCGCGTGCGACACGTTGACCGATGGGAATTGGTCCAATTTAACATCATCCCCATAATCACTCGCTGCGTCACTTAGGGGAAGGGATATTCTCGGAGCCGAGGGCGCCACATGTGAATCAGACGGCGACTCTCGGATTGTTGGGAGGTCGTCGTGGTGTTGGGGAATTTCATGGGCGTCAGTGCCAAAGTTAAACCCTCCGAAGCCAGTATCTGCCATCGATAATCTCTTAGAGCCAGCATCATGTTCCCCATGGGGAAATTCGGGAAGTTTATTGTCTTTAGGCATATCCAAGTGCGCATCAACCACCGATGCGTCGCTCAAGCTGGTTTTTTCTGGATCAAAGTTGCGCGAGTGGTTGGCGATATCGGGAGTGGGTGATCCCTTCGGAGGTGATGACCTGGACATCCTTGAGGCATTCTGCAGTAGGCCGTGATTCATGTCGTCCACAGGCAAATGCTTTGTGGACCCTCCAACACTCGATGTGTCGTCGTAGCCCCATTTGGGATGAGTCGGATAGGAACGCAGTGAAGCATTGTCACTGTTAGCAGCCAGCCGGTATTTGTCGTCATCTGAGCTGATCACCTTGGAGAGTGAACGAAGTGATTCCTTGGAGTTATGCAGGCCTGGGGGTAGGAGGTATGGGCTGTTTCCGATATCTAGCGACATTCCTCCTCGTTTGTGAGGCTTTTCTCCCATTTCAGGATTGCCACCAGGTTTGCCCCCTGCCTTCACAGCTTCCATTCCAAAGTCCATGGATTTATATTTGTCGTTTGCATCCTCGGCGCGCAGCTTGCGTACATGGCGTCTATGTAAGAAAATAAGGACAATAATGGCACAGACGATGGGGATGCTACCAACACACGTTAGAATCAGACTCGTGGGAAATTTGCATAAAGACACTTACACTGCTCCTAGAACGACGGGCAAGGTGGTAGTCATAGCAGAACTTTTGGATGTGCCACAATTTGAGTCGGATGATGAGCATGTCGAACTGCTGCTTTCCGCACGACGCACGACAGATGGGGGCTCGATCACAGTTGGATATGGCTGGTCATTTTGCGGGATTGCCGCTGGCTCCGTGTGGGAGTGGCGTTTGACATTGTGATGGTGCGCATGGCGCACCCCGTGTGTATAGGGCATCTTTTCCTACAGATCAACCTCAAGTATGTCTTGAGCCAGATCCTTTAGGATACACCCCCTATTCACCGATACCTGGACAGGAACGAACGAACGGGTTATATACACGTCGACATTAGGAGCGAAGAAATTAATCGAATTAGATGGCGAGATTATGAGTCTTTTTGGAGTCACGAAGTCAGAGCCTCCCGAAAAGGACGGGCAGGATGGGTAAACGAAAGCGAAAGAGAGGATCAGGGGGATCCTCTTTAGTTGGATGGACGATGCCAAAAAGAGCGTTGGTTGATAAATGAATGGCTAGAGGATGGAAGGCCTCTCAAGATTTGGGGGTTGACAGAAAAAACGAGCGACGCACACACGATGGGGTGGAAGAAAGAGAGAGTGAGAGCGAGAGCAAGAGCGACGAGAGCGAGCCAGACTAAGGGGAGGCTGCCTGCCAGGGCCTTTTGCTTGGACTGGGCCTGGGGCGGCGGGACCACTGCGACGCTAAGCTCTAGGGTAGCCGCCAAGTGGAGCTCGTGTGGAGTCGCCGTCACGCGGTAACGATACCGTCCCGCAGTCTTTCCTTATCGATTGCACCTGCAGAGTGTTACCTGTGAGGACACAGGGGGCCCAGCCGGCGGGCCTGGAGATCTGCTTCTTGCATGTTCAGCCAGTGCATCACGGTCAAATACGATCAATTTCCTGTCTTATCGGCCTATTTTCCTCACGTTCCTGGCGGACATGGACGAAATAGTGCTGACAGCGACGGTGGTAACTTAGTAAGGTAATCGCCGTTCCGGATTAAGCGGCTCAGTCCCACCAGCTGGTCCAATAAGGACGTTTTATGTGGGGCCGCTCTCGACTAGCGTCAGGAACGCAATTTGCTGATACCAATCAGAGCACGCAACGGGCGGTCCACTGGCCAGGATGCGAGCCCCACCCTGCACCCCCCCAGGTGTGTGGCTTGCCTGTGGCTTGAAGCCTGCCGTGCGCCGTTGAGCATCGCGAGTGCTGTTTGTTTCGCTTTAGAGCACTGATATCATTGTTGTCATTGCTATTGTTGCTGTCTGCTAGAAATCAGTCTTCACGCCTCAAATAGTCTCGATTGGTAACTGACCAATGGCTCTATTGCTCCATTGGGTCCAATACCAAGACCAATTCGCCTAAATACAATTCAATTGCTTGAATTCGAACCGCGAGCTCTCCATCCCTCTACTCCTTGGTACTCTTCGCCATCGCCTAGATCTGTTTATCTTTTTCCCCATGGGGCAACAATAACATATAAAAGCACTGCCACTTCCAGTCCCGCCGCGTGCAAGGAGCTGTGAAACCGCCCTCCGAATCGAGAAACCGATAGTACTGCATGGTCGGCAAGGGGTTGCCGATGAGTCTCTCGCGCATCTGAAGGAGCAGAGCATGCTGCAGGTCTGAAACAACGAACAGAATAGATGCACGCGGTCTAGACCTTTGCTGCTTGCATGCATGGCTAGACAGGAGGGCACCTCGCTGACCTCCCATGTGTGGATGCTTACTGCTGAGTTTTGATTTCGTGATTTCTCCAGCAAAGAGACATAATTATTGTAAAACTGCGTTGTAGACTGGCAGAATAAACCCCAATAAACCACCCGGATCATGTGACTGGCCATCTCAGAGACAGCGGCGAATCAGCCTCCGATTTCTGCTGGTGAAGTCATCCAGGGAATCTTTTCCGCGCCGCCTCATCCACCACCCACAACGTCTCGTCATTTCTGGCAATACTGAACATGGCTTTCGCGGGCTTTGTGGCTGCAAATGGCAAACGTGCTCGGGCAAACTGCTTCCTCTGATGTGCATCTCCTCGACATCACAGGGCCACCCGGGATTTCACTGCCATATATACACTGTGACGGACAGCACTCATGGACAGGACTCCTGGCGACCTAGAAAAAGATGGGGACAGCCTCAGTATGCCTGCTCAAGGCGACTATGCCCGTGAAGCGCCTTCATTACACCACTCACAGTCGTCATATTCGTCTATATCCTCCTCCAGCTCGGACCCAGAACAAATCCCGACAATGGAACGGATTCAGACTTATCATGAATTGGAGAGACATCCGACTGCTCTAAGCCGCATTGCAACACACCGAACGCAGCACAGTGGAACAGTGGGAGCTGCCCTGGTACCGAAGGTCTCGAAAAAGCCATTACCAGCATTTGGCGCTGGAAAGCCCTACCCTCCGCATCTAGCGCCTCGAGAGGAGTATGTAGTGGAATTTGACGGGCCTGACGACCCTTTGCATCCACAGAATTGGCCGAGTAAGAAAAAGTAATTCTGAACACGCAATTATACATTGTTTCTCCGCCGCTAACACATGACAATGAAGGTTCTTGACCAGCGCCATGCTCGCATACACTACCCTCGTCTCGACCTTTACAAGCAGCGTGTTTTCAACCGTCACAACAAATATAGCAGCCCAGTACCATGTCTCTACCGAAGTCGGCCTGCTTGGGCTTTCTCTGTATGTGCTCGGCTTCGCAACGGGTCCGGTATTTTGGGCGCCGCTGTCTGAGCTCCGCGGTCGAAAGCTGCCTATTCTTATCGGCATGACTGGGTTTGTTATGTTCCAGTTTGCAGTCGCTACTGCCAAAGATTTACAAACCATTCTCATCTGTCGATTCTTTGGTGGCTTTTTTGGTGCTTGTCCCATCGCAGTGGTAGCGGCAGTCTTTTCCGACATCTATGACAACCGTTACCGCGGTGTGGCCATCACCGTTTTCTCTATCACAGTCTTCATGGGCCCTCTTCTTGCGCCTTTCATTGGCGGATTTATTGCTGATAGTTATCTAGGGTGGCGCTGGACTGAATATTTGACGGGCATCATGGGTGCTGCAGCACTGGTCGGCGATATCTTCGTTCTCGACGAGACATATCCACCTATCGTGCTCATAGACAAAGCCGCAGAACTACGCCGTCGGACAAAAAACTGGGGCATACACGCAAAGCAAGAAGAGATCGAGATTGATCTGACCGAATTGGTTCAAAAGAACTTCAGTCGGCCTATTAGAATCCTGGTCACCGAGCCCATTGTGTTGCTGCTCAGTATCTACATGGCTTTTATCTATGGTCTTCTCTACCTGTTTATGACTGCGTATCCCATTGTCTTTCAGCGAGTGCACGGCTTTAACAAAGGAGTCGGGGGTCTTCCATATCTCGGAATGGCCGTCGGCGAGCTCATTGCCGGCGTGTACATAATCTGCCAGCAGCCATCATATCAAAGAAAGCTCAGTGCCAACAACGACATCCCCATCCCAGAATGGCGTTTGCCGCCTGCCATACTTGGTGGCGTTGCATTCTCCGGTGGTCTTTTCTGGTTTGGATGGGCAGGCTACAAGTCAAGTATTCACTGGATTGTTCCTACTCTATCAGGGCTTTTGACAGGATTCGGCCTGTTGGCAATTTTCCTGCAATCTCTCAACTACCTTGTAGACGCCTATCTCCTTTTGTATGCTAAACTTCTCTCTGATGGATCCTTTTATCGTTTTAACCTTTTTATGTGTTCGCTTTAAATAGTGCCGCCTCTGCCATTGCCGCCAATACTTTACTTCGGTCTCTCGCTGGAGCAGTATTCCCCCTTTTCGCAACCTATATGGTTCGTATATATGATCCTAAAACCCAGAAATTTCTCCATGAAAGCTGATGTAAATATTATTTCTGTAGTTTGACGGAATGGGAATCAACTGGGCCGCAACGATGCTCGGCTGCGTCGCTGGTGTTCTTGTGCCGATTCCAATCTTTTTTTATCGCTTTGGTCATAGAATCCGTGCGAAGAGCAGGTTTGCGCCGGCGTTTGATTTTGAGAAATGATTTAGATATGTATATATATGTAGCGTTTTCCAGTCTAGCAGCGTGTATACTCGACCATATATGTATATATATATGTTAACATCATAACACTTGACATCCTGTGTTTTCTCGGATTCAATGTTTTGGTATCACATACAGAAAGAGAAGACACTAATGATGTCCATTGATACATAGGTAGTAGTTCACATGATATACGATATTATCACATATAACCGAATGAGCAATATTGGCATCAATTGACATTGATGTTGTTCCGGTGCCCGAGGTTGGTGTGTAGTTGATAGCAATTAATCAGTTGACCAGTTGACGTGTCCTACACTTGCCAACAACATTAAATATATACATCATGTTATTTTAATATTTCATCTATCAATTAAACCCAACAAACTCAATCGACATATGTATATATGGACTACAGCGACGAAGAATACGTGCAACAAAAATACAAACGTTAATTCTTTCGTTTATCCCTATTCACCATATCATATACGTCAAAGAATGTATCATGCAAAACAGTTCAAAAAAAGTAGTACAGAATGATGGGATGCTTTTTTCCACAGCCCCAAGCTTTTGTCTTTCGTCGTTCAGTACGTTAAAAAGGTGTCATAATCTCTTCATTCGAAACATGAAGAATGCCGTGTCCCTGACTGGCAAATAGAAGAGGAGGGAAAGAAAGGATGGTGGGTGGGAGATAATAGAGGAGGTCATGATGGCTCGGAGTTTTGGAGTGCGATGACTCGTATGAGAGAGAATTGAAAAACAGAGAATGAGACATGAATAAGAGATAAAAGAAGCATAAAGGATAATCAATCAGAAGTAGGCCAGCAGAGTCATTATGCTGGGCGCTTCATCTTATCCAAGGCCGTTGACTTCGGATCGCGTGAAGCGAGTCAAGCCCAAGATATGTACAGTATATTAGGGCTGATATACAGTAGTGGCCGTTTGACTGGCGCGCACAGCAGCTGCGAGATAGAGTCTATAGACTCGGGCTCAGCTGGCATGAAGAGGTGAAGGGATTGCGAAAAGAAAAAAGTCATCCATTCATCAACTCGTAATCAAGGGGATTGAGCGAATATTCGGCTAAATGGGGGGTCGGACGGCGTGTGAGATTCAGGAGATGTGGCGACACCCTCGGCTCGACGTATAACATCCTTCAACGAACGTGTCACCATACCGGCACGATTGACAAGATCCTTTAGAGACTGCGTGTCGAACGGTAGCTTTTGTACAGAATTATTCGTAGCCTCAATAGTTTGATGACTGGTGTGTTCGCGTTGCTGATAAATCGTCTCCAGTACTGATTTGACCTTTGATGACGGGTCTTTCTGATTTGGAGGACTCGAATTGGTTCCAGGGTTGGGCCAGACTGCGAGAGGCGGTCGTTTGATTTCGCTATCACTGCGCTTTATTGCCTTTTGCGGTGGAGATTCAAACGCATCAAAGCTGCCGCATGAAGAAGGCGATGCAGGAGCTGGGAAACCATTTTCATCTTCCTCCAATGTCGCCAAATTGATGATACCCTCTGCTTCCTTCCAAAGGTCGGCCGACGGACCGTGAATTAGTTGCAGCATGTTACCCTGAATTCGTAGTCGCTTGAGTTCTTCGACTAATAGGGTCAGTTCTTGGACATGCCCATACTGTCCATGGACGCTCGCTTGGCTCTCCATGATGGCCTGTGGCACTTTCATGACAAAGGAATCCCGATTCCCAATAGCAAGTTCGTCACCGTCTGCCGAGTTATCGTCCGCATCGCCAAAGTCAAAATCGCCATCCCAGTCCTCACTGACGCCCTTTTGGCCTAGACCCCAAGTGCCAAACTTGAGTGAAGGTTGCCGGCTTTCATTTGACGGAGGGCCGTCTCTAGAGACCGGAACACTCTGGCTTCGGAGATGGACAGCACTTGGTGCCTTTCGGCCAGTGCCTCGACTGCCTCTGCCTACAGTGTTTTGTTTCCCGTGAACAGTGCTTGGTCGGTGGCCATGATCTTGTGTATCACGATCGTTTCTTGTCTGTTCAGACCAATCAAACACACTCGCTCTAATACCAATCCCAGACCCGATTCTCCTCAATGATGGGGTGTTAGCATCAGAGAGTTGACTGCTGTCTAAGAATTCAGGTGACTCGTCCCAGCTACCAAAATCGTCACCTTCCACAAAGTCAAGCAGATTAGGGCGCGGTGGCTGCAAAGTAAGCTTCTCGTTTTCATGGTATTCGGCGTCAAAATCTGCATCCACCTCGTATATATGCGTGTCAAGCGACTTTAATGGGGATGGAGAGACAGCATGGTTGATGGAGGGCTTTCTCCGTGATGTTGGCGTTGTATCCCCGTCTTTGATATTGGTCGAGGCTAGGGGAGTGCTTGTTGAATTGAAATCACTGATAGAAGAATCTGGAGTACATGACGATAGATGCAGTCCTTCAAACGCCAGGTCGTCGACATCGGCAAGGCTGCCTTTCTTAGGTGCATCTCGAAATATTGTTTCAATGTTTGGTCCACGACGGCCTGAATTGCTGCTGGATGAGATGCGTGTACGAAATGAATCAAAGACGGAATCACTCTGATCATCCTCGTCTGCGGAAGTGAAGATGCGGGTATCATCAGAGCCGATCACGGTTGACGCTCGATCAGATGCAGTTCCTGAGAGTCGTTTGACCCTAGAATAACGGATCACGGGAGGAGAGGAGCCTCGTCCTGGAGATGCCGGAGAAGGAGTCGTATCTAGGTCTGCAGCCTCGTTGGACAATGAACGCTCCGGAGACGCAAGGGATTGATTCTGATAGCTATGGTTTTTAGAAGAAGTTTCATAGCGATTGGTAAGTCTAGTATTAGAGGGATTTCCCTGGGGCGCAGTTTGCGGTCGAAGAAAATTGTCGGACCAGGTAAAGTTCCTTTTGCGACGAAGTCGAGGACTTTCTGATTGATCTGATAACATACTGTCGAAAGCCTGTGGCAACGGGTTTGATATATTCCTGTCCATTGCGCGGTGCCGTGTGGTGACCAAGGGGTTTTTGGCGTTGTTTCGAACAGAGTTACTGCGCGATTTCGAGCTATCCCCAGGCATTTCAGAAAAGGAGGACGATCGTACAGGCCTGCGCTTCTCTCTTCTGATGGACCCAGGAGAGTTGACCTTGTTCATGTCACCATGCCGCGTCGAGGGGCTACTCATGGCTGCATTGGAAGGCCGCGATAGGCTTTGCTTCCGGGACACTAGTCTGGTTTTGTCGGCAATGTCAATTGACGAAGAAAGTAATAATGTAGGATATTCAAGAAAGTATCGGTGATCTGATGAGTTGCGGGGCTTGATAGTGTCAACAGCGCCTCCTGCGGAGTGTTTGCGCCGCGAAACCGCTTTGGAAAAATAAGGTCTCCACTTGCTACTACCGACGTTCGCTGCGTTACCAGAGTCGGCCCACAAGTTATCGAAAAAGCCCGGTGAATTTTGAGGGCCAGTTTCTTTGTTGAAGCTTGTCCGATGTCCGAGATCAGCAGATCGTTGATAACTCGTTACAGGTCGACGTAGGGCGAGTGTTGCGGACATGGGTCGGCGACCTCGGTCGCCAGGGGGTTTGATCGAATGTTGCGAAGTAGACCGCTTGACTAGTTTGTTCGGAAACTTGGTTGCAGAATCGGTTCTACTGTGGGTGGTTGCAGTTGACCCATTCAATGATGAGACGGTCGATGGGCTAGGCAGAGGGCTTCCGCTGTTGGAAGATATAACGGAAAGCCGCCGCAACCACGAAGACGAGGGCCGACTGCTTGCCGGAGCACTGTCCTGAGTTGTCGATTCGCTCGATGGATTCGACGGGGGATTCGTATATGTCTGCCTCCGTCGGCGTTCCCTCCTCCTATACGGCAATGTCCAGTTCGGACCGGGCTCTGCCACGCTGTCTTTGCTTTCTCGTAATTCGTAAATGGGAGCGTCCAATGGCCTCGAAGCAGCTGGATCAGTGCGTGTGGTACTTCCCGGCGTGATGTCTTTCGAGTGAGTAAAGGTGTGCGACCAAAGTTGGTGCTGTGGTTCTCGACGCGCTAGGGCAAAGCCAGTAGCAGCGATGCCTACGGTGCTGACAGCACAGAGCTGCATGAAAGTTAGTTTCCGGTAGCACCGTAAGACGACGGAGCGGCTGAATAGAGCAGGTGCAGGGACGGAGTTCAACGGATCGAGCGAGCATGGCCCGGAGCGGAGGGGTTGAGGGGGGTGGGCTGAAACACCAGGCTAGCACAATACGTGCTCGTACAAACAGGAGATCTACTGACCGTTGAAACATGCTCCATCGTGTAGATGAAGAAGCGCGCTTCACTGAGGAGGCCTGCACTCAGTTGAGCATCGAAGGCCGAGGAGCACGGAATGCCTTGCGCATGGTGAGTGACAGTGACGGCGAGTGTTCAGGCTGAGTAAGAGACCGGCGGCCAGTCGAAGAGTGGCTAGCCACGCAATTGAAGACAGGCTTCAAAGATGACTCGATAGCCGAGGCCTGTAGACTGTTGTACACAGCGGTGGTGGTCGTAGCAGCCTCGCGGAGGAAGAGAAGTGAGCGGGAGCGAGAGGGGGAGAGCGAGATGCAAACGAGAATGTGTATATGAGCGAACGAGAGTTGAAACAGAGAAGATGAAGCAAGAGATTGATTATTGGGGGAAAGGAGGGCAGGGGTCGCTAGGAGACGACGAGCAGCATGGCGGAGTATTATGATTATTATGATTGTTGTTGACAGACGAGGGTTGAGCCAGGCCGGGCTGGGGAAGTTCGCGCTAGGGACGGCAACAACACACACAGTCGCACTGGGCCCAGCTGGGAAACCAGGCCGGCTATCATATTAGTACGTACTCTGTTATTAGTCGCATTGTTGTGATTACTGTTTACTATTTAGTCTTGTTTATTCATGCACAGTTGCATCCTAGCTACGTCCTGTAATTATTTTGAATGTTCCGGTCCCTGCTTTGAAGCCATAGTAGTAATAATTCCTACGCCAGGAACCCTGCAAAATTGCGCTGCCAAGGAGGATGTGGGTAACACACGTTGCAAGTACCCCGTAATAATAATAGCAAGGACAGGAAAAAAATTCACAATAAAAGCCTTCAATTCGACCAGACGAGCGCGCAGCCGATCGGAAATCGATAATCGCAATCGGCATCCAATCACGCGGCTCTGGTGCGCCGGTTCAGCAAGCCCTCCCTTGCAGCGCGCCGGGTTTTTGCTCAGAATAGTATTAATAGCTCGAAGCCTCGAGGTTCCAGCCTTACAGCTGGCCGGGCTTAGCACCGTAATCATATTAGAGTCAGATCGCAATTTGCCGGCCACGACGCCGAGGATTCTGCTTTAATTTCCTGCCCGCGCCGTGATTGGGCCGCGCAGCTGTTCGTCAGCCCGCTGCGACGAGGTCGTATCTGCTTAGTCCTGACCGAACTCGTACTAAGAAATAACTCAATGCTCTGGGATGCGGCTGAGACCGCTGGGCATGTAGACGATGTACGTAGTACGTACTATGTAGTATACACCACGGAGTACTCCGCCTCTGTAATTACTCTTATAGAGGGAATGGTAATACAGGGATGTATGCACCAATACGGCTAGTCGCGATCCCTCTCGTGGCCAAACTCTCCGAGTCGTGAGCCCATCCAATCAGCACCCGAGAATGGCCTCTAGGTGGGGCAATTACCTGCAGCAAAGCCAATAAGCGACCGGCGATCCGTGGTACGGGAGTAAGGAGCAGCCAATAATGAGCCGTATTATACATACTTGACAGTATATGTATGTTTAATACTGATATTAGTATGGGACTGGCTCCTGCTATTATTTCTATTATTATGAGGATTATGGATTATCGACGTGTGGGACAGTTCTGCCACATTGAGACCTCGCAAGTCGCAACAGATCTCGATTCCTTTCCATCACATTTACTACTACGGAACTAGCGCTGTGATCTTGATTGCGTCACGGCGGTGGGTCGGCCACGGCCTTCTGCTTGTTCGGGCAAGATGTGCCAAATTGCTATCGCGACCGACAAGCTGCGTGGGTTTTGCGGCTGGAAGCCTGGAACAAACAGCGAAAAGATCTCCTAGCGTGCGCGTGTAATAATAATAGCCTCTTTCACCTTCCGGATGGAGTACGAACTACGAATAGGGCTACGTAGGTGCGGTTAGCCAGTGGAACACACGTGATTATTGCTATTACTATAAAGTTATAATTACGGTCGTGATGTCTTGCAGCCGAGTAAAACGATACATTGCCTTTGGCTGCTTGCTAATAGAGAATAATATCAAGATAATACTGAGTAGAAACATGAAAATCTTTAAGAATGGGAGCGACGCCCCTGATTGGCTGTTGGGACCCACAGTCTAACCCCACCACCACAGTTGACGTTCGTGAGAGCTTCACAAGTCATGGAATTGTAACTGCGTCCTGGAAGCGTTGTCTGACCAAAGCTTGCCCATAATGGAGGCAGAACTTCAAGCCCAGATCCCCGGCCTGGACCGCGTCGTCTCTGAATACTCTGTGGTAAGTCCACCCATATCACAACCTCCACTGTCGGAAAAAAAAAAGAACCAAACCAACTCAAAACTAGGGCTATCTTACCCATGCCTCACATGCATATGTGGAGGACGCCGATGCCAATTCTCCCTCGCCGCTGTCCGAAGCTGCCGAAGCCGTTGTAGAAATCCTCATCTCCGCGTCCGGCGATTTTTCCCCGGAGAATGAAAAGGCCATTCGCAATTTGGTTGAGAAGTTTATATCCTCGCTCAACGCCGCCGATGGAGTCGATGCCGAGCGCAGACAGATGCCCTTTGCCGCCAAGAAGCTGGATCAGACCATCAACGTGGGCCTGCAGAAGAATGTATCCTCTACGCTGGGTTTGGTTGGCGGAACAACCGACCTGGAGTCTGCCTCGACGCGCAAAGTCGAATCCCGTGTCGACCGGAAGAAGCTTGAAAAGGCGGAACGAAAGATCAGGGCTAAGCAGGACAAGAAGATCTTGAAGAATGTCGAGTACGAAGCATCTCGACTCCTCGACCAGCCCGATAGCACCCAGTCCTACGAAGAGTTCTTCATGGCCGTCAATCCCCTGCAGTTGGGAGCCGATGCCCAGTCCAAGAGCAAGGATATTAAGGTCGACGGCATAGATATTACTATCGGTGGCCAACGGATCCTCACCGATGCCTCCTTGTCGCTATCATACAGCCGAAGATATGGTCTGGTTGGTCAGAACGGTATCGGAAAGTCTACTTTGCTTCGTGCCTTGAGTCGCAGAGAAGTCGCAATTCCTACCCATATTTCAATTTTGCACGTTGAACAAGAAGTGTGTTTTCCAGCCATGTGTGTCCATTAAGTTGTCTCGCTAATATCCGGGTTTAGATTACTGGTGACGATACGCCCGCCCTTCAAGCCGTCTTGGATGCCGATGTCTGGCGAAAACACCTTCTTCAAGAGCAAGATGTCAGTTCTACTACGATTTTATCTACTAAATGCTCGTATCTAATCAAAATACCATACAGAAAATCACCAAGAAACTCGCTGATATAGACGTCGAAAGATCATCTTTGGCAGACACATCAAAAGATGCTGCCAGACTTGACCATGAGAGGGACGGTTTTGATATTACGCTCGCCGATATTCATACGAAACTCGCCGAGATGGAATCTGACAAAGCCGAGTCTCGTGCTGCTAGTATTTTGGCCGGTCTTGGATTTTCCACAGAACGACAGCAATTTGCCACAAAGACCTTCTCTGGTGGTTGGAGGATGAGATTGGCTCTTGCTCGTGCGCTATTCTGCGAACCTGATCTTCTCTTGCTTGATGGTATGCTTTTTCTTACTCTGTCAGATTGAGTAAAAATATGCTAACTCTTAACAGAACCGTCAAACATGTTGGATGTTCCATCCATCACCTTCTTGTCAAATTACCTTCAATCATATCCCAGCACAGTTTTGGTTGTTTCCCACGATCGTTCTTTCTTGAACGAGGTAGCCACCGATATCATCCACCAACACTCCGAGAGATTGGATTACTACAAGGGATCTAACTTCGGTAAGATTGTAGTTTTCATGGCCCTGCTCTTCAAGCATCTAACATTGATGGTATAGATTCCTTTTACGCGACCAAGGAAGAACGGAGGAAGAACGCCAAGCGTGAATACGAAAACCAAATGACTCAAAGAGCACATTTGCAAGGTTAGTCAAACCCGAGACTTGCTCGTTTCTGTATCGTATTATCGTAGAAATCTCAACTAACACATCAACAGCTTTCATCGACAAGTTCCGCTATAACGCTGCCAAATCCTCAGAAGCTCAATCAAGAATCAAAAAGCTGGAGCGTATGCCTGTTCTGCAAGCTCCAGAGAGTGAGTATGTTGTGCACTTCAAATTCCCAGAGGTTGAAAAGCTTTCCCCTCCAATTATTCAAATGACAGGTGTCGCCTTTGGCTACACAAAGGACAAACCCTTGCTTCGGAATGTCGATTTGGATGTACAACTCGACTCGCGTATTGGTATCGTTGGTCCCAACGGTGCTGGTAAAACTACAGTGTTGAAACTTCTTATTGGGCAACTTCAGCCTACCAGCGGTTTGATCTCTCAGAACCCTCGACTGCGAGTTGGTTACTTTGCTCAACACCACGTTGATGCTTTGGATCTGAATGATAGCGCTGTTGGGTTTATGTCGAAGAACTACCATGGCAAAACTGACGAAGAATATCGTCGACACCTTGGCGCGTAAGTTGCCTGAATTCTCGAATCGTTATTATTAGAATTTAAAAAACTAACTAACATGGTATAGGTTCGGCATTACTGGTATGACTGGTCTTCAGAAACTGGGCCTGCTTTCTGGAGGTCAAAAGTCCCGTGTAGCATTCGCCTGCCTGTCGCTCACAAATCCTCACATTCTTGTTCTGGACGAACCTTCCAATCACTTGGATATCGAAGCCATGGATGCCCTGTCCGACGCCCTCAGGAACTTTGAAGGAGGAGTTCTCATGGTTTCTCACGACGTGACCATGCTCCAAAATGTCTGCACCAGTCTCTGGGTTTGTGACGATGGCCAAGTCACCAAGTTTGACGGAGACGTCAATGCCTACAAGAAGAAGATTTCTGCACAGGCCGATGCGGCAGGCGTGGCCAGGGCTCAGTAAATATATATTCGCTGGAACATAGCGTATCAAAATAAAAGGATATATTTTTATGACCTCAAATTCATTCTTGCTCCGGACTATTTATAGTATTCTTTATCCAAAGGGCGACAGCGCGTGACCAATGGCAGGTGGCCTGTGGGGCGCCGATCACGGGTCTTCTCTCCGTATCAGACAGACCACGAACAGTAACAACAACGACAACACAACTAGGCTGTTGGCAATTTCGAGATTGCCAACACTGTATTGCCACTGATGACTTAGTTGTTTAGCTGCATAAAATCTTACGTTCTCTGCGTTTGACTGACGAACGGCTGCGGCATATTCCTCGAGCTGATAAGCATATGGAGGACCGGAACGCTGTGGACGAGCCGCTCTTGGCCAACAGTGCTGATGCTGCTGAAGAGACTATCCATGAGCATCTGGAAACAGCGTCAAATGATTTAGGTGGCTTATTTATCTGGACGCTGACCCTTTCCGCAGGGATCAGTGGTCTACTATTTGGCTACGAGTATGAGAACAGGAAGGGAGTTCATGTATAAGTTTTGCGGACGCTGACTTCATTCTTAGCACTGGTGTTATATCGGCAACTCTTGTCTCTATCAAAGCAGATCTGTCGGGAGAAACGTTGACTACCATGCAAAAGAGCGTGATAACCTCTTCCACGAGCTTATTCGCTCTCTTTGCGAGCCCCCTCGCTGGCATATTTGCGGACAGAGTCGGCCGAAAAGCCGTTATTCTTGTTGCTGATGTGCTATTTACTGTTGGAGCACTGATTCAAGCTCTGACATCGACGGTTTTTGGCATGGTTGTAGGGCGAAGTGTAGTCGGTTTAGCGGTGGGAGCTGCCAGTATGGTGGCGCCTCTGTGAGATGACCCATCTTCTCGACAGAGTTCGTGGTCTTTTGCTGACCCGGCGATCAGATATATATCAGAGCTTGCTCCCTCGCAACTACGCGGGAGACTGGTGACCATATTGAGTCTCTTTATCACTGGCGGTCAAGTCGTTGCATACGTCATCGGCTGGCTCTTCTCGTACATGGCCGGTGGCTGGCGCTGGATTGTTGGACTTGGTGTCGTCCCTGCTTTGGCACAACTTGTTCTTTTGGCTTTTCTTCCTGAATCTCCTAGGTGGCTTGTCCAGGCGGGTCGCAGCGCTCAAGCAAAGGGAGTCTTGGTCAAGGTTTTCGGTTCAGATCCGCAAGCTGAGCGGAAGGCGGCTAAAGTACTGAGAGCGATTGAAGACGATGTTTCAGAGGAGACAGCCGAGCTTGGTTCGAACAAGACTAATGGACTCAACAAAGCCAAGCGAACGTTGATTGAGCTCTGTGGGGTTGGCGGCAACCGACGAGCTTTGATCATTGCGATGATGCTTCAGGCTCTTCAACAGCTTTGTGGCTTTAACAGCCTGATGTATTTCTCGGCTACGATCTTTCAGTCTCTTTCGTTTTCCTCGCCAACACTGACTTCTTTGGCTGTGGCTGGAACAAACTTTCTCTTCACGTTGCTTGCGTTTTCTCTGATCGACCGCATCGGCCGACGTCGCATTCTTCTTCTGTCTATTCCATTCATGATTCTTGCGTTGCTTTGCTGTGCACTTTCATTTTATGGGCTTGATTCGACACATTCGCTATCGTTATCTGACAGAGACCAAACAGAGCCATCAGAGTCATCGTCGATTCCATTACTCATCTTGCTTTTTATCACCTTGTACACAGCTGCATATGCAGTAGGTCTAGGAAACGTACCGTGGCAACAATCAGAGTTATTCCCTCTGTCTGTACGCTCACTCGGGTCTGCTCTGGCCACAGCAACAAACTGGGGCTCCAATTTTGTTGTCGGCCTTACATTTCTTTCCATGATGGAAACTCTCTCGCCTGGATGGACTTTTGTTGTCTATGCATTAGTATGCGCTATTGGATTGGTTTGCGTATGGAAGATCTATCCAGAAATGAGTGGTATGAATTTGGAGGAAGTCAAGGACCTCTTGAGTGATGGATGGGGTGTTGAAGAAAGCTTGAAAAGACGTGATTCGAGGGGTTGACGGATTCATTCTGTCAACTGTTGGTTGCATTTCAAATTTTGGGCTCGTCACCTGTGTTTCTTTTTGGGTTAATTCTAGACGAAGTGATTTTCGCCAGTGATACAATCTTAGACTTGATCAATTTATATTTATCGCATACAATTCTTTCTCATCTACCACCACCTGTTCAGAAGCCGATTAGCAACACGCAGCTGATGCTCATCGACTCTTCCCCTCACAAATGACGGCCAATTTCTGCCTCATCTCTCCACACACAACAACCCATGGCCGACCAAAGCCCCATCTTTCGTCTCCCCACTGAGGTAAGTTTAACTCTACTCTCAACCAACAAAACTAACACCAAATGACTTTCTAGCTTGTTCAGCACATTGCCAGCTTCCTTTTCGACGACGATCTGTGTTCCTTCTCTCGTACCTGCGTTTCTTTTGCAGCACAGGTGCTGCCTCCTAATTCTTCAGTTTGGAGGAGCAAATTCGAGGACCAGTATGACTCGGTACAACACCACACAAGCGAGCAATTAAAGGTCGAATACCAGACAAGAGCCCTTGTTCTTTCGCAGGCGGTCTCGTTTCGGCATGGAGAGACAGAACAGGGACACTTGTGGCTCGAGGTCTTGCAGACTATGTTATCAGAAGCCCTCATCTACACCGGCAGTGGAGATTCTCTTCAGCCTTTGTCGAAAAACCTGGAGAGGATCGCTGAAGTGATTGAACATTCTGATTTCTTGTCGAGACCGATTACTGGATATGGCGATGAAACCGTGTCGGAGCCGTCCAGTCTCTTCTGTGCCATTCAGCTGGTAAAGGTTCTCCCTATTCAAGTGGTGTTGTTGCTAATTCCTCATGCTAGTGCCTCACTCACTTATCCTTCAACACGAGATATGCTCGACCATGCTCACGAGACGATTACAACATTGAGTATGTTTACTCTTACGCTTCCCTCTATCACATACCGCTTGTCGTCAAGGGCAAGGTGGACTTGAAGACGTTGTTGCACATACGCAACTTTTGGCAGAGACATTTTACCAGTCCCATGGAAGATACCTTTTTCACATCGTATCAGAGTATCACTGAGAGACCGGATACTTGGAGTTGCCCTTTTGAGCAGCGAGACACATTCAAGACTTTCTGGCTGGGGTTTTATTGTAGGTGCTGTTTTGTTTCCCCTGTATTCGACTTTTTACTGACTTTTCTAGCATATATTTACCCTTACCCAGGAACAGCTAAAGATCTCAAAGCCAGTCAAACATGTGCTAATTTTATGGGAAATGCAGCCGACATCTGCGCAAATGTAAGCCTTCTTCGAATGGATATCCTCACTTTTATAGCATGTGCTGATAACGTCCTCTAGTCCATAAGTTTGGAAATCGACGACAACCCTCAAAACTGGCCGCAGTTGTTCAATGATATCATTCCTATGTCTGCAGATTGTCCGACACGAGTCTTCTTCCGTGGCTTACAGAGAAACTACAACGGCACAGAAAGTTCCGCGTACGACCTCGTCCGGGGATTCCTCGAGCCTATTGCTGACCCGCAAGGAGGCATCCCCGGCTGGACTCGTATCTGCCTCGTGATCTATGACCCGAACCGAGATGTTCTCGGTACATTCGCCCAAGAAGGGGACAGTCAGACCACTGAGCAGAACGGCTCCACGTTTCCCGACGAAGACTGGCCACCTGCCGATTTGCAGTGGAGTTTTCACTGTATTTATGGATTCGAAGGCGTGATCTTACCAGGGGGCAGGATCATGTTGGGACAGTGGCTGGATATTCAGGAAGAGGGAGCTCTGGATTGCGGTCGAGGACCTATTATATATTGGGAGGGCTAACGGCAATTTTCTCTCTTATACACATGTGACATGATTTCTAGTTATTTTGACTTGATCTAGCCCAGAGCAGCAGTTTATGATTCTATTTCGTCTTAGCCTTTTGTTTGCTATGACAAGCATACTTTGGATACTTGACTAATGGAGTATCGATATTGATTCCCCTTGAACCAATTGATTACTAGCAGAGTTCTTAAACACTGATACGTTTCACATTTAACATCCAGGTATGAATGACGTAAGAAGACGACTTGAAAAGTTTGTATAAAGTGCTATGAAAAATCTGACCAAATAATTAATCGTGCATCTATTCTTCGATATCCTTGACTTTTTCCCACTGGCCCTTGAGGTTCTCCTTCCAGAGTGTGACCTTATTGTCGCCACCGCTGACGGCCAGGATGTTACCGCTCAAGCTCCAGCTAACACGCCACAGAACCGTGTCAAATTCGAGAACGGTACTCGACCACTGACCAGGAGCCGAGGCATCCGAGGTCCAGATGCGAACAGTCTTGTCTTGGGAGGCGGAGGCGATGTATGACTTGGAGAGAATGCTCGGTGACCAGGCAACATCTCGCACCCAATCCGAATGCCCTTCCAAAGTCTGCACGGGGTTGTAGGTTTTGGATTCATGGCTACACCGAAAAAGAAAAGTCCCTTGTTAGTCTTCCATTTCTTTGTATGGCAGAATGATAAAGTTCGTACCTATAGTCCCAAATCTTGACCGAGTTGTCACTACCGCCAGTAACAAACTTCCGTTGTTGACCGGGTCCTGGGTTTGCGCTTATCAAGCTGCCAGGAGATGCAGCTGGCGCCCAGCTCACAGAGTTGACGCCCATGCCATGGGCATGGAACATTTGATGGGTCCAGCTGTTGTCGCGGAATTCCAGGACACTGACCTGGCCGTCTGACGAGGCGCACGCAAGAAGACATCCGCTTTCATGAGGAGCCCACGAAATAATATTGACCGACGCAGTGTGGAGAGAAAATTCAAAGACCTTGGCCCAGGGGCTTCCGTTGGTTGCTGCGCTGGAGGGTTGCTCGCGCCAGATCAACACCTTGCCGTCGTAGGACGAGGACGCCAGGATTGTGCCGAATTTTGGATGCGCCTAGAATTTGGAGATATATTAGCATGCCATGTACTGGAACCCAAGCAGATAAGAGTCAACATACCCATGCAACGCACCATACTGCACCTTCATGTCTGCGATTCACAAAGCATTAGTGTTTTGGACGACGTGCAGGAAAGCACCTCGCGCTTACCCTTTCAAGGTGTCGACGAGCCTGTGGGACTCGCCCTCGACTTCGAAAATCCTGATCGTCTTGTCGGACGAGCATGTAGCTAGTCGTCGGCCGTAGTAGTCGAGAGTGGCATCATGCTATAATTCGCAATCAGTTTCACATGCTAGTCGGCAGAAGCAGCAAAAAGAATCGAGTATTTCCTTCGAGAAGAAAAGCAGACATACAATCATATCATCGTGGCCAGAGTTGGGAATAGTTTGTGCCTGTAGTCCTCTCTCATCGTTAGCTAGGTTTAGACCAGGTAGACCGTATGGGGGGAACATGGGAGCTTCGCACGCACCATAGCTGACGACGGGCGCGAAGGAAACCGCAGATCGTTTCGCAATTAATTCGGGGCACTCCTTGCACGCTGAGAGAGCAAAGGGACAAGAGGGAATGGCGTTGCTGGGGAGCGCGATGTCATCGGAGTGAATCAATGGAAATGCGGGCGACTTGGCCGCACTTTCCAAACACACATCGGGGATGCGTGGCTGCCTCACGGATCAGGCATCCACCAGACCTCGCGCCGGCCTTATCTTATCGGCGTCTCCGGGCCCCCGCGAGCATCGTCGGCAACTGGACCTCGGTCTGACGCCCGGTTAACTCGACGTGACATTTCTCTCGGTCCTGTTCCCTTTTCCCCTTCTACATCCACCCTTTCTTGCCTGCAGACAACCTACGTTGGACAAAGCACACCGCGCCGATATTCAAACTTCTATGCGACTTTGATCTCGACTGGACGAGAGTGGCGTATTTGGATTTCGGCATAGTTCGGCATCACTCGATATATTGCGCCTGAGAAAACTGGCAGCATCATGGCCGACGCTTTGTGTGGGCCGTCAAACGCCCTTCAAAACTTCCAGAAACACACAGCGGTTGATAGGACCCTGCAGCAGGATAGGCTGATTAGCCGCCAATCTCCGGGCCAACAGGTATGGTGTTCTATGGTGAAAACGACTGCCTATCGCCACGGTATTAACATGTGCTTTAGGGCTTCCGCTCGCAACATCCTAATGCCAATGTCTTGGATGCTGACTTTCAAGCCTTCGAAAACAACTTTGCCGGAGATGCTCACATACTAGAACGACCCGGTCAATTCGGCGGCCCAGTGCATGCCCCATCGCATCCTGCTTTCGCAGCCAATACTAGCGACTGGGCCTCCGATTTTCAAAATCTGAGGTTATCAGGGCCTTCCCAGAATATACATCAGCAACAAATAACGCCAGGGCCTGCGCAAAATGCTCTGCACCCAGGGGGGTGGCAGCATGAATTTGCTAGGCATCAACAGCAAAACATCCAGAATCCCATGACACAATCAACACCAAGGGCGAATTTCCAGACTCCTTTTCAGCCTTCCTATCGCATGAACACTGGAGTGATGGGGCAATTTCCAACAAACCAGGAACCCGTACAAGCAAATCTGAATCAGGCAAAGGAACCTGCCGCATTTGACGAAAGTGCGTTCGAAGCTGCATTCGAGCATGTGCAGGCTGAAATAGATCAACAAGAGACGACAGTGGAGCAAGCGCAAAACACAGCATTAGACGAAACGCAAATAGATTCTGAGCGTATAGAGCTAGAGGTGGACGACCAAATTCGAATTGGTTCTGATCTGATCACAAACACTACGGATACCGATGTCCAAGAACAAAAGCAAGACCCAGACGAACTGGCAAAAACTGCCGGGAACTTGCTCGAAAGTCTCAGTCACGAAAATAGCAAGAAGTTTCAAGAAAGCAATTTCCTCGCCCTGATGCGCCGAATTCGGGATCGCGAGGTTCACATTGAGGGTGATGAGTTTCGCGAAGTCAGTACCCACCCGTGATCTTCGATATTTCATTTCGGAGTGGCGTGGTCGCCGGTACAAAATTTGTCAACTGCTTGATACATGGCCTTGCTGACTTATCTTCCAGTCGTCGCAGCCGTTGCATCCAGGGGGCAGAAGCTATCCCGGGGCATTTGATGCTAGGAAAACGCATGTCGACGAGGACAGGCCCACTGCAGGTGAGTTATCAGTAATTGTTCATCACACCAATCCCTTCTAACAGGGTTCAGATCTACAACATCCTCAATAAATCCAGCCATTGCGTTTCTTTCTTCCGCTGATATCTTGCTGCCGTAGGAATACTCAGTGAAGAGAGGGAGGAAAAGGACCGAGAAGGACCTGTTACGCTCCCATTTGCCAGGCCGAGCGTTAGCAAGTCATTCTACAAAGGGCCTGCAATAGCATCGAAACATGGAACTGCGTCACCTCTGAATTGCACATACGACTTTTGGACGGTGCCCGTCTAACCCCACTGTTTTATCCTGCATATCAAGCCATGTTATTTATTGCATTTTTTTGGACATGTATTATATACTCCTCTTTACATGGCTTCTATCTATCAAGCAAAAAGCATATAGTATCATTTTGAGTTTTCCATGGTTAGAATAATTTTCTATTTGGCAACTGTACCTCGAGAAGCTAAATATGCTTAACTATCAAGACATATTCTCATCCCTTGCAGAAGAAACAGCGAAAAGACAATTAGCGGGTTGCACAACGTTTATAGAAGAAACAATCAGACTTGGAGAAGTGACATTGAATCAGCCATAAATCGCGAGAGTCCAGTGCCAACATGTTGTACATGCCTTCGTCTCGGCAAGGGAAGAGCTGGGAAAAAAAGGGCATTTTTTTTTAAAAAAAATTAATAAATCAATTAAAAGAACAAAGGGTGAAAACATCAAAAACCATTTTGTTTGTAAACGCCATAGCCATAGTATACGTTAAACCAAAATTTGACCCAGCCATACACAATCCTTCAAAGCACAACTCCGGATTGAAGGGAAAAAAGAAAATAAAGATAACAGAAGAAAGTGGTTGATCTGCATTGTACAGATTTAAGAAGAAGGGAAGAAAAAGAGTACAGATAAGACTGTCCTGTCCTGGATAGACCTATGGGAAGAAAGTGAATATGCAAAGTTTAAAAGTGTCGTTGGAGAGGTATATCATGCCTATGTAGGCCTCGGGTCCATTCGGGCAGGATCTTGTCGCGTTCATATAACAGTCCGCAATTATGACACAAAGTCTAGAAAAATTAGTTAGCTGGAGTACTTCAAGAACATAAATGCAGACTTTACCCTTGAACCCGTGGGACCATCTCGGACTGTCCAGACTGCATGGCCGAAAATTCCACAGTTGAAACATCTCCAATGAGCACGTTCACTATTACGAGTCAGCATTAAAAAGATCTGTGATGAAGAACCTGGGAATACTTACGTCTCCATCAGTGTACCACCACCGCCGCCATAGCCTGCTCCAGAGCTCGTGTCAGGAGTTCCACGACCCCCGGGAGTACCAGACCGGGCTAATGGACTAAGACTGCGGAAGCGTCGCTTTCGCTTACTCCTTTCACCTCTGCCAAGTGGTGTCTCGCTGTCGACGTCAAAGTAGTTTGATGTTCTCGAAACTTCCGGGGTAATACCAGCCGTGGAGGAGAATCGAGCTGTTTCTCTTCGAAGACGTCTGATTTGGCGTTCTCGGTCTCCCTCACGTTTTTCAATCTCTTCCTTTGATAAGGTCTCGACCTTTGGTTCCCACTCATCGCCCAAGCCTTCAGGGTCATACCGCCATCCAGCTTCCGCGCCGTCGGCGGCTTGGTTATCGATTTCGTTTCCATAACCTCCAAGGCCACTGACCATTCCGCCGCTTTCACACACCTCTTTCTTGAGCTTGAGAACAGCTTCGTAAATTCCATGAGAGATTGCACCCACCCATTCACCTGCCAAACCGAGGTCTGCGCAGGTGACTTTGGCGAATTCTTCCGCCATACCAGGAGGGTGAAGGAGTGACCACTCGAACTTGTCCGTGTAGAGCTTATTTTGTAAATTTATGTTCAAGCTAACCACACAACGATATGCATCGTCAGGGTTCAACAAGCTGTCATTGATAAGGGGCTCCTTGGTCGCGGTGACAATGTTTCGGCTGTCCGGCGTCATAGCATTGAGAGGAGCGGGGGTAGAGGAAACATCTCGCGAGACACCAGCATTAGTATCTATGAAGCTGGTGGCTGGTGCGAGTTGGTGTTGTTGGAACAATGGATGTAATGCCACACCGGCGTATTCTTCGAGCTGCTGCCGAATTTGGGTAGAAATCGCCACGGCTATCCTATTGGCGTCTGGCAAGTCTAAATCTCTAACAAAGGAGACTGCGAACTCATCTGGCGTTGCCAAGGCTTCGTGGAGATTCCACAAAAATGTATCCTTAATGCGGTACCCTGGAACAGGTTCTGGCCGTCGATAGCCCGGAAGAGCTGGGGTCAAAGCTGGGTCGGGAGCACTCCGGGGAAGAGGAAAGGGCTCCGGCGGCTGATGAGCTGGAACTTCAAGATCGATTCTGATAGGGACGAGGGTCAAAGGTAAATGCGTTTGTACCTGCAACTGATCCGAACAGCTGTACATGGCGAGTTAGTAAACGATAAACCAGGATTATATGTCTGATATAGGTCCGCGGAACTTACTCTGCACGGAGGAGTCGCCTTATCATCCAATCCCTGAAAATCCCTTGGATTTCGACTGGCGCATAAATTTCCTTTCCTACCTTCTCTGATAACGGAACTTTGTCCACGCTGGAGTCTTCTCTCCGAAGGCTCCGCAGGCCGGTAGGGCGGCGTGGGCCTTCACTGTCATCAAAATCCTCATCATCATACCCATCCTCGGCGTAGTTAATTGCAGTTGTGCCGCGTTTCGTGGTTCGCGACGGACCGACTTGCGAGGGAGGGATCACGGGGGCGAGCAACGCATTGCTGTATTGGCGTAGTCGCGGGGCATAAGAGGTGAAATAGCCTCTGACTGGGGACATGGTGAAGATCCGGGTCGCTCAAAGCATGGCCCTGGGCCGGTGACAGCTATGAACAAAATAGCTGGGCGACAATGATACGATTGCGCAAGACCGCTTTATTCTTGAATGGAAGAGGTGCTCCCGCGCAAAACCACCGGGCCCCGACTAGTTTCTGGCGACAGCTATCAGCAAGCGCACAAAGGGACGCTTTTTGACGATTCTGCAGCAGGGACTTTGACTGTTAAAAGATGATCGAGAGCAAGAAATCAGTGCAAACGATGGGGGATTGGGTGCACGACGCTGGACATTCTCGTTCCTGGCCAGCGGCGCGCGTTTTGCAGGAGCAGAGACGCATCCAAGTGGGTCCGCTCGCTAACCCAATCGGGAGCTCACCCAACGACAGCTCACGTGACATGGATATATCTTTGCAAGGTATTTGTAAATGAACAAGAACAAGATTCTCTTCAACAAATACCAGTATCGCTGCTATTTAAACTACGGGCTTCATGGAGCCCCTTTGGCTACAAAAAACAAATGAGTATAGTTGACGCTGTGCCAGTATCCATGTACAATCAAAAGCTGTGGTGATTTCAAAACAATGCAAGACATGGGCGATTTCTCATCCAAATTTAGGCTCTCCGGTTCAACTTCAGAAAACGAGAAAATAGCGTTGACAACGAATAACGAACTGACAAACTTGTGTATGTATGCTCATAAGACGCCTTCCCTGCCCAATAATAATCAAAGGGATGTTAAGACCACGTAAAAAAGAAAGAAAATGGGAATGTAACAAAAGGAATGGGATATCGTGGGATACAGAAGCTGATGGACAAGACAAAAGACACAACGCAAGATGATATTTTGAGAATCCAAGGGACACCAATTTGGACGGTTTTTTAATGTGCCATTTCACTGTAATATATCTTTATCACCTCAATCCAATGACGCTCTGTTGATAGAATTAGCTATGATTTCGGCATAGAATAAACAAGGTGCTTACCATTTCCAAGGTCCACACTCGGCGAATCCAGACCTTCAACGTCCCCTCTACACCTTCGACGTCATCTAGCTCAATGCCCTCCCACCAACAACGTCTGGCGGGCTTTCTCCAGAAGAGCAGAAGCTTCTGGGCCATTCCTGCGGAGGGATTATTGTTCATATCCCCTCTTATATCGGTACGAAGTTTTGCTAGTGCCAGACTGCAAATTACTGCCTTGTTGGGCTCTGGAGCACGGTGTCCCCAAGAATCCTCATGGTTGAAGCCGCTGTTTTTGTCAGCTGTGCGCACGGAACATGAATGATGTTTTCACCAGTGTACTCACCCTGCGGTCAGCATTTCAATGAGGTGCTGCTCGGTGCTGCCCACTTCATCGCTTTTCCGAAGACCGGAAAAGATGCTGTCTTGCCTCAGCAATACCTGAGCGGCAGCACGTTTGACTTCGATCATTTCGCGATATTCTATATTTTGCCGTGGTGGAATAACGTAGAAGTCCAGGTCCTCTCGCAGCACAATAATCCCGGCTCGATCTTGTAACATGTCGCGTGTTGAGCTATGCATTGAATCACTAGCATCCATGTCTGGTGAATTAGATGGTGAAGGGGATGCGGATGGAATTGATTGCGCCACAGTGCGGAAGAAATCCAACATGTACTGAAGGGAGTTGGGATCATACTAGAAGTCAAGCTTGTTAGGTATCGTCATTTGAAAGAGGACACAGCATTGGTGGTGCTCACGTCTACTGGGTAGATATCACCCTCATGGAAGCCGCCCATGTGTCCATCAGGCAGTAATCCATTAGGGAACAAGGACAACAGTACGAATTCCGGTAACGTTAGAAGCTCATCTCGAGAGAGGGTGAATCGCGTGCCTCTGTAAGCGAAAACCTCGTGTCAGCCCCGAAATCTTGACCATGCCAATATACTTTATAAAGAGTTTTACCTGAGATCAAGAGTAATATGTTCATCTCCATTTACGTCTGTCATGTAACAGTCAGTAACCGTCCCGTATGTTTGGCCCCATTTTCACATACCTCCTAATGTGTTTATTGGAGGACCACCCGATTGTTGAACCTGAGTGATAATACTGGCAGCACCGCCGGCAGCTGCCATTACGTATGAGAAGGATTCAAGCGGACTGAAGCCTTCGGTATAGGGTGGCGGGGGCTCTTGGTCGTCCGGAGTCTTTCCTGATGATTCGCCCTTCTGATCTCTGGTCTCAAGAGCCGCTTTGGTATCGGAAACGACTGAAGATTCGGGCTGTGGTTCCGGTAGATCGTCGAGAGGCGGCGGAGGAGCAAAGGCCGGCACAGAGGCACCTAGGGCCGCAGTTACTTCGGAATGACCGACGTCTTCCTCTTCCGAGTTCGGCGCGAAGTAGATTGACGAAAAAGGCGGAGGGAATGGAGACGAGGCGCGCGACGAGGAGGAGGCCTCGCTGAGGGGATTATGGGTTGGAGGGGATGTGTAACAGTAGTCGTCCTCCACGGTGGCTAAGGATTCCAGCGAAGGCAGCGCCGTCGGAGGCGCGCACCACTATTAATATCGCGTGAGGTTTTCAAAAGTGTAGACTCGTTCGCTAGACCCGCAACAAGTCCAGGGGGGGCGTCGCCAAACAACTTTGGCTTGGATCGCACGATAAGGGGGTCGGTGTCGCGGCGCTAGTGGAGCTCTTCAGGAAGCATGAGCAGTATGAAGCGTGTTTATCGAGGTGGGATAGCTGGGAGAGGGATCGGCTTATGTGCGTCTGTGTTCAATTCCACGGCAACGGGTGATTTTCTCAGAATCCGGGCGAGAGCGACTTGGAGAGAAAGCTGAAGCTGTGACGACGTGACGGACGGCAGATGTGATGGCCGTAGCTGGCGCTTGCTACCCTCGGTCTCCACTTGGCGGGACATATATTAATTGTTTGTTCTTTGCGAGTGCTCCCGTATGATATTATTAAAATAATATGACATGAATATATTCTTTGCAATGTAATTTATATTAGAGTCATATTTCTGGATCAGCCCTCAGGCTTTTGTCTAGAAATGCTCACACGTAGAAACGAGGATGGCCGGTATACAACTGAGACACTGAATAAGCGCGCTATTATCGTGTCACCGTATTTCACATTGCAATTTCTCGCAAATCTTAAATTCGTAGCGAGTCTGCCCAATGAGAACCGCCCAGTTTCATTATTCATCGACTGTGCAGTTTTTTGCAGAACGACACGACACGGCTAGCGCCCCGGATAATGCCCCGAACACCGCCAGCAGGGAAGGAGGGAGAAGATCTGTGGGGAAGGTTCGAGGCCAGACCAACGTAGCTGCTTCAACTCTCGCCATTCCTGCTTAGACGCCAGCAGCTATGAAGCACCAAATGACCAGTGCCTGTGACACGCGCTTATAGTCAATGACCGTCCAGGCGTGCGACCGTTGTCACCGCCGCAAGTCCAGATGTGACAAGGCATATCCAGTATGCGGACAATGCAAGAAAGCGGGCATCGCCTGCAGATACGTGGACCGGAAAAAAGAAGGGCGCGAGGTCATCGAGAGGCTACAGCATCGTCTAAAGCAGGCCGAGGCCACAAACCGTGCATTGGCTGCCAGATTAGCAGCCCAATCATCCCCGTCCGGCCCTGGAGGACAGGCTGCCAACACACCCGCCGCAGATGATAGCAGCGAACGGCGTACTGAGTACGGAACTGATGGCAACGAGGTGATTGAGGAAGTCTCTTTCCTGTCCTTTCAAGCCGGTGGCGAAAGGCATTTTCTTGGATCGGCTAGCGGTGTGCTGTTTGCAGATCTAGTCAACGGAGCAGTAGAAGCCACGACCAACTGTCAAGGTAACAGAGCAAGGCCGCAGAGAGAAAGCACTACTCGCGTATCTAGTGTCGGTTTTACACCTTCATCTTCTACGCAGTCTATTGAAGCATTGCCTCTACCTCCGGAGAGGGTCGCTCGCGAGTTACATCGAGCATACTTTGAACATGACCACCTCTCGTACCCGTTTCTCCATCGAGCGTCGGCTCTGTCTACTCTGGACCAGGCCTATGCCGATCCCTCCTCTCTCCAGCGAGATCTCTTTGGATCAGTGGTCTTTGACATGATTCTCGCCATCGCTACTGCCAGTGTCCACAAGGTCAACTTGGAACGGCTCCCCGATGCCGAAGGATATCGAATGCGAGCTGCACCAAAATTGCACGAAGTTCTTCAAAGCGGGGGAATCCAGTCCTTGCAAGTAATACTTTTGTTATGCCAATATCGAATGACAAGCTCGATCCAAGACAGTTCAACTAGTATGTGATATTGCCTGCACGCATAACTATGGAGGTGACTTACGGGTCTTTAAAGGTCTTTGGCATATCGTCGGTATTGCCGCACGCATGTGTTTTGAAATGGGACTTCACCGAGAAGAAATATATCGAAAATCGCATCCAGGCGGATGCGGTCCATCAGCTGGTGTTATTGACAACGAGATACGCCGCAGATGTTTTTGGTGCGTTGTCGCTATGGATCGGTAAGACAAATACCACCCTTCCAAAATATAGAGCCTAATTTTAGGTGTAGAATCCTCAGCATCACCCTCGGTCGACCTCTCGCCATTCGCGTAGAGGATGTGGACACTGCTCTTCCTGACCCAGCGTTGGACAATGTTGTCAATTGCCACGAGTCAGATGACCAAGAAACGTTTGACTTTTGTCGCACGGACTTGTTCAACCATATAATTCGCTATCGGGTTATTTGCGGAGATATATTGTCTTTACTACACAGCAAGACTGGCCGAATGCAAACGGATAAAGTTTCGGCACTTGCAGCACGCGACAAAATAGCCAGTGACCTAATAGAATGGCATCACAACACCGCCCTTCTTTCTCTCCTGGACGTGGACCTTACGAGCGCTTTACCTGGAGATTTATCTAGTTACCGAGCGCAGGAATGGTATGAAATGCTATACTATAACGCCCGCCTCATTCTGTATAGACCATCTCCGGTTCTGTCATCCGTGTCTTCCAAGGACCCTATAGCTCTACAGGCCATATTCGAGGCTGCAAAACAATCTATAAGGTTGTACGCTCATCTTCACCGTTCACGAAGGATCAACTATACCTGGATCACGCTGCATTCTGTTTTCATGGCTGGACTGTCTTATGTGTATGCAGTCGGTCAACATTTTCGGTCTTGTAAAAATCAATCTGCTGGATCCGTCAATGAGCCTATTCTAGAGACTAGTCCTACAATTTTAGAGATTGTCAATGACTCTCGTGCGTGTTCAAATGTCTTGGTCGCCATCTCAGACCGCTGGACCTCGTCCAAGCATTGTCATGATGTATTCGATCGTCTGAGCAACGCAGTTCTGTCTGATGCCATCGAGTACCATACGAAAAAAGGCCCGCAAGGCATATCCCAACCGCGGGAATACTCGTTCAACCAACCTGAGCAGCATGATTTTATGATTCCTGACTCAACGGCGGTGGGAGGGGATTGGACTATTGATCCCAGTCCACTGGCAGTAGACTCTGTCCTGCATGAGTGTTTTGACGAACTCCAGCAGTTCCCGATATACTGCGCTGATGACCCAATCAGGCAATTCTCACATGACTGGCTTGGAGAGATTGGAGGCATGCCCTTGAATTTGCCTTCTGCGTGGGGATCATAATCTCCACGACCAATAAAACCGAATTCCAGCCTACAAATCTATACTTGGAAGGCAGATTTACCTTAGTCATCAACATCTAAAAGTCAACTCAGCCATGTTAAGCTGCTTGGTGGTTATATTTCTTCAGTAGTCGACTTTGGCTCTAGTAATTTCCAAGTTAATTTAAAATAAGAATACGTATGTATCTATAGATGTAATATAATTCATTATATAAAACAAACAGAACAAATATCAAGTCGATCAGATCCAACCCCGTGCCAGAAATTTGACCGGAACATCAACCTCGCGGCTCCGCAGATACTCGGCAACCCCCTTCCCCAACCCGTCAATGCGGCTTGAACTCGCAATACCACCGTCGAGAAAGTCCAAAACCCGGAAGTGTACGGCCAATATGTGTGGAAATTCACACCTCTCCACGGGTGGCTCATTACTCTCTGGCCAGTCGTCTGCAAACAGCTCCTTTAAGCGAGGAACGGTGAGGAATGACTGTAGCCAGGGGTATTCATCCTCATGTCGGACGAAAAACCCCACGTTGGAGTTGTCCGCCTTGTCACCAGAACGGGCGTGCACAATGCTTCCTAGGGGAGCTCGTGTTACTTCTCCAAATGTCGACAGTGAGATGGGCGAGTTAGTCTCATAAGAAGGCCGTTTGGTGGGATATATACGGGTTTCAGGCGGGGACGGCGCTTCAATGATCTTCTGTCCGCCACTGAGGACGACGCGGTGGTGTATTAAATCCTGGGGAATTACGACTGGGAAGATTTCCATAAAAGGCTTGGGATCCATGGTCCGAAAATCAAGATTCATATGATACCCTAGAGTGATATGTGAGCATTTGTTCTCCAAAATAATGCTGAATTCTGACGAGCCCCCTGTTTCGTTCGCACATACCTGGGTAGCTCTGCATACGCAATGCATATATTGGGACTTTAAACTTGTCTGCACTAAGATCTTCTTTTTTTCGTGCTTGAGCAAACACTCGCAGAGACACGGTGGCCGATTTTTGACTCCGAGGGTTTGTTGCCGCAGCGCCATACAGGTTGACTGAGAACTTGCTGAAGTTGTGATCCTTGAGCATATGGTTCAATTGATTTTTCAACATAGTGGCTTTCTCGTCAATGTCGAGCCCGTTCAGGTAGAACGTTGCCTCCGCTTGGTAACCTCCCGGGGCAGCAATCATAGCTTTGGTTGTCGGCGGTGGAGGAAGACCAGTTACTCCTCGCACTTGAACTCGATCTTTTTCAACTTGCTCGATACAGATGTTACGGAGATCAGCGACTACATCTGAGTTCAAGTATAGTTCTCCTTGCAGCTCATACAGAAGCTGTGCAATGGTGTTGTGTCTTGTCACTGCACCAGCATAGGCATCACATTTTGTAATAATACAAGTACCGTCTCCTTTGACTTCAGCAATTGGAAAGGAAAGATCGATTAAATCCGACAAGTTCGATTTGAAACCGGAGAAATTGGCTCCTGTCACGTAAGGACCGCATTCGATGAGATCTGGCCAGGAGACAACGATCAGTGAAACTCCCGCAAAAGTATTTCAAGTTTCAGACATACGTCCTGCGACCAATGCTCCAGCAAGCTGATCCCAATCATTCTTTTGCCAACTATGCCACCAAGCAGCAGAGCCAATAACGGGGGAAGCGTCAGTGACACGGCCACAGATGACGATACTAGCGCCTGCATTGAGAGCTTCCACAATCCCCCATGCCCCGATATAGGCAACACCACATAGGGGCTCCAATGGCCAATCTGCTAGTTTCCATTCTTCATGATCAAGATGATGTAAGCACTCCAACGTGGTCTCTTTGTTCTGGATCATCTCTGAGATGTCATCACCGAGGACTGAAGCAACAATAACATCCTCGTGACCTCTCTCGCGGCACAGCTCCTCCACTTTTCGCGCCAGCCCCGCGGTGTTCAAAGCTCCTGCATTAGTCACCACCTTGATGCCTTTGGCAACGATCGTGTCGAGACTGTCTGCGAGCTGGTTGAGAAACCCTACCTCATAGCCTAGATCAGGGTTCTGGCTCTTGGTAATGGCGTTCCAGGCGATGTTCATTTCTGATAGCCAGTCACCAACGATAACATCTACATCTCCATCTCTCGCCATACGAGACATTGCCTTGGGGTGGTCGCCTGTGGCACCTGAGACATTGCCAATGCGGAGTGGACGAGAACTATTCATGCCATTCATCTTGTCCAGCTGTATTCTTTTCTTTCAGTCTTCTTCTCCATAAACTTCCACAAGAAGAATTAAATAAGTTAAAGATCATTTCAAATCTTTACTTTCTTGTCCATTTCACGATGTCTTCATCTATAATTGGGGAAACGATCGGCGTCAACAGCCGAAACTCGGCTCTGAAAAGCCTAGGTCTTCTTTTGTCTTATTTCTTAGACTACGTATTATTATTTTCCTCGGCGATTTTCTCCATGGTATTTCCATTCATTGCGACTAACTAGTTGTGTTTGTCGCCTTCATCTATAAAGTCCCACTTCGGCGTCGGCGTCGGCGCCGAAAGCCGTCAACATATTTTCTCCCCGAGTTGTCTCGGAACCCAGACCATAGACAACCCCGGAGTCCTCGCAACTCGCATATTATGATTAAAAGAAGTTATGGAGCATGTTTCTTATGCCAATTTTTAATGCTTTCGCGAGAAATTAGCTTGTGTTCCTGCAGAAATTGGCAGCTCTGTCCACTGCCGATCCCTGATGCAAATGCGGAGACAAGACCGGACTGGTGAAGGGGGTAGATATTATTTAGTAAACATGTTTCCACAACTTACAACCATCTGGTCGATGCAGTTTTTATTGGGCTTGAATTATGGAGCTCTTCATTCTTGCACCGTTGTTTTTGGCTTGGGCTTTCGCCAGCCCTACTAAGCCCACGAAATCTGACTGTGCAGCCTTGACTAAAGCCGGGTCAAATCCGGCCGTTGAGGTACTTCAAGCCGTCGAAGTACCACCTTCTGGCCTTAATATCTCATATATTGTGAATGAGGTTTCCCTCTGCTGGGTGCAAGGAACCATCAAATACAGCGCGGAAAACGACAAACTTGACGCATCAGGAAACAATACACTCACTTGGGAACTGTTTCTCCCAGATCCAGCTAAATACAATGGAAGATATTTAATGACAGGTGAAAAAAATCCTCATTTCTTGAAAAAGGTTCCAACAAATATGTTGTATTCGACTCTGACATATCCTCAGGCGACGGCGGATTTGCCGGGACGATTGAGAATAGTACTATGTTGTCCTATCTGAACTTGGGATATGCTGTGGCCGGTACAGACGCTGGCCATTCAGAAGCAGCCTCTGGAGATGGCACAAATGTGCCGTTTCTTCGTAATTCAGCTGCACTACAGGCTTGGATACACAACTCTGTTGCCATGGCTACCCCGGTTACTCGATCACTTGTTACGGAATACTATTCAGAGCATCCGGGTTTTAGTTACTATTGGGGTTGCTCCACCGGGGGCGCCCAAGGATACGCCTTGGCCCAGTATCATCCAGAGCTATTTGACGGTATATATGCTGGAAGTCCTGGGAATTGGTATAGCCACCTTATTCTAAGCTTCCTCTGGAACGGTTTACACACCACGGGAAATAAATACATGAGTCAACAAGTTTTATCGTTTGTTACAGAAAATGTGATTGCAGCATGCGACGAGCTAGATGGAGTCAAGGACGGACTTATCGAGAACCCATTGCGCTGTCCTTTTAATGTTACGTCGCTTCAGTGCAAATCTGGGCAAACACCGGACGACAATGAACCAACCTGCCTGACAGCAGATCAGATCAAAGCAGTGCAGGAAATTTATACGGGGCCCAAGGACATTCGCACTGGGAATGAGGTCTACCCCGGATTTAGCCTGGGTTCGGAGAACGGCTTACTCGATCAAGAAGTTGCCCTTTACTTGAACTATACTGGCCCGATTCTGAGAGAAGTAGTCTTTAATGATTCAAGCTTCAATATTTCTCAATTTAACTGGGGATCGGACGTTGATGCCGTGAATCAAAAAGCATCACCATTCATAGACGCTCTGTCATCTGATCTTTCGCGCTTTCAACAACGAGGTGGCAAGATAATCACCACGCAGGGCTGGTCTGACCAGTACAATGCCGCATTGTGGCCGCTCCAGCACCTGCAGGAAATCCAACGGACTATGGAAAGCGACTCTGATTTTATTGAAGTATTCATGGTTCCCGGCGGCGGACATTGCGGTTCTAACCCTTATTACCCGCATGTGCCAGCCGTATATCATGTTTTGGAAGCGCTTGTTCCTTGGGTAGAAAAGGGAATAAAGCCGTCCAAAATGCTCAGTTCAGAGCCTCCGGATGGTACCAATGCTACGAGGAAGTTGTGCCCATGGCCTGAAACTGCCAGGTTTGTGGTTGGAGATATCGATGACTGGAATTCATATACTTGTGCGTAGTTTGAGAATATAATTTTATTAAATTCATTTATTGATCAGTTGCTTCGTCTGTGTTTCAGTCTGATAGTAGATACCGTTTGATTTTAATCATAAGTTACCCATGTATTACAATAACCCTAATATCATTGCTACTCTTTGTTCAGCAATCAAAAAAAACTATAACAGTGAGTATATCTCAATTTCTGTGACTATCTAATTTATTTTGACGACTAAGTCCCACTAGAGAAGTTGACCAATGCTCCACTTCTTAATTTTCAATCTTGACCGTACCCTCCATGATATCGTCCTCCTTAGCCTAAAGTTCCTGGTCCTTCTCCACCAATGCAATTCCTCGCTTCACAATATGCTTCCGAGGAAGATTATTAGCAACATTGACCGCATTAAAAATGCTGGTCGTGCTCTCAAATATCTCATCGACCTCCTCGAGGCTTCTTCCGCTTGTTTCCGGGAAGAAAAAGTACACAGCTATCCAAAGAAATATCAATAAATGTTTTCGGAGAGAGACTTAAGGTGTTATTGAAAGCTTACAGGGAAAAATCAGGAACAAGTTTAGTACAGCCCACACGACATAGTATCTCCAGGAAATCGTGGCAAACCCGACTGGAGTCACTTCGGCCACGACAAAGTTGAACAGCCATGCAACTCCTGTTGAAATACTTGTTATGGGCACGCGTACTGAAAGCGGTGCAATTTCGCTTGCATACAGAAAGGTAAGTCCCAAAAATCTGGGAAGAATTAGCTGTGTTATACTCAATAGTCAATAAAAGGAAAAGGCTTACCCTATAGGGAAGAATCCAGAGAAGATGAAGATGAAAACGCCAGCTACAATTATAGCAGCACGATTATCTGGTTGAGATACCGTTCCAGCCAGTATGGCCATTGAGATGCCCATCCCCAGACAAGAAGTCAGCATGAGTTTTCGTCGACCGAGACGGTCCACTGTCAAAACTCCAATAGGGGATGCAACCATCTGCCATGTAAACACCGCAGCTCCCAGTATCCGACTTTGAACACCGCTGAGACCCAGGTCTTGTTGAAATATCGTCGAGACGTAGAAGGCTATCGTGTTGATACCACACATTTGTTGGAAAAGCTGCCCCGCCGCAGCCAGGCAAGTGCGGTGGAACAGACGTTGTTTGCCATTGGTAAATATGTCGAGAAAATGCCCCTCTCCAGTGGCAGCGAGGGATTGCTGGATATCATGAATGGCTCTTATCCCGTCGTTCTCATCGGTGGTATCGTACAGTGCAGATAGCACTTCTTTGGCCTCGTCCAAACGGCCCTTTTTGACAAGCCATCGTGGCGATTCGGGTAATGGACTGATCACGGCGAGAACTATAAGTGACCAGACCGCAGAAAGAGCCATTGGAAGGCGCCAGCTTAAAGAGCCACTTGCATATGAGGCTCCATACGTAAGCATTCCACCAGAGCTGAGGTTTTTCGGGTTCAGTTTTGTACTGCCAAGCTAAAGAAAAAAAATAACCACTCACCTAGCCCGAAACTGATAAAGACACTCTCCAGGATAACAGCTGACCCCCTGTGCTCCGGCTTGCTGCACTCTGACTGCCAGTTCGGAGCAGTGGCTGATAGTGCCCCGAATCCCAAACCACTCACAATGCGACCAGCAATGAGTTGTCCCAGCGAAAAGGACGGTGCCTGAAGAATAGATCCGATGACATTGAGAGCCGCTCCGAGCATTATGGTCCTGATACGTCCGAGCCTATCGCCAATCCAAATGCAACTCAGTGATCCGAAAAAGCACCCTAGTGTGTACATGGAAACTAGGTGGATGCGTCAATAATGTGTAATTCGTTTTAGACTGTCTTCTACTCACCAACAGTTCCTATGACACTAAAGTCAGTCAACCCAATTCATTAGTTCAAGAAATTAAATTCTTACCTTGTACCCTCGAATTGTCGGCATTTTGCTCGCCTGTCGTGGTAAGAGTGTCGATTCGAGGAAATGTCTGAATCCAGGAGTCCAGATCCAGCAGCCCCCCAGCAAGCGCATTGTTCCAACCGAACAGAATATAAGCAGGAAATATAACCGCCCAGACAATAAATGTATTCAACGATTTGCCTCGTAGGCCATAGAAGGTAGCTCGCGCCATGGCTGAGCGGAGACTGGTTGACAGGAAAGATGAGCAGATCAAGTTCAGCTCAGCGGGCTAAACCAGAGTTTATTGCTAGGTCCTATAAAGGCTCTGTCTAGGCGACCTCTTTATTAAAAGGTGACACCCACACAAATCCGGGGAAGAGGTTCCACTCGATAACAGAGAAATATTCAACATTGTCGCTTCAAGAGGCCGATGGGTTTCGGCGTACACGGCCAACAACCCCAGTTTCAGTTGGTATTAATAAGTAGACCAAGTCAAGACATATATAAGATTCTGTATGGTTTGATTATAGAGAAGCTAAGTGTATAATTAATAATTAACACCAAGGCAAAAGAATGTGCGGCACCAACCAGCGCGAATTACCTAAACAGGCAATTTGTGTTTAGGGTTGAGCACCGTCGGCGCGTCGGCGCGACGGCTGATGTCGACGTATACAGAGTCGGCACGGCCACCGACAGCCTAAAATCTCTACAGAATGGCCGACGCAGATCCCAATGGGGTATTTGTGGGGGTTCAAGGTGACATTTGCTATATTGCACCTTTTGAAGTATGGGTGATATCTCCGGTTGTCTCAAGTCTCTGGGTTTGGTTTGCTTCTTGATGGCTATGAGAATGACGGTGTTTATGCAAAGATGCTTAGAAAGAAGAAAATAACTTGGCCTATATTGTTCAATATTGTGTTGGCGCCTATGTATCAATTTATACCACATACCGACTGCTCAAGGGGCTTTTACTCTTTTGGTATTATTCAAATATCACATGGCTTGTATTCTGTTCCTTTCGTAATGTATCTGGGTTATAAAACGTCACGAAACTCTTACATTAACAAGTACGTTATATTCACATATTTGGTTTTTATCTTGTTCAATCTTCATTTCTGGAGTAAACACTTGGAAAACTACAAAATAGGGGGTAGATAGACAAGACTAATATTGTTTTTAGGCGATTGTAACTAATTTAGAGGTCACGCTCGGCATAACTTTGAATCAGTCCCTCCGGAGTTGGCTCATACTCCTTCAAGACCACACTGTCACCTTGCAGTTGCGTGTTTGCCTGGACAAACACCTTTCTGGGGACCTTTTTATCCAGCACAACGGGTCGCACTTTGGTTCCATACCATTCATTGACCGAAGTAATGTCATCGTAGAGCTTACTGCCAGCGACAACATCAGCAGTGGACTTATAGACGTGCAGCTTCTGCAAATATTTCTCCACAGCAGGTCGTCCATGCGTGAGAATCTTGGACCGATCAAGCTGGATTTCAAGGTCCGATAGGTCCTCCTTAGTGTAGGCCAGCTTCACAAAATCATCGCCAGCACTGAGGAATGTTTGCAGAATGCTGAATCTCGCTTGCATATGAGCCTGTCCCCATTTATGGCTCTTCGGGTCCCAGAACTCGAGAGCAGCAATTCCAGCCCGAGCCATTTGCAGATAGCCTACATACAGCACATCCCCACCTTCGCCGGCGAGGTCCTTGGTGCCATCGCCGTATCCAAAGAGCTTCAGAATGTCGAAGTCGCAAGACAAAGCCATGGCCACACACTCGGCGCGGCACTCTTCGTAGGAGGAAGCAATAGCTCCAAAGACGGAACCCCATGTCTGACCGGGCTTGTACCAGGTAGAAATAGGCTTGTTATCAATCGGGCTAATCGGTGGGTTCGACACGTCAAAGTTGTATTCACCGGGAGCAGTCTCTTGGAGGAGCTTGCCGGTTCCGTGTCCAAGTAGCTCATGAAGACCAACCTGGACTTCAAAAGCGCCGTCTCGGTACTTTTGGTACAATTCAAGGTCCTTAGCAGCAATGAAAGGGATTTTCTCGTTTGGAGCTTTAGCACTCAAGACATTTCCCAACGACACATTCTTGAAACCGAGATTCTGTCGAATGTCATCATAGTTGGGGATGTTGATACCGGCTGGAATACCGGATCCAGCAAAAGTCATCACCTCCAGGGAGGTAAAGTCAGGGCTGAGAAATTTGTCCTTTTCGAATTCCTTGCTCCATGGCAAACGAACAATGTATTCGGTCGCACCATTGACGAGGTCGCTGAAAGTCCTGGTACGGGGCAGGTTGACCTGTATACCATCAGTATGTATTCAACAGAGCTTTACTATCCTTGACTCACCATGCTCACAAAGCCCTCCCATTCTCCTCGCACTCCGTGGGGGTCTCTGTAGGTTTCGACGAAGCCAATATCAGTTTCGACTTGTGGCTTCTGATCCTTCACCCATAGACGCTGGCTTTCCTTGTACGCTTCGATGGACCCAGTTCCAAAGGATTTCGCATATTGCTGCAGCATGCCCCTCTGCGTATCATTTGCCGCGTTTATTTCAGCTTGCTTGATATTGTGGGCAATCTTCGACATCTCATTTTGGTAATCTCCAAAGACCAAGCTCAATTTCTTCCCAGCGAGGGGGCCGTCCAGATCCCAGGAGCTTTCATTTCCAAGATCTCTGTCGTGAACTGGGGGGTTGGACAAGCCAGACGCAATAAGAAGCTCGAAATCCCCAGCAGAAGTCTTCCTCAGCCTCGTATTTTCCAGCGGAAGGCCTTTCTTCTCAAGGAAATCTCCGACCGCTTGGATCTCGTCTTTCTTGATATCGGGCGAGTCAGGGTAATAGGTGGTCAAGTGGCCGTGGTCTGGATAGCCCAGATGCATCAGACCGACCTCACTTGTTTCGTAAATTCCTCCTCCAGTGCTGCTGGCCTTTTCGAAAAGAGCCTGCGTCTCGGGAGTCACAGATGCGAGAGCCTTGAACTTATCGGCATCGAGTCTCGGAATGAATTTCGTGTCGCCAAATCCCTTATAGTTTCCGCAGTTTCCGAGGAATTGAGCCGCATACTCGAGAAAGTACTGTAGATCCTGGGCACTGACTCCGGTTTTCTGGGCGAGACTGTTCCAATCGCCGTTAACGGTTTTGTAGAGGGTGATGATCAAGTCGAAGATGGACTCGGATTCGGGAGAAGTCTGACGCAAGGCGACACGAGTGCCTTGAAATGCGGCTCTAACAATTGCGACTGTATTAGCAAAGTCGGGTTCGAATTAAAGACAACTGTGACGTCAAAAGACGGTGCGAGCGTTACCTGCTCATAAAGTGGGCATAGCGCTTGATCTTGTCATCCTTCAAAGCTTCAAAGTGAGGCTTGATCTCGAGCCTCACGACAGAAGGGGGCGAGTCGGCCAAGTAGTGTTTTCTGACGTTGGGATCCATGGCTGGTGCTGTAGTGGCTGCAATGGGCTGTGACGTGTGATGGCGCAGTTGAGACAGTCGTTGGAGAGCAGGGAAGCCTGGACGTGGTCGCGAGAGAGGAAGGCGACAGCTCCGGTCAGGCATGAAGCGAAAGCGCCGGAGAGGGGTCATCGAGGGGTAACGCGACGTCAAGTGTTGTGATGGCTGAACCAGCAACCGCCGGCCAGTCGGAAGCGGAAGGTAGCACGCGGGGGCTTATTCCCGCTTAGCTTCGGCCACTACTAACTATGGATATATACAGAGTGGGAGTAAACGACAAACTAATTTAACGGTTTATTAAATGGTCTATTTCTGGAGTATCAAATAAACATATACAGATAATCGCAATAGATTGTATCGCCATCTATAGCAAGCTCGCGTATTTGTCAAGCCCTTGCTTTTGCGGCGTGGCCGGTTGTGTTTGAGAAGAGCTTGGAGCAGCTGACGTCCATATATTCGGCTGTGCTGGTTGCTGCTGTGCTGGTTTCTGCTGCCATTGCTGAGGAGGCTGGATCACAGAGGAGGTAGGCGGCGGGGGAATGGAAAAGGACGAGTAATTGGGTGTTGGCTGAGCAGCTTGCCCAAAAGTACTGGGCGTCGGGTTCGTCAAGCCAGAAGACGAAGTGCTGCCCCATTGTGAAAGGGGCGGGCGGTTCGCTGCTTGTGGCTGTGGCTGGCTCCAAGATGAAGTTGATGGAGCTGATGGTTGCAAAGTAGGGAACCCTGCTCCCATACCCAGAGAGGGTGCCGGCCGGCTGGCCTCCAGCGATGGAAAGGCACTGATGCTGGAATCCGGAGTTATAGAGCGAGATGTATGCCCTGTTGGCGAAAAGGCACTCGACATGGAAACGGCGCTCGTCGCCTTGTTGGTGGCCTGCGGTATATTTGACGACCACGAGAACCTTGGTGAGGCAACTTGGCTTGCCGGCTTTGCTGCTGCTACACTGTCGGAAGCCCAGTTGTCCCAGCCACCATTGCCATTTGTGGTGCTTGCACCGCTACGTCCAAGGACTAGCTGTTCAAAATCATTTGACGTTTCGTTTACGCCGGGCGTCTCATTGCTTGCGAAGGCGCCACCCATGGACTGGCGAGGAGTGGTAGAATCGTTTCTAGAAGAAAGTTCCTGGAGTTTTCTAACCTGCTCGCGTTCGACTTTGGTTGAAAGAGACTTGATGAGCGACATGAACTGCTCAAATTGCTGCAGGTTCAGCAATGGCCCCAGGCTGAACGCCCACAGTACAGGAAGCACTTCCATGGCAATAAATTCGGTATCGACGAGTTCTCCAACCTGTCGGAATACGTTCAAGGCGGCCATCATGACACCGGGTTCCTTGGTCTTGATGGCTTTCAAAAGTGGAACTAGTTTTTCTTGCACCGTGTACTTGTCAAGTATCGATGTTGGAGTCGCCCTAGTCGTCTTCTTGTCTTCAATCACACCTGACAGGTCGTCTATCTGCTCAGCGTCTCTGTCAAGAGAGCCTCCACAGAGGACAACAAAAGCTTCCAGCCCGCGGATCTTGATAGCAAGACTGTTTGTCTTGCTGAATGTTGCTGCAATTGGCGGGAAGATGTCGTTTTTAACGGTGCTGAAATCGAGAACCGGAAGCATGACTGGTAGGCATTTCATAGCTGCATCGTTTAACGAATGCGTGGAAGATTCCATTCCCAGTTGGACAATAGGGAGAATGTCTGATCGAGTACGATTAGCAAAGTTTTTCTGCAATCCAGAGCAGTTATCAACAAACCTTCTTTAAACTCTTTGCCTGAACAATTGTCTGCGATAATTTGCATCTTTTCAAGCACAACCATGAGCCCGGCATCTCGGTTGCTGTCCCTTTCTTGGGCGGGACCCTTGCTGCCACTGACAAGAAATATCTCTTTTAATTTTGGAATAATCATTTCCGGGCACACACGGCGCCCGTTTGGAAGCTTTTTCAGGATGTGAAAAACATTCTGCAGGATTGACGCCAGCAAATCCCGATCTTTAGTCTCCTCCAAGAGTGCTCCGAGAAGCTTCTTCTCCAGCACAGATGCCGGGAATTCGGGAATGACACGCTGCAAGCCACGCATAAACTGAGATTTCTCGTTTTGAGTCTTTGCGGGCAGGGATTCCAGGAATCGAATGGTGGAAACCAGAATGTTGTCAAAGTATGGAGACTGCTGAAACTCACGCGCATTTAAGCGCTGGGCAGGCCGTCTCGTGATCAGTCTGGGAAGAAGTTGACCCAGAAGGTCCTTTGGAATGGCCTGTTTGCAAAGAAAGCTGTTACTTTGAGAAGGGGTGGTTGAAGGGGTGGTGAGGAGGTTTTTATATGTGCTGATGCTAGAATGAGACTGGATAGGGGAAACATGTGGAGAATTATAGATGGCAACAATAATCAATCCCAAGGAGAAAAGATCAGCAGATGTCGTCACATTTGAGTCCATGATAAAATCAGGCGAGGTGTAATCCAAATTCAACTGGACCGATGCAGGAAGCCGAGCATCCTGATGCAGAACTTCTGAAAGAGCTAATGGCGGGAGCGAAGACTGTGCGGCTGAGCCGTCGGGAGGCCCAGCAAACGATAGTCCAGCAATCTTCCAGTCGGATTTGGCATTGATAAAGATGGCTTCCGGGTTCAGGTTACCATGCACCAGGCTGGCGGACTCGTGCAAGAACTCTAGTCCTTTTGCAATTTGGAGCAGTCCTTTCTGGATCTCGAGCTCATCGATCTCGACTTCCCGTCGTCTCCTGGTTCCATCTGCAGACTCTACCATGAAGCGACTGGATCTTGAGCCGCCTTCTTGGGCGTCCTTTTCACGCAGGAGGCCGGCTAGAGAGGCGGTGATAGGCTCCGTGGCAAACATGAGCCCGCCATTTCGAGTGTCCTCGACCGGCTCAAGCACCTGCAGAATGGAAGGGTGGCGTAAGCGGGTGAGACTGCTCACTTCGCGCTTGAGTCTTTCGACCACCTCCTCATGGATTTTCTTCAGCGCTGAGGACGACGAGCGGCCGCTAAAGCCACCCGCCTTTGGGTCCAGGAGTTTCCGGTCAAAGATAAAGATCGAGGCCGCAGTGTCGGTTGATTTCTTCTTGCCGTCGTAGACTTTCCATGGGCCTGAAATAAAAGCAGGATCCGGCGAGATTTGATAATGAGATGATATGTTGGAGCTGAAAGACTTGAGCGCGGACGAAAACATGATGGCCAGTCAAATACAATACAGCTTTTTTTTTGGTAGATGAAACAAGGCGAAATAACCAAAAGGTCTACTAAAGGTGGTCGGTTTTATGGCGATCTCAGGCCGAACATGTCGATTTGATTTCGCACGCGAAAAGGCGGGTTACACCAACAAATTATCGAACGGATGTTGCAGCCACGGGCTAGGCATGCACAACGTCACAGAGCACAGGCTGCCATCTAAGCAGGTTTGCAGGACGCAGGGCCAATGGCTGGAGAGTCGACTGTCTCTGGGTGATTGGGCTGAAGCCGGACAAGTTGCCTTGGATAAACAACCAGCGGAAGCTCCGAAGCGGGGCCGCTGTCACGTGCCGCCAGCTGCCTGATTCGTCGAGGATTCAACCAAAGTACCAAGCCAGAAACGTATGTATTTAAAACTCACCAATAAGATTTCAAATAGACTTTAGTTGCATTAATTAGTGAATGACTCCTTTTTCCTGGTTTTGTTATTTGCAGTGCGTGGGTTGGTCACGTGGAAGACCCACTTTTGAGCTTGCGTGGGCCATAATTGTTTGCGGAGGGAAACCGAGCTCCCTTTGATGACTACATCTCATTTTCACTCTTTTTATACATCAATTCATTTACTATCAGCTTATAATTTCTATATATATATATGGCCTGCTCTACATTGGGTGCAGACTATACCAACTGACGACCCGAGACATGCATCTCGAGCCCTTCTTTGGAGACCTTGTTATAATGACCCTGATTTGTTATATGCATGTTAGCAGCAATTGATACAAAATTCCTCAGGCCCATGTGTTTTCTTATAATACCACCCCGCGAGATATTCTTTTTTTCGTTTATGGGCCGTTTCCATGCGTCGAGATGCCCGTCTTGAGTATACGAATGAAACGGAATCTCATCAGAGTCTCCTTGTTAGCTGTGAGCTTTTTCATATTTGATCTGTTCTGGGCACACTTTCGAGCCGCTCCCTCGGAGTCTCCTCTGCAGGGCAGCACTCAGAATCAAATATTCAAAACCAAGACAGCGGCTCCAGAAGAACGCATCTTCATAGCCAGCACCCACTGGAACAACGAGATCGTGCTGCGGTCTCACTGGAACACAGCCATTCTCAACCTTGTCCAATCCCTGGGACCGGAGAATGTGTATGTGTCAATCGTAGAGAGCGGCAGCTACGACAATACCAAGGGGGCCCTAATCGAATTGGATTCCTACCTCGGAGAACTGGGCATCAACCGCACAATCAGTCTGAGCGAGGCGTCGCACGCAGATGCGATTTCGCGCGAGCCCGAGGAAGGGGAAGAAGGCTGGGTCGATACGCCGCGCGGCCGGCGCGAGCTGCGCAGGATTCCTTTCTTGTCGCGAGAAAGAAATGAGAGTCTGAAACCGCTGGCCGGGTTGGAGACGGAGTTTGGGGTGAAGTTTGACAAGATTTTGTTTTTGAATGATGTTGTTTTTACAGTAAATTATTTCCCCTCTATTCAGTGACCCTCCTTTGCATCACAAGGCTAAATTATACGCAGAACGACGATTTCTACACGCTGCTCGATACCAACTTTGGCTCGTACGCGGCGGCGTGTGCCTTGGACTTTTCAAAACCGCCAACCTTTTATGACACCTTTGCCCTGCGCGACAGCGAGGGCAACGAGGCCATGATGCAGACATGGCCGTATTTCCGCGGCCGAGCGTCGCGGCGCGCCATGGAGCGCAACGAGGTCGTTCCTGTCAAGAGCTGCTGGAACAGCATGGGTGAGTACTTTTTTTTGTGCTTTTTTTCTTCGCTTCATGCTAATTTGGTAGTAATAATGGACGCAACGCCGTTCTACGACAGACTCTCCCCGCTGCAGTTTCGCGGGATACCTGACAGTCTGGCCACACACCACCTTGAGGGATCCGAATGCTGTCTGATACACGCAGACAACCCACTGAGTAGCCAAAAGGGGGTCTGGCTCAATCCAGATGTGCGCGTGGCCTACAGCGGTAAAGCGTACGAAGCTGTGCACCCTCATCCTGCTGCTGCTGCTGCTGCATGGACGACGGGGTGGCAGAGGCTGAGTGGGAGATGGGAGAACCGTATGCGCCGGTGGTTTACCTCTGACGGACTAAAGTCGCGGAAGATGTTTCATCGCCTACGAAGCTGGCAAAAGGGCACGGATAGGGAGAAAAAGAAGAAGAAAAGGGTAGAGCCGGGAGAGTTTTGTCTGGTTGACGAGATGCACGTCATTGTCAATTTTGGGTGGGCACATGTATAACATACACATACACATATGCATAAGCATTCATAGCATTTATATGATTGATCATCTACTCCCATTGACATCTGGATAACCAATTCCTCAATTTACAAACCCAACCGCACGGCCGATTTGTACTACACATCTTCATCAGCACCTTCCACCATATATTGAATTAGAAAAAAAAACTCACCGGGATAATCTGTATATTATCCAAATCCCACACGCCAGTCTCAACATAGATATCCTTGCTCAGAATCTCAATCACCTCTTTGGGCGAGTTGGCCTGGATGATGACCGCGCTGCCTCGGAATTGCGGCGTTTCGCCGGGAGCCGGGTGCGCATCGACGAACATGGCGCCTAGCAAAGTTAATAAGAACTTGACCTCAATTTAAATTCCAAAAAAAAAAGGTAAAAACGCACCGCCAGCGACAAGGGATTTGGATTCAATAAGCGGGGTCAGGTTCTTGACGTGAGTTCTATATAGCTTTAGTCCCATCCCTGTATAACCTTACAGTTGCAGTAATTTGGTAGTGTAACACGTACGGGCGAACCTCGATTCTCCGCGCATTCATGCCTGGCTTGTCGGGCACAATGCACAGGAATTCATTTCTGGTCTCTGCTTCAGACGACATGTTGGCACGGAAAAACGGGGCACGGAGCGAAGTGCGATGTTGAGCAAGAGAGATCGCGGGACGGCGCGCGGCAGTGGAGAAGAGAGGTCTGAAAGCTCGTGAAGTAGCCAGGGTGGGCAGTAGGCAGAGGGAGAGAAGAGAAAGAAGATGAGAAAGAGGAGTAACAAGTTTACTGATAGAGTAAGCAAGAGTAGTAAGCAGAGAGAGTACTCCGAGCAAGAGTGGGGTGAGGTTGAGGTGGTTAGTGATGTTGTTGTCGAGTGGGGTCAGTGGCTGCTGCGATCTAGATGCTTATAATCCCAAAACAGTGCATAGTATTAAATGCCAGTCATTGAGTTCATTGAAATGAATATATACAAATATCAATCTACTCCATTACTAATCCCCTGCTTGCCCGGATGAACCCGTTGTTCCCACGGCGCGTGGTCTTTCGAGTATATAAAGCTGCGTGCAAACTCGTAGCTGCAAAAGCCATGGCCGCGGACACCCTAGCAAACAAATAAACACCCAAAAAGACAGAAAGAGATGGCGTCAAACAATCAACAATATAGGAAGAAATCCGGATCTATACACAACCACAGATACGAAAAAAGGAACAAAAAAAAATGCCATGCCTTCGAATGCGCCAAAGAAGACTTCAAATCCCGCACATCTTAAGAAATCCTAACATCAACGGCCTCATTAACGCAAGACCCTGTAGCTTGCGAAATCCGCATCAGATATGCAAATAGCAACGGCCGATTGTTTCCGCACTGAATTATAATCGGGAGTCGAAAAGGAAACGTTCAGAAAAGAAGAAAAGGATCATTTGCCGTAAACATAGCAAAGAACTATCAGTATGCTTTGCGACCTCCGAGGTTACCGGGTTTCTCTAGCGTATCGATATGCCAGACAACGTAGTTGGGAAGACCAACCACTTCGTAGCCTGCTCGTTTGGCCATCTTGGCGAATCCTTCGGTCTCTGCCTGGTTTTCAAAGGCATAAGAGGGGAAGTTGATACCTAGTCACGTCAGCATAGAAACATGGGGATTTTGCAGGCTGGCATAGCATACCAGCTCGGTGGACATCGGCTTTGACCAGAATGCTCACACCACCAACCCCATCCAGGTTCACCTCCTCATCTTTGTTTTTCCTCCAGTCGCCGAGTTTCACCAGGTACGTGCGGCCGGTATCGTACTGCTTGTAGCCCTCCACGAGGACGGCGTCTTTTGGAAGAGAGTCGGCCAGCCGGCGGGCCTTGTCTGAATCGATCCAGGAGTTGTAATCGACTAGTATTCAATTAGCCATAGTCACAAAATGGGGTGTGCAACGTACATTTTCCCTCGATATCCCTGCCATTTTCGTAACGGTGGAACCAGATGTCTGCCGATGTCAGTTTTTTTTTTTTTTAAAAAAAAAAAATTAAAAATTAAAAAAAGAGAAGAAACATACTAGGCACGAGAATGTCCTTGTCGTGAGCCATAAAATCCTCCAGAATCTTCTTCGGGCTATCAACAATATCCACATCCCTCCAATAGACCCACGAGTGGTCTGGCCGGAGAGCCGAGTAGAGCAAAAAGTTGCGGGCTCGCGCAATGGACTTGCGACGGGGCACCTGGGCCTCGAACGAATGCTTCTCCTTGATCTCCATATCGATATCCGTACCAAAGTCCTTTTGCACGATGACGGCGCTGCGGAACGCAATTTTCTCGTCAACCTGATCCTGAATGCGCTGGAGCTCGGAGCTGAGCACGGCCAGGGTGTCATCGGATGAGTCGCCGACCAAAAAGGCCAGATCGATCAGGTCGTGTGGGTAGGTCAGCTCCGACAAGAGGTCAAAGTACTTGGGCAGGTGCGCGGCGGCGTCGCGCAGCGGGGTGAGGATCAAGACGCGCTCGCCGTTGGCAGCGGCCTTGGGGGTCGACTTGATCGGATTCAGGTCGATGGACGCGATCGAGGTCGAGTTCACATCGTAGGGCTCGTGGCGGTTGAAGCTGACTGGGGTCTGGAGGTGCGCATTCCACTCGTTCATTTCGTTAAGGGTCATGTGCATAGGGGACTTGGACGGTCCATAGCAGTAGAAGCTGCTGTTCACGTCAGTTTTTTCGTCTTTTCTTTTCTTTTTGCTGTTGCCTCAACCAACCTCTGCATTTCGACCGCCGAACTGCTGATGCCACGCCATAAAAGCACAATCAAGCCGGTCACAGCCAGCGATACCAGGAAGCGAGTCCTAGTCAGTAACACCACGACCGCTCGCCATGGCGGTAATCTGGCGCGAGCCGATTTCCATGTGACGCCACCCTTGGGGAGCAACATTGTAGGAGACTTCAGGCGATCGCCGGAAGGTCGGGGAAGAGGACGAGGGGAGAAAAAAAAAAGGGACCCCTTTCTTATTTCCTCCTGTGTGGGTTCTGTATATGTATGTATATAATATTTTTCCCCTCCTCCCTGATGCCTGTTTGTGTAGTAGTATCTCTGTTTTGGAAGTAGTGGACCTGTCCCCCTAAGTAGATCCGCGATCCACGAGCCTCGAGCGCAATAAAACAAGGCACCAAAACACGACGCGATAAGATTGAAGCGAGCGACAGTGGGACCAGACCCGGGCGAGGCGTTTCTGACTGACCGGGAGTGAGAAAGGATGGGTCGTGTGTGGCTTGCGAGATGGACTGGAAGGATGAAGAGAGAAAAAACATGGGGCAGGACGTTGGTCTCAGCCGGGAAGCGTCGAGAGTCTAGGCGTGGTTTACCTGGCTAATTGGCAATTGCGCTCAGCTGGCACGAGCCGGCGCGTTCCGGCCCTGTCATTGGCCGCGGCGGGTCCAGAATGACAGCCAGCATTTGATTATCAGTATGAACTATGAAGGACAAGTATGAGTATGTGTGTATGTGATCAATAATGCTCGTGAAAATAACACTGCGGCGCTTTTCTGGCAGCCAGGCTGCGACAATAGCCTTGTATCACCACCCAGCAGCGCTTTGTCGCCTCTGTTACGGCTGTGATTGGCGCATCTTTATCACCATTGATTGACTGCAGAGAACGAACAAATTAATAATCAATTGCAGTCCTGTACGTACAGTAGTAATATCATTATCAATCAATCCCAGTGCAGGTGCGGACTTGGACTCGGATTCGTGTTCCGTGTGCTCTCTCGTCCATCCATCCATGCAGTACATACATCTCGCCAAGACCTGGTAAAAACCTAGTGAAGAACAAGTGACCTGTCGATAGAATAGCCTCTCGTCAATATTATGAATAATAGATCTCTAATTATCCTTTTGCATGTTTACAGTATGGAAAATCAACACCGCTGTAAATCCTAGCAGAGGGCGAAGAAAGGACTAACACCCACTTCTACAGATGTATGTATGCTAACAGCGTATACCGAACACATTCAATCCCCAAATAATAAGAAAAGATAATAAGATAAAATAATGTTTACTAACTGCTAGTCGACCTCGCCACGAATCCAGCTACCTATGTACGTACTCCCCTGCAGCTCTCTCTGCGCTCCACTGCCAGACTCCCACCACCCGGATGGATCCCGACGCAAGGGGAGTATTCTCTAGCCATCACACTATCTACATCACACCACTACCTACACAAACACGAACAAACCTCAGGGGCAAACCCTGAAAGCAAAAAGTTTCTCGCACGATTTGCCATAGTGGAGAAACCCGTACTACTGCCCCTGCAGTGTGGCCAGGTACCAGGTGCCAGCAACCACGCCTCTCCCAAGGGATAAACATACACGTATCCTACAAAACGTACCACATTTACATACTCATACTGTTACGGGAATATCTCCGCGAGTCCATGTGCATGTGGCTACGAGCTATAAATTTTAATATGTAAGGATCAAAGTAAATGCAAGGCAGTTCTTGATGCCGAATCGGAAAAAAACGTGTTTTTTCATGTGCTAGCTATATCCTGAAACCGAGACACAGTTGATCATAACTTGGGCGGTTTTTATTCAATCCAATAAACGTATTCACACTGATAAAATAGAAAATAAAAGACATGAAGATGTAAAAAGAAAGTAACAAAGAAAATGTCCGAGATGAAATTTTAGATACAAATGAAACGGTCAATAAATCCAAGGAAAGAGAAAGCGTATTATTCAAGAGAAAAAATCAAGAACGACGCTCTTGTAAAAAAAAAAAAAGACCGGAGAAAAAGAAAAATCATAACCTAAAAGTACACGGCGAGTAAATAAACCGCCTAAGAAAGCGCACAAAGATGTGAGGCAGAAGGCGGCATCAGTCATGAGAGAGTAAAGGGGATTTTCGTTTGAACTTTTTCGATTGTCGCCGGTTCATGCTTCATTTCTAGTATGTATAGTGATCAAAATCGTAACCTCGTTATGTGCCATGTATATAGCGATGATATAGCCGGCTCATGCGACGTTTTGTTTTTGATTCTCACGGGGATTGGTGCGAGGGTCTTCGCTGAAAGGACGGAGACGGCTGCTGCGAAAATGATGAGGTGAAACAGAGTGGCGATGATGGGTTGGTAGCTGGCGGAGTGCTGCGCAGAAGAGTGCCTAGACTGTTGTTGTGTGATGTAGACACAATAGGGGTGGTCGCAGTATTCTCCACCTCCGGGCTGAGTGCTGCAACCTCGTCGCAAAACACTCGCAATCCCGGTAGCCTCTTTTTCTGGGGATGCTCGGACAGGGCCGCCAGTGGAGGAGTGATGATCTCCGTCTTGGGAGAGCGGAACATTTGGTCGTAGGACTTGAGCTTGAATTCAAGCGCCCGATGACTGTCGAGCAGGTCGTCATACTCTTGTTTGAGCGAACGCATCTGCTGTTGCGTTGCTTGATTCTGCGACTGCAGGCTGGATACCAGCTGCTGTAGCTGCATGCAGCGGAGCTGGCCCTGCAGGTTCTCCGACAGCTGTGGCGGGATGTGCTTCTCCTGGCGCAGGAGATGGACAATGATGGACAGCATAAAGTCAATCAGAAAGATGGCCCCCTGAACAATATGCTCTTTAGACTGGGGAAGGCTCTTGCTCGGGTTCCAGCCAGCCCGTTCCAGAAAAAAGTCGTGCACGCGCCCGTCCAGCTCACGATGCAGTTGACTGAGGTTCTTGCGTCGGTTGCCCTCGGCAATGCGGTGCTTCTCGCGTTGGTCGTCTTGGTCGCTCGAGGCCATCTCGTTCTTGCGCTTGCGGCCACAGAGCTGCTGCAGGGGAGGTTTTCTGTTGATGTTACGTGGCGCGACCAAGGACATGATCTCTGTGTATGACATATCATTGGGCCATCCAAAGGCCTTTTGTGTCGAGAAGGTCTCCTTCAAGCTCATATCTACCGAGCTTGCTGGGGACGGAGGTGACACGATCTGGTCACTAGTGGAGCACGTAGACTTGGCTGGGAAGGAGTCCTGCGAGCTCGGAGGACTCGGAGCATACGCATTAGCTGTGAAGGGATTGAATGGGCCTGGAGGCAATGGCTCAATGCGAGGCAGTGGTGGTAGACGCCGCATGGTGGGCTCTTCTTGTGCCTCCGTCTGCGAGCGAAAGGTGAACGAATTCAGGGCGCTGTTCGGAACGAGTCAACCTTCTGTGCGGACCGACTTGATATAAAAGAAAAGAAAAAGAATGCTTACGGCAATGAGCAGCGCCGCGCTCCATCCGCATCATAAATGTCTTCAAACATGTTTCAAAATGATGGGAGTGATGGGAAGCAATAAAGAAGGAGGGGAGGTTGAGGGTTCAGGTATATGTGCAGAAGAAGGATGCCCGGAATTGTAACGAGTAGAAAGGTGCAATCTATGTACGGGGATAATTTTATTGACAATGCACATAAAAAAGCACGGCAAAGAATGGCCTTGCAACACAAACGTGGCACAATAGGAAAAATAAAAGAATGCCAGAATCAAGGAACGAGAACGGGACAGCCGAGCATGCATACGGATTATATATCCCTGGGGAGAGCAGGTTTGTTTGATGATGGCCATGCCATGTTATTCTCTTGTCCCCCCCCTTACCCCTCGCTTTGGCCTCCCCGATAAGAATACCAGTTGCCTTCGTGCTGCTCGATCAAATGCAATCTGTAACAAAATCAAAAATATGAGCTGCTTGATGTATCAGTAGCGCGATCTGCGTGCGTCCTAGAGGGGAAAGTACAGCATAAGGACCACACAATGCAATCGATGTGAGGTACGGTTGCGCTTCTGCAACTATTGCAGCTTCGTGCAGCTCCATCGTCGACGGGGAAGGTCGACGCAAAGCCGCGAGAGAGCACGGCTACATGTCCCGACTGAGCCAGAGGATGCTGGCGGCCTATCAAGAACGGGCGAAAAGAGGGGAGATCCACGAATGGAAATTTCGAGTGCCGCACGATCTGGCCAGTGACTTTGAGATGGAGTCGACTGCATATCGTGATTCGTGCCCGGCTGGACGGGGTCGCTGCAGATTATTATAGACTCTCCTTGCATCGATACTTTCCGAGGCCAATCAGACCGGGCTTGTGGTGAGAATCCACAGCCACCCATTTCATGTCTTAAAACTAGCGATCTTCCGTCGTGATCTCTCTCTAACATGTTCATCGCAGTGGATCTAGGCTCTCTTTCTCTATCTCTTTCGACTTGGAGTGTCAGGCGAGAGGCAAAACATACCCTCAAAATCGGCGCTTGTCTAGCAGCTGTGGCGATCAGTTACCAATTTCAAATCACGAACAATGGCGCGGGGCATCGTGGCCACTCGGGCCTGTTCGGTGCCTGGAATTGGAAGAGTCTCGTTTCGTGATCGCCGCTCGTCAACAGACCACATGTATACAATCGCTTTACGTGTATCATGCCTTTCCGCAGACTACCAGTCTAGCCGCCCACAAGGGTGTTCCCAAGGGTGTTCCCTGTACGAAAGAAGGGGACCCACATGAGAACTACGTAGCCACTATGCATATAATCAGAATAGAACGTCCTAACGTACGAACTAGATTGATTAGTTCGTCCTAAGTTCCCAACATCTCGTTCCCACCCCCTCGGTCCTATTGTTTCTTATCCTGCGAGGGGCAGCGGCGAATGAAGATGGTGCCGATTGTATGTAAGGCACTATTGACCGTCTGAGAATAAGCGAGAATACCATCAACCTCCCTTTTTTTTTCTAGAGGGAGGAGGAGGCTGTTCACATTCATCTTATCCAGATGAACATCAGTTTCCCGGTTTCCCGACTCGCCAGACGCAACCGACTCCAAAATATTCAAAATTTAGACACGGTGGATCGAACCAGTGCTGCGGCACATCTGCAAGTCAGTCCCGGGTACATCGTGGATCTGACGGGCGGGGCGATGCCAACAGGAACCTGTGACAGCGCAGTTGGGAAGCGGCTTGATCTCAACGATCGGATTCGATAGATGAACAGCCCATGACGGCATGGACCAGACCAAGGCCCAGAAGTGGACTAGAGTTTGAGGAAGGGAGGGGTTGTTGCTTGAACTTGGCGCAGGAAAATTATGATATCTCGATGGGCCGTTCGATGGTTTATCGCTAAGCAGCGTAGGATTGAGAGCTGTCATATTCTCTCGTTTTGGAGTTGGCCGCAAAGCTCCAAAAAGGCGTGGCATGTCGGCTAGCGTCTGAGCACCTGCCGCTAGGGCTCTGCCGCGAGACCACGATCATGGCACGATGGCGATAATGGTAATGCGGAAGGCTGGGGCTGATGTGGATAGCATGGAGAACAGAGTTGGTGTCAGGCCGGAAGAGGGCCCTAGAGCTAGAGCTGAAAGTGAGGCGTAAAGTATTTCTAGGCTCAACGAGGATGGCAGCACCACGTCGACGAAGACAATAATGCTGTGCTAGACAATCAATTGACGATATGATGAGACCGATCACCCAGAACCGGCTGTCTGGATCAAGATCACACTTACCAGCTACTCTTTGTCCATCTGAGAAAAAAAACACAGATTCCCCTCACGATCTACCCATTCCCCTCCTCAAGAAGAACCTGGGCCGAACTGGTGTCGAGCTAGCCCTGGACCACGCAGACCGGAAGGACGCCACATGCGTGAATATGTCCGACTTGCTCCAATAGGAACAAAATCTCCCGCCCACGATCGCATCCGCGGACTTTTAAATTGTTCCGGGCCTATCAGTCGGGCGGATCGTCAGCATGGCTGCATGAACCGACTCCAAACTGGCGCAAAGGGGACGTGTTCAGGATCAGACATGCAGAATTCCAGCAGAGTCCAGAGAACTGGGTCGAGTGTTGCAGGGATCAGGTTTTTGCCGGGATGGAAGGAGGAAGAAGGAGGGGAGAGGAAGGAGGCAGGAGGCAGGAGTCTGCTATCTCGCCGTCTGACCACACAGCTTTACAATGGTTTTAATTTATTTATTTTAACAAGATATACTAGTAATTACAAGTATTATTTTTACTCAATAAAATTCTACTCAATTTTAAACTATTTATTTATGAATAGTTTTCTAGGTTTGGTAATCATTTATTAGTGACATGGATAATTATTGCACTCCATATGGACGGCCTCTCAGTATAAAAGTTCCTTTCAAACCGAGCGTGACGCCTTTTGGTTATACCATTGTTGGAAAAGGCACAACTGATCGAGGCTGGAAAGTGCTACGGCCTGTTCAAGGCTCTGCAGTACCCGTTTTCTTAGGTTCAATTGCACCCAAAGCTGATATATTTCTACGAGTACGCTCAGATCAAGCACTTCCTACTCTTATCATGGTTCAGAGACGAATTCGATTGGACCAATTGGAACAAGGACCAGTGGGATATATATAGAAAAACTGTTCGGAAAATAATACGTGATATTGGCGTCAATTGGTCCATCCCGGCAAAGTTCATCGATCAAACGTATTATGGGACCAGCAACGGAATCATGTGCGACTTGTTAGTTTTGATCCGACAAAGCTGATTCGAAAGGTCCGTCAGAAGCGCAAATTAGCTGCTCTTCACGGTACGCCGAGGAAACAAGTCCGTATGAATATTTAGCATTCTTAGCTCTCCAATCATTGCATAAACTACTACTCCCTTGGCGGTAACATATCTAAATAGTTTTAATGTTGTAGTTGAATAGATGGACATATAGAAGAATCCGCTAGTGTACTGTGAGAATATTGGCATAAGCACATGTATTTGTACTACCAAGTAGAAAATATATAAAGCCCACAACCCCCTCCTCTCCCCCACGTACATACAGTATGTAGGTGCCTAGTTAGTGGTTAACTGCGTATACTCCTCTTTCTCCAAGAGACGATGATCCGCATGCAAGGCGATTACCAAAAACAGTATGTACTACAGCAGCCGTGCAAGACCAACAGTCAGCAAGTGACATGGCCTACTGCCTATTAAGCCCGCGGGCATGCCTCGGCAAAGACTTGCGAACACCTCAGTTACTTACTATACTACTAATTACTAGTATCAAGTGCTTTGTTTCACAGAGGTAACACGTCGTAGGCAAATCACCATGATTTGGTTTAGTTATGGCTCTTAGTAGCCAAGTGTTGCCCTTGGGGAGCAAGTCTCCAACATGTGGAAATTACTGGTGTCAGCAGTAGCCGTGTAAGGAAAAGAGAATGTAACCAAAAGATAAAAGTAGACATAGTCCATAGTATTAAATATTAATCCTAAGTAATCAAGGTAAGGAACGTCTATTATTCGCATGGAATGTACAACGGTAAATCACAACTGCAAAGGCTCCCACAACAGCGAAAATCTTGTATACAGGCAATGATTACACACACCAACTTCTGCCCTGCCCACCCTCGTTACGCTCTTGGTCGCCAAAGCTACGTAACTAAGCGCGCGCGCGGATGCTAGAAAACAGTCTCTACTCCGGCCAGTCATCTAAAATGAAATGCTTAGATAGACACGGTGATTTTAAAGTACAGAGAGAGGATGACTGAAACGACAGGCGCTTAACTAGAAGAGGACGAATTATTATCATGAACAGTCGCGGCCAAAGGGGAAATTTTGCGCGAAATATAAGAGCGGCATAATAAAATCAAAAAAAGAACACTCAAGTCGTTTGCCACAGGACTTTATAAGACCTCGATAAAAAGGAATGACCTGCGAAATAGGAGAAAGAGAAAAAAAACGTCACGAACCCATTCAAGACTCAACTTCCTTACATCAGCAGAGAAAGGAGACCACCGAGAACGGCAGTGAAGCCCATCGAGGGGACAACCATGCCGGCAACGGCGGCACCGCTGGAGGTAGCGGACGCAGAAGACGAGGTGCTGGAACCGGAAGTCTCGTTGCTGCCGGAGCTTCCATCAATGGTGGTTGGGTGGCTTGTCGATATGCAGTTATAGGTACCGTGGATGACTTCCTTCTTGGCATCCATGTCACTGCAGGAGAACTCGTCGGTACTCTGGGCGTTGAATCCACCGTGGACGTACTTGAGAGCGGGGAAAGAGACGCTGCAATATCGATTAGTAAATGATGGAATACGATTTCATTCTGATCAGATGGTAAATGGCTTACTTGGTGAAAGAACCAGTCAGGTCAATGGCACCGTCAACGTGAGACAGCTTGGGCAGGTCAATGTCCTTAAGCTTGCCGTTGTTGGAGAGAGAAAAGCCGCCAGACAAGGTGGTCAGCTGGGGCAAAGAGAGCTTTGCAAGGTGACCGTTGCTGTCGAAGTCGACGTCGACGCAAGAGGTCAGGTTAGGAGCAGAGAAGTTGGAGATAAAGTTGCCATAGAGACCGAGCGAACCAGTCAGGTTAGCGAGCGAGGGAACCGAGATGGCGCTGGTGTTGCGGATGGTGATGTCCTTGGCGCTGACCAGGTTGGGGAAGTCGATGCTCAGCTTGTTGTTGTTGTTCGAGATAGTCAGAGAACCAGAGACGTTCTTCATGTTGTTGACGTTGACTTCGGTCAGGTAGTTGTTGGCAGTCAAGTCGAGCGTACCAACGGAGTTGAGCTCAATTCCCTGTAGGTTGGTCAAACCGGTGTTGGTGATGGAGACAGAGCCGGCGGTGTTGACACCGGCGGTGAAGCCCAGACCCTGGAGGTTGGCAAGAGCCTCGAAGTCGATGGAGCCGACGGAGATCAGCTCAGGGAAGCTGAGCGAGGTCAGAGCGTTGATGCTGACCAGCTTGAACTCACCCTGAATCTCAGTGATGGAGGGGGCCGAGATGGAAGTGATGTTGACAGCACCGTTGGCGACGAAGTCACCAGTAACCGTCTTGATTCCGCTGAAGGTCAGGGGGGTCTGGACTTGGCTGTTGATGGTGATATCTCCCTTGTAGGTTGAACAGCTTTGAATTTCATCGGCGTCGGATTGAGAGGAGATCTTAGCACCGCCGGAGCAGTTGTCATCTATAGTGACCCCCGAGTCAGCCACGTCACGCACACACACACCCAAGTGCAGCTACATAAATTTCTCGATGGAGGCGTTCTTACCAGCAGCGACCATGGCAACGCCAGAGGCCATTAAGGCGGTAATGAAAAGCTTGGAGGCAGACATCGTGACTTGATTTTGTATTCTCACGGGATATCTGTAGGACAAACGCGAAGAGCATGTTAGCTGGGGTGACTCGAAAAGCTGCGAGATCAAATTTCTTTTTTTTTTTTTCGCTCCCCAGTTCGACGTGGTCAGCATTCCGGAGCGAGTGTTGACACGGTTGCCGAGTCATCACACAGCATCCTTTCTTTGCCATTCCGCGTTGTGTCACCGAGCTGTGCAACAGTAACTGGGGGAGGGAGGAGACAATTGAAGCGGGCGTGAGCACACGTACTATGAAAGGGGATATAAAGCTGTGGCGGTATTACGACAGAGGTATAGCAATCGAGCCGGACGAGGTCGCAGCGAGGGAGCAATAAAGGGAGATGAACGAGTGAAGAGAAGAAGAAGGACCTTCAACGAGAGAAAAGGCGAGAGCGTGCCGGTTCGGGGCAGGTGCGGATTGGTCGCGAAGATGAATCGAGGAAGGAGGAGGAGAGAGAAAAGGGAGAGGGAGAGAACGGCAGGAGGGAAGGAGCGAGCGCGCCAGAGAAAGGAGAAACGGGCAGGAGCCAGGCAAGAGTTGGAAGTGAAACCAGAGGCGGGTGCAGCCAATCGCGGCGCCGCAAGCAGAGCCCAGTGGGGTGGGGCGCGCCCCATCGACTGGTCCGCCAGGGGCAGCGAAAACAGGGTAGCGCGTGCCTGATTGGCTGATCCGGGCGGGTGCGCCCCACCGTGGCCAGTCATGGATGGGCTCGGTGTGCTAGCGCGCCGCTAGTCCGCTGCACCGTTTCATTCGTCGCGCGTCGAAGCTGTTTAGGCCCGACGCTACGGGATCATCACAATCACGCCTGCAGGGAAGTTCCTCTGAAGTCAACATCTATTATTATTTCTTTGCGATTACTCTTGCATGTGCTCTTGGGGTTACCCAGGACAAGTACGGTGGCTCTGAAACAAACAAGCGATAAGCGTTTGCCACCACCGAGCTATGATGATTCATGAATGATGACCCAGCTATCTACGAATAGTAGTACTCCCCCTAACGCGACTGCAGTTTTGCGGCCGGCGATCGGCCGGCTTGGGGAAATTACCTGCCAGATCCGCCCGATGAGGCAATCGGCCCAGGCGATTAGTTGGGAATGCAATATATTGCTATCGCTGACGTGTTGATGCACTCGATATGAACAGGAATTCAACGCAAAAATAACAATACAAAGACAAAAAATACTCAATATCGTCCGAGAACGCCAATCCTGGTTTCGGCCTGGCTTTGTCCTGTGAAGCATGCGTGTTTTGCGTGTTTGCATGTTTGCATGTTTGTTTGTGGAGCCCACGTTCCCAACCTGCTGTCGCTGGCTCAGCCACTCGCCTATTTACGCCTAGCGCCGTTTTGGCACTGCATTCTGGAATGACAGCCTCCATCAGCATTGATATGTAGGTATTTATATTCCTTGTATGTGTAGGACATGCATATAATACAGTCTGTACGTGTGCAGCCGGTGTCACACAACATGGCCAATTCATCCCATTTCGAATTGTGTTGTCTCGCATGGTGCCCCGTGGCTGGGACGCGTATGTGCTTCGCATCTATGACGCGGCCACTTGCGATAACCAAGCCATGGCTGTCACGTGGGCTGCTCGAACCCTGATTGCAGATAATCAACTTAATAGACTTTTATGTCCAAATGCTTGATTATCATAATACGTCCGAATATATCCTCCTTAGTCTTAGCCGCCTCGTAACACTTCAAGAAGGTTTCGGTGACCTCAAAAAGATAACCAATCATAATTAGTTTTATACAGGCCAAATCACACGACAGCGCGCCGAATAAAATGACCAATCATATGTATCATATTCCTTTGTGTGCATTGTTACTTCGATGTTCAAGGTGAGATGAGCTAGATGTCTTCACTGCTTTTGTAGCACTCAACTCTATATTCGAGGAAATCTCTTGCCATCCCATCTACACGTTTGTTAAAGATAAGAATTGAAGACAACGAAGCATAGTTTTCAAGTCTTTCTATAAGTCTTCACCTATATCAAGAACGAACTCTATTTATGCGGAGCACCATCTTTTTATGGTCTACATAGAAGAAGGGTGTCGAAGAAGCAAGCCACCGTCAACCACCAAAATAGCACCCCATAAATATTCATTCGTTGCTAGAGAAAGAATAGCCTGTTGTATTAACAAAAAATTAATTAGTCAACACGAAGAGAAAAAGTAAGTAGCACTAAACTCACCTTGGCCATTTCCTGAGGGGTGCCTGGCCGATGCGCTTTTGCACCAACGCGTTTCATTTCCTTTTCAAAGGCCGCTTGGTCCCATGAACTACTATTATCCGCATCCAAGGAGTTTGTAGTTAACTCGGATGGAAAATATCCTTAAAAAACCTAATTTTTAGCCGTTGCAAGCACATGGTATCCGTTGTCTTGATGTATTACTTACCAGGGGCAATGGCATTGACTCGAATGCTCGTATTCTCGTGACATAGCTCACATGCCATCATCCTCGTCAAATGATTGACAGCGGCTTTGCTGCACTGTTTCGCATGAAATCGTTAAAAATTTCACTCCATACCACATTTCAAAATTTTCCAGTATATGTTTTCGACTTACGTTATACGAGTACTGTCCGTTCTGCGACCTGAGAACAAAATTCGAGTCAGCACATGGTTATGTATCGAACTGAAAGTATCTTACCATTTGGTGATACCGCTGATCGATGAGATGTTGACAACATTTCCAGGAACCCGGGACACGCTCGATTTCGCCTGCGCTAGAAGCGGCAGAAAGGCCGATGTAACAAAGTATAGAGATGTACAGTTGGTTAGATACGCTGTGGGCAAAAGTAGCTTTAGTATATTATGCCTGGCATTTTCCTTTCAGAAACACACTCACCTGCACTCCAATCATCTTCAATACTCTCGTTCCACATGGCCTCTCCATAGATATCCGCGCCGTCGGCGGCCTTTGCCTGGGCTCTTCCTGTCCCAATACCAGCCGAGTTGATAAGTCTATTTTTTTTTTTTAAAAAAAAAAAGAATTATCAGTTCAGGTAAATGGACGACAAATCTTGGAGCAAATCTTACACATTGACGTATCTCTCGTGCTTCTTAATCTCTTCAACTGCGTTCTTGATGCTCTCTTTGGATGTTACGTCCATAGGCAAGGGAATGATTTGGTCTTTGCCGAGGCCATTTGCTCCGTGGATCTGGGCGGTCTTCTCGAGGATTTCCTTGCGTCGACCGGTGATATAGACTTTTGCTCCGTTTCCGGCAAGGGCTTGTGCCGCCACTAGAATGTTAAGATAAGGTGGTCAGTAAATAGTTTTTGGAATTTGATATTGTGATATCAACATACTCAACCCGATTCCAGTACCGCCACCCGTCACTACTCAAGTAGTTAGCTGGTGAATATATTGATATATATATATATTTCACTCCTTGAAATCACTCAAAGCGAGCCACATACCAACAGCTACCCAGTTCTTCACTGAGAACAGCGTGCCAGCTGAAAATCCAGTCGATGTTTCAGCCATTGTACGTCGAGAATAACCAATATCGTATATGGTGTTGTTTAGGTATGTTGCAGTGAAGAGAGATTAGAAGGAGGGAATCGTTGATTTACAAGTACTTATAAGTGAAATGTCCCCTCCCCTACCCACTTGACCGGTCCAGAATATTAGGTTAGTTCTCTGCTATGATTTTACCGGCCCTACACTGCACGTGTTCCTGGTGCGAGTCATGTTCATCTTATCAAGGCGGGTCAGCCGCCTTGCATCCGCAAACCGCCACGGGGTAATCGACGATCTACCCCGCAAAAGATTATGATACTACGTAGCTCTACTCTTTAAATATAATGCCCTGGCTTTCAATAAATTGTACGCTATGGTATTAGCTCCGGGATATTTTTTGAAAAGAAAAGGAAAATCAACCTTCTTCCCCATCACACCGTTTATATCAAAGAATAAGACCATACTACCATTAAAACTCATATTTTGTAGCTCATTTCCATATATTTCATGGTTCAAAATGACACTACTATATTGATTTCAATTATTTAACAGGACTATATAATAATGAATGGGTTGATGTCGTTGATAATGAGAGTAAATCAACTCCTAGCGGGTTGTCGGCCCGCTCAGCCGTCCAGCATCATGAATTAGCTTGTTACTACTGGATATCCATCATTCACACTCCATGATAGTAAATACCAAGACAATCACCATGCACAGTGTCCACCGTCCACTCTCAAATCAGCCGCCGTCATGAAACTGCTAGCATCACTCAACAGAAACATTATGGGCCCCCGGAACTCATCCGGAAAGCCGATTCTGTTCAGCATATTTTGCTCTGACCAGCGCTCTTCCATGCCCGGATGTGTCAATGCATTTTCGGTGGCTGCTGTCATGATATAACCTGGGGATATTGTATTTACGCGAATCAAGGGCATACCGACTCGAGATCCCCATTCGGAGGCAAGAAAACGACCGAGCTGGTGAATGCCGGATTTGGCTGTGTTGTGGGCAGCAGAATCGGCACCCTATGTAGTAGTCAGTGTCGAGAGTTTTAAAAAAATGAATATTTGAATGATTTTATCACCTTTTTAGCAACCCAGCCGCTCATACTAGCAATAAGCACCATTGCCCCATCCACCTGCTCTTTATGCATCACTCGTGCTGTGGCTTGCGCAACGATATATGTTCCCATGATATTGATCTCCACGATTCGTAAGAACTTGTCAGCCGGATAATCAATCGCTGGGCCAGTATCAGAGACCCCAACACAAGCGACAAGACCGCGAATTGGATTCTTCAGAGTGGGCACAAAGGCTGCAAAGAGGTCATCTACAGCACCGGCATTCGTCACGTCACATGAACGGTAAATCAGCTGTCCTCCTGTTCCTGCAGCTTTTTGCTCAAGTTCGCCTGTATATCAAGAACTTATAAGTACGTAATAAGGTACTAAATACTGAGCTCATCCACTTACCCCATAGATCGGCAGGTGGCTGTGGTTGCAGGTCAATGCAAACGACATTGCCTCCACATTCGAGTATACAGCTTGCAACAGTAATACCCAATTCTCCTCCACCTCCGGAAACTAGCTTGGTTCCGCAGCTGATTAAAGTCGAAACCCGAATGTAGAAGCAGATATACCAACTATAGTACGACCAGTAAGCCGGAATAGGTCGAGGAACGGTACGTCTTTTCCTCCCTGTCGAGGCTTTGTCTCCCGGGGCGCCGAGTCTTGATGAGGCATTTTTATTTTAGCCAAATTGTGATATGTCAAATCTTTCCCGCAAGAAAAGCAGAGAGAAAAATGATGTGAAGTCAGACTGGGGTCTTGATTCATATGAGATGGAGGTGGTATAAGAACATCATTTTCAGGACCAGGGCTCAAGGGAGGACTGTCATGAATAAATAAGGAAAGCATTTCATATTTCATTAAGTGGAACCAATTAACTCCCTTTACCTGCAGGTATGCGTCAAATATTCCGCTATCCCCGCTTGCTGATAATTGGATGGGAACCTCACTGTAATTCTCCAATTTTATGCACCTTCTCCCGGGCACCTGGGGAATACGTGATGGATCAGTATTATCATGGTTGACTGCTGTATCATAATACTATTCAGTGTACGGTCCGCATCTAAATGTATATACCTCATTAAACTAGTGAAAATGGTTTTCTTCATCTATAGGCACGATACAACAATATAGCTTTACATGTCGCTCACTACGTCTATTTCAGAACCACCACCACACTAATTACAGCTTGCAACATCACGGTCAAATTTCACTACAGCAATCCGTTTCTTTCAATTTAAAAGAAGAACCAGTTTCTTGCTAGCAGCACAGAACACTCTTCTCAGAGCACATGTAATGTGTTTCATGCCACTTCAACGTGGGCAGGAAGATCTTCACTTTTATCTTGTTCTGGACGTATTCGAGCAGCTGCAGCTGGACCGTCAAAGATCTCTGCAATCTTCAATCGTACAATTCTTGGTCTCGGGAAAGCCGTAGAACTGGATTACCAGTAATGCTGCATTGATTACCAGGTATACGGCGTAGTTAGACAAATAGTCAGGCACAATATTCGGACCCAAATTACATAGATTGTCAACTTACTATTTCCAAGCTATCGCATCAAGAGCAATTGGATTAACCCATGTATTCATTGCGACTGCCAGTGTTACAACAGTAATGTAGATGGCCATGCCTTTGGTCCGCATCGAGAAAGTAAGAATTTCAGCTGGGTATCTGCAGTTGATGTCAACTTTTTTTTCCTTCAGCGCTACTTGGTACTTACGAATATGACATGGGAGTATATGCAATATCATAGGAGCCGTAGAAGAGAAATAAGAAAGGAATTAAGGCAGTTCCAGCAGCCTGGTGGCCTTGTTTATAGGCCGCAGAAAGTCCCATAACGACGGCCATACTGAGAAACTGCCCTGTTGTTGCTGACAACCACAAAGGACGTCGACCTGCCTTGTCAATATAAATAGCAGCTGTTGTAGAAATGATCACTGTGGCGAATTAATTATCAAGCGAGAAGAGATGGGTGGACATTAGAGACTTACAATTCCAAATATGAAGACCCAGCAAGATTTCAAGCTGTTCTCGAGACGAGGTAATTCCTAATGAATCCAATATAGGATTAAGATAGTAAGATATAATACCATTTCCAACCCAATTCAAGCTGAAGCCCTGAAAAATCAGAATCATCAAGCGATGACGATTCCCCGGAGTTCGCACAAAACCCTTATAACTAACTTGACGCAAATTTTCCTCTGCTTGTATCGCAGCACAGATTTCTCGAAACTCATGCTCCACTAGCTCATCGTCTTCCTTGCCGTTTGCGTGGTATTTCACGAGGATTTGTCGAGCTTGCTGTAGCTTGCCCTTTTTGACCAGCCACTGTATAGAAAGTCGTGGGTAAGCGAATGACCTCAATCCCGGGAACTGAATATCTCGTGTTTAATTTCTTACAACTCCTTCGGGGTGGAATCCACAGATATCAACTTACACGAGGAGATTCTGGCATCGTGCTCGTTAAAATGAGCACAACAGTAGGGCCCACAGCTTGCACCCAGCAGGGAATTCTCCAGGCTTGTTCTGACTTCATATTCAGGCAGCCAAGGCATACAGCAGTAGAAGGTATGGCAGAAATAGTAAACTCCAGTAACTTTAAATTCAATGGTTAGCTTCCAGTAGTTTGATTATTAGTGTGTATTTGTATCACTCACAAAAGGATCCCACTGGCACCCGATACCGAGGATGCGAGATTTCTTGAATGTGAGAGGTGGCAGCTACCATGGCAGACGAAGTGCCAAACCCCATGACTGCGCGGCCGGCACAGAAGACTCCAACTGAAGTAGATAAAGCGATCACAACTGCCCCAGCAATCTAGATAGCTGGCCCATTAGTAGGTGTATATACATAGATGTATAATCAGGCTCTCATAAATATTAAAATAAACGTAAAGAGGAAGAAAAGACGAGAAAACCTACCGCCATCACGGTACTAATCATACAGTCATTCTCTTGCCAACGAACCGCTGAACTGTATCGCCAAAGAAACTTGCTACAATTCCAGGAAGAAATCCAGACGAGTTCATCAGCCCGAGTGTGTTTGAACTCGGGTAATTGAAGTATGTTTGCCATTCATCAATCGACTGGATACCGTTGAACAGGCTTCCGTTGTCTTGAGTAATGATTAGTCTTATGATGTTTTTAACAAATACTCGTAAATTTATGGTTCGACTTACATCCGTTGAAAAACATTGTGGCACACAGGCCCATGCAATGAAGCATATTCCATCGGAGACCTTGGGTTTGTACTTAATAAACAACGGCCATTCTATCGATCCACGTTGCGATAATTAGTATGGAACTTACAAGGATCCAGGATCCACCATTTATTAGTGTTGTTTGGAATCAACCGATAGTTCACAGATTCCTCCATAGCTATGGCTATGTTTGAAAAGATTTAATAGAGAGACGGGACACTTGTTGCTATCGGTTACTATCGAGATGTAGAGCTATCCTGACAGTTGACTACACACCGAGATTATATAGGCAGCATGAAATTTTAATTACCCCAGGTTTTAGTTAGACATGTCTCCATCCAAACTTTGAAGGAGATGATGTGCCCAAATATTTCTTACACATCCAGCAAGAAAGCAAGGATCTCAGATATAAATGTGTTTCTTGCGTATCGTCTCAATTACCACTCTCCCAGCCCAGAGAGAAATGACTTATCTTCAAAACTTATCTATCTCATTCCCATAGTCAAAAGTATCAAAAGTTCAAAATGGTATGGTTGGAGTCAAATTTTGGAAATAATTGCTGGTATACTCATGTTAACAAATATTCTTCGATAGCAAAATCCAGGTGTCGTCGTGATCGGGCCTCAAAATCCAAAGATCATAGACGCACCCATGCCCCAAATAACAGGCCCAAACGAGGCTATTGTAAGAATCAAAGTTGGAGGAGTGTGTGGCAGTGATGTAGGTGTCTTTTGATTTGCCATCCTAAGTTGATACATCTTCTTGCACTACAATATCGATGGTTTCTAAGATTCACAGGTTCATTTCTGGGAGGACGGAGCTATTGACGGGAATGCCGTCTCCGAGGGAAAGTATTTACCCTTGGGCCACGAGGCTTCTGGAACGGTGGTGAGCTTGTCACCTGATGTGAAAACCCTCAATGTTGGAGATAATGTCGCCACTGAGCCTGCCAATCCATGTCGCTCTTGTATCCGTTGTCGTGAGGGCCTCTACAACCTTTGCCCGGACATGAAGTGGGCAGCCTCGGCAACGGAGCTCCCAGGAACCCTCACCAAGTTCTTCAAAGTAGCCGCAGACTTTTGCTATAAGCTTCCGGATCACGTCAGTCTAGAAGAGGGTGTTTTGGCAGAGCCTCTAGCTGTTGCCGCTCACTCAGTTCGAATGATTGGTGTTAAACCAGGTCAAAGCCTGGTCATATGTGGCGCAGGGACAATTGGCCTAGTTTGCGGAGCAGTGGCCAAAGTATTCGGAGCCCGTAAACTTGTTCTAGTCGACATAAGTGATAAGAAGCTCGAGTTCGCCAATAAGTTTCTCAACTGCGAGACGTATAAGACCACGATTGGTGCCGATCCCGTCGAAACTGCAGAGGAGATTATCAAGCAGTTCGACCTTGGCTTGGGCGCTGATGCTGTCATTGAAGCGACAGGGGCTCCAGTTTCGACTATGGTTTGTGTCTATGTTTCTCGAAAAGGTGCACATTTTGTGCAAACGGGTATCGGAAAACATATCATCGAGTATCCAATTTTCCAATTTAGTATCAAGGAACTTCATATGCATGGCGCGTTCCGACATGGCGAAGGGGATTACCGTGTTGCTGTGGATATCCTGGAACATCGTCTATTTCCAGTAAAGGAGTTGATTACGGGCTGGTTTGAATTTGAGGATGTTGAATCCGCATGGAGGGCTACATTGTCCGGCCAAGGGATTAAGAACATGGTTCGGGGTGTTCAAGATTAGATTACGAGATGTATGTTTACGAGAATCTTTGCTTAACTATAAAAACAATATACTCCGTGTTGGCCATAACGTGGTATCCTCCCCAGCTTGCTCTGGGCATAGCTATAAGCAGGAATTGCTGCCTCACGGGATCTTCTTTTTTGCTTTGGTTTTTCCTAACTTAATAGAGTAAATGGCATAAAGATGATACCTAGTGCATATTCTACGAAGACCTCAAAATTGCTTAAGTCACCGGGGACATTCGGCAGTACTTTAATTTGCCAACAGAAGGTGCTTGCTCGCCTGGTTTTCCAAGTTTCTTCCATTTCCAACCAGGATATTGTTACTGTCCCCCGCATAAGGTTCATGCGTCATCGAATCATGTTGAAGTAAGAATCAACACCACGGCGGTAATGAACGGGATGGCGGCAAGGCGGGTCCGTGGACCGACAACCGCGTTCCCCGCTGCGGAGCAAATCTGGGGTAACAACTATATGCTAATTATACTTGGTACTCCGTGGGTAAGCAAGGCTAGGGTGGACAAGCAAAGAATATCTACCTCGTGGAAGCGGCCTTGGACCAAGAAATATCTCTCAAGTCCTCCATTCAGGAGTTTGTATTCATAACTTCAGCCTGTGTCCTTCGTAACCATATATAGCTATTAACTTACCAATAGCTATCATTCATACATTTCTCGGCTGGTTTAGATTGTATTCGAAAGACTGCAAGAACCTATTTTAAACATCGCTTTTTAAAGACTCCTCAAGATGCCACCACCCACTGTCGACGAGCTCGCCAAACTGATCGACCACTCAATAATCGACCCCTTTCATACAGAGCAAGACCTTCTCAACGGAATCAGAGTGGCTAAGCAGTACAAAACCGGCCAATTTGTCACAAAGCCATTCAGAGCCAAACAAGCACGGAAATTACTGGAAGGAAGTGGCATAAAACTGCAGACTTTCGTCGGATACCCACGGGGTAGTGACCACACTCAGGTTAAAGTCTTTGAGGCCAAACTAGCACTCGAAGATGGCGTGCAAGAACTCGATATGGTAATCAATATTTCGGCGCTTCTGAGCGGTGACGTTGAATATGTGGAAAAGGATATTCGAGCAGTGGTCGAGACTGCAAAGGTACGTGTCCCCAACTATCAAGAGGTTGGAACTTGTAATCTCTCTAGCTCAAGGCTAACCTATCATCTCAGCCCTACGGTGTAATTGTGAAAGCCATTGTGGAAGTTCTTTTCCTCAACGATGAGCAGCTCAAAACCGCGGCATTGGCAGCTGAACGCGCCGGTGTTGGCTTTATCAAGACATCGACAGGAACCAGGCCTGACACACCCGCCGATGTTGAACACAAAGTTAAGATTCTAAGATCTGTCCTTAAACCAGAGACTACCATTAAGGCATCCGGTGGATGCTACACTATTGAAGCGATTCTGGCATATTATAAGGCTGGGGCTAGAAGATTCGCCGCATCAGAAACAATTAATATTCTGAATAATTATACCAAATTGTTAAGTATTGGAGCTACTGGTCTAGAGTAGCCGCATTATATAGACCTACATGTGCCTATTATCAACTATTGATTCAGCATTTTACTTTATCGTACATACTCACGCCATTACCATGCCCTTAATTAATGCCTCAGGCATACATATGCTGAGTCATGGAATATATCCTAAAAGGGCTAGATTACCTTTCAGGTCACGGGACCTCGCGTGGTGAGACGCGATTGCGGAGGTGTATAAGCAGCCGGGGAGCATCGCGCAACGACTCCTACTCCTCTTCAAGGCTAGGATTCGACCAGTCGAACACTAATTGTTATTTTTTTCTGGGCTGATCTCCATCAGGATTCATTCAACGAGCTGGCTCTCTTCAAAGCAATCAACAGGAGGATCCCCTTTACTGTGACCAGTATGGCGCCCCGCCGCTCGACTCGCATACGCGAGCAGGCACCCGACCTACCGAAATCGGTAACCAGCTTGGCTCAAGTCAACAGAAGCAAGGGCAAGAAGCAGAGCAACCCCAATGGAATCGTAAAGAAGGCAAAAATCCCTACTACAAAGGCCAAGCCCAATGTAAACACGCAGGCAACCCAGGCTTTTGCAGTTCCCACCACTCCAAAGGAGGAGACGAAGAAGAAGCAAGATCCTACAGAAGATGGAATATCAATTTCGAGAGATATCCCAAGGCTAACACCGCCGCCACCAGCCCGACTTGATCGCCCAGTCGATCCCCACAGGACAAATGCGACGCTCATGACCCCAAGAGGAAGCTCGGTGGTTGCGTATGCTTCTGTCGAAGATGCTTCCCCAAGCAAGACTGGTTTACCACGACCTACCGCAACGACGGGGAATCTACTTGAGAAAGCACTCGAGCACCTAATCGCCACAGATCCACGTCTAAAGCCGGTTATCGAGAAGCACCATTGCCGTATATTCTCTCCCGAAGGGCTAGCTGAGAAGGTCGATCCGTTTGAGAGTCTAGTGAGCAGCGTGATCGGTCAGCAGGTCTCCGGCGCAGCTGCTCAGTCAATCAAGAACAAGTTCCTGGATCTTTTCGACAACACCACAGCCGGGGATGGTCAGAAAAGACGCTTTCCGACCCCGGCAGAGGTAATGCAGCACGATCTGCCGACGCTGCGGACAGCCGGGCTATCCCAGCGCAAAGCAGAGTATATCCAAGGCCTCGCAGAGAAGTTTGCCAGTGGCGAGCTGTCAACAGCGAAGCTGCTCAAGGCGACTGACGACGAGGTCATGGAGATGCTCATTGCTGTGCGGGGGCTGGGCCGGTGGTCGGTCGAAATGTTTTCGTGCTTTGCTTTGAAGAGAACCGATGTATTTTCGACGGGAGATCTGGGGGTGCAGTGAGTAATGTTTTTTTTTTTACTGTAATGCACCGGTGATAGAATGAAAACTGACTTCGTCTGTGACACAGACGTGGATGTGCAGCTTTTGTAGGAAGAGACATCAACAAGCTCAAGGCCAACGGGAAAGGGAAATTTAAATACATGGCCGAAAACGACATGTTAGAATTGGCCGAGAAATTTCGGCCTTATAGGTATGTATAATTTGTAAGTAAATTGCTCATGGCTAATGCCTTCTAGGACTATTTTTATGTGGTATATGTGGAGGGTGGAAGATGTAGATATCGCTGTATTGAATTGACGTAATAACTAATTACCAGAAAAAGACTGTACACCAAAAGAAAAGTCAAAAAATCAAAAAAGTTATCATATTTCTCCGCTCAACTGGAATCGAACCAGCCACCTTCCGATGAAGTGTTTCCATTACAGTCGGACGTCATAATCCTGCTAGACCATGAGCGGTGGAGAGAAATAATGATAATCCGCTCAACTGGAATCGAACCAGCCACCTTCCGATGAATTGTTGCCATTACAGTCGGACGTCATAATCCTGCTAGACCATGAGCGGTTGTTATATTGTGCATAACTTTTTATCGATTGAAATAGTGGGCTGCGGGAAACCAAAAACGGCGATTTATGACCCTTATTCCGCGAATTTATGCAAAATATGCAGATTTAAACTTTATGAACGGCTTTATTCACCCAACTAGCGATGCATAATTCTCCAACAAACCAACAATCACCTTTTAATTCGGTTTTCTTCATTTCTACACACTCAATGCCTCGATATTTCTTACACCTCAGGAAGCAAAAAAAAAAAAGGGACTAGAACCAGTGTAATACGAGATCAGAGGTAAAGGGGTGAGGGTAAGCTGACATGCATATTTTCGCTGTGGGTAGCAGTAAGCTGACGACCCGATCGGGGCATCACGTGATTCTGTGGGTTATTAATTCGCTATGTGTGATTGGTATCACGCAACTGAGTCTGTAAGGTAGATAATGTTGTTATTGTAATGTTCAAGTCGAAATTGGGTTATCCATTGATGTTGCTTTGTAGATCAATTGATGTCAACTGGTAGTTTATTTCCATGTTGATTGTGTTGCTAGGCACGTGCGACCGTCTGCTTCGTCGATTTACCAATGTCAACTGGTAGCCTTAAAAGGTCGGTGGTATTGAACTTTGCATTGGATTTTAAGTAAATAAATATGAATATTTGCGATATTCACTCTGTTTTCTACATCGTTAATGGGAGGCGACGACATCCGGAGTGACTTCGATCATTTCAATTTTAAAAGTGATGCAAGTGATGATTGTGGAACGCAATGCAACAATTATATATATTCAAGGATCTCATCAATTCATCCAGACAAGACGTGTTGCACCGCTCCAGATGTCGAGGATGAATGGTAAACCCTAAACGTACAGATTAATCAATCAACGCGAGGAAATAACTGCCAGATCGAGAGCGAAACTAACAGTAAACGACAGCCTACATCTAACATCCAATGTTATACATACGATTGAGGCCATAATGACAGCAAGTCAGGCGGGATATCAATTGACCATTAAGCATTTACTGGTACATATGTACTGGATGAGGTAAAACCTAGCCATAGTTACCTGGTAATTATCTACCTTGCAGCATGGGACCGTTAAAAGAATGTTCGCAATGCAAGACAAAGGAAAAGAGGATTGATTTGTTTGTACAATACGAGTACAGAAGGTTTTGTGGCCTTGCACCATCCAGACCAAGTCAGTTACCGGCAGAAATCTTCAGTCTATAAAATATAACTTCCCCCCCTCAAATCAGAATACATGTAGCGTAAATCTGGTTACTTTCGCTTGACAACCAAAGTGTCCAAATCCTCGCGTTCTTGAGCTTCCTGTTGCAATTCCCGGATGATTGGGCTGAGATACTCGCGGTCCTGGAGAGAGTGGTATGTTAGCTGCTGCGTGTTGTAGATTGACGAATGGCCCCCTCCCCAAAGTCAACCATATGGAAATGCTGGGTGCTGCTGGGCGTAAACAAAGGCAAAGATGCAACGTACCTCCTCAGGCTTGGTTTGCTCTTCAGCGGGGAGAAGAGTGTGGGAGATCGAGCACTGTGAGCATCCAGGTGTCAGTCCACCAATCTATTATTTCTCTCGACCAAAGCATTTTTTACCTGGAAAGCGCGGCGAAGACGGAAGACACGGTCGTAGGCATCCTTGGGAGGCAGGCGACGGAGGGCCTTTTGGACGAGTTCGCTTTCTTCGGGGATCAAATCGTCGGCTCTGCGTGATGTTGTCAGTCGTGAATTTTTGCTCCATGGGGTGGCGCCCAGTTCCGACACGCAGCTTCAGCCAACGGGATTGCGCTCCCGAGGGTACTGAATCCAGACAAGAAAAAGCTCCATTTTACAATAGAGTCATCGACAGCAGGGGGGAATAGGAAGAACCCACCTCAATCCCAGGCGGCGGTAGCCAGCGGCGTTGGTGTACCATTCAGCAATGGGCTGCATCCAGCGCCTCAGGAAGGGTCGCTTAACGACATAGTTGGTGAACGAAGGGACAGACATGTTGGAAAAGCCCGATGAGCGTTGTTTCAGGCCAATTGAGAGCCGGTGGTGAGGGACAGACAGAAAGGCAGCACACGCAAAGCCGAGAGCTCACACGGATTGTCGTTGTCTCGACGTTGCACGACGGCGCTAGTGCGGAAAAGAAGAAACTGCGGCCTGAGGCAGCGACTTGCGCTGGCTGCTGCCGAAGCGACCCGATGTTCGTGCTGGCCGGCTCGGCGCTAGTATTTTTTCGGCTTACGCAAAACGGAGGTAATATTACAATTTACAGCACGCTCAAGTATTTTACGGCCGTTTGGCGGCTTGCCCGCTAGAGCCGCGGTAATCCCAGTACACATGCCGTATTTAATATTTAGGCGCAACCCGTGGCCGCTGCAAAAGAACGATCACAGATAAACCTCGGCGATGATACCAACATCAACGGCAACAGCAGCAGCAGCAGCAGCAATTACCTCTATACAAGCTGGCCGTCTCCTGTTGGCCGAACCCCGCTGGCGCAGAGACTTCTAAACAGTGCAGCAGGGAGAGCCCACCCTACCGCCGGCGTCATTGGTCAGCAGGCTCCATATCGGCCCTAGTCAACAAGTGACGCCGAATTCCCCAAGGACCAGCGACTCAGTCCACGAGATCAGCCGTTTCTTCTCGCCTTTCCACCGCTTCTATCCGGCCGAATCCCCCTGCTTGCGTGCTCCCCTCGATCGTGACATGCAAGTAGCCCTACTGTCGACTGCAGGCTAGCGACGTGAGGGAAGACCCCGCACGACCCCAATTTCGAGACTTGCGACTACCGTTGAGCGGGATCTGACAGGGCCCATTTTTCCTCCTCCTCCCCCCAAGCAACATCATCTCGTCTTACAACCGCCGCCTCAAATCAATTAATATTTGCACAACATCGCTGACCGGCATCAAGAAGACACCGTGCGCAACGACATCGTGAAAGGGGAGAATACCGGGGGGTCTGGGTTCCGGGTTCGAGCGTCCGATATGCTCGAATCCGTGAACAGCCGGTGACCAACACGGACAACCCGCCTGCCTGGTTACGATGTCGTCCGACGACAGCATATCCAGGCCCGCTGCTGGCCATGAGCCGCAGCACCAGCACCAGCACTTGGGCAAGTCGCCTGCGAGCGGGCTGCTCACGCGCGTAGAAGTCTTCACCACCCGACTTCCAGACTACTATGTTACACCCTTCTGCGGCGCCATGGCCGGTGTGGCTTCGGGCATTGTGACATGTCCTCTCGATGTCATCAAGACCAAGTTGCAGGCCCAGGGAGGCTTTGCGAGACGCCGCGCCCCCACTCAGACTTCACATATGTACCGGGGAATGATCGGTACGGGAACGACGATTTGGAGGAACGAAGGCATTCGAGGATTGTATCAGGGGCTAGGACCAATGCTACTTGGTTATCTTCCGACATGGGCAGTGTATTTGACTGTGTACGACCAATCAAGGGCTTTTTATGAACAGAAAACAGGTTTGTCTCAAAAACAAAAAAACGGCTCTCCAGGCTCTGGTATACTGACTGCATTGCAGACAATTGGTGGCTCTCACGTACATATGCTTCTGTCACCGCCGGAGCATGTTCAACGATAGTGACAAATCCAATCTGGGTCATCAAAACACGGCTAATGTCGCAGAGTGGTAGACTAGGGGGTGATGGTCACACTCCATGGCACTACCGAAATTCACTAGACGCAGCTCGGAAAATGTACATGACAGAAGGCATCCGAGCCTTTTACTCTGGTCTCACGCCGGCCTTGCTGGGTTTGACTCATGTGGCCATCCAATTTCCACTTTATGAGTATTTCAAGATGGCGTTTACGGGATATGGGATTGGAGAACACCCTGGTGAAGGTGATTCACACTGGGTAGGAATATCGTTGGCCACATTTCTCAGCAAGATCTGCGCCAGTACTGCCACGTACCCACACGAGGTACTCCGTACCCGACTCCAGACTCAACAGCGACACCCACCTGCCTCTTCACCCGAGGAAATTTCTTTCCGCGGAGGACTTGAGCACCCAGCCGACCGGGGACGGCCACCTGGTGCATCTTCTTCTGATGGCATGCCAAACCGACCTCGCTATGCCGGCGTCTGGCGCACTTGTCAGACAATCCTTCGTGAAGAAGGATGGCGGGCATTTTATTCAGGAATTGGAACAAATCTCATCCGAGCTGTACCCGCGGCCATGACCACCATGCTGACATACGAATATCTCCGCAAAACGATCACCACACTCCAGTATGAAGGAGAGAAACAATCTCCAGAGGATCCTCTTGTTTAGTTTCCGAGATTTTCCTTAAAAAAACACATTTTACACTGGGGAGATATATAGAAGCTGCGGTAATTGGGTCTATTCTATGTTGAACAGGTTCGTGGCAAATGTGAGCATCATTCAGTCCTATTACAACACTGTTGAATCCTAGAAGGTCGGTGCGGAGTTGTGCATGCGTTTTTTCTCTCTCTCATTTTTTTTATCTATTACTCTCCCTTTCCCAGAAGCATGTAGATTATCGAGTTTTTATCATTTTCATCATTTTCTTTTTTTCGTGCATTTCCAAAGCATGATGACACGTACATACAGACAAACAATTACCCAAGTGTTTTGCCAGGTTCTTGCTATCGATGAGAGATTTTGTTCTTGTCTGCGTTCTAATTTTGGCTCTTATGAAGTCGTACATAGACACTATTTATCGTTAATGGAAGTCTGATATGAAGTACAAGTTGATTGAATACATACAAAGACCAGACCAGACCAGATTAGACCAGGTAGACGCCCTCCCAACGCTATCAATTGATAATAACAAAATACCTATGATTACAATGAACTTAAAACCAAATAATCATCATCTTCTTTTATTTCCTTGATTTGCCACTGCTACCACCCTCTTTCTCCAACTTTTCCTGCTCCAACGCCTTTGCAATCCACACAGCCGACGTGACGCTCGACCCCGAACTCGACCCCGCCGCGACACTCTCGCTAGGCGACGAAAGCGATGAGGGATGATATCGCGCTTCTCTTCGAGCTGCGCGGATGGAACTGATACAATACGACCCGAGGAGGAGGGCCATTGTGAACGCTGCCAGGGGCGCGGTTATTGACTGGGGGTTTTGCTTTAGCTGAAAATCTTTGTGAAATGATTCAAGTTTCTTTTACTTACCCTCGGATGTCGACCCAAGGTTTTGGGAGTTTCTTGCTTGGGCGTTTGTGGATGAAGTGATGTAGAAAAGATCCGAGATTGCCGGGCTCGTTTCATGTGAAGAGGTTGTCGCGGTGTTTGTTTGTGAGATGAGTTGTGGAATAGCATTTCTTTTGGGGTCGTCAATCAAGAAGATAAATAAGTACGTATTTTTTTAAGTTAATTAATTTATTCAAGTTATGCGTTGGGTTTCGTTTCGTTATGGTTAGGTATTGAGACGTTGAAAAACGGGTTTCTTGATGGGTGAACATCGGCCAGCCCCAAATAGGCAATGCTAAGACAGCATAAACAGACAATACAACTAACATTGAACTACATGATGTGCATTAAACTCGGTTGGATCAAAAACACGCTAGAAACAACGCAAAGAATAAAATAAATAAAAATAGATACAAAATTGTACACGGATCTAATTACCAACATGTCTAGCAAGTCTAAATCAACCCAACATCCCATATATCTACTTCTTCCAGACCGGAAACAACGAAAAAGTCTATATCAATATATTTACATATTTTCATTAGCATCACATAGCTATGCCAAGTCTGCTTTTCACCAAAAGCCATTTCTCATACGCCATCAGTTTCAGCTCAATGCGGGCATATGCGGTAAACGCAGAGATGAAGCGCAGGAAATTGGCCACTTTGAAGATGCCGCCGTTGTTGGAAATGATTTCCATTTGTTCTTCGAATACGGTTCGTGTCGCGTAGCGAGCGAGGATGAGGAATGTACGTACGGGGCCCTGGCGAGTGTGCAGGTTCTCGTCGAGGCTTCGGGCTGTGAGAGAATTAGTGAAGCTGAAAATGAAAAAAGACAGGGAATCTTACTCAGATCATTCGTTTTAAGAATCAAAAGAATTATACGAGGCACTTTCCCCAGAAGATCAACCAGTTGTTGAAGTAACCCGTCGCCCAATGCGCTTGTGACATTGTTCTTTTCTTCATCACTATTTCTCGAAGAAACAACCTTCTTCTCAGACACCACAGTGTAGTCTCGACCGGTGATTGCGCTGGCAAAGATTGGGAACAGTTCGTCCGACACGCCGGCGACCTCGCGGGCGTACTTGCGCATCTGCGGCTCATCGCCCTCGATCACAGAGAGCCAGAGTTTGGCGTAGTTACGACGCAGATCCTGCGGAATATCGCGATACAATCCGTGGTCGTACAGGATGATGTCGAAATTCGGCTTTCCTCGTGTATCGTTCTTGCGAATAGCAATATTGCCGCCATGGGGGTCGCAGTGTAACGGCGCGTTGTCGCCAAAGATCATTTCGTTGAAAATATGCGCAAATGCAGCGGAGACCTCGTCACGGTCAATGCCATTACTGTCGAGGTATTGCAAGTCGTCTGGTCGGCGTCCAGAGATAAATTCCATAACCAGGATTCGCTCCTTGGCCCACATCACTGTTCAAATCTATTAGTATGCTTGTATAGCCAATATACAAACGAAAGGAAAAGCAACCTACCCTCTGGAATCACCAACGGGGCACTCGAATGTTCCTTAAAGTATTTCTTTGCGCGCATTGCGTTCTCAGCCTCATGCCGAAAGTCTAGTTCCACCGGCAACGAAAGGTCCATCTCCCGCGATAGCCACTCGAGATCATATTCCGGGAAAAAGCGTTTCAACGTGGAAAAGGTCAGCCGAGTCAGGGCCAAGTCCAACGGGACCCATTCCGCCAGAGCCGGATGCTGGACCTTGACCGCAACTTTCTGACCCGTCTCCTTGAGTGTTGCAATATGTACCTGAGCAAGCGATGCAGCGCCTATGGGGCTCGGTTCGAAGGACGAGAAGAGCTCGTTGACGTCCTGTCCCGTATCCGCGAGGAACATGGCCTGGATCGATTCAAAGGAAGAAACGGGGCACTTGTCCTGCAACGGAATAAATGTGTTTGTCCACTCCAATGGAAGAAGATAGCCCATGCTGCTTAAGTGTTGACCCAGTTTGATAAATATAGAACCGTTCTTTTCAAGCACAGTCAAAGTCCGCTCGGCGCAACGTTTATGGCATGCCTTTAACATGGCCTTTCGGTCTTCTTCCGAGCCGCCGGTTTGGTTGAGGGTCGTACGGTAACTGCAGTATAGAAAATTATACAATTAGCATGCATGCCCCAATGGAATTGACATAAGACCCAGTCCTACTCATTAATGCAGATTGCAAGCGCAGTGACAACCCTGCCAGTTCTTTCTGCAGCCGCATACGTATGCTTGATATCGTCCCAGAAAGCAAATAGCGCAACAGCTACAGTACCACCAGCGGCGGCCAGCTGTATTGCCCTTGTCCTCTTTGACGACGACGACGATGATTTATTATTCCTAGTCGCCGCGTCCAAAGTCTCCGAAGCATTGATCTTGTTACGACCCGTTTTCGAATTGCGCAGATTGTATGTGCCATGATATTGTCTTTTGCTCAGCAGACTATCCACTGGCGACGACCGTCCCTGGGTATGGCATCTATTGCAAAACCACGATCCTCCATTCCTCCTAACCGACACAGACGGAAGGGAACCGAATGATGCGAGCCGGGACGGAGGGAGAGCGAATTTCATAGTTGAAAGATTCAAGGACAGATCATCCCGACTGGTGCAAAGTAAAGTTGAAAAAGCATGTAACAATCACACAGGGCGGTCGGTCAATTGATGATCTCTTCGAGGAGCGCTTTTGAGCCAATTGCGCCGAGGCCGGCAGGGCAAGAACAGGTCGGAAGTCGAAATCGCACACAAATCGACGTAAAGGGTGAAAAAGAAGCCTAGCATGGACTAAGCCATGGGATCATGGGCGAGACAATGCGATGATGTATAAGAAGAGCATCTTACGACAGGCAAAAAAGTTGTCACGAAACAGGTTGACCGAAGCGGTTAGCGCGCAGGCGACCCGGCTTTTCTTCGGCGGGGCGGCTGCAGGTCCGCGAACCGCGGAATAAACACGGCTGCATGTGTTTGATTATTTAGTTACGATAATGTCACTAGATTATGTATTATTGAAGATTGAAAGCGACAATGTCATTAGCATAATCCAGTCGTGATCTGTCATCAAGAAACGACACCATCATGTACAGTAGAAACCAAGTCCCATATGTTCCATTACGCCTTTTTCATGCACATCAGAATCATTAACCCAGTATGTCCCACCCCGACTTTACGGTTGTGCAAGTCAAAGCGTCAAGGCAAGTTTAAAATATAGAAGAAGAAAAAGAAATAAAAAAGAACGAAACGATAAAGAAGGAAGCCAGTTTTATGCCCAGTCAAGATCACTGTTCGTTTGACGCCGTCGGCGGGAATTGATGGCTGAGGGTGGACGGCCTGTAGAGCTAGGAGACCTTGTGTCCTCGGATTGCAAAGATCCGATAAAGGACAAGCGACTAGCACGAGGTACGCGGGTGCGGACAGCTCCAGAGACACCGGCTTCCCCAGACGCTGTTCCTGAACCACTGCTATCCCGAGTGCTCGGCCGCAGATGAGGACCAAGACCGTTACGTGGGTGTCGTGGAGTCTCACGAACGTCAAAAAATCCCGGGGGCTGCCCGGCTCGCATTTGAGGCGTCGTGGGACGCGACATGTTGTTCACCAGCTGAGACATCGCGGTGCTACTCGTTCGCCTCATTATCGGTCGTCTTTTTGCACTGGCAAGGCTGTCTATACCGTCGCTGGAGCTGAGAAGCTTGCCAGCCATGTCTCTTACAAGAATGGCCGGATCGTTCTCAAGCTCCCTGATGGCGTCCAGTAATCCGCAGCGAGCAAGTAAATCCCCTTGCTCTTCTGTGCAGTCGCAGATACTAGAAAGAATACGCAGCAGGTTCAGGCGCACGGCTGCCTTGTTATGGTGAAGCTTCTGGCGAATCCGGGTGAAAAGATCTGGTCTAGCAAAAGTAGACGCCACTGGCGGGCTGAGCCGTAATAGTTTTTGTAGGGGTTCCAACAGGTTCTCAAAAGCATTGGCTTTCGAAATGGTCAAACATTTCACAATCGAATCGGTAAAAGACATGCCGTCAGCTCGACTCTCCAGCAAGTGTTCCTCGACCTTGGCAGTCTCTTCTTGAAGCCTACATAGTTCTGCTCAGCTATCAAAGGCGCGTTGTATGCCGGGAAAAAAGTCACTTACCATGCAAATATGGCATCCAAAGCTGTGACTTGCCAATACGGGTCAGAAAGCAGCGAAATGTAAAAAGGCAAGCCCTTGTTGCGCCAGAGCTCACGGCGCCCTACTTTCCCTGAATGAGCCATATCACACAGTATAGGAAGAGCAAATTCTTTCAAGGGACGTTCCGTTTTCACAATCTTCTGCAGAAGAGGTATGATCCCATTTAGCGCTGCATCTTCTTGTCGTGGCTTACTGAGGCGACACATATTGTATATGGTATTCAGTATCTGGTTTGACACCTCTCGGAAATGGGGCTGTTTCATGGTAGAACGCAGAATTTCTGTCAAGACGTCAATGGCATTAGAGTTCTGGAGAGATTCCAGCGTCGTTGATAACATGGACAGATTTTTGATGAATTTCAGCATCGTAATCTGATGTATTGGCGTCATCCTCCTTAGTTCCTTGAGAACTCCTGTTATATGGTAAGTCAACGTTGTCTGTGATAATAACCCCGTTGCTGTACTTACGGTGCAGTACTGTCCTTTCGGCCACCATCTCCTTTACATGATTTTCCGCCTGCGAAAAAATGAGGAAAATGTTGGCTATACGACCTTCACTAATCTTTGCCAATTCTTCATCTTCTTCCAGGACCCTGCTCAGAACAAGTGATAATGGATCTAGCACTGAATTCCGAGACAGAATTCTGCAAAAGTCATTCTTCGGAGTGGAGCCCTGTAATCATTAGTCTAAGCACATCCTAAAAGCAGTCACAGGAAAAACCTACTTGAAGTTCAAAGACACTCCAAATCCCGTTCACACCGATCAGAACAAGCTCACGCTCGTCTTCGTAATCATCTTCGAGGAAATCGACCAGCACGTTCAGGCCGCCAGCGCTGACAAACATTTGCAACGTAAGAGTCGAGGACTGATACATTTGCTGCACAAAAGCGGCAGCCTCGAGTCGGATTTCACGAGGGTATTTCTTCGAGGCAAAGTCGTTGATAATTGGTATACCACCCACAAAGCACAGGTTCTCCTGAATTTCATAGTCGTTGTAAATGATCGAGTTGAGGATTTTGAGCAGATTGTATATGATGTCTCGACGGCGACATCCTTCAAGAATTTCCAGCATGGGAAGCATTCCGTGCGCTCCAATAATGATGGCCTTTGTCTCTGGCAGGTCACAGAAGATCGAAAGCAGTTGCTCCGATATGTCGGCAAGTACGTCGTCGTCCTGTGAAGTTTTCAAGGAGCTTACAAGCCCCTCAACCTGATTGCGTAGCCGAGCGTACTTGTCACGAGCAATGTTTGCCTCCAGGTCCATTTCGTCGAACCCTTCTTCCAACTGAGCAAAAGGATCATCTTCATCATCTTGATCTCCCAGCCACGAATTGTTCGACAGCTTGGAGTGCAGCATTAGCGTGCTTCGGTCTGAGCCATGTTCACTCGCTGGTTTCGCCAAAGAACTTTCTTCATTGCCAAATATATCCGAAAAGTCTTCATCGTGTTCGTCCTCGGCAAACTTTTGTATTTCAATAGAGGAGCGGCTACGTTTAATAGAACCTCGGGCCCGTAAGCCTGACTTGGAGCCCTTTTTATTTTCGTCCGACTTGGTGCTTCGGACAGATTCTTTCTTGTCCGATGAGGCTTGCAAGCCTGCCTGGGGAACACCGTCATCCACTTCCTGTAGCAGCGTCAGAACTCACTCAAAAGTAAATAAATGCAAGACGTATACATACTAGAAGCACGCCTAGTTTACGTTCTAGAACATCGTCATTTGCAACAATCAAGTCGGAGTAATCTTCATCCGCACTTTCGCTATAGAAAGCTGCAGGGCGTGTCTGACGCACTGGTTTTGACGAAGACAAGTCGGTCCTACCAAAGATCTGAACACTTGGAAGAGAAGGGAGGGCGCTCTTGCTCGGCTTATGGCGTGTGCGTGGCCTATGTACCGGTTTATCCTCATCTGGTGCTGGTTTTCGTGGTAGTGGCCTGATCGTTTCCAATTGGTCAGAGTCTGCACTATCCCCTTCCAAGAAACTGTCTCGAATAGTAGTTCCGTCGAGTGAAGCAAATGATTTCAACCGTTCCGATGAAAGTAAGCCCCCGAGATGATCATGTGGCCGTAGGTGAGGGAGATCGAGGGCATGAGGGGATATTGCCGAGTCAAAGTCGTCGTCCCAGTTGTCCTCAGGATCTGGAGAGCGATACCTGTCAGGTGCTGATCTTCCAGCTCCGGCGGCCGAAGTAGGTTTCGCTTGTAATCCTGTATGGGTTGGGTCGAGGCGTGAGTGGCTGGGGGTGTTTTGATCGGTGCGAGTTGGTTTTCTTATTGTTGTGGAATCCGGAGAGCGGAGAGCCTCGTTCCATTCTTGGACGCTCTTAACAGCTTCTTCGTATTCTGTAGGTTTCTTGGGAACAACTGATTCTGACCGATGAGCGTTGACGATCCAGGGATGTTTGAGGAGCTTTCGGGCCGAGACTCGAAGATTAGGGTCTTTCTGAAAGCATTGCATCAAAAAGTCTTTCACAGCCTGTCAAAGGTTAGAAAACAAGCCCGAGACAGATTAGATAATAACGTACAGGTGACGCTCCCTGTGGCAATGGAGGGTGATCGTCGTTTACTATGCGGAAGAGAGCTGGCATCGGCTGAAATTTGTGATATGGAGGCTTGCCATCCAACAATTCAATCACTGTACAGCCAAGGCTCCAAATATCCGACGCTGTAGTGGCGCCTGAAAGCTCGATAACTTCAGGTGCCATCCAATACGGAGTGCCAACGACGCTCGACTCGTGAAGGCCAGTTGTACGACTGGCCACGCCAAAGTCCGCCAGTTTGACCAGGCCTTGTTTAGTAGTTAGGATATTTGCACCTTTGATATCCCGGTGAATGACACCCTGGTCGTGAAGATATAGAAGCCCTTGCAGAACCTGAGACATGTACAGAGCGACAAGGTTCTCGGGAAACCGGCCAAAGTTTTTCGCAATGGTGTGCAATGATCCATTTTCACAATACCTATTTCAATAAGCATTTACCCAGGTGTGATATGATCTGCCAGCCACATACTCGAGAATAATATTGAGTGTATCCGGTGTCTTCACGAAGCCGTGATATTTGACGATGTTGGGATGCTATAAATCGGTCAGTTCCGTCTGACAGAAAAAAAGTATAGTCCCTCACATCTAGAGCTTTGAGGAGATCAATTTCAAGCTGCGAGACAATTAATGCGTCAGTTGGAAAGACCCAAAGGGAACATTTGTGATAGTACGCACCATGATAACCCGCAACTCGCTTTTTGGAAGGTCCACTAATTTGACCTGTTTCACTGCCACAGTTTCTCCGGTATTCCAGTTGAGGGCTCGATATACCGATCCAAAGGCACCTTTGCCCAGGCAATCCCCGAGTTGCTTCGAAGTATTAGCACGCTTGCTCCGCAAAAAAACAGCAACAGTGGTACTGCACGTACAAAATCCTTCAAATCCGATGAATCGTCATTTAAAGACTTGGATGTCCTGTCGTCTCTTTTTGTAGGGCTTGTGCCTGACCTCGCCAGCCGTGCCTTCACTGGGGACACCGGGGTCCGATCCCCGCCGTCATTGGAGCGGCTGACCATCTCCTCTATGCTTTTATCTTTTTTAAGAAAAAAATTCTTTCACGGTTGACGTAATCGGATTCCGACAGAATTATGCTGAATTACCTGGAGGGCCTCGTGAGAGACCCGACCCTGTGTGGTCTCCTGGATGAACAGCTGTGCCGGGGAGGGGATCAAGCGCGCGGGGGATGCGAGCCGCATAGCAGGTTGCAAAAGGTATTCGTTTCAAGACGTTTCCCACCAGGAGGCCCGTTAAATTGTTTATGCGACACGGAAGCAGGTTGCGCGTGTAAATCGAAATGCAGGAAGAATTAAACGGCGAGTACGACGCTCGATTGTTGTTGTCTGGATAATTGGGCGAGAACTGAGGCCCGAGGCTCCTATTGAGGATTCCTTTCATGACATTTCGGTGCAGCCTATACTACTACACGAGCAATGACAAGTCAGTCTTTGTTTTGCCAGTAACGACAGAGAAAGTCCACAGGGTTCTGCACGATGCTCACAATCTGTTGATCCACGTTCGGGAAATAATTTGGTTCGGGAGCAGCGACGAACAGAAATGCGGTGGTTACTGGCTGGTGTCTCCGCACGGCTGGCATGACGCAGCCAAGGTACAGCAAGCAACCTTAAAAAACGCACCAAGCAGCCCTATCAGGCTCAGGCAGTTGTGCTTGTATTGTGTTTGTTTATTTTAGTTGTGACCAGTGGGGAAAACACTACTGGTAGAATATTAATATTTTTTCTTTCTTTCTTTCTTTTTTTTTTAAAAAAAAAATCGGTTTCGTTGGCAAATATAGAGTACGTTACATGGCGTCGATCTATAGTCATTGCTACTCGTCTATTGCTTCTCACGTAGGAGCCGAAAAATGTCAGAGACCAGGTACAAGCTGCCCGCAATCACCAGAGGCCCTTCCTTTGCAGATCCAGATGCCCAGGTGATTGCACCAGGGATATCCGAGCCAAAAGATTCAACGCTGAAAACGCCTGGTATCGTCCTGATCTCGGCAGCCAGGGAATCGGTGTCGGTGGCCTTCACCCATGGCATACCTTCGACCGGCCCAAATGCAACAACTGCGACGCTGTCACCAGGGCGGATCAAAGGTTCCAAGATCTCGGGCCAAAGCTTGCCGTGGGAGATAGAGATGACCCAGGTGACGCTTTGATTGCCCTGGCGCAATTTCCGGTCGACAAACCGACCAAGAACGCCGGCCGATTGGCCGTTATGTGCTCCGTCGAGGAGAATCGGGTTCGTTCGAGATACCAAAGGCTCAAGACTAAGGAATTGTAAACGGCCAGGCCATTGTATTTGTGATAGCACTGGTACCAGCTGGTCCACACTTTTCTGCAGTCGGATGTGTTCAGCAGCCTTTTGTAATGCCAGCGTTGCACAGGCAATGTTTGTCTTTTGATGCGGTTCCAGGTCAAGATCCCGAAACAACGAGACTAAATTGGGGAACGTTTGAGTAGCCGCTTCAGAGGAGGCTGTGGTGGCATCGATTCCAAGATCATCGATTCGAGCCTGGAGTACCTGGAGCACTTGAGGCTCGTTGGTTCCGTCAATGACGCAGGGGACACCACTCTTGAGAATGCCCGCCTTTTCGTTTGCAATGGCTTGAATCGAATTGCCGAGAAACGCTTCGTGGTCACGGCCAATCTTGGCAATCACGGAGACAAGAACGTTTGTAAGGATATTCGTGGCATCCAAGCGGCCTCCCATGCCCACCTCGACGACGCCAACTTCAACATGCTCCCGGTGGAATATCTCAAAGGCGGTTGCAGTAAGAAGCTCAAACTCGGACGCACCCAGACCCAGCGACTGATCTCGCAGTTTGACTTGTTCTTCGACTTGCCGAAACAAGGACTCTTCTACCACCTTCTCGTTGATGGTGATGCAGTCCCAGCGATCAATCAAATGGGGGGAGGTAAAACGACCGCAGCGCACCCCCGCAGCCGCCAGCAAACCGGAGACGTAGGAGGTGATGGAGCCCTTGCCATTGGTGCCGGCGACATGGATGGCTTTCCAAGAGAAGGTCGACTGCTGGACGAGACGAGAGATGCGAGAGAGGCCGAGTTCAATCATTCCTTCCTGCGTAGTATTGCACTCTTCGATTTGTCAAGAGCATGAGTGAGTAGCGGGCATTTGCGTCGGCATTGTTCGGGGCCTAGTTATGAGAGGGCTGGGTTAGATAAGAGGCTCTTTTTCTCTTCTCTGCTTCCCTTAGAAGAAGAAAAAGACTCACTAGATTGCCAACTAGAGCTCACCACGCACAGCTGCCATGATTTGGATCTATGATGAAGCCGAGAGAGAGAGTCTTGTGGTCTTGGCGGGCAAGCGCGTTATCAAGATTTGTGGCCTGCTAAATCAGGCATAAATCACGTGGCCAGGCGTTGAATTTGGAGATCTTTCCTGTGTCAATGAACAGACTTGCGCTGGCAGAGACCGGTGAATGTGAATAGTATTATTGTCATTTTTCTGCGGCACAACATCTCGAACAAAAGGCGCATTTTCTTCTCCCCCCACGCTGTTTGGTTTCGCGCCGGTCTGGTTGGCTGCTCACCGGACTTATTTGGTAGGGGTCAACTGGCTCTAACTGTCGATCGTTGCAAATTCGACTTGACGTGCCGCGGTCGCTCACCAAACCGCCTTCTCCCCTCTCCTCCTCTTCCCTTCCCTCGTCCTGTCGCTCGCTGGGGGCCTGGCTGTGCATTTTGTTGTATGTCGAGTCGCGTCTCTTGCATGGGTTATCTGCTGTGGTGATAGTTCGATATTTCTCTCTCCATCCATCGCGATGGGGCTTCCGTACGTTGCCCCGAGCCGCGACTGCGCGCGCGGCTTGTCGCGCCGCCAACCAGGCGCCCTATCTTTGTTGTCAGCTAACGTCATGTAGGATGTACCGAGAGCCCTCGCCGGCTGCGCCAAAGTGTGCCCTCAAGAACGACCCCTCTGCGCATGCGCGCTCGTCGATTCGCCGCCGAGGAGCCGTGAGACAGGTGTACCCGCGCGCCGCTGGAAACAGTGGTGGTGGTCCTCTGCGCCCATCTCTGCCTCGCGCCACCTTTCCTGAGGATGCCCGGCACAACGACCAAACTCAGTCTCAGCGCCAGAATCAGTCGCCAGATGACGTTACCCTTCTAGACGCTGCACGAAATAGCTTGCTCGTGAGTGATTATGCTCGGCGTGATGCCGGCTCTCGACTCTTGCGGGACGCACTGAGGCATGGCCAGCCGGGCCGACGTCTTCGAATCCCGCGAGAATCGTCTTTGCGCTTCGAGATCCCAAGCCCGCCATGGTCGATGAACGATTTCTTGAGTCGCGCATCGTCGGGCGACGATGCAAACGCCCAACAGAATTCAGATGGCCCACCGTTCACACCTAGATTTGCACCCGCCTTTGCCTTTCGGCGCGAGGGTTCGGGCCAGCCACAGAGCGAGTCCTACCAGTACTCACGACCCGATGGCCCCATTGGAGAGAGGACAAGAGAGAGCAGAGCACGCTCTTCCCGCCCGAGAAGCCACCGTGAGGAGGTTGACCAGCAACGCTCAGCCATTGATGGTCTGGGAGATCGCCAACGTAGTACGAGCCCGGACGACGAACGGGATGACGCCTGGGAGACTCTACTCACTACTATCACTCCAGACGTCAATCTTCCTAGCACCGATTCTTCCTTCACCTCTGCCGCAGCTTTGTCGACAAACCCCACTCGAGCCCCTGGCTCGCCTCGGTCGGCGCCGTCCCAGCCAGCAGGATCACAAGGGCCTTCAGCTACAGTGCACATGATTCTAGAGCCGTACCCGGAATTTCTGAACCCATGCGATTTCCCGGACTACACGACTGGGTCAGACACAGAGCCAGAGTCTGACTTTGATTTGCGGGCTTCTGGATCGCGCAACCGCCACCGCCATAGGTCTCGTTTGCTTGGGGTTGGGTCTACTCAAGATAGCCAGCCGCCGATTCCGAGGCTGTCACGGACCTCGACGCTTCCATCCATATCCTCGTTGATCCACCAGGACCCATCCTCCGACGTGGACATGAATAACATTCTCGAACGGTTGCTCCACAGAGAAGATCTTCCTGACGAGTGGTGGGCAACGGCCGGGCTGTCTCGCACTATCGGCCGAAGACTCGATCCGGGCAACGACTCGTCCAACCTCACAAGCGACACTCCTGCTCGTGGGGCTGATGAAAGATAGGAAGGAGGGCTCATGTTCAAATTCTTTTTCTTTTACTTCTTGATATCTCCTGGTGAGACTGGATATGAATTACATGGTTTTGATTTTGGTAGCATGGGAGAACCTCCCGGATGGCGTTCAGGTTGTGTCGTTTTTGTTTATCAACATTTGTTTCTTTTTGGAAGGCAAGAAGGGGATAGCAAGGAGTCGATATCATTGGTTGCCTGTTCAATTTGGCTCGGGGGTTTGTAACAGCCCAACAAAATATCCGGATTTGGGAAGACGTTATTATTCATTGTGTACGATTGCTTGGGTGCGCGCGCTATTCTTACGTGGACATATTCTACCCGCCATAGTGCTTTGACAATTGATTTAATTCTTGCATAACCATGTTGCATTTGGAATATCAAATATTAGTTATAGTGATAAGCCTGTCCGACCCGCCCCGCCTGCGCCAATCGCGCTCAGGTTTGCTCCGACTTCCCCGCAAGACAACAACGACGTCACAAAGAAACAGGAACTTCCTCACGTCCAACGTTCTTGTCTCTGTAAAGCAGAGCGGTAATCTATGGATCACTGAACACTGGACCCCGCCAATTTGAGGCCGCGGAGATCGATCACGCCGCTACTGCACAATGGAGGGGCAAGTGGACAGGCTCGTTCAAAAGGCATGGGGTATGTTACTGTATTCCGTAATGTCGTCCGAAGTTCATTATCGTCTGAATATGGCGAGAAGGTGACCCAGTTGGGACGAATAATGTCAAGGAGCTAATGATGAAACTTAATTGCAGCAAAATTTCTGTCTACGCCCACAACATCCCGGCTCATGATTGCCGTCAGTGGTATTCCTGGATCCGGCAAAACGTCATTGGCAGGAGTGATGGCACAGAGAATCAATGAGCTATACGCCCAGCAATCCCCAGACGCAGCACCCGCTGCCATCTATGTCCCCATGGACGGATACCATCTGACACGGGCACAGCTTGCGGCGATGCCGGACCCCGTGTTCGCCGCTGCACGAAGAGGAGCAGCATTCACATTTGACCCGGAGAAATTCCTGCGGTTAGTGAAAAGACTACGCGAGCCATTAGACGCCTCAACGCCAACTATTTATGCCCCGAGCTTCGATCATGCGGTCAAGGACCCCGTCGAGGACGATATATCCATCCCGGCGACAGCCCGGGTTATTTTCTTTGAAGGGAACTATCTCAGTCTGGACAAGGAGCCTTGGAACACGGCGGCACGGCTGATGGATGAGCTCTGGTTTGTTGAGGTCGATTTTGAGACGGCTCGACAGCGTTTGATCAAGCGGCACGTGCAGGCGGGCATTGTAAAGGATGCGGAGGAAGCCGATAAGCGCGCGAGGGAGAATGATCTTGTCAATGGCAGTGAGATTGTCGAGTTTCGGATGCCCGTGCAGGAGATTATTGTTAGCAGAGAAGATGCAGCGTGGAGGAGGTAGATTCGGGAAGCCAGGGGGAGGCGAATTCCTTGAGATGATCCTTGTTATACGCCTAGCGTTTTGTTGTGCACAGTAATGGCGCTACTCTATCGATAAACCAGTGCTTTTGACAGAGTATACTGTAATAATAACCACTGATCAGTAATATGTCTCGTGCGGGCTGGCTTAGTAGTACTATCTGTGACGGACCGCAGTTACGGAGTACATGTCTACAGAATACAGATCACCAGCCACACAGGCTTGAAAAGGCAACTGACTAACGCGATAAGATCGATCACCGGAATACATCTCCTGCTGCTGCCTGAACAATACTAGGCAAATACTGGCATTATTCAGCCCTGCTTAGAAATCGAGCGCCGGCGCACGTGACCCGCGAGGCGCGCTAGGCCCACCCCGGCAACGATTAATGCTGCCGGCCACAAAACACGAAAATCGCGTCTCCCTGAGCGACGCGTGTCTGCAGGAACAAATACCACGCCTGCCCCTCCGGTCTGCTCCCGGTCTTGCTTCTCCATCCACTTGCAAGGGCTTTTCCAAGTCTCGCTTCCTGCTCTGGTCTTTTGTCTTGTGATCCCTTCTGCTTGTGCTTCTACCTGGTAACAATTACGACATTGCCACTGCACACTCGCATTAATTAAAAGAAAAAGAAACCGAAGCAGGCTTTCGCTGTCTTTTTTTATCCTCCCACGAAGAAGCAGATCACATACGTGCAATCCCGTCGACATGTATGTCTTCAAGAGAGGTGAGTTTGATTCCATTGTCTTCATGCAGAGAGCTGTACATTCGTTGTCTGCTGGGATTTTCTACGTCTTGAGCAGCCCTCGTTGTTTACTGCTACGCGTCGCGGTGACCCGTACTAACAAGTCACAGATGGCCGCAAGGAACGCGTGCAGTTCGATAAGATCACAGCTCGTGTGTCAAGACTGTGTTATGGACTCGACCCCGACCATGTCGATGCCGCTGCCATCACGCAAAAGGTCATCTCTGGTGTCTACCAGGGTGTCACGACCGTGGAGCTAGACAACCTGGTAAGTCTCGTGTGCTTTTAAATTTCTTTTGAATGCTGCTTGCTCATACATGAACTTTACAGGCTGCCGAAACCGCCGCGTACATGACTGTCACGCATCCTGACTACGCCGTCCTTGCCGCTCGCATTGCCGTTTCCAACCTCCACAAGCAGACGAAAAAGCAATTCTCGGCTGTGATCGAGGACCTGTACCACTACATCAACCCTAAGAATAACAAGCCGGCTCCTATGATCTCGAAAGATGTATACGAAATCGTGATGAAGCACGCAGAAGAGTTCAACTCGGCTATCGTCTACGACCGTGATTTTAACTACCAATACTTTGGCTTCAAGACTCTTGAACGCTCATATCTGCTTCGAATCAACGGCAAGGTTGCCGAGCGTCCTCAGCACATGATTATGCGTGTGGCTGTCGGCATTCATGGCGATAACATTGAGAAGGTCACTGAGACTTACAACCTCATGTCTCAGAAATACTTTACTCATGCCTCCCCCACTTTGTTCAATGCTGGTACTCCCCAGCCCCAGCTTGCATCCTGCTTCCTCATCGACATGAAGGAAGACAGTATCGAAGGTATCTACGATACCCTGAAGACCTGTGCTATGATCTCCAAGACTGCAGGCGGTATTGGTCTGAACGTTCACCGCATCCGTTCCACTGGTTCCTACATTGGCGGAACTAACGGTACCTCCAACGGTCTTGTTCCTATGCTCCGCGTGTTCAACAACACTGCTAGGTACGTTGACCAGGGAGGAAACAAGCGCCCTGGTGCCTTTGCTATCTACCTCGAGCCATGGCACTCGGACGTTTTTGAATTCCTGGACCTCCGCAAGAACCACGGCAAGGAAGAGGTTCGTGCCCGTGACCTCTTCTATGCTCTGTGGACTCCCGATCTTTTCATGCGCCGTGTGGAGGCCAACCAAGACTGGACTTTATTCTGTCCCAACGAAGCCCCTGATCTGGCCGATGTGTATGGCGAAGAGTTTGACGCTCTTTACGAAAGGTACGAGAGAGAGGGCCGTGGCCGTCGCACTGTCAAAGCCCAGAAGCTTTGGTACGCGATTTTGGAAGCCCAGACCGAGACAGGAAACCCTTTCATGCTGTACAAGGATGCTTGCAACAAGAAGAGCAACCAGAAGAACCTGGGAACGATTCGTAGCTCCAACCTTTGCACAGAGATTATTGAATACTGTGCTCCCGATGAGGTTGCTGTGTGCAACTTGGCTTCTCTTGCTCTCCCCACCTTTGTGGATGCCAGCCGTGGCGAGTATGACTTTGGCAAGCTGCACGAAGTCGTTCAAGTTCTCGTTCGTAACCTGAACAAGATCATTGATATCAACTACTACCCCGTGCCAGAGGCCAAGAAGAGTAACATGCGCCACCGCCCCATTGCTGTTGGTGTCAACGGTCTGGCCGATGCTTTCCTTGCTCTGCGTCTTCCTTTCGACTCACCCGAGGCCAAGCACCTCAACATCCAGATCTTTGAAACGATCTACCACGGTGCATTGACCGCATCCATTGAGCTGGCCAAAGAGCACGGCACCTACGAGACGTACAAGGGATCACCGGTCTCTCAGGGTATCCTGCAGTACGACATGTGGGATCGCACCCCTACCGATCTGTGGGATTGGGACTCGTTGAAGGCAGAAATTGCGCAGCACGGTGTACGTAACAGTCTTCTTGTTGCTCCTATGCCTACTGCGAGCACCAGTCAGATTCTGGGCTTCAACGAGTGCTTCGAGCCTTACACGTCGAACATCTACTCTCGCCGTGTCTTGGCTGGAGAGTTCCAAGTTGTCAACCCATGGCTGTTGAAGGATCTCGTCGACCTCGGTCTGTGGTCTGACAACATGAAGAACCGTATCATCGCAGATGGCGGATCGATCCAGAATGTCCCCAACATCCCTGCGGACATCAAGGCACTTTACAAGACCGTGTGGGAAATTTCCCAGCGCAACATTCTGCAGATGGCAGCTGATCGCGGTGCCTACATTGACCAGTCGCAGTCGCTCAACATTCACATGAAGGAACCAACTATGGGCAAGATCACCAGCATGCACTTTGCAGGATGGAAGATGGGTCTCAAGACTGGCATGTACTACCTGCGCACCATGGCTGCGTCTGCGCCTATCCAGTTTACCGTTGATCAGGAGCAGCTCAAGGTTGCTGACACCAACGTGGCCCGCGCCAATGGGTCGCTCAAGAAGCGCGCCCCTGGCTCTGGCGTTGGCAACTCGTACTCTGCAGTCCCTCGTCCTATGTATGACCAGAAGCATGCATCTCCTCTTGCCAACGGAAACGGCATCCCAGACGCGACCCAACCTGTTTCTGCTCCTCACACCAATAGCGTGACCCGTAAGGTTGAAGAAGCAGAGGAGTCTCCGGCCGAGGAGGCAGCTGAGGAGAACGGCGAGACTGAGGGAGATATTTACGCGCAAAAGGTGCTCCAGTGCAGCATTGAAAACAAGGAGGCCTGTGTGATGTGCAGCGGCTAGAATTTTTTTTTGGAGTTGCCCAGCTGGTCTAATGCTCGCTGGGTATTTGATCATCTACTTTCCTTTGTACTTATGCATGAACTTTATGCCCGAATAACCTGTATGTTAAATTCCCTGTTTTCATTTACTTTGTTACGTCTGCCTGTTCTGTGATATATTGGTGTCTTGTCATGGTTTGTTGTACTTGTATAATAATCAATCACATATATTAAAATCAGCCACAGTAGAGACTGCGTCATAACTTGCTAGAAATTTCTCGAGGCATCAAGGTGCCATCAGCAAAGAAAGCGCATTGGCTTGGCTGGGGAAGTTCTTTGGGTGCTACCCAATGCCCATGGATGCACTCTTCGTTTTTCGTTACTAATCCTCTGAAAGAGGCGGACAAGAAGTTCGTTATGGTTGGCTGGGGATTTTTTGCTGCGCGATTTTAATTTCCGGATCTGGCAACTTTTCTTTCTACCGGGCTGTGTGGTTGATCGGTACTGAACAAGAACCAGAGTTTGTGTTCACTGTTCACCAGCATGAATCCACTGAGTCTAACACGATTGGCCGCTCGCATTTATGTGCCAACTGTGGTTGTTGTACAAAACTCTGTTGTATGGCATCCGTCACAAATTCCACCCAGCCTCGGCGACGGCCACGCACACATCGGCATCACATCGGAGTCGGGGAGTCCAAAGGACTCAAAACAACCATGGATCGCTGTTTCAGGCTTTTGTTCCAGGCCCGCCATCGGCCGCCCAATCGCCCGGGGCAAACGGAGTCCGGGCGCTTTAGAGTTTGCGGAAACGCCGCCGCCGCCGCTGAGTGGTTAGCGCCCCCTGGCCTGGCAGATGGATTTTAGCCTTTTCGGGCCTTGGTGCGGTGGTTCCTGCATTGCCAGCGGTGTGTATTCTGTACAGTCACTACGCTCCAGGGCACACTGCGTTCTGCGCCGGCGTGTCCTGCTGCAGTTGGCCATGGCGCATCGCTCGGCATTGCTCCCTCAGCGACCGATATTTGCTTGATCTGGCTCGATCAGGCTCGATCAGGCTCGATCAGGCTCGCGCAAGAGAGCGGAGAGTGGGGATGGGAAAACTCTTGCACAGCATCCGATTGGCTCCGCGTGCAAGTGGGCCCGGCGTGGCACTAGCCCGGCGACCTCCGCCCTCAGCCAACGGCGGCAGCGCGCTCGGCTCTTATTTTTGAGTCGCCACTTGTGCCTGGCCAGGCTGCGCCTTCCCCCCCGGCCTTAAAAACCCCCGTGTTTCTCCTTCTCCTTCCCGCTCTCCTGTGTTACTCAACGCTCATCACCAAGTCACTCTCTTGACACACACTCTCTTTTTGACCTGCTGTGCAGACTTGCTCGCTCTTTTCGCAACTCTGTCGCCAGTCTCTTTTTGAATCGCCCGGCCGATTCGATTGCACTCTCTATATTTACTCTATACACCCCGGCGTATAGTCACTTCAGTCAACGCGACTACCACACATCACCACCCCACAGTCTCTACAATGGCTATCTTCAAGGCTCTCGCTCTCACGGCCATCCTGGCCACGCTCACCTCGGCCGCCCCCGTGCAGCAGCAGCAGAAGCGCGCTCTCGTCTACGAGACCGTGACCCAGGTCGACTGGACCACCGTCGACACCACCATCACCCTCTACGGCCCTCAGGCCACCTCCTACGTGGAGGGCAACCAGGGCGCCCCCCAGGCTGTGGTCACCACCACCGCTGTTCCCCAGCCGCCAGCTCCATCTTCCAAGAGCAATACCGGGGCCCCTCCTCCTGCTCCTGAGACCACGACCAGCGCTGCGCCGCCTCCTCCACCGGCCACCACCGCTGCCCCGCCGCCGCCTGCTGAGACAACCACTGCGGCTCCTCCTCCACCTCCCGCTCCAAGCACCACCACCGCTGCTGCTCCCGCTCCCCAGTCCACTTCTACTTCCTCCACTGGTGGTAGCACTGGTGGCAGCACTGGTGAAACCAGCACCGGTGATGGTACCTACTACCAAACCGCCACCTCGATGAGCGCCCCCAGCTACTGTGAAACGGCCAACGACGGCAGCTCGGAGAACGTGGTTGCGCTTTCTGCCGACATCATGACCCATGATCTGTGCGGTTCCACCATCACCGTCACCCACGAGGGCAAGTCGGCCACCGGAACTGTCGTAGACCGATGCGCTGGCTGCTCGGCCGGCTCGGTCGATATGTCCGAGCACATGTTTGGCTCTTTGGCCAGCCTGGACGCCGGCCGCATCCCCATTTCGTGGTCCTTTAACTAGGGTTGATTTTCCTTGATGGTGATTTTCTTTCTTTTCTTCATATATATTTTTTATCCATACACCAAATATATATGACGCCTTTTATAGACTTTTTTTTTCTGGCTTTACCAAACATGTCCTGGCCAAGATGACACATGTTTTTGTTATTTGTACTTGATTATATTCTCGTTTCACGACAAGTTGAATCTACCGTGGACCGTGGACATACACTTGACATCTGCCTGCTAGTCAGGTGACTTACATGCATGCAGTCTTGCCTCCTGGAGAGAGCATGTCTGGGACACGAAAAAGTGGTTGGTTTCGGTTTTAAATACGGAGTATGCAATGAACGAATGAACGAATTATCCATGATTGAATATCTGAATTTTTCCTTGATATCCCGAGTATCCGTAATAGTAAAGGATTGTACTAGTCTGCTTGTCTATTGGATGCCTGACAACGGCCGGCCTGTCGATCTTCACTGTTATTATTATTGTCTGGCCATGCTGTGCAAATTTCAATCCCGGCTGAAGGAAGCAACAACTCATCGGAATCGGCACACGTCACAGACTGACTGTCGTGTTTGATTTTGAATACGTACCACACCGATTTCTGTCCCTGTCCTGCAGACAACGTAATTAGTAGGAGGTCCATCCTTGCAGCACAGCAAGCTGCATGTGAAACTAGACTGGGCGCTAGCAGGGCGCTATCGCTTTGACCAAGGGATAGCCTGGTGGTCACGTCGTTTTCGGGGGGAGCTGCGAGAAATAGCCAAAACGGAGGATTAATTCATGCAAGAAATATACTCTGTGCTCCAAAGACTTTTTAAGACTGCGATGCAACATCACCGTACCTGATGATATCATGATTCGGGTGTGTGGCCGACTCACGTGCATGAGCCAGCTCCTGCCGCGTTGCGGTCAGTGCTGAGGTCGCCTCGCATTGGGGATCGACGTCACGTCATGCCAGATCAGCCTGCATTGTTTGAGATTATGACTCTGTTATTCTGGTTATGCTTGATATTATTGCAGAGTATTGTAAACGTATAATTCCAAATAATAATAATATTACCTTCTCCGATGTGATGAAGGAATGCCAGTCCCGCCAACCCAGCGCGCTGGTTCCGGCCCTGCGCCGTGATAGGCCTGCAGGCCAAATTGCATACATGCTTGCGGATTAAGCATTAAGCTCGCCCGATCGCAAATATGCGCTTGGGCGGGATGGAATGTCGTTTCTTTTCGTTGTATTTTCTTTTTTCCATTTGATTTCATTCTTCATCACCTCTGACGGCAAAGAAAAAAGAAATAACAATTGCCGGCGCTCAGACATTGTTGGGATTGACATTTGCATGGTTCGGCGTCATCCCCACAATTTCCCTCTTGACAGCCAGCCGACTTTTCTCTTCTCCTCTCACTCTCCTCCTCTTTTTCCCCGTCTTGTCGCTTCAACACCGCTTTTGCTACTTTTGCTTCTGCTTCTGCGCTGCACCTGCACCTGATTCTGCAGTTGTATTACCGGCAACCGCTCGACCTCCTACCAAGGCGCTGGCGACGATGGAGCTTCCGATCGCGACTCTGACGCCACAAGATTTCCGGTCAATGCACTGCGGGGAAACTTAAGGAAACGACGACAACAACAACAGCAATAAAAAATGGACGACCGCACCACGCCAACGCTCGTGGTGACTATAGTCTTTTTCGTCCTTGCCTCGGTGTTTGTTGCGCTGCGCTTTGTGTCGCGCGTGGGTGTTGTGCATAAAGTCGCCGCGCATGACTATCTCATGCTGGTGGCTTGGGTAGGACCTTTCGTTCGTATTGATGCTTTCATTATCTGACTATCAATAGATTATTGACTTTGGCTTCGTCTTTGCAATCTGCTATGGCACCACTCGGGGCTTGGGGCGGCACCAGACCGATATCTCGCCCTCGTCCTATGTCACCTTGAACACGGCTGAATACGTCGCCGAAGTGCTCTACGTACGTCTGCTTATATGAGAGTGCAATAATAAATACTGATGTTTTTAATAGAACCCCGCTTTGATGACTATGAAAAATTCCATTCTGATCTTCTTCCTCTCCCTGTCCAAAACAGACAAGATCTTTCGCTGGGCCATCTACGCCACCCTTTTCGTCGTCAATGCCGCCGGCATCGCCCTGACCCTGGTCAATGTCTTCCAGTGCAACCCCGTCAGCGCGGCCATCTGGCCGCACAAAATGGACACTGCGACATGCACCGATATCGTCACCATCTATCTGTCGTCTGCGCCTGTGAACCTGATCACCGATATTACCATTTTTCTGCTGCCGGTGCCAGTTCTGACAAAACTGCGCTTGCCGAGGAAACAGAAGATTATCTTGATTATTACTTTTAGCTTTGGTGCTTTCACTGCCGTTGTCGGTGTCATCCGAGTCGCGTACTTGCAGAGCGCGGCGACATCGCGAGTGGAGATGATGCAGAGGGCGCAATCAGCTGGCCTCACTTCGAAATTGGGCCAGGATTTTTCATGTAAGTTTCTTTCACCTCTGTCTGGTTCTGTATTGACTAGAAAGGGTACGGGGCTTTTACTTTTATGTGGTCTGCGGTCGAAGTCAACACTGGCATCATGTGTGCGTGCGTGCCCGGCCTGAAACCGCTCGCTGCACGCATTTTACCAACATTGATCAAGGGCTCCACGGATACCTCGCCCCAGCAAGCCTCGTACAGCGCGTACCCCAGCGCAACCCAAGCAACCAGATCATGGTCTGATAATCGGGCCTCTCAAGAAGCGTATCAAGCCCATCGGCGCCAGAGTGTGCGTTCCGGGCCTGGATACACTAATGGAACAGCAATCAGCCCGCCGCCAATGGCAGCGACTCCAGAGGAAATCATGGACATGTCCGACTTTCTGACTCATTCCGGCCCCAGCGACGATGTGGAAAGGAGTACAGTTGAAGAGAGCCATGGGCATATGAACGTGTCGCGGTTTTTCGATTTTGTGAATGTGAAAAAGCCCAAGAGCATGCTTGCGATGAACAACAAAGAGTCAATCCCGCCGGTGGCACTGACGACAATCCTGTTCTTCATGTGGGGGCTGGGCTATGGGTTCTTGGATGTGCTGAACGACCAGTTCCAAACGATCGACAATCTAAACACCTGGCAATTTTTGGGTCTGCATGCTGCATACTACGGCGGCTATCTTATTTCACCGCTGGCGGTCGGCCGGGTCTTGTTGCGCCGATGGGGGTTCAAGGCTACGTTTATCGCGGGCCTTTTTATTTATGCGTGCGGCGCTCTCATCTTCTGGCCCTCTGCCGTCTTGACTTCGTTTCCCGCGTTTATCATTTCCAATTTCATCGTTGGCTGTGGCTTCGGGGTGCTCGAGACGGCGGCAAACCCGTTCATTGCGTTGTGCGGACCGCTCGAGAACTCAGAGGTCAGACTCAACTTTTCGCAAGCAATCCAAGCCACGGCCAGCGTGGTCTCTGCTGTGCTGGCCAAAAAGGCCCTGTTTCGCTCAGTGCAGGACGCAGCAAGCCTGGTCAGAGTACAGTGGACATACCTGGCGATTGCCCTCTTTGATCTGCTACTAGCTGTAGCTTTTTACTATCTGCCCGTGCCCGAAGCATCCGACGAGGACCTGCGCGCGCTGGCTGACCGGCGCAAGGAAACCAACTCGGCACGCGTGCTGGGCGTTCAGGTCATCTGGCTGACATTTGGGCTAGGCGTGTTCTCGCAGTTCTGTTACGTGGGTGGACAAGAGGCATTCATCACCAGCCTGGCATCGTACCTTGAAGCACAAATCCCACCATCCTCGTTGTCAACAGGTCTCACCACGTACGACTACATACTGATCGGCCGCAGTATATTCGCCATAGGCAGATTTCTGGCCGCGATCACGCAGTGGTTCCTCAAACCGCGCTGGATCCTGTTCGTGTCGTATTTCGGGCTCATCGTGCTGTCTGTGCTGTGCATGAACCTAACCGGGTTCTCGGGCGTGATTCTCGCCCTGCTGATATTCCTCTTTGAAAGCGGCGTGTTCAGCATCGTCTTTGCCATGTCACTGCGCGGCATGGGCGCCCACACCAAAACCGCCTCGGCCATCATGGCCACTGCCATCGGCGCTGGGTCATTCACCCCCTTTGTGCAGCGCGCTGCGGCAACAGGGCACGACGAGCGGTACTCGTTTGCCGTCATTATCGCGCTGTTCTCGGCCGGCGCGCTGTACCCAATCTATCTCTCCTTGGTCCCCGCAGCCAAGAAGCAAGTCGACCCCGTTCCGAACGAGTACCTGCGCCGACACAATCTGCGCCGCCGCCATCGCCATCTCCATTGCCCTTCTCGACGCAAGAGCAGGGCTGACAACGCGCCGCTGCCCAAGGAAGAGCACTACGCGCGCGGCGGGGTGTGGTCGCGGCCACGCAGTTTGGTAGAAGAGCCGTCGTCGCCGCCGGTGCCGGAAATGGCGATGACGACGAGGGCGCAGGATTTTGCAGGTACATAGATCTTACTATACGGTGTATATACGGTATATGTTTTTGTTTTTGATGATACCCTGATTGTACTGTTTATTATCTATGTTATATATTAATGCTAATAATATGCATGAATATCATTTTATGTTTTAAATTTATTTATTCAATTGTCATAATTTTATCATCAGGGTAATACGTACAAAAGAAAGGAACTCTATGAACAAATATAGATATATAAATCACCACCAGTCGCCCTGGTCCCGCATGGCAGCAGCAACCTTCTTAAAGCCAGCAATATTGCTACCCGCAACCAGTGAAGGTAGCGCGCCCTCAGCCGAAGAGACGTACTCCTTGGCCGTCTCCAGACCGTTCTTGAAAGCAGCCTCCATGATATCCTGCAGTCTGCGATCGACTTCCTCGGTGGACCAGCTCACACGCGCCGAGTTCTGTGCCATTTCCAGACCAGACACGGCAACACCGCCCAAGTTAGCGGCTTTACCGGGTGCGTACCAGATAGCGGCGCCGCCCTGGTTCTGCTCGCGGTGTGCCTCGAAGATGTCAATGGCTTCCTGCGTAGAGCCCATGTTGGAGCCCTCGGCGATGAACTTGGCGCCGGCGTCGATCAGGGCTTGTGCCTCTTCGCCAGAGACTTCGTTTTGTGTGGCTGATGGCAGCGCGACGTCGACCTTGCCGACGTGCACCCAGGGCCGGGCGCCAGCGATGTATGTGAAGCCGGAGAATGCCTCGGTCGAGACGAGCGAGTCGAGCTGCTGGCGCGCGACCTTGACGGCGGCGATCTGGTCGATTTGCGCGGGGGTGAAGCCCTGGTCGGTAGTGGAGATGAGGGAGCCCTTGCTGTCGGACAGAGAGACCACGGTGCCGCCCAGCTCAATGACCTTGAGGGCTGCGTACTGTGCGACGTTGCCGGAGCCGGAGATGGCGACGCGCTTGCCGGCGAAGGACTCCTTGCCTTCGCTGGCGTATTTGATCATGTGCTGGACGTACTATAGTTCTTGGTTAGCAGGATAGAACAACAAGTTACAAGTAAGAGAACTTACGTAGACAACTCCATATCCAGTAGCCTCTGGGCGGATCAGACTGCCACCCCAGGTCAAGCCTTTGCCCGTGAGCACACCTTCCCACTGGTTGCGGATCTTCTTGTACTGGCCAAACATGTAGCCAATCTCGCGGCCAGTCACACCAATGTCGCCAGCCGGCACGTCGGTGTCGGCGCCAATGTGGCGCGACAGCTCGGTCATGAAGCCGACGCAGAACTTGCGGATCTCGTTGTCGCTTTTACCCTTGGGGTCGAAATCGGAACCGCCCTTGCCGCCGCCCATGTTGACTATGTATTCTGTCAGTACAGCCAGGAGGGAAAAAAAGGGGACGAAGAGAACATACGGCCGGTGAGGGCATTTTTGAAGATTTGCTCAAAGCCGAGGAATTTCAGAATCGACAGGTTGACTATGTAAGTTGTCAGCGCGGCGCAAAAATAAAATCAGGTAATATGGCAAGATTCTATAACTCACCACTTGGGTGGAAGCGCAGTCCTCCCTTGTACGGGCCCAGGGCCGAGTTGAACTGCACGCGATAACCGCGGTTGATCTGGAGCTCGCCCTTGTCATTCTCCCACACAACGCGGAACTGGACGACGCGCTCGGGCACGGCGGCGACCTGCAGCGCCTTGCGGTATTCTGGGTTCTTCTGGAAGAGGGTTGAGTTTTCGAGCGTGGAGACGAGCTCTGCGGAGGGTTAGTTTGTTGAACTTGCAACACAAAGGAAGAGAGAGGTACCCTTGTAGGCCTGCTCAAACTCGGGCTCAGAGGGAATGTTCGACATGGTGAATGCAAATGAATGGAACGGGCGCCTGGGTATCAATTGATGCGAAGAGTATGCGACAACAGAAATCAAGAGGGCCGTCCCAGCCGGACGACGGCCTTTTTAAGTCCCCTTCATGGCGGAGACTAGCAGGCCACTGTACCACCGGTGACTGCGATCGGAGGCGACAGTTGCAGTGGCAGAAGAAAAAAAAAGAGTGGGATGATTTCGGCAAGCGCACTTGGTTGCGATCTTATCAATCTGCGGCAAATGAGCTGCGCGCGTGAGGCCCGGTTGCCGGCTGCCCGGCCCCATAGCGGCGCCGATTATCGGCCGCGAGATAAGCTTTGGCGCGCCCCGATTGGCTGCGGCCGTGCGATTACTGATTGTATCATCTATTCATCTTCTCGTTGTTTTTTGCATGGATTTGCACATTTTTGCGCATTTTTACAATTGCATACTGTATATACGTACAATAGTAGTCTACGGCGCGTCCACTGGGTCCCAGTCTGCAACAGTCAGCTACATCCACCACGTACACGAAAAACACACCTGTAACCAGATACTCGTCCAGCCCGTCCAGCACCCCCATGTCCTCCTCCCCAATCGCAAAGCCCTCGATCTGCGCATTCGCAACGATGCGCTCGCGATTGACGCTCTTGGGAAGTGGCACATAGCCATGCTGCGCGCTCCACCGCACCATCAGCTGCGCCGGCGTGCATCCGTACTTTTGCGCCAGCGACACAATCGTCGCATGCCCGAACCGGTATGCGCGGGCCAGCGGCGCGTACGCTTCCACCACGATCTGGTTCTGCTGGCAGAACGAGGTGATGGCCGTGCGCGTGTTGAACGGGTGCACCTCGATCTGGTTGACTACGGGGCGCACTCTCGGCTGCGACGCGAACAGTTCCTGCAGATGCTTCACCCCGTAGTTGCTCACCCCGGCCGCGCGGATCTCGTGGTCAGCCAGTGCGTCTTCCAGTGCGCGCCAGCACTCGAGGCGCTTCTTTGCGCCTCCGTACGGCGAGTGGATCAGGAAGAGGTCGATATACCCCAGCCCGGATGCCCGGATTGACTCTTTGATGGAGCGTCGTGTGGCCTCGTAGCTGACGTTGGACGCCAGTTTGGACGTGAAGAAGATGTCTTCGCGCTTCAGCCCGTCCGGTTTATCCTTTTCTGTCTCGAGAAATCGCAACACGGCTCGCCCGACTTCTCGCTCATTGTGGTACATTTGAGCACTGTCGATTCTATTCTCGGTTAGTTGAAAAATCCTTTCAACGGTCAATTATCGGAGCATACCCTCGATATCCAGCCTGACAGGTCGGTCAATGTGTGCGGCATGTTGAGCAATTATTATCCTGTGCAAATACGTACTTCTAAAGCATGCTTGACTGCATTCTCCGTCTCTCGACCCGAGGTCAGGTACACCCCCAGTTGGATCACCGGCATCAACACCCCATTGGGGAGCTAGACTGTCGTTAGTTTCTTGATTGCAAATCAGGCAGCAACATACCGCTATTTTCGAGGACAGCGAGTACGACATTTTGCTAACCAAAAAGAAACATCACAAGACAATGGGTAGTACATACAGCTGATGCGGAGGAAGAGACGGGACGGCAGAGAGTGGGGGGAAAATGACGCAATGTCTCGTGATCGCGCCAACCGTACGAATACAGTACACCAGACGGTCACCAATACAAGTGCTACACTGCATGGACTATGCAGTCACTATTGGACTTGCAGTGACTGCTAGTTCAATTAAAAAGTTCAATCATTTTCTCATTTTTGAATTAGTACCGCCGTGCATGTGATTCCACGCTGCGGGCCTCGTCACCTCGTGAGTCAGTGACTCGTGATGACTCGTGATGTGTGGCTAGTGTGATGTGTGGCTGGTGATGAGTGGCTAAGCAGATCGCGATCGGCACGCACTAGCCACAGATCACCGATCTGATCTGTGGCTGGTGCGATCGCCAGGTTACAGATCGCGATGAGGATTTTTGGGGGTTTGGGGGTTTGGGGGTTCTTTTCTGGGTGGCCTGAAAAAAAAATAATAATAAATAAATTAACACCAACAATACTACGGAGTACGTATTCCTTCCTGCCTAATGTTTCAACAACGACAGTCCGGCCCCATGCGGCTGAGTCGAACGTCAAATGTGTTTGCTCCTCGGCCACGTGCAGCGCAACTTTAATATGGTTCCCTCCAAACTTTACCAGCCTTACTCTTGAGCCCTGTGGATGATAGTCACACGAGAAGCCGTCGTGGAAAGACAATACGCAACACACAAGTCTGACCATTTGCCCAAATCGTGCAAAAAAACAGCCAGATCCCCGATAAATTCGCCGGCGGTCTGATTGCGTAGTCTCCTGCAGGCAGGTTTGTTGCATAATCAGTAAAGATATGTACGGGTCTGCGGAAGCTGGGGCTAGTGGCGGGTGCACCGGCAGCTCACCAAGCATTAGCTATAATAAAATTCATGAAACTCCGTCAAATCGTCTCTGGTGGCAAACTTTTTTCTTCTTTTTTGGGATGCCTTCTAGCCTTATACTAGGCCCGTAGCGATCATGCTAAGCGTCGCTAACGCCTTAGCGGGCCAGCAAAGTAGAGCGGGCTGCCCAATCACCGCCCGAGAGCGCAGTGGCAAAAACGACCTTTTTCCTCCGACTAGCCTTATAAGTTAGTATATTATATTATTATATCATCTTATTATATTATTATAACGATAATACGGTAAATAATCAATGATAACGACAGCCTGCTAGTTAAAATATAATTAAAGTACTGAAATTGTAGACTGCTCGTCAGAGTCAGGTTCGGAGAAAAAAACTGAGCCACACTGATAGCCTGATCAGTGATAGGCGCTGAAAAAACGACGTGTATACTTGGCTAGCCTCGTCTCTTGCTCCCAAAGTTAATTAGCGGGACGAAATTGTGGGAAAAAAAGTTTTGCCATCCAAGTTCCTTCACTTGCTTCCCCCACAACGTTTTTCTTTTTTTGGTTTTTTTTTTTTTGCTTCTTCCTCCCGGCCGGCGTGAAGGGCAAGGATCATCATCATGCCGAGGATATATCAACTTTGGGTCGATAATGAGGCTGGTGGAGCACATGGCAGCCATGCCAGCTGAGCTTCTGCATTTACCAACTACGTACTACTACTACTCTACTCCGTACTCCGTCCAATACCAGGGACTTGTGGATAGCCTTTCCCGTTACAATACACCCGGCCATGTCTGGTACTTACTATACGATACCGCGCAACAGGGGAGATCCGTCCAGCTTCACGAACGACATAAAGTCAATTACATCGCCTCCCCCCCCTTTTTCTGTCGCTGGCTTCTAGAACTCCCTTGGACCTGTCTATCTTTTTTTTTATTTATATTTACTCCTTTCCCTGCTCCACCACTTGTCATATCATACTCAACGCAAGATCATACTCAACACAAGAACATTGCAATTCGTTTCTTGCTTGCTTGTTCTAGCCGTTGTCTGCCCCTCCGCATGCCATTCCCCCGCGGCCAGACGGGCTTCTTCCGAAACCAAATCCGCTTTTGTCCCTGAATGAAATCGACTTTTAGATCGCCTCTACATTTGATCGTCCCCCGCCGTCCTCATTCGCCACCTGCTTGTATCTCCAGCCGGGACTCCGATCTGCCTTCGTTGGGGTCGAGATTACGCATCGTGGTCCGTCGAACAAGGGCCTTCTTTATTCGCAAGTAAACGGCCCCCATTCCACGTTGCTTCGATCCCGGTTTGCGAGAAACACAACACCAAAAATCCCCCAAAGGAGAAAAAAGAAAAGGATAGGAAAGAAAAGAGAGGCGCGTAGGGTAAAAACTACATACACGCCTTGGCTGCCTGAAAACGAAATTCCCCATTTTCTCCCTGCGCTCTCCCTACCTCCTCCCCTTCCCCCCCGGGCTTCCAGACACTTCAGACACTTCGGACACTTCAGACTAAGACCTCGTGCGATTTTCACAGCTCCGCATTACCGCTTCGATCGAGACAGCTAGACCGACAATCGCCCGTCGACGTGCACCACTCCAGGATGAGTGGATCGGACCACCAGTTCGATCCGGCCACCATGGCCGGCCTATCCGAGGCCTCCCAGGGATCCGACGACTCCAACTTTGATATCTTCGAGTGGTATCCGCGATATCAGAGCTGTCAAAGATACTTTCTTGATCACGCCCAGCACAGCGTGCCCGTGCAAGCGCTCTCCGCCTTTCTCAACATCCAATTGCCCTTCCAGAAACAACCGTTCCCCGTCTTCAATTCCGGTTCTGAGTCAGGGTCAGCTGGCGTTCCCAATCTCCCGCCCTCGGTCTCGTTGGTTCCCTACATCAGGCGTCTGGTCGCTACCGGAATGGACTTTCCCGGCGTTTTGCATGGATTTTTTGGCGATGACTGGACAACCGGCATTGGATCACTGCACGAGCACGAACGCCGGAATTATCTCTTTGCCGCCAAGAGTGGCGGATGGGCCTCTGTCAAGAAGGACTATGACATGGGCCCCTCAGAAACGGTGCCCTTCCTGCGGCCACTGCAAGGCCCCATCGACACGGAGCTCGAGGCCGCCGAGCGAAGTTGGAGCGAATGGCTCGCAATGGAAGATTGGATGGTCGGTCCTCGATTCCCTGACACGCTTCAAGATTCCTCTTCGCAGGCTTCTCGCCATCGAGCGTCCAGGTCATAAGCTAACCACCAATAAGCTTGATACGGTTTGATTTTACAGGGATTTTGTTTCTGGCTTGATGCCAAGGGCTATGAGATACGAGTTTATAGTTGAACAGGGGCTGGTATATTTTCAGAAAAACAAAGAGATGAAAAAGAGAGAAAAAAGGGCCGACGACGATATCAATTGATTGGCATGATATGAGCATTTTGACAGCGGGAGGCATTCACAATAGAATTGACATTTATTTTCTATACATGCGCAAACAAACTTGGCGGTCGTTTCCTTTCTTTTTTTTTTTTTTTTTTTTACTGTGTTTCCGCGTCTCATACATACCATTTCAATACGGCCCACAAAGTGCCAGCCACCGGACCAAACGACGATGTATATAGTTTATACGAATCCGACAGGATCGATACCAAACTTAACAAGTGTCCGAGTCGGCTTTTTTTTCTTTCCTTTTCTCCCTTCTGACGTGGACTGCTGGACTGACTGGACTGACGCAGCCAATGACGCTGCTGTGCTAGAAGGTTTCCCGAAGTTCTTCATTTCCAGTGCGAGCCAATCGGCGCGCGCAGAGGGGTATTTGCCTGGCTGTTGTCTGGCGTTAGGGTTGCGCTAGAGCAGATACTGCCCAGGGTGTAGTAATAATAATCAACGGGTCCAAACCGTTTGTTCAAACGGTTCCTGCGTTTTGGTTTTCTTTTGTTTCTTGGGGGGTGTGGCACTGGCATGTGAAAGTTCGGTATACATTCCCCATCATGTCTTGGATGTGTTTCTGGAAATCGGTCTGATTGAACAAAACAAGGTTACATGGCACTGTAGTGCGTTACCGTTCGGAGCTGATCTCCACAAACTCAGCCCCGCCAAGATATGTAATACCATTAAATGTCTGACTAACAGTACATTTTATGACTTAGTCAAGCACATGTATTGATAAATATTCCCAGAGCATGTATTTGTCTGGTCTAACCGTGAATGGTTAGTATTTCCTAGTCATGACTATATGGTTAAATGGACACAACTGACTAGGTGTTCTTTAATACATATTTAAACTAAATTGAGTAATACGTATACGTATACGGACATATCTAAAGAATAATAAAGTTTCAGCCACCTATAGTTTAGTCCGATTCTGCATGGGTGGGTAAGTCCTTCGAAGATACCGGCAGATAAAGGCGGGATATATATGTGTTGATGCTATACGGGGTGTGTATATGTTTGGCTGCCTTCGATGTACAGCAAACACAAAACAGAGTCATTTGAATTCCTCACCACGATACCCTATTTCCCATAAATTTATTATCCAGTTAAATTTAGAAATTTGCTTTACTGTTTCTGCGGTCCTCATTGGCTGAAATGTCAATTGCTATGCATACTTCAACAGTTTGCACCACACACAACATTCCAATGTTGAAATAGATGTGTGTATTACTGAACGAACATATATCTTTAATCGCAGGAAAATATTGCTTGCTGCACTCGCACTGCAATAGTTGAAACTTGACATGGTATATTACATAAGCAAAAATCACGTGCACATATATCAGACAAACGGTTCAAACGACAACATTGAACCATTGAACAAACCCGACATCATCGGTGTGCTCATCGGCCACCTCTGACTCCCAGCTATTCTGGTATTATTATTAAGTGATATATAAGCACCGTGTATGTTTATCGTATGGCATGATATGCTCAAAATTTCCGAAACATCTCTCTGAATGGCCAATGAGCATGCAATACATGCAAGAAAAGCCATGGCAGCGCCAATCGAACAATGGAGAAAACTGCTCCGTGAATGTCTAGCCCGCCGCATCGACGTGGCCGAGTTCTGCAAGCTGGTCAAGCTTCTGGCCAAACGCGCTCCGCTATCGGAAGCGTCTCTGGTCGATGTGATTCTTGAGTCGCGCACTGTTACCAACGGCCGGTATGACCCGCTCATACCTCTCTATATCGATGCTCTCACCAAGATCGGCAAAACCAAAATTGCGCCAGTGCTGAATGGCCTGCGCCGGCACTCGTCGGTTGGCGACTCTACGGAGGAGAGCAAGGAGAAAGGGACGGCCAAGCTGTCTACTCTGATGACCGACACCCGGATTATCCAGGATGCCATAGTCCCGCTATCTACCCCGGGGCTGTCTCTCAGCAGCCGGGAGGTTACTAGCATATTTACCGAAGCCTCAGAATGGATCTTGGCTCTGGTTCGCGCGCATACCAGTAGCCTCGCTGAGGACCAGCAGTCCGGAGGCTTGTTGAATCTGCCAGATGCGCTGGCTTTGTTTGAATCTTTAGGGATCATGTTGATCGCTCTGTCGGCAACCGAAAAGGGGCTTGATGCTCTGTCGTCCGATCTCTCACAAGGTACGTGTTCATGCATATACGTATATTTGCATATATTGATCAGTACAGGCTTCAAAATCCCACTGGGTCATGCCCTCACTGCATACCTATCTTCCTCCGCTATTATATCGATGAACTTGCGGACGCGCCTAGACAATCTGCAAAAGGCGTACCAACTGTACGGAGAGCCTGCTCCGAAAGATCTCGACGTCCAGATGATGGACGGCATGAACATGAACGCTCTTCAATTCGAGGCGTCTGTGATTGACGGTCCTGTAATTAACTCTAGAGCTGGTCTCTACGTGTATATCAATGCTATGGTAAGACTCTTCCCCCTAAGATACGATAGAATTGCTAACATGACCAGCTCGTCGGTCGTCCGCTTGTTGACGACAATATGCTTTTGAATTATCTATCAAATCGCTACGGGGTAACTTTTCTGCTATTTTATTGGCGTGTCTATTTTATTGACTGTTTGTAGGGACATTATGAAATGCTCGTTCAAGAACTCATTACTGCAACATTTGATGTCCTTTCTAATGGGATGTATCGTAATGAATCTGGTCGGAATATGTTTGTTTTTCGTTCTTTTCTCGTCAACAAGCTGCCGCCATTCCTGGCTAGCATGGCAGCGACCTCGATGGACCCTATCCCCATGGAAATGTGCATCGGCCATGCCTTGAACCGAGTCGACCCCAATGCGTTTCCCTCTTTCTCCCAGATGTTTGAGATGCAAGGAAACACGGTGCTGTCAGATGTCCGACAGGAGTTTTTGTTTTCGTGTGCTTTGCACCGGCTCATTCCCGAATCTAGCATCGAGCGTTTGTTGGGTGAGAATCCGATGCAGACGCTACCCGTTGGAGGAAGATATGTCAAAGACGATATTGCAACCCAGATTCACTCCAATCAAGAGCGAGCCGATCAATTAATATCCGAGATTGAATCATTGGAGGGAAATGCAGGCGCCATTGTTGCTGCAGTCACAGATGTGAGTTATTTTTGGCTTTTGTTTAACTCATGTCCACTAAAATTGTTACAGGTCATTCACACGCTTTGTCTCCAAAGAGAGACAGTCACATTGAAAGGCATCTGCAACTCGATATCTCGTCGGCCCCAGGTCCTCGACGTGATGCTTCTGTTTCGCAGTTTCAAATCTATTCTGCAGCCCGTTTGCTCTCTTATAGACACGTGGAAGTGGGATGAAGATCAAGGTAAGTCTGAATCTACGTGTGTTTTATTTTTTTAGTTCATACAATAACCGTTCATAGGCGAGAACCAACCTATCTACAACGAGTTTAGTAGTATATTGCACCTGATCCTAGCCTTTAAATATCGCTATGATCTTAACCAATACGACCTGGGGATCTCAAACCCCCAGTCCTTTGTGCTGAAGCTTCTCGATCAAGGTTCAACGAGTTTGAAACTGGACGATCTCTCCGAAAAACAGCACAAAAACCTCGGCGCATGGATTTCTGCGCTTTTTATAGCTGAAGGCATTAGCGAAGAAACAATGTCTTCATGCAGCCCGCAAGAATTCTATATGCTCGTTGCCACCTTGTTCAGCCAGACATTGGGAGCTTGTGAGCTTGGAAAGTTGGAATTGGATACTTTGAAAGGAGGATTTGAATGTGAGTTGCGTTGCCGTTTTCCTTCAGAAAACCTACTGACTTGGCAGACCTCCTTGAGCCGTTTCTCCTCCCTTCTCTTGTATTTGCGCTTTCATGGCTGGGCGGCTACATTTGGGAATCCGAAAGCAACCCGTCGATTCCACTAAAGGTGCTTTATGCTCTGATCAAGCCAAACTCGATCTCCGGCGAAGCCGAAGCAGTACATCGCAGCGTGCTCAACATCAGCGCGCGGGCGTTGGAGGAACAACTCAAAGACGTGCGTGCTCGACACCCCGGACGGACAGACATCAAACCGATCTTGGACGCGCTCGAGCCGTACTTGTCCTTCCAACGCAACGGCAGCAGCCGTCGATCCGAGCTGGACAGCTGGACGTCGCACTCTGGCGGACTGAGCAGCTGCATACGAAGCACATTCCACGGCCTGGTGCTGTGGAGCGCCAGCGCCGACATGAGCATGTCGCCTCACTCGTACACGCACCGGCAAATGCTCGCCGGCATCCGACTGCTGACTGCGTCCCGCGTGCTCCCAGTCTTGATCGACGAGCTCAAGTCGCAGGCAGAATCCGGCACACTCGATCTGGCCCTCGACGTTGCGGCAACGCTGATATGCGCGCCCATGCCGGAATCCTTTGCCCTGGAGCAGGCCATGTATCATCCCGTCGTCGACACGAACAAGGAGAGCCTTCCGCGCTGCGCGATTCTGACACTCCGCGACGCCCTCTTGTTGCAGCATGAAAACGTGCCGAAACTGTCCGAAAAGGACCCCCTGCGCGCAGAGATCATTGTGCGACTGACGCGCCGCGTAAACTCGCTTCTTGCGCTGCCGGCGCACGTCGCGAACCTCGACGTCACCAATATCATGCAAGACATCAACCTCGACGCCGCAGCGCAGGAGCCGATGAACCTCGACGACGTTGGCGGCAACGCCGACGGCACAGACGGCGGCGCTGGTGGAGGAGGAGCGTCGTCCAGCGAGAACATCGAGCAAATCTTGAACGATGCGGTTGCCGCCAATGGCACTGGGCTGGGCCTCGGGCTGGACGATGGGACAGGCATGGACACGAGTTTGGAGGACATGTTTGATGCGGCGAACATGGGCAACCCGGAGCTGTTGACGGATTTGGATATGGAGGGGATGTTTTAGACGCCAGTTTGCTTGATATTTGGAGCGTTGAGGCGGATTTTTAGGAATATGTTGGTTATTATATGATCTCGCATCTAGTGATAATTTATATTGAATGAATCTATCCGTGTCAACCAATGCAACTGGTAACTGTACATGTACTCAAGAAAGGTCAATTGATTTAAACACCAAAACATGTAGCCCGGCAGTCGAAACATATTATGTTATCAACATGTTATTGATGCCAGCTAACAAGTAATAACGCGCACTTACTCCTATCTATAATATAACCAAATGGTATAGAATCAATGACTCTGAACTGCCAGCCAGTTGACACATACTGCACCTACACTTTACTGAATGACCTGTGCTACACCTACAACCCTAACTCTAAACAGGCTCCCGAGTTAACTCACGCCAGCAGCAAGCAAATTACAAATACCAACGGCTCAAACCAACGAGTCATATATCCCCAAACCAACACGGAACCCCCCTCCCTGTGAACCTTCTTTTCCGCTTTAAGGTTCAACCTATGCCGCGTGTCGTCTGATAGCGTCCAACACACGAGAGTCAGCAACAAAACAAACAAAGAAAATAACAATACGGGAACAACTGTATACTTTATACGTCCTAGTTGTGCATGCATATACAATTTCAAAGAAAGAAATAATAATAACTATCAAACTAACACACGGGAATAAAAGATAACAGTTGGAACAATACTATTGATATTATACGTCCTAACAAGGAAGGTTCAAAGGAATTTAAATGACTCTGGGCGAACGGTCCTCTTCGTTGCCGCGTCCGTTGCCGCCGGCTCCGGAGGCGGGTCGAATAAACGGAATAAACGGTAAACGGCTTATTTGCTAAATAAATTAATTAATTAACAGGGGTTGAACAAAGAGTAAGCACTTTGCAGAATTGTTGGTTGTTGGAGCGTTAGAAAAAAGAAAAAGAGGCTACAATAATAACAAATTAATTGCACGGGTGAAGTTATTGACACGATAATCGACGACACTACTCCGTATGTATTTCGTCTGCTCAACTCTAGTCGAGCGCTTATCGGCGCTTTTTGAGTATCTGCCGAGGTAGATATATTAATAAATATTAATCAATTACGGGGTATGTTTTAGACACTTGGGAGTAGCATCGAGACCGGCGTCAGGCCGGCGTCAGCACGAAGACGGACGCCCGGGTCGAGGCGCTGACTCGTAATTTGTAAAAGACTCCAGGCTAAAAAGTCTCACTCTCAACTCAAAAGTTGGAAAAGGAAAAAATTGGAGCCACTTTTGAGGCCTTTCCAGGACCCAGAACCGAAGCAGCGGGTACTTAGTGGAGTCTTGTGCTGATGGGGTTCCCTTCCGATTGGAGATGGCTCCTTCGTGGCGATGTCTTGTACGTACTCCGCACGTCGTATAGCACCCAGGTTCCCTCTTATCGGTATGCACTATGCAGTTTCGGTCTTCTGTCTAATGCAAAGCAGCTGCGCCTACTCTGTACTATGTATATGTCCAGAGTTCCCCGGGCCGTATACGCATAGAGTTGAGAAGGAATACTATCAGTCTTGGCGACGAGGCGATCCCGCCGATCCCAGGCTGGCGTATGTGTACGGAGGTTCTCCGTACTCCATACTCTGTACAGTTGCCATTCAGTCGGAACTTCGACGACTCATGCGTAACCACGCGCTCGGTGTCTAGCATGCACTGACTGCCATGCAGCTATCGACGATCATGGAAATCCTTGGTGCAATCCACCTACCTGGGGCCAAGGTCAATAGTTGCCTTGAAAGTTCTCCGTAGAAGCCTGGATCGGGTTTACCCCGTACCTACTTCGTACTGCGCATACTCTCTCATAGCCGAGGTGCATCTCAGCTCACAAGCCTCGTACGGCGTAGACAATAATACCGCGCAACGGTAACCCCGAGCTTAAATTTCCAGGTACGTAGCATCCAAAGCGACTCCATATTCCATGAGCAGCTCCACTGATTGCTAAGAGCGGCTTGATCCAGAATATAGAGTAGGTCAGAGCAGGATATGTGACCCGCAGGTTCATCCAGACTCGTACGTAGTGGTTCGTGGTGCGGACCATTCATGGCGAACGGAGTACAGATTGATCGGTCGAGCAGGTGGTGTTTGGCAGTACTCAAATGACTTCATTCCTATTATTATTGACGTAGTTCTATCGACGACAGACGCAGTTAGTTCATTGAAAAATTTTTCTTACTTTTTAGAAAAGGGGGTTTAATCGTAGAGTACAACGGTCTTCACCGCGAAAGTAGCGGGACCGCTGGTATGACACTATTGTGAAGCGCATGCGCAAGACCAATCCTTCGGTATGTGCTGCCGACGGCCTGACATGGACTTGACCTGAGTCTTGCCGTGTCCACTTTCCGGTGTCAAGTATGGCGTAGTGTCAGGTTCAACTCGACGGGTGTCAGGCGTCAGGCGTCGTCAAGGCAGACGCGGCAGTGGAAAAACTGCGACACAATGGCTTGGGCAGAGATGATGCTATCAACGCCACAAACTCAATGGAGCTTGACGGCTGAGTGTGCCCATCATCGATCGTAGTCTGTCGCACGGCATACCCAGATGGCAATGCAGAGGTGCTGCTCACCCGTGGGGGATCATCTGGAGCTGGAGCTGGCGTTGGTGTTAGTGTTGGCGTAATTATTGAGATGATCCGATCGTAAATTATTAATTAAACAGCCACGCTAACCCGCAACAGGACAAGCGCTGCTAGCAGCAAACGCGGGCGGGCTCCTTCCCGGCTTCCGCGCACCGCGTTCCACAAGCTCCCGCGCAGGAACCGCCCAACCATAGCGAATTATGCTTGTTAAGTTGTTAATTATACATGCAGAAATGCTTGAAGCTGAGTACACCTTTCCTTGAGGCTGGCTCTTGCGGAGTTGACATTGATGACTAGCGACGTGATGATCAATTAGTTCCAGCGATATGCGCTGAAAATTGCAAACGCGACCAATTTCCGGATTAGTAGTTGCCAGTGGTTGGCTTGTCACAGTGATATGTACTGTTCAGTGTTTGATCAAACCCGAGGCACACAAGTCGCTCGTGTACATAGTCGTACTACATGCTATCTTCATAACGAAAGCAGTAAAATAATCCCCGCACTGTTGGGAGCAAGAGTAAGGCAACGAAACAGCGTCGAGAGAATCACCGGCAGATGGGCACTGATACTTGAAGAAAAGTACGACCCTGCAGTAGTGCTGCAACTGTGATAGATATTATCAGATGCATTGTGCCTTGCCAGCCCCTCGAGTCTCGAGACACAAACGAAAATCAACGAAATGAGAATTGCGAACTAGGCTGTGGCTGACTGAGGCACGCATCTCCAGCAGCAATCATTGGCGGGATAAATGTTTGTGGCTGCCAATGAGCAGTGTTGCTGAGCGTGATGGAACTGCATCCACGTTCTTAGACCTGTTAGACCTATTGCCAAGCTTGCTAAGGAGCTATTGCAGTGTTAGCCTCGTTTTCTACCGTTTGCAGGGGCTCTTGATTGGCGCCCTGGGCGCGAATTTATTCCGATCGGCGTCCAATTGGGTCGCAGCTAGAACGTTCATATGCAGCCCACGCTTAAATGATAACAGTCGATCAGGGAAAAGCTTGCATTGGAGGTCGGGGGGTACCGGCGAGGTGACATGGGATGAGGGATTCTTCAGGACATGTGACTGTTCCTGTATGCATACTATGCAAGTGCCGGTGATGGTTGGTAGCTCGTGGACGAATGATTGAATTTTGATTGCCGCCCTAGACTGCGATTCTATATATAACATTTACGTGCTCCACTCCTTGCTGCTTTTGGGTGAAGATTCAAGGTTGTATCAATACATGTAGTCAACATGCAAATACGTACGTACCTTGTAATTCCACAACCAACAGCTATAGAATGCACCACCAACACAGCTTTGCAGTCAATTGAATCCAGCCAGGCCGCTTTCACACGTCATATCCATATGACAACCAACAATGACTTAATGCCTATCATTATTATCCCGAAGCCAGGGTCCATGGAATAAGACGATGATTGTCAAGCTACTCGCTGCCCACTTGCCGATTTAAGCATAATGGCCGACGGGCGACCACAGATTAAAAAACAAAACGGAGATAAAAGTCCCCGGCCCCACATAAACGCTCTCCCAATCAGGAAGCCGGAGACTGTTCCGCTTACCTGACTGGGACGGGCCGCCAAGACGGCGAACAGCACTAGACTAGGTTAGACCGTATTTTCGCATCACAACAGCATCTCGATTAAAGATATGTACAGAGGGTGCACACTGCACATTCACTGTGATGGCAAGTGCATGTTTATTTCCCTGCCAGTTGGAATCGAAACGTGCCTGCAGTCACGGAAGAATATGCACCAGGATCAGAACTGTAGATCCGTCGATGCAAGACATGATCAATCATATCAACACGAAGTATTATTATCAGTCCCCCTAATAATACGAGCATCTGATGTCAACGCCAGACCCATTATTATATGGTCCGCCGAGTCGAATCGGTACCCGACCGTAAGTCGGGTTGATCCAAAGTACGGACGTACTCCGTGTTCCAGACTACCGGGCCGATGCCCATTTTCCAAATGGTACTTCGTAGCAAGCCGCAAAAACGAAAAAAAAAGAAGTCCATATGCAACGGCCGACCACCGAGGCAGCTCCGGGCTTGCAAGTCCAGACTCCCGCGCAGCGAGGACCGCGCAAAACGATCTCCTGCGGGCCGCGTCTCACCAGCACGCGTTAGTTCTTACTTTGCGGATCCCTGGGCATGCTTGTCTCCCACGGAGAACAGGGACGAGGATCCGGACAACGCTAGACCGGAACGGGCTTGCAAGGCAGACTAAAACAGACGGGCGGTGCTGGTTCAGGCTTAGCGGAGTGGAGATGTATCTCCACTAGGTGGTGGTGGGGCGCTACTAGCCCCGTTCCGTTGCTGTGGTGTCGATCGTCCCATAATTATGAGAATTGTGCGCGCCCCACTCGGCGGAGCGTTGTGATTCGATTCGCTAAAAATAAGAGCAACAAGCATCGCCGACGACCCATGGTTCGAGGACGGAGTACGCATCTATATTCGCGTCTCTCTGTTTGGTTTTTGCTGGTTCGCGTTAAGCAGTTTGATTTCACAATCACCTCAACGATCACATTATTGAACATTGGATGGTTGTTGTGATAGCCAGCATACTCCGTGGTAAGTAATAATACTACACAAGTATCTGTCATGCAGACCGTGATGTTGGGCCACCAGCGGCGTTTACCGGAGTATCACGAGTCAGTCACCGTTGGCGTGGTCCAGTCAATAATAACCCCCAGACAAACGGTTTGGATTATTGAATTTTCTATTTGAAAGATGTCCGTTTTAGGTTCGAACTCGAGTGTCCAGCAGCTCCGGCTACTAGCTAGTCATGCATCATGTACCTTTGACAGGACCTGTCTGCTCTTTGATGTGTTGGAAGTACATATTATTATGAGGCAGCAAAATAATAATAATAATAATAATAATATAGCAGCAATTGCACCAAACAGACACGTTCGATTGTTCCAAACGACGCAGCGTACAATTCTAGCCCGGGCCGGCAAGGTGCAACGCCTCAGACAGTCTTGGCCAACTGCCTGTGTTGGTAAGGCCCTGGCGCGTTTTTTGCCCCTGGCGCAGTGGCAGCGCTTCCTCGGTACGAATTGCGCTTAGTGTGTCCGACGGGCCCGGACTAGGGCCGCGCTAGTATATACTAGTGGACTGTGCTGCTTGTGCATTGCCGACTGTTTTTATTTTTTTCCCTCTCGTTTTCTTTTCCTTTTTTGTGTTCTTTCTAGCACCATATCCACAATTATTAGTATTCGGCCTTGACACACTTCGGACTGCCGGACAAGTCGGATGGCCGCAGCATGCGTGCTACAACAGCCAGTGTCCACACCGCATGGCAAGATTGGAGGCACTGAGAGAAACAGGATGTGATGCCTTGTTGCTGCGGTTGTCAAAGCGTCTGTCACGGCAGAGTTGGGCCGTCCTTCGCCGTCCTGCTAATTTAGTACGAGCCAGAACAGGCCCACGAGCTCGAATCCCAAGAATCGAGAGACTAGCGCGACTAGCACTCTTAGTGTCTGAGTCTCTCGCCCCGCACCCGCGCTGGACATGACATGATGCCGTCAGCTCAGATTTAGAAAAAAGTAGCGTCGTTTGTTTTTTAGTAGCGTTGGTTGTGCTAGCTGGTGACAGTGTGCCACCCCACCGGCCAGACCTCTGGGACGAAAAGCACGCTCTCGAGGCCCTTCTAAACTCTCCCTCTCCCGCCCTACTCTCTCCTTCTCCTCTTCCTCCTTCTCTCCCCATATCCTCCATCAACCAAACCAGCCCTAGGCAATCCGACTCTCTCGCCTTCCTTGCCTTGTTTGCCAATTGCGCCTTCCTGTCGATACCGTCATCGCCATCGTCATCATCATCGCACGCTTTTTGCTCCATTGCTGCTGGTGGCTCCGGACACTCAAGCCTATCCGCGCCTGCCTATCGAACGCCCTTGCGTAAACAGGGGCGATCTCAACCACTCTCCCTTATCAACCGGCCTTTTTTTTTACTGCCTTGATTGAATTTTCAGCTGCTCAAGCCGTCAATTCTCTTGTCAAGCGCTACAACTCTGACACAAAAAAATCTTCGGTCCGGGATCTATATACACTACGGAAACACAACGTCTCGGGATAGACACAGCATTCAATTCGATTCACTCCGATTTAATTATATTACTTCCCTCTTGTGACGCAACTACCAACTGCTGTAAGTTGTCCTGCCAGCCAAATTTGGTTGCTTGCCACCCGTCCCGCCATCGACCTCGTCCCAAAGGGGCCGTGTGTTGACATTCCATGTTTACCCTGCCCTTCTTCACAACCCCCTAGACTGGGGCATTCCCCGCTTCCCCCGACTCCCTTTCTCACTGGCCACCCTCTCTCATAACACCGTCATCCCCTATTGTCATTCGCTTCGTGGCTGGAAACTGATTTGGGATCATAGCGCAGACTACCGCTTTGTCGAACGAAGAAGCGACACAGAATACTGCAAGACCGCCACCCGTCGGTTCCTTCGTTGTAACTTGCTCTGGCAGCATAGCAAGTGATCATGTTGATTTAGTCCTTTTCGATTTAACTTCGCACACTGCCACCTTGGTCGGCGACCATCATTGATCCACACCCGTCGTTTGAGAGGCGACTTCACTATACACCCAAGCATGGAACAAACACAACAAAACGTTGCCCCGTTGAACATCATCAAGGGAAAGGCGCGTCCGCCAATTCCTCAATTAAACTTTTCGTCCATCAACCGGACAGCGAGCACAAAACGAAAACACGAAGACCGTATAACACCGCCGCTGACGCCGCACAGCTCCAGAGAAAACATGGCGGAACGAATCGAAAACGACCGCCCTATTTTCCACAACTACCTTCGTGCATTCTACCCATTTCACCCTTCCAGTGTGGTATCGCCATCAACCGTCACACTTCCCCTCAACCAGGGCGAGATCATCCTCGTGCACTCGGTCCATATCAACGGCTGGGCAGATGGAACCCTTTTGGAGACTGGAGAGCGAGGATGGCTGCCTACAAACTACTGCGAGGCTTATGATCATTTACCAATGCGTCCGCTCCTGAAAGCCCTCACGGATTTCTGGGATATCATCCGCGGAGGATGCGGTACCTCGCTCCGTGATTTTGGAAACCAAGACTTGATGAGGGGTCTAATTGCTGGAGTTCGCTTTCTTTTGGTTAGTCATTCTTTTTGTCTCATCTCGTTTAATACTGACTGGCTTTATAGGAAAAATCAGAATGTCTTACACGAGACTCAACCCTAGTCCAACGATACGATGGACTCCGCCGAAACCGCAAGGCTCTGCTCGCTGATCTGTCGTCCCTAGTCAAGTCCGCCAAGCGACTACAAGAATTGGCCAACGGCAACCCGCGTGATGAGGATGTGGAACAGGTACTCGATGAAATGCTTCTCAAGTCCTTCAAGATCGTCACACGAGGCGTCAAGTTCCTCGACACGTGGAACGAACACGTTGGCCTGACGAGAGCTATCCTGGACCTGGAGCCCCAAGTTCTGGATGACTACGACACTCCCATGCTCACTCCACCAACCGACACATTCTCTATCCCTAGCCGGACGGCCGAGTCATCGCCAGAGCGAAGCTGGACTCGCCAGAATACAAGCCGAGCTTCGACTTACGCAGACATGTCGCCACGTCCGCCCAGTATGATGGGAGGACAAGGGAAGCGGATTTCAGTCTCCCACCGGGTGTCTTACTCCGGGGGGCCTGTTAGCCACAAGAATCCCGACCTTGCTTCCGAACGACTTGTATCGTCATACGATGCCTTTTTGGGAGTTCTTGGGTCTTTCATTGGCTTACATTTGCAGTCTCGCTCTTCAACTGAATTGATCCTGACAACACAGCAAGCCGTTCAGTCGTGCCATGTTTTGCTCTCTGTTGTTGAGTCGATATGGATGCACGATATGAGACGGTCCTTTGAACTCGAACAAGCAAAGGACACAATGTACGAGCTCCTGAACGAACTAGTGTCTGCTGCACGAGAAGCCTTTAGACCGAATTCCTCGGATGACGAAGTTGTCTTCATGCCTGATGAGGGGAAACGACTGGTCGATGCTGCAACCGATTGTGTTCGTGGTGCTGGAAGTTGTCTCGCAAAGTCCTTGGGTGTGTTGGAGCACATTGGCGATTTCGAAATGGAACCCACCCACAATGAACTGCCACCAGATTCTGAATTCTTGAACATGACACCTCAGCCAGCACCAGAATATATGGACACTGTCCCCGAACTTAAACAACCATCCCTGCGCCTCCTTCCACCTCCTATCTCCATTCCGGACAACGATCTAAGTCCGGCCACCCCTGCTCTCACCGACGGAACTACACCGTCCTCGATGCTCTCGCGCTCCGGCTTGCATAGCCCTAAACTCAGTGCCGACATGACCTCATCCACTCCTCTGATTGCCAGTGGCGTAAGCCCATCAGACCAGTCTTATCAGGACCACTGTAACCTGGATGACTCTCAACACCTTTCCCGCTACGAGACAAGAGGTACAACAAGTACCGGAAGCTCCTTTACCTACCAAAGCAATGTTCGTGACTCAGAAATGAGCGGCGTTTCACAAACCTCAACCCGTGCAACATCCCCAGATATCAATGGCCCCAACACCATTACACCGTCCCTTAAAGAAAGTCTCAGCTATTCCACCTTGGCTGAGGAAAGTGACGAAACCGAAACGAATATTCTCGAGAAAACGTTTGCCCATGAACTCATGTTCAAGGATGGTCAAGTTGTCGGTGGTAGCATTCGAGCCTTGATCGAAAAGCTCACTGCCCATCAATCAGCTCCAGATGCCTTGTTTGTATCAACTTTCTATCTTACTTTCCGTCTGTTTGCATCTCCACTCGAGTTCGCGGAAGCTCTTGTTGAACGATATGACTACATTGGAGACACCACCCATGCGGCAGGCCCAGTGCGACTGCGAGTATACAATGTGTTCAAAGGATGGCTTGAGTCTCACTGGCGACATGACTGCGACAACGCTGCGCTTCCATTTATCATCAATTTCTCAAAGAATCAACTGATGGAGACATTGCCAAATGCTGGAAAACGTCTCGTGGAGCTCACGGACAAGGTTTCCACCTTGCATGGTCCTGTTGCCCCACGTCTTGTCTCATCAATGGGCAAGACTAACACATCGATCGCCCAATATGTTCCTCCGGACACGCCGCTGCCAGCTCCTGTCATCGGCAAGAGCCAGCTTAATCTTTTGAAGCAGTGGAAGAGTGGCAGTACCAGTGTTGGAATCCTTGACTTTGATCCTCTGGAGTTGGCTAGACAGATCACTATCAAAGAGTCGAGAATCTTCTGCTCTATCCTGCCCGAAGAGCTGTTGGCGACGGAATGGATGAAGAAGTCTGGTTCGCTGGCTGTCAACGTGCGGGCCATGTCTACACTTTCCACCGACCTGGCTAATCTTGTCGCCGACTCCATTCTCCAGATGGAAGAGCCCAAGAAAAGAGCCCAAGTCATCAAACAATGGGTGAAGATTGCCAACAAATGCCTTGAGCTGAACAATTACGACTCCTTGATGGCTGTCATCTGTTCATTGAACTCGTCCACCATTGTCCGCTTGAAGCGAACTTGGGAGCTAGTTTCCCAAAAGACCAAAACCGTTCTCGAGTCTCTCAAAGAAGTTGTCGATGTGTCGAGGAACTACGCCGTCCTTCGCCAGCGCCTTCAGACCTGCGCCCCTCCTACTCTCCCCTTTGTCGGTGTTTACTTGACCGACTTGACCTTTGTGGACCACGGCAACCCTGCCGAGCGAAACCTCCCAGACAGTGGCCTGGCCGTCATCAACTACGACAAGCACGTGAAGACAGCCAAGATTATCAGCGAACTCCAACGCTTTCAGATCCCGTACCGACTTACTGAAGTTCCCGAACTACAAGCCTGGATGCAAGACCAGTTTGTCCGTGTACGCTCGAACGGCGAAAAGAGCTTCCAGAACTATTACCGCCGTTCCCTTGTGCTTGAGCCTAGAGAAGCGCCGCGAGGCATCCCCGACTCAGCAGCACCGATCAACACTCGAGAACCTGTCAAGGACAAGTTTGATTTCCTTTCATGGGCTTCTAGCTCTAAAGCAAAATCCGTCATGACGACTAGCTAAAGCGAATATTTTGGCTGCACATATTTACTCTTAACACATTTATGATTTACGAGGCGGGATTTTATTTAACCGGCGTCATATCTTTGGCTATCTTTTGAAAACTTGTTGTCTTGTTTTAATATCTGTGTTGTTGTTTTTTTTTTTGCATCATACCCTGTTTGCTTGTTCTGTGTTCTATTTTTCTGGGTGGATAACTTTGAGCCTTGTGTACTCTTATGGAAAATTTGGTTTGGGAATGCGGTTGCAAAAAATAAAAGGGAGTTTTTTGTTTCATTCAACCAAAAAGAACAAGGCGCGTTCTGGTCTGGTACACATCACAAAAAAATGTATTATTAACAGACGCATCCATTTGCCTCGCGGCAAAAGTACTTTTTATCTTTTATCTATTTGGGTTGAGTTGGGGGGATATAATTTAGTCAATTGCAAAAAATAAAAGATATTAACACATAGCATGTTTTCTTGTCTTTTTACGTAGTGAGTAGGACCTATAGTATTGATGATGAAGGTTCGTGTGACATCTGGAATGAATTGACTTGACTCGGACATTTATCTTCTGGTATGTTGACAGCTAAACAAGCGTTGGGACCTGAAGGCTGGAGCATTCCATTTCACGAAAGTCCTTGTTTACTCAGTGGACACTGGATTGTTGCTATGGAAGAACTGCTGAGAATGTTCATGATGTCATATTTCCATCTAACCAAATACGTACGTAGTATCCAAAATGTCTATACAAAAAAGGTAATTCAAAAGATATAAATAGAATACACAACTAGGCAGGTGACCCAGCAGTCCACTTTTTAAACGCGTCGACAAAGCTGGGTTCCTTTTGGGTAAAAGTATTATATGGAAACGAAGCATCCGCGATGGGAATCATGGATGGCCGGCCGTGGGCGCACTGGAACGGAAACGCACAGCGCGCAAGACGCATGATGAGATTCTGGCATTCGTCGCGCGACAAGATGTCATTGAACATGATGGAGCTTCGGCACGCGCGTGAATTGAGTAGGTCGATGATTGTCTCCGGGCATCTGGCAATCAGATCAAGCCAAGGAAATGAAGGTGATGAATTTGTGGATGCAGTAGTCTGGGACGAGCGGATGGGAGGAATTCTCTCGCCGGCTCGGTTCCATGTTTCTTTTCGGAGTAGGTCGGCCAGCAGGGTTGGCTCTAGCCTGCATCTTTCTGCAATTCCGATGGGAAGTGTGTCTACCAAAAGCGATGGTTTCTCTCTGGCTGTCTTGACGATTTGGTAATGGCATCCCCAAGAGGCAAAGAACCTCGAGTACGCAGAAAAAACCTGGGTTTCCTGCTCTTCAATGTCAACCCGCAAGGGCGTAGAAAACTCGTATATACGGATAGACGACTTTTGGGTAGCACCATCTTGGGACTTTTCTACCGTAAACATTTCAGAGAATAGCTGTTCCAAACGACATCTTTCGTCTGCCGCATGTTGATCGACAAGTACCAAAGTATTTTGACGGTTACTTTCAGTACCATGTTTTTCGTCCACCGCAATCCTAATGAGGATGAATTTGTGGTCAACCTGACCCAAAACGCATGCCTTTGCGAGACCGCTCTTGGAAAGTTTATTGCTGCCTCTGCCCATGTCCTTTTCGTGGCTAATGTCTCGCAAGAAATGATTTGCAGCTCGATGTTTGTCATGAGATACACAGTCGGTCGACAAGATTGGAGTCTCTGGGCGCGGAAACACGGGATTTACCCAGTCACGCATGATAGAGTCCAACCAAACTGATCGCTCTCGAGCTGGGGCTGATTTTGGACGAATGGCTATATTTTGGAGGCGAGTACTCGTTAAGCCTGTCGAACGAGGGCGACTGCATTGCTGGACTTTTGGTAAGCATTGTCCGGTTCGCGAGTTAACTAGTACTGTATTGTTTGTATCGGGCTCAGTCCATGAAATGATACTGTCTCCAGTTTGATTGAATGACTTGAAGTCTAATTCGTTTTGTCGATTCCCACTTTGCAATGTACCACGAGAAGAGGTACACGGGAAATGAGACGCGTTTACGTCCACAGGATTCATCTCTGAAGGAGCCTTTACCACACTGGTGCTCGCAGTTCTAGACTGATTGCCAAACAAATCACCGTACGCCTGAGCGTCTGCCGATTTGACTCTGGACCAACTGCTAAAGCTCCTGGATTCTTTTGTGGCCTGCTTCTTTGAGGCCGACGTTGAACTTTCAATAGGTGGCTGCGAGCGCCTTTTCTTTCGTGGTCGATAGTGATGCTGCTGTAAGAACTGACAAAACATAGCATCCAGCACGTTGACAAGGTGCTGCAGAGTGCGATCTGACTCAATCGCTCTTTCATCATGTTCTGGTATTTTCCAAGAAGCACTGGCTCCGATCCGTATATAAAACATGGGCCATTGCGTGCCTACTCTTGACGCACTTTTTAATGACACATCATTGCTTTCCACCTCGGGGAGTTCGTTGGCTGCATTGCTCGAGCCAAAATTAGAGGCGGCAAAAACTTGGTTGACTTTGTTATATAGAATGTTTGCGCTGCTATGTGTAGTGAACAAAGGATCATTTCCAATTGAGATGAACTGGTTTAGCCTGGTAGGGCTAGGGGAGAGCGAGACGTATGCCTCAATAGACAAATCCGGAGTATTTGCAGACATGTTGACCCATTGCCCCGTTCTGCCGGATGCTACCAGGCCTGATTGAACAAGAATCATCTGTAGACGGGTGGTATTCAATGATGATATTTCCGAACCTGCCGGTATACGGATGTTCATTATTCGAGTTTTCTCGCTATCGGAAATGCGTAGTTTTTGCAGACGCTCGTTAGGCAAAACGATTGCCACTAGCATTCTTTTCAATTCGTCCCACTCCTTATCAAGATCCTCTCGTCTCTGAAGAGTCGACGCGCGGTATTTGAGACGGACGGGCATATTCCCGAACAAGTTATTCACAGTGATTTTGGTACCATGGTTTCCACTGATAGTCTGATGCGAGGGAGCAGGGATTAATCGAGAGATAACTTCGGAGTGGTGAAAGGAAATAGTGTTGGCTCGAGACTGCCCATGATGTCGCGAAGTTATTGTCAGGAGAGACATGGAGGCCAGTGCTGCCAGGAATAGCCCTTTGCAGCCGTATGCTGACTGTCGACCAGCCTTGGATGTATCTTAACGGCTATCAGCAGTGTTCAAGAGAGACAGCAACAAAACTTACTATGTGCTTGGGCCAGTCCACTACCATCTTCAAACTCGGTCGGTGGGATGCCATAGCCGTCGTCTTCCACGATGAGACCGCCTCTTCTGAAGTCGACAATGATGGTGATGGACTGGGCATCGGCGTCTAATGCGTTCTTCACCAATTCCAATGCAACCTCATTTAGATGCGTAATTCGCACAGACGAGCGGATCTTGGCTGCAACTTCCGGCGGCAGCGGCCTGATCGGCATATCACTGTACGACATGGCGCTCATACAGTCCTTGTTCGTGCCACAGGGTCACATTGGTTCCGCAATGTCTGAATGCAATGGGCGTGAACCTATGCTGAGTCACTCAGGGTTGCCCTAGGTATTGGTCATCCTGAGGGAGGGAATAGATGGATATCAGATGTACTCCTTCACTACAGTAGCCTGATGTTGTGGTAGGAGCGAGCTTGCTGTCGATCAGCAAAGAGCGAGCCTAAAATGGCATGATAATCATAATTGTCTATCCGTTGCCTTACTCGCCTGGAGGAGGTTGAACTTGGCTAGTGAGGCTTGTGGCACCTCGTGGTACCTCCAAGAAACTAAGTGGAGCTGCCAGATCGAATCGACCAAACGTCCGAGCGGGCCAGTTGATGTTGGGTACGGAGTCCAGAGGTTTGAGATCGTAGTTTAGCAGATTCTGACACCATAGACCTCTGTGTGTTTCAAGTGTCTGATGTAAAACGATGAGACGCGGCTAAGAGGCAAAGATGTTTCTCGGGCAAGTGCAGGCACTGATCTGCGGCGCCTCAGGCAGGCAGGGGTGGGCGGCGGCCCACTAGCGGCATAGCTAGGCAGGTGCTAAACATAACCCGGACTTGGGGAACCAACAGCCCAACTAATCTCCGTACTACCGTCATCCCCTACGACCTCAAAACTACCCTGTACAGCCTCAACGGTCTTTTACTAGCTGTCCCTCACGACGATAATTTTCTCCCACGGCGATAACGGATCTGTCACTCCCTCCGGCGCAGTCCGCCAGCACCAACCGACTAGTCACTCGTTGTCGCAACCAAACATCTCCAAACCCACCTTACCCAAAAACACGCTACTATCGCAAATCACTCCTAGCAAAAGCAGGCAATCTACTCGACCCAAAAATCACATAGTGAAAGGACCTCTGTGGAGAATGGCCATGGCCGAAACTTCGAACCCCAGTGGTGAGTGCATCAACGCAGGCTGAACGCAGCAGTAACTGACATGTACGTGGAAAGATCGCCATAGTCGCCGCAAGCCATTCACCAGTTGGATGAAACGTTTAACCAACCGGAAACACTCATCGTCAGATTCTCCTTCAAGCAGAACGACCGGAAAACTGAGCAGCAAGGGCAAGAGACAACAGAATGGAGTCAAGAACAACCCGTATCCGCTGTCAGGCAACCCTGGACGACTTGGGTCGGCGCATAGCTACAATGACACTGTCTCATACACCGAGTCGAGTATGCAGAACCACGAGCAAAGGTCAAGTCAACAGTCGCTCCGCATCTCCGTTTCCGAGCACAATATTCTGGGGAACAGCGCTAAGTCGACTGCTCCTACGCTGTCCACCAACGGCGACACCACACGTTCCGAGACCGGCTACTCGAAGGCTGGCACAATGGCAACAGGCCATGGCGGGGTGACAGGAGGAGGAGAGGGGAGCACGTTCTCATCGCCTGCTCCGTCGGTGCGCTCGTTGACCACAACCTTGACAACCGTACAGTCTACCGCACCCTCGACTCAAATATATGGAGTTTACAACAACCAGGCGCACAATGGATCGAGCGTCCCGCACGTGAATTCGTCGCAAAACAACAGCGCCAACCAACAAGTTCATTTTTCTCACCAATTCCCACCCTCCCCTGCGTCTGCTGTGCCGCCGCATCTGGCTCCCAATGGCCTCCCAACTACATACAGTTCGGCAACAGCTAATAGCCTTCTCACCGACAATGCGTCCATACTCACTCTCGCCTCCTCCTCAAAACGCCGGCGCAGAAACTCTCTCGACACCAACGCCTCAGTGCGAGCACTGGCGCCATCGTCCGTTTTCGGTGGCAGCCGTGAGAGTCTACCGCTGAGCGTGCTTAGCGCCAACGTTGGCGAAGCATCCAACGCCTCAGTCTCCAATGTTCCCGGTGTGCTCGGCCGTCAAAGCCTCGGAGGACTGGCTAGCGCAGAGCGAATAAGCGTCTATTCGTCTTCTGGCGCTGCTCCGCTTATTGCTGGCGGTGATCGAGGCAGTCTGATAGCTAGCAAGCAAGGCGACAACGGCAGCATCCGCAGTGGCATACACAGTCATACGCGAAATGATAGCACTACCGGCAGCACTACAGGGATCACGCCGCCTACAAGTGCATTCCCTACCAGCAACAACAACAACAACACCACTACCGCCACAACTACAACTACAACCACCCCCACGGGCTCAATTGCGATGCCAGGTCGAATCAGCCGCCGCAGCTCCACATGGGGCGAGATATCTGGCGAGGGCGAAGAAGACGCTCCTCCGCAAACCGAGCAACAGGGGGATGATAACAAGACAGAGGGCCACACGACCTCTTCGTCTTCCAAGGAAATCCTATCCTCAGAGGGGAAAGAAAATGAAAAGGGCTTAACTGGGTTTGTGTGAATGTGAATGCTTTTTTTGTATGTTATGTTTATGTTTCAATGCGGGCTAATGGAGCGATGTCTCTTTCTTTTTTTTTTTTTTTTCCTTTTCAGTTGCATTATGGATTATGGCAGTGGACGGATGGATGGATAAACGGTAGGACAGAGTCAAGGCGAATCGAGGAAAAATTTACTGGAGCATTGAACTATTGTCTAAAAGTAAAGTAATACAGTGCATGTCATCTGGAGTCTACATACTAGACCGACCCTTTTGACTAAATCAACCAAAGGAAAAAACTTGAAGCGTGAGCAAAGCAGTGACTCTTTGGAGAGGTTTTTCGCATGGGATCAAGCCGTCTAATTATACATGTATTGGTGATATTTTTGGTACATTGCACCCAATCCTTGACGCATTCAAGCTTTGGAAGACGCTGGCGCGCTTTTTGACGAAAAGCTACACTGAATAAATCTTTGATACATGTATTACATATGTAGACTAGACCTGTACCTCTTGAGATTATAATATTGATTATGTATTAGTATGTTTAAAAACCCCCCTTGATCAACGGAACAATCTCCTCCTGCGTCCCCAACCCGGCCATTCTCGACCTATTCTTCAAAACGCCAAACATGACCTTCAAATCCTTCAGATCATCCGGCACATTCTCTCTCCCTCCCAGACACCCCTTTGCCGCCAAATCCCCGAGTCGATCACTGCCCCTAGTCGTACAAAGTGTCTGAAAAAGCCCGCCAGTACTCGCCGAAATCCCATTACTAACCAGCGCAAGACCGCCAGCAATAATGAAGAGAGCAGAAATAAAAAGGGCTAGAAAGTATGGCACGATCAGACGCGTCTGGTCGCTAAAAGAATACACGTTCACGCCGGTGGACTGTGTGACGTTGGTGCGGATTGTAGTCTGGTTGAGAGAGAGCATCGATATGGTGATGTTTTGTAAAAGGTTTTGCATTATCGTGGCACTAATATCAAAAACCGGCGCGGTTGCTGGGCCTCCAGAGTACAGGTTGGAGAGTTCTATAATTGTATTCGCGGGTTGTCGAGCATGCAGAACTGAAAAGTTTAGTACACTCTTCTAGAACTATTCTTCCGTGGCAAAACTCACTTAAGCGATCTATATACCCTGAAAATGCATCAACAATGGTATCCTGAATCGCTGCAATGTTCATTCTCCTGTTGATATCTGTTATATTTCCGCCCTCCAGGCTGACCGAAGAAGAATTGACCAAAAAGGTAGGCCCGCCATCGACAGGCTGCAGGCCGTAATCGTCGTAGAAATGCGAGGCATTCAACTTGTTAATCTGCTGGACGTTTGTCGTCGTGACGGTTTGTTCGCCGTTCAGATATCTGATGTGAAACGAATAGAGAGCTTCGTAAGCGGTGCAACTCAAATTTTGATAACCAGAGTTGGCGCCGCTTGACCACTGTAATTCGAAAATGAATTGCCAGGATGGATATGTCAGGGCGTTCTTGTTCTGCGAAGCGAGATAGACGTATTCGAATGCGTCGTACTGTGGATATGTGCCATTGACCCAACTCGCGAGATGTGGTGAAACAGTATTGTTGCATTGAAAACTAGGCCCTGAAATATCGATGGAATATGAGCAGTTCTGTCCACATGGGGATGGCGATGTGATGTAGCTTCCAGCCAGAATCGCCTGTCTGGCGACTCTGGAAGCTTTATTGCTGGGAGACCTGCGACAATTAGATCCATTTTTATCATTTGAGAGAGAAGACATACCCATAATTCCCCAGATTGTCCGACGCCCAGAGTGCATTCGCTAACATCCCTTGATATGTATTATTCCCTATAAAACCCGGGTCGATTATAGGCACCAACTGCTCCGAAACGGTGGTAAACATCCTCGATTCCACGGTCAACGCACCCGGCGGGAAGATCATGGCGATGGGCAGACACCAAAACACAAGCGCACAGAGAAAAGGAATCGGGGTGCGCGAAATGAGACTGACGCAGCCCAGCTGGAGCGGATTCCCCAGTATCGACAACAGTCTATCCAGATCGGACAGTCTCATCGGCTTGTGACGTAGGATTTTCCAGACGATTTGAATGAATGAAATACCCAGCGAGGCGGCCAGAAACATGCGGAATCCATTGACGAAAACGAGGGACAGAGCAGTGACATAGGGCTGGTCGATGGTTTGGTCGACGCGGCGTTCATTGAGCCAGCGACACAGGCCGAGATGGGCAGTGGCCAGCGTCACAGCTGAAGAGTCAGTCGAATATAAAACATATTGTAAAAAAAAAAGATCTTACCCATTAAAAAACAGGTAATAATCGCGCCTGGCGTGACCCATCCGATGGTCCAGCGAGTCGAGATATGCTCCTCTGTTTCTGTGGGTAAATCCACCGGAGCATCTCTCTTTTCGAGCTGTTCATTTTTCAAGTCGAAATCCACATCAAAGACCTCTAGCTGGTCTGCTAGAGCGTACAGATGGGAGGCCATGCTAGACTCGTGGTACTACGAACGACTGAGCAGATCAATGGCTGTTTATGAAGTGTTTATCGCGGCTGGACTAACATGCATGCAAGGGTATACAAACAAAGAAAGATACAAAGTCCAATCGGAGACCCGGATGTACTACCGAATCGAGTAGCTTGCATAAACCCCTCAATAGTCCGTAACATCGTGCATGTAGTAACGTACTTTTAATTAGCAGCTCAGTGGCTGTGTAATTAGTGGAATGAGGACATGTGCAAACTGAGCTCGCAAATGAGGATAGGACAATTCCGCAGTATCGAGTGTGACAGTGGGTTACAAGGTCACATACCAGTTTGCAACTAAAAACACTCATCCTCAGATCCAGAACATCGGATTAAGATCTGCCTTAGCTATGGTGCAGAACGAGACAGCGACCTCCGTCCAGAATGGCCACAATCCTGCAGTTTTCTTTACAGTATCAGCAATGAAATAATCAGGTGAAAAGGTAAAATAAAGTAAATGCGTAAAATCGACGTCTACCTCCCAACCAACACTAAACACCCACCACCAGTTGACCCCAGAACCCCCGAGGAATAATTACATATAGAAACAAAAAAACATCATTAACGGCATCAATATCCACATCTATGTAACAAAAAAACGTGTGCAGCAAAAGTATGTCATTTATGATAAATTCCAAAGCCGACAATCGTTTATCTTTTTTTTTGGTTTCATTTTTCTTCAAGTTTTTATTTTATTTTTCAAAACAATCAGGCTGTGCCGACACCGATCTTGGAGTTGGTGGTTTGACGTTCGCCGTCCGTCTTCTGGTTGGCCAAGAACTTCTTGAACATCTGTGCAATGTCGTTTTCGCTCTTGTGCTCTTCGGCCGAGTCTTCGGCGCCGTTCTTTTCGGTGATCAGATTCTTCAACCACTTGTTTTCAAGCTCAAGCTGCGAGACACGGGCCTCCAGCTTGTTGTTCTTCTCGTTGGCCTCCTTGACGGAGAGTTCGAGGGCTTGTTCGCGCTGCTTCTTCTTGACACGGAACCGGGCACTGGCAGCTGTGTTTCGTCGACGCTTGTCCTCTTCCGCGGCCGCGCGAGCCGGCTCGTTGGGGCTCTTGGAGTCCTGGGATGCCTTGCGCTTGCCTCCTGTCTGGACTGACGTGGGGGTAGATACGGTGGACTTTGGTGCAGCCTGCTTCTCAACAGGGTTGCTTTTGAATGTCGAGTGGTCGACATTTGGGAGCACTGGGAATGTCGTGGTCATCGGCATGTTGTTCGACGCAGAGGCAAAGTCGGTAGAATATTCGGGGATATTGCTCAGGTCTGAAATGGAAAGCATGGTCAGCAAACTGCCTCGTTCATGCGCTGGATATTGCACGTCTCATGTTCGCCAAACGTCATAACTGGAATAACAGGACAAAATGGCATGATGCAGTTTGACTCAAGAGAAAGGGGAAGTCGTGGATATTGACCGCCACGTGAGCCCATCCCCCGCAACCACCACTGGGACGAGGTATTCAGGGTCACGTGAGATGTCGTGATATCCATTCTTAATGACGGCACAAAAAAAGCCAATAAGACCAACGCCAAGACCCAAGCCCGGTAACGCCAGGGTTGTAGTACCTGGCGAATGGCTTGCGTATAGGGTTTGTGCAAAATCTTTGATGTGTAGTGGGTGCAAAGCCACAAGACATCCAGGGTATCAAGTCTCAAGAGGGCCAAGCGATGTAGGGTGAACAATAAAAGGTAGAGGGACACATTGGAGGACGGTTTAAAAAATAACACACCCTCAATGCGTTCAAAAACAAGATACATGTCCTCGAAAAGCAGGGGATAAAACATCGTGCATAAAGCAATGCGACGACATGGCTTCTCGCTTCACAAGTATGCCAACAAAATATACGATAGAAAAAAAAACATATGTTGCAACTGTGCAGTAGTCAGACGTACCACTCAAAAGATCCATGTAGTTCATATCAGTTTGGTTATCCTGCTGCTTTTTGTCATGGGCCTTGTCGTCCTCGGCGGGGTCGTATGAGAGGGGCATGCTCATGTCGCCAAAGTGACCAAAGTCGAGAAACTCGGTGTTGGTGAAGAGCTCGAGTTCGGCATCGATGTTGAACGAGTCATTCTGTTGCTGCAGCAGCGACTGGTCGTAGGGCGATGGGATCGTGTTGAGGTCCTCGAGGTATTGGGCGAAGTTAGGGGCCCTGCGGCCACCGTAGCCCGACATGATGGGCGAGATATGACCAATTTCCTTTTCTTTTGTTCTTTTTTCAATATGTTCCAAGCAATGTACGGTCCAACCGACAATCGATGAGGATGGATCGAGAAATGTTCGCTTCAGCCGCGGTGAAGGGCGTTTTTCCTTTTCGGCTTTTTGAGTTCCGTGTGCGGGACGAACCCGGTAGCGACGCCCGGGTCGACAACTATACAGCGAGATTGATGGCAGCGAGACCAGGGTCGTGATGTCGTCTGGCGAGAAATTCGAGGTGTTGTTAGGGAGGAGAGGGGAGTTGAAGACGGAGGGCGGGAGCGAGGAAATGAACGAATGGGTCACGGTCGGGTGGGAAAGGCGAGCCGTGTCGGGACTTGTCAGTCGCGATCGGGAAACGTGGTGGGGACCGGCTGCAGGCCATTTTGGCATTTTGGCATTTAAGCGTGCAGCCCGCTACGACGAACCGAGCCCGTGGCTAATTAGTACGTAATTACGAGTGTTAACAATTTTGTTACTACATAATATAGAACAATCTTTTATTCTCATTGCCTATACAGCATACAGTATACAGCATACAGCATACAGCAATGTGTGTCTGGCAGAAGAGTTTGAATAACAAGGAAAAAACCGGCATTGCCACCGTGAAAGCAGCATGACCGCACGCGCCGATGTTCGGAGCCAGGCTTTTGCAATTAATCAGCCGTACCCCGCTTTGCCTGTTTTGGCTGTTTGCGGTGTTTGTTCGCCTTGGCTCGTATTCTGGCTGGGCGTGCGCTTTCCGCGGCTAAGCATTGGAGATTTCTGATTATTATTTGCTATGACTATTATAGGTTACAGCATTTTGCCAACTGCTACTGTGCCTGCTACCCCGCTGTAAGCTGTCTTCTTATTTGTGTGCTCCTGATGTCGTGATTGCTCTGCACGGAATACCCCCTACTTCAATGGCTGAGAATCAGGCAGAGCAACAGCCCGAATCACAAAACGCTTTTCTTAATAGACCGCCCTCAGCGCCGATAAATTGTCACGAGGCGCTCGTGAAATCGCGGGTGCCCATTGCGTGAGACTATACAGAGCACGAGACGGGCAGTTGTGGTGTTGACCTTGATTCGAGGATGGAACCGAGTACATGTCAATATGCCATAGGTAGAGAAATAAGAGAATTTGCTTGAGAACTATTTATGTCTATATTTCGATATTATATTGAATAATAATACATATTTAAGACTGCTTGACTCGCCAAAGCTAAGACCAGGCTTATCTCCACGTGACCTTATCGCATCTGTATCACTGTTTATCCAAGCGCGTCGTCGCGGCTCACCACATGAAAACAATGCTCGCACGATAATGACGACCAGCTAACCAAACCCCGGCATTGACAGCCTTCGGATTATTGTCGTGACTGCAAAAAAAAATGGCAAAGACAAAATCTGTCCGCGCCCCGACCACGTCGAGTCTCCCCTACGATCTCCGCATTCCGAGCAGTACCGCCTCGCTCGTGAGAACACTGGGGAAGCTATCTCGACAATCCCTGCTCGATCTCGTTTTACTCTGGCTTTCAAAACCCAATGTGCATCGCTTCCCGCCTTTTCTTACAAAAGATTTACCGGCCAACAATGATGATAATGAGGATGAAACAAGCCCTTACCCCGCGGCACACAGCGTTGAAGATGTCCGACTCTCGTACGAAGAACTACAAGGGCGCAAGGGGGGTAAACGAGAAGTAGTCGACAGGATCCTAGAAGGCGACTGGCGCCATGGCATTACCTTGGGCCAGCTCGCAATGGCCGATATTCGATATCTGGAAGACCACCCTGCCGCCCAGAAATGGACTGCGTTTCGCCTCGTGCCTGCAGACAAGAAACAACAACAACAGCAAGACAGCAAGACAGCCGAATCGACAGATTTGTCCGCGTGTCTGCCGCGTCTGCACGCGGCCACTTTCCTATCGAATCTACAGCGCGAAATCTCGCCTCTGGTCAAGGCGCACTACCACCTGGCCAAATCCAACTCGTTTCCGGTGACGTTTCTTCGGATTTTTGTTACTGACTCGCCGTATCAATACCCGCGCCACAATCCAGCAGTATACCTGGACTCGTCGAGAATTATTTACATTGCATTTCCAGACAGCAGTCCCTTTATATATACCTCTGCAACCGCTCCTACAACTGGAAGCGCCGCCGCACCGGTCGGCACGGATTCTCGCGCACTGCGAAGCATCGTGCGGAATGCCATTGCCAGAGCGCTCTCAAAGCAACACGAGCGGTATGAGCTAGAGGCCACGTCCCTGACAGCCAAGAGCCTCGCCACGCTCTTCGCGCTCCGCGGCCCGGGACGGACGAACAACGCAAACGGCGCTTTTAGCATCTTTGCCGACGCTGTGGTTGAAGGAACGCCGATTGATCCCCGGCGGCCTGGCTCGGTCTCACCAGACGAATATTCGGCAGGGAATGGAGATGATACGAATCCTACAGACGAAAAAACAGAAACAGAAGAAGAACCAAAGCGAAAACCCCTCCTAGGCCGCGACTCCAACGACTCCCCCGCCACCAAGAAACGAAAACTAATCGTCTCATCACGGTTCGGCTCCTCTGGCACCGTTGCTTGCCCAGCCGCTCTTGACCGGCTAGACGCGCGGCTGCTGGATCGCCTCGATGATGACGACGAGCCTGACAGCGATAATGACCTCGAGGTCGAAGGGTTTCTAGAGAGCGGCGAATATGCCATGGGCCTTAGCCTGACGGGCACCAATGTCATTGCGGGTCTTCGCAAGTTGGCAGAGTTGGGTATGGTTGATCCTGGTCGAATGCCGTCTTGGATGACCGGCGAGGAGGGTGTTAGTTCGATAGTGGCACGACGGGGGGAGAGGGTTGTTCCTGAGAGGAGAAGGGGATAATATTACAGCTTTTTCTTTTCTTTTTTTTTTTGGTTACTGGCGTTATTCTTTTCTTTTCTCTTTGCAAGGGTTATTTGGGTTGGAATTGGAATTGTATTGTAAAGATACCCATTGCCGTCATGGCAAATTCGAAATTGATCACATGAAAGAAAACGACCAAGTAGTAAAAGGGTATCTAGTGCATCAGACTATAAACGCCGTGACTATCCCCGAGAATCCTGCACGCAGGGATAGCCAAAAGGAAAGAATTAAACTACTAGTAAGGATAGTATCTCGAACGGTACCGTCTACGACCCAAATGACGATCAACCCAGAACTGATGATAAGTCGAATAGTCGCGCTGGCCAGACAAGCCAACCTCTGCGGCCACATTGACATAGCCGTCTTCACCAATAGTGCCGGCGGTTTGTAGGAGGGACTCGGCGTCAAAGTCGCCCGCGTCGGTGAGCCATTCAGAGCGACTGTATACTTTAGTTAGTATGCATCAAAAAAAAAAAAAAATAAAAAAAAAAGGAAAGAAATCTGACGTACCAATAAACACACTGCACTTTACTCTTTCCCGAAGTGGCAGCCCATTGGCTAAAGCAAGTCTTGTGTATGTTGTTCCCGCAGGCTGCCTTGCACCAGACAATCTGCTCGTTCTGTGCGTCAAACTCCATAAAGCAAATCGGACAGTCGCCCTCGATTGGTTTGCGGTTTCCTGGGTTATCTGTTTCAACAGAACCACTGCCAGCAGGCTTTATAGGGGGCGCATTTTCAAAGATTTCTCGTAATTCCTGTTGCCTTCATAAGACCTTGCTTTTCAACCTTGCAACACGAGACAACTTACCGAGGAGAGAAAAGCTAGCTGATACTGTAGCTCTGCTCGGGCTTTCAGCACGTTGACAAGTACCTGAATAGTAATTATTAGAAAAGCGGACCCGAAAAGAAACCACAATACTCATCATACATAGACGACGTGTTTGCATTGATTCCCCTTTTTGGCATCGGGACAGGAGCAGCTCGGCTGAGAGGAAATAGTGACTGTGTACAAATTTCCTGTCGTTCCAACCATATCAACGATTTCTTCGGGAGCATCTGTCGTGCCTCCGCGAGTACGACGGAGCACAAACATCCTGGACACATTTTGTGTTAAAGACAGACAGACAGACTTGTATTCTCTAAGCAACTTACTTTTGAGTCCTCGCACGCCCGAGCTTCTCGAGATACGACTGCGGCGGATGAGTCCGGAACCTCCGCGCGCGTCGTTCGCCAGTTGAGCTTGCCGAAGAAGGTTTCTTCTTTTTGACTTTGGTGATGGCAACATCGTCGTCGGCGGCGTCGCCAGTCAAATCAATCAGTTGCTTGGGTTTGGGTGCCGATCTCTGTCGCTTTGAAGGTGGCAGTTGCTCTTGCATTTTCGAGCCAGGCTTTTCAACAAGCTGTTTACGTGGTTTTGTGGGAGTGCCATATCCCAGGCGAGGAGCCCGTCTCGCCTCCATCGCGGTGTCGGCGCGGTGGACTTGTGGAGTACGAGATGTGGCAAGAGGTGCGCAATCACCCAACGACACTATCGTCGAGAAAACTAGGAAGAAAAACCAGCTCTTCTTTCAGAGGACAGTCACAAATAAAAAAAGCTGGACGTGCGATGGAAAATAAAGGCAGCAGGTGCGAGTTTGATACCGCGATCTGGGTGGGTCCGAGGATCGCCTCGTGCAGCCAATCAACAGCGGCAAGAAGAGCTCTCATCACATCACCGTTTATGCACCTGCCGGGTCATTCCACCGGGCAAGACTCTATTCAACAATCATCGGCCATATCAGTGCAAAACGTGCTGGGACGATAGTTAGTACTGAAAACTGTGAGTTAACGTAATGAAACAATTTTCATGTCTGCACTGTCAATTTGATGCCGGCCCCGCGTCAAATAGGAGATGATGGAATTCAAGTCCTAGAAGTACTGACATGGTGAACATGGAAATAGGGGCATATAAAGACCAGTTGACATCGCATATGTCTTGATAGATATTTATTGGTATATTTTTCTATACAAACATTGAAGCCCCTCGATGCAGCTTTGAAAACCAGAAACGAAAGATCAATAAAGAGGGGTCGCACCGATTTCCGAGACTGAATTAACGACCCAAGCACGACTGGACCTGTAACCTAGCAGTATCATATCTGCCATATGGCACGACCACGTGCTCAGTCCGGGGCTGACGGGCCCAAGGAGCCTCACGCGGTGTCTCTCAAAGGTTAGTAGTCCTCTAGCAACACATGCCAAACTTCTGTGCTAATTTTAAGACGGCCAGTTCTACGGTAAGTTATTACGGTGTTTGGGAATGGTACAAAAACCTAATCAGAGCATAGACTCTCCCGGCCATCATTATCATATCAGCATCCCCTGGCAGCGGAGGATACGAGAATATCTCCCAAAGCTTCATTGGCTTACCCGTCGAATGATTTTGATAGCCAGTTTACACTCAGTCCAAATGTGTGTTTTCTTAATCTTATTTCTATTCTAACGTGCAACTGATGGTTTAAAGGTCACTCTCCCCCCAGCTTTCGGGTCAGCGTACGTTGGAGAAACGTTTGCCTGTTCTTTATGCGTGAACAACGAACTCCCCGAAAACGAAAACAGCAAAGTGGTCAGTTCGGTTCGAGTGATAGCAGAAATGCAAACCCCTTCACAGGTGATGCCACTCGACCTGAAACCCTCCGAGGACGAAGCTGCACGCAAGGAAGGCGGGCTCGGACAGGGCCAGTCGTTTCAGAAAATCATCCAGTTTGACCTCAAGGAAGAAGGCAATCATATCCTCGCGGTCAACGTCAGTTATAGCGAGACTCTGATGGCCGATGCCAGCCATGCTGCTGGTGGCAGAGTCCGCACATTCCGCAAGCTGTACCAGTTTATTGCGCAGCCATGCCTCAGTGTGCGTACAAAGGCGTCGGAGCTGGCGCCTCTGGAGATTGATAACAAGACCTTGGGGCCGTATGGCAAGGCCCGGCTTCTTCGCTACGCGCTGGAAGCACAACTCGAGAATGTCGGGGATGGGTCGGTGGTTGTCGAGGTAGGACATACATTTTCCTAAACTAAGTTTCTATCCTATCTCTTTGGACTAACCTGACTTTTTTGGCATAGAAAACAACGCTCAACGCAAAACCGCCTTTCAAGGCACAAACACTAAACTGGGAGCTGACACGACCGGACAAGGTCAAAGTCGAGCGTCCGATCATGAACCCCCGGGATATCCTACAGGTGGCATTTCTGATTGAGCAAGAGGCCGGGCAGTCAGATGGGCTGGAGGGACTGCAAAAGGACCTCAAACGGGATGGGCGCGCGACGCTGGGGCAGCTATCGATTGAATGGCGCAGTGCCATGGGCGATCGAGGGTTTCTCACCACGGGCAACTTGCTTACGAGGAAACGGCAGTAGTTACGGAATAGTTGCGCACGTACATTTAGTTTTCCGATGCTATCTAGATTATTCTATAGGTACCCTTGAAAAGTTCGTCGCGCAGATTGCATATTTCTTAGATTAAGCTTCACCAACTGGATATCAAATACGTCAGCGCTCCAATCGGAATGCACGAGGGAAAAGGTGTTCGTCATTAGACGGGGATGGGAAAGCTTGGGCTGAACGGGGCTAGGGTCCGGCCGAACAGCTTCAGTACCACGGTTCGGCTCGGTTTTGCTACTGGAAGGAATTGATGGAAGGGATTGTTAGCCGACGTGGTTACTACATTCGGATATAGTACTGACTGTTGCCTATTGAGTGATATCTTGTATTTTGGGGCTGCACTCTACAGCAAACACTCGATGTTTCACTTTGTGCCTGAATACAGTGAAGAGACTGAAACACGCCGATCATACCAGAAATAAAATAGTTAATCTGCACTAAAAAGATACGAAAAGCGCAAGAACCAAAAGGGACAAAATTTGCGTCACTATCGAGTCTTGACCAAGTTCCAACAAATGAACAAACAATAGATGGAACCAAACAAGCAAAAGATCGCAAACGATGAAGGCTTCATACTCGATTAAGCAGAGATTTTATCGATTGGGCGAGAAGTGGGGCGGATGGGCCACGGCGGGGCGGTGGTGGCGCAGCTGGATGAGGCCAATGGACGGACAGAAAAGAGCATATGAAGGATCCTATTGGACAGATGCCAAACCCACCCGCCAGACAGTGGGGCCTGTTTGACTGTTTGAGAAGGTCGTTCCATGCAAGCACGGTTCGATATAGGATTGTTTTAGGACTAGCGCGATTTGGTTGTACGCAAACGAGGGTTCCACCGGCCGGCCCTTGCCCGAAACGGCCCAAGCTTGCCCCGGCGCTCCACTTTCAGTCAGACAGTAGACTGCTCTTCTCAGCCATAGCGAGACAATGATCATGAGCATGACAACAGCAGTTAGCAATTACTGGTTTATTATGTGTTGTTCTCGTGTTTCTCTTATAGTCTAGACATACTGTAACTCCTGTTGTGTAACAGGCTAGTGTAGCGGACAGCTGGCTGGGGCAAACAATGCGGTGTGGAAGCCTGGCTGCCTGAGAATCTGGCTGCCTCCCCTTGCTCGTACTGCATCCGATAACCACCTAACTAGTTCTCCGTATGGAACATGGGAGCAAAAAGTAGCCGGGCTCCAGCCCCATTGGCCCGGGCTGAGCAGTGTAGATCCATCGATGCATTAGTATTGCTCACGGTGGAGTCCGAGTACGTAGCATAGCATTAGCAGGTAGAAGAAGCGATAATTAATACGTACTTACAAGTTACAGGCGTTGCTTTAGGCGTTGCTTAGGCGTTCCTGCGTCAGGGCGAAACCAGCTATCAGTGCCCAAAGCGGGCTAGCGCCGGTGCGTGTGTCTTGCGTGTGTGCGGAGCGAACCTCTTAAGACGGCTTAGCCAACTAAGCATGGGGAGAGACAGCCAGACCTAGAACTCTGTTTTTTTCTCTTTCTTCTCCGTTCTTTGTTGTGATTCTTTTTTTGTCTGGCATCGCGCCGTGTGATATCCAGCATCATTCTGCTTCCTCTTCGTGTTTGCTCTCGCTATTGTACGTTCGTGGTTGTCCGCCACCACTTCCCGGTGCGTTTATCTATCAAGCAAGCAAGCAACCCCGCGACCAACTCGGCATCGGCCCCCCCTAACTAACTAATTATTAACTCACTCACTAAACCACACACACCCACCACCCCCTCTTGCCTTCTTCCCCCATCTCGATAGAGAATAATCAATAATGCTTCCTCCACGTTGCTCATCGGTTCTGCTGCATTGATACCCACAACCACTAACGAGCCTCCCCCGGCTGCAGTTAGTTGCCTTTGCCTCTAGTCTGTGATCGGCCTCGCCATTGGCCGCGAGAAAGGAGGCTGCCAGCCAACCTCTAGCACTGAAGCAGAACGGAAAAAAAAAAAAAAAACCAACCCACAAGCCAATGCGCGCTCTCAGCTGCCTCCGTCGCCTACCGCAAGGATGCCTCTAGCAACACCCTCCGAGTCGTCAAGCCCTCTCGCCGACTTTTTCTGGATCGCCGGCCTCGACGGCAAAGAAGTCGAAGACACCTACTGGAAACTGCGCAATGAATACGTGAGCAACAGAGAGAGTGCTCCCGGGCCCGCCGTTTCCGATACAATCGAGGAGGATTCCGAGCACGAAGAAACAGATGGCGATGTTGTCGTCGCTGACAGCCGCCGGAGCTCGCAGAACCGGCTGTCCAAGCTGTCGTATGATGCCCGCCTGTCAATCCAGTCAGGCGAGTCCAAGATGGGCGAGTCGCAGGGCTCGGGGAGCAACCGGAGCAGCATGACCATTCGTGCTGCTTCCAGCGCCCTGAGCGGGCTCGAGCCGCCGAACGGCGAGTTCGACTTTGACAAGGCGCTGTTCAAGTTTGCTTCGGAACGAGAGTCGTTCTTGTCCGACTTGAGCCTCAGTGCCGGCGCCATCACGCCTGCTCGCCCCAAACCTCGAGCCAAAATGCAGAAGATTGTGTCTGAGGAAAAACCCGCGTCGACGAATCCGCTCAAGTCGGGCATCGGCAGTGTTCGTCGGCACATGTCGTTTAGGGACATGAACAGCATGAAACGACAGCCATCGATTGCTCGTCAAGGTAAGATGCTAGGCCAGAGATTAGGAAGAAGTTGCGTCTGACCTTTATTTTTGTTCAGCTTCTGTTCGCACGTCTCGACGATTAAGCAATTACAACTCCGTCATACCTGCCCCTCAGCCGATTGATACTTCCCCGGCCATGCACCCTCTGAAGCGGAGGTTTGAACCAGTCTTGCTGGATCGGTATCCACAGAAAGGAATGACCGAAGAGCATATTCAACGAGGAACGTTCCCCGACTATGTCCCCATGTTCGCTTTCCCCAACGATATCAATATTGTCTCCTCCGACCAAAAGCCGCGCTCGACGTGGCATGGTTTCATCATGACAACCGGTGACGGCAGCAAACTGCACGGCGTGTGTCTCATTCTGTGGATTCCGTTAGGACAAAAGGCGGCCGAAGCCCTTGAAGAATGCTGCGAGGAGTGGCGCAAGGATAACATGACCGATGAGGAACGAGAACTCGCCGCAAGTCTCGGAGGCAGACTGGCCGATGAGCGAGCAAAGCTGTCCTCCCTACTGGCCTGCCTGCCCACTGTTCCGTCTGGGTCAGCCGAACGAGAGAAGCTGGAAGATGACATTAGCGCAGTCGAGGAGAAGATCTCGCTGATGACCGATCTTCTTCGACCTGTGCGCCACGGAGCCGCATCCAAGATTGAAGGCTTGACTGATGACACTGGTTTCTGGATTCCCCGGGCGTACGGCATCATGGGAAAGAATGCTTCCATGACCAGTTTCTGGAAGGAGTGGCTCAAGGCCGTGTCCGTTCCCAGGACAAACAGCGGCGTCTTGCGAGTCCCTGCCAGCTCCCCGACCGTTGGTATCTGGCAGCCTTTGGAACGATATGTCATGAATCTTTGCACCGAGGCATTCAGTCCGTTGTCCTCCAAAACTCAGGTCGAGTTGTCCGTGCGAGAATTGCGGCTTTTTGCTCGCAAGGAAGCCCCTAATGAGCTTCCGGGGTCTCGGAACGTAAGTTTACTTTCTTCTGACTTTTAAAACAGGCATACTAATTACGTGCAGACTGATCTATACGCACTCTTCCGCTCCTTGTCTTTATCCAACATTGTTATCCTGTTTGAGTACGCCTTGGCCGAATCTCGGATCATTTTCCTCTCATCCCATACATCGATGTTGTACTTGGCCACCAGAGCTCTTGTAGATCTTTTATTTCCTTTCACTTGGAATGGAGTTCTTATTCCAGTTTTGCCTGCCCGTCTGATCCAAGCCCTGGAGGCTCCCTGCCCGTATGTTATCGGCATCGAGAGGCGATACGAAAAAGTCGAGCTGCCTTCAGACAACTTTGTCTTGGTCGATCTTGATTCGGACACGATCGAGAGCGATGTGAATCCGACACCACTCCCTCGCCACCAGCGCAAGAAACTGCTCTCCCTGCTCCAACTTGCAGCTCCACATCATAATAGGTTCGGTGTACGACCTGGCCCGCCATCCTACGCTATCGAAGCATATCCATTTGATTCCTTTCCCTCTGAAAATGGAGCCATCCTATATTCCAAGGCCGGGTCGACCCATCTATCTCGTTACGTGAGCCTGAACTCGAGTTCTTTTGGCAATGATCACGGGATATCGTCGCCCGCACAGACACCGATTTACAATGCATTCTTACACGCCCGAGACGAACAAACGTCGTCAAGAGGTTACTCGCGAGGAAACGAACGACCAGGCACAAGCTCCACAACAAAGACCGGGTCACCGCCATCTCCCAGAACTAGCTCACCGACATCAGGACATTTCCCTCCTCCGCTGCCGGCTACTCCAGTGTCTCGGAACGACTCGGGTATGGCTTTGCAAGCATCTCTCCGTGAGAAGCGATCGGGACATTTTGATGCCGCTTCACGACGCAGTTCCTCGTTTGGTGCAGAGAGACGAGGTGTGCCACGGCGGCCGAGTGTCCCTTTCCTCGGCCATGCCTCAAACTTGTCGGTAACCACGTTGAACACTGACTATGGCGGAACGTCCACATATGCGCCGTCTGTTTACGCTACATCGACGATTGCTGCGTCAACGATTGTTCCCCAAGCTGTTGCACAGCCTGTGTTCAACACTGACAGCACCTGCTGGGTGGAAGGGCATTGTATGCAGCTTCTTCCGCGCGACGACAAGATCACCTGTTCGATCTGCGATGAAAAGGCCGATGAGAGAATGTATAAATGCACTGGATGCAAGTCATTTGCTCATGGACGATGTGTCTCCTTGATTTGCCTGGTGTGCCCAGCTGCTTTCCATCCTGAGCAAATCCGCGCGGCGTTTGTGCGCTGCTTTGCTAGCTTGTTGTATACATATAAAAAGTTTATGTTACCGGCCACCAAGGAGCAGAAAAAGTCGGGATTGACGTACCATTTTAATATGGACGCGTTTTTGAAAAGCTTGCCTCATGAGCACGCCGAGTACATGGCCATTCTCCAACAGACTCAAGGTATGTTCTATCTAACACAACATTTAATTCGTGGTACTGACAGGCAACGCAGCATTCAATGAGTTCATCGGCGAACGCGAGAGGGTCAATCCCAAGGCAAAGGACCCGAGCATTGTTTTGTTCGACGAAATCATCCTGTCAAAGCGAAACCGTGGCCGGTCTTCTCTCTTTTCCGGACGCATGGCGACCGACTTTTTGTCCAACACAGCGGACCATCTCTGGCGGTCAGCTGCGGCGACCTCGTTCCCACCCACGAATCGGGTGCAGCAGAGCATGGCAGATGATTATTCCGAGTTGATCAAACGAGGTTAGTTTGTTGGGTTTTCTTTATGACTGATTTGCTAACGTTCTGCCGTGCAGCGCCCGCCAAGCTTGACCATTCTTATATGAAGGAGCCGCGCATGGTCCAAGGCATGCCCCGGATTTCCAAGACGGCCAACAATGCCCGAAGGAAACCTCTGCCAAAGCTAATGAATGGCCTGGCCATTTCGCCTCCGTAAGTGGCGACGCTTGAAGGGGGGAAAAGGATCGGCGGACTCGTCACAATCCACACTTTCGTTTCATCTCCAATCCTCGACATGATTGATTATTCGAGGAAAATCAAATTTCCTCCCCGGCAGGCTGTTTCTCCGCAAACCCAGTGCCTCGCCAAGAACCGTGCCTTTTCTCAGCCGCTTTGCAAGTTTCAACTCTGGAGAAGCGGACGATGATACCCTGTTGTTCACGCAACAAACATGCAACAAACACATTCACCACCTGCTTTGTTTGACGATTTTCGAATAGTATCCCCGTACATACCGAAATCTTCCCGACGAATATAATGATGATAGCGTTTTTTTTCCTCCTCGGTCTTGTAATAAAGAGATGTGTGCTGACTGAACAGCTGTTCTTCTGGTCAGACCATTTTTACTTTCTCGGCGATCTGAGCATCTGCTGTGTGTGAGCTCTGCGCCAGTCTGTTTTTATTTGGGCCTTCTTACCGTCGTTTGAATACCCAGCGGGCTCTCTCTGTCTTGCTGCATTTGAATATAGAACGCCGTGCTTTTTGTTCTTCTCTTCGTCTTGGCAATTCAATTCTGTCTCATATTTTTTTTTCTGTCTAGAAGGGAAGATACGGTTGTCATGCCATGTTTGTGAGAGATGTCTATCTCGTTCTGTTCGTTGTACTCTTTTTTTCCTTTCTTCTTTATTTACATTTATAAAGAGCACAAAAGTTGATTTGGATTATGCTGCTGAGTATTGCTTGTAAGCTGTAAGTCTGTAACAAACCAGGTCGTCGTACATGCTGTGCTGCTATTGGCGGAAGAACTAATGCCGGGCCCGCACCGCAGCAAAAACCGGGGAAATACGCCCCGTCGAGCCACCGCCCGGCATCAACTGGTCTTGCCTTGTCTTGTCTTCGCTGCGACGAAAACTTCAGTCGCAACTTGCCAGACTGCTGAATGCCACTGAGTGCGACTCCTCGTTCTCGTCTGTTTCATCCCGCCACTGGCGCCAATGTTCCGGATAAATCGACTGCTACTACGACTCACTTACTAAGTTACCACATACTGTTGCTGGCGTGCTGCGACTCTACGAAACCCCCCCACCTTTTAACTTACATCTTTTACCACTAAGGCTTGCCACTCGATATACCACAATTGGATTACTCGGTCGTGCCAGCTCTGTACGGCCAATGACAACTCTTTGATTCTTGGCGAATACCGGTTCCACTTGCTGCTTTCTTTTAAAACAGAAAAAAAAGAAGTCGGAGCAGCCCCCGAGGAAAAGGCCTTATCACTTACTTTCCCACACACATACCACAGGATTAATATCCAGGAAAAACACGGGGTTGGCTTTGACTATCTCATTCATCTATCTTGCTCGCGCGACGATTTTTTTTCTCGGTTCTGGCTTTGGTAATACAGGGGTAGTTTGTTGTACAGGCTAAATATTGTATTACATGCAGCGGCTATTGCAGAGGAGGTGGTGGTGGTCTATCTATCGCTTGGCATTCGCGTCATATCATATCCATATCAACGGGTCACCCAGGACTTTACTTGTATGATTACGCACAGTCTACTTCAACCTTAGAGATCTACAAGGCCGACATTTCCGAGTTTCTTGAAAAGGCTTGCTGGTGTGTGGCAGCATATCGGTGTCTTTATCTACCATCCCGGGTGATCCGCTATTGCCCAACCAAACAAGAAAAAGAGGGGGAAAAATCCGTCAAGCATGATCCAGCCGAGATATCGTCGATAGGTGCTACTTGTCAGATATTTTCGTTGCCCGATGGCGACTGAGGTGGACACCACGCTGGTCTCGACGCCCCGAGTCGTCGCTTTGGGCAAGGAAGTAGAGAATGGCGGAAGCAGTAGCGGCCGACCTCTGTCGGACTCGAAGCGGACTGTGGTGATTGTGTATGGGCAAGGGCAAGAAGGTATCCTGCAGGTCATCGCTGAAGTGCTGGGCAAGGCCTGGACTACTGTCTCGGTGTTGTCGAAAGTTGTATCTGGCAGCGATGCGGTTGTACTGGGCATTCAGACCGGCGATTTTGACAAGACCATGTCTGAGGGACTCGGCGATCCTTCAAAACTTCTCCTTGTCAACACTCACTGCATCGACGACGGTTCGTTTCCTGTCGACAGGCTGTCTGAAGGCTGTCACTACGAATTTTTATACTCACAACAGACTCCCTTTTTCCGCCGGGATCTCACCCGTTTTCTGTCTCTGATTTTGGGACAGCGCCGGCCACATGACGATCTGGCGACCAAACGACGCACGAATTTCATCTCGACTACTTTTCCCGACGTGCGTGCCGCCTTGCCGAATCTGGATATCCTGTCTGTCGGATCAGATGCGGTTGAGCTTCGCGTCGATCTTCTAGAAGAAGAAGAGAAAGAGCAGACCGGTGAAGATGGTAAGCGTAGTAATTCGGTGCCGAGCTTGCAGTATGTCGGACAGCAAGTGATGCTCCTGCGGCAGCACACCGAATTGCCAATAATTTTCACGACTCGCTGTGTAAAGGAAAACGGCAAGTTTCCGATGGAAGACCCGGCGCTGTTCCACAAGTATCTGCGACGGGCTATCCAATGGGGCATTGAATATATCGATGTCGAGCTGTGGCTACCGGAAACCATTCGCAAGGACCTGTCTGAGCATCGCGGAAACAGTATTATCATGTCGGCCTTTCACGACTTTTCGGGCTCGTGGAAATGGACGTCCCCGGACGCGCAGAGATTGTTTAGGGAAGGGGCTCGCTATGCAGATATCGTCAAGATGATCGCCATGGTCAACACGATAGAGGAAAACTACGAGCTGGAATATTTCCGATCTACCATCAAGGCCGAGTACTCCTATCCGCCTTTATCTGCGGTGAATATGGGCCAAACGGGCCAGTTGTCTCGAGCACTGAATACGGTGTTTTCGCCTATTACGCACCCTCTACTGCCGATTATTGCGGCGCCGGGCCAGCTGACTGCAGCGGAGATTAACAAGGCGCTTCACATCATGGGCCAGCTGCCCAAACGCGACATGTACGCCATCGGCACTTTCCGATCCACGCCGCAATCGATGTTTATGGAGAAATGCTTCAATGAATTGGGGCTACCGCACAGCGTGACTTGCATCGACCGCGGGCCGAGGGGCTCGATTGAGTCGGTGATTATGCAGCCTGGGTTTGGCGGTGCCTATGTCAACCCGCCCCTGACCAGCTCGGCGTCATACATACCCAGCAAAAGCGACGCGGCGCGAGCCATTGGCGCGGTGGATACAATCACGGTCGTTGACGGCACAGACGGGCAAGCGGCCAAGTTTGTCGGCGAAAACACAACGTGGAAGGGAATCCGGGCGACACTAACCAGAGACTACGTGCCCTCGGCATACCGCGGCCGGGCCGTCATCGTACTATCGGGCTCGGAAAGCGACGCCGCAGCAGCAATATTCGCGCTTCGCAGCCTAGAGGTAGGGACTATATACACGGTCGGATTCAAGGCATCAGGCCCGCTTGCCGCCGGCCTGGAACCGTTTACTTCGATCCAGTCGGTCAAGCTGGTCGAGCAGCCGTTTGTCATTGTCTCGGCGCTGCCCCCTGAAAAGTCGATGCTGGTGCAGCCACTTCTGCGCCACTATCGCAGCAGCGGCCACTCGTCGCCGCCGTCGACGCGAGGTAAAGTGTTTTTGGATCTGACAACGGGCCCGCGCAAGGGAGATCCGCTGGGAGTCGCTGCCAGTGCCGGCTGGACCGCCTATGGCATAGACGATGTCAATGCTTGGACGACGGTTGAGACGCTGCGCGTGCTCGTGGGCCAGAATGTCCCGTTTGACTTTGTGCGCATGGCTGCTGGGCATGGGCTGTATTAGATGTTGTATAGATTGCGCTACTGCATTGTATTTTCTTTTCTTTTCTTTTTTTTATTACTTTTCATTTGCTGGGCCAACTTTTTTGTACCCCTGTCGGGCTGAACACCTGAAGAGTCAGATTCATTTTATTTTTCTCGCATAGTCTCACATGTGGCATCCTCTTCAAGCGACGGGGCTAATATCTTCTGTGGATCACTGGATTTGTGTCACCTGAAACGGTCAACTGGTTACCACTGACCAGTCGGTGAAAGTTTGCAGACGAATCAGCATCAGTTGACGGACACTGGTACATGTAAGCCTGCACTTAGTACATATATAGTAAAGGTATTATACTATATATCAAGGGGTTTATTAACTATATCGCCGCTAGACCGAAGAAAAAGAATATTCTTAGGGGGGGCATTTCGGTCTCTCTTTTGCCCGTTATTTGCGATCCCATGTTTCCCCGGCGCAGTCTCGGTAGTTGAACGCGTCGTCGTCGTACTGCATGCTGAGTAGCTGCAGTAGCCCCATGTCTCCATGTTGCATGTCCCCTGTCCCTATTAGCCGAGACTACGAGACTACGAGACTACGGCCTAAAGCAGGTCGTATTCAAAGGACTTCCCCATGGGGGAAGCACTTTCTTAGAGGCCAGTAGCCAACGGTCAACTGGTCTGGTCGGCCCAATCCGTCGTGGTAAAGCTGACTAGGATTTTTGTTGGTGCTAGTTAGGGCTTGTCGGGTGAGTTATTAAGGATCGGCGCGAGCAGCTGGTTGGGCGACTCGTGGGCGTTTCAACTGTTAATATACCCGTTCCTCGCGAGACTGTCGACTGTCTTTATTTTCTTGCTGGCCTTTTGAAGGTCTGTAGAATAGTTGTAAACAGTAGAACGCACAGAAGAAAGATGGACACGACAGAGAAAAACACATGCTGAGACGCAGAAAAACAAAAGAGAGAGAGAGCAGCTCGCGTGGCATTAGAATTACCCGGCAGCCCGAACCCGCCGGGGAACGTGCATCGAGGTCCTCGATTAGTCGCGGGCCCCTCCCCGCATTCTGCTCCCCCATTCGGCAAATTGTCCGCTCGTCACTCGTCGTCTTCTTTTTCTATTAGATTTCTAATTTTCAGGACTTTTTTCGTTCTTGATGCCGTCGAGGGATGAGCATGTTAGTATCGCGGATGCGGCTGTAAGGTCGCTTCTACACAACACCACTTCCAGCAACATCTTGCCTCCACACCACACGAACCACCAATGCATCGCGTATCGACCGTCCCCGGATGAATAAGAGACAGCCATGTCTCGTCCCCAGGTCAGCATCGATCGCATCACGCCGCGCCGGATCGCGGCTGAGCCGCGCGAGTCGATGAATTGCAAGTCTTGCCGGAAGAGAAAGGTTGGTCCTAACATCTACGTTGAATAAGAGTTGCGAACTTCCTGTGGCTGACTACAATACATCAGATCAAGTGCAATCGCATGCGTCCGAGCTGTGAAGCGTGCAAGGTTTTTCAATGTCCGTGTGTATATGGTAAGTCCTTGTCTTTTCTGTCTCCAAAAGGGTTTGCATGCTGACAAGTTGCCACCCAGACGCCGTTCCCAAAAAACGAGGACCAAAAACAGATGTCCTCGAAGCACTGCTGAAACGCGTGGATGGCTTGGAAAGACGCCTGCAAGAGGAAAAGTCTCCAGACACGGCAATCGCCGACATTGCAGTGTCTGCTACTAGCACTACTGCCATCAAAGAAGGACCCGCAGATGTGGAGGATCGACGAAATACAATCGCCTCTTTTCAACCTTCTGTTAACAGCGGGGAAGATGTATCGCCAATGTCATTCCATGATCGCCGAGGCTCGCTTGGGTTTTTGCCGACATATAACAATCACACCAACAACAGCAATAATAATAATAATGGCTTCGACAATACGCCAAGCGGGTTTCGTCAGCAGCAGCAGCAAAATAGTGTTCTGCCAGATGCTATTCTGGACACTTTCTTTTCTAGGATCCATGGAAGGCCGTTTTACATCTTGGAAGAGTCAAATACACGTCAAAAGCATCAACTGGGACAGCTGCCGTCTCATTTGGTAATGGCAATATACGCACTCACGGTTAGGTATGACACAGAAACCGCTCTTGCCGGACGGTGCTTACTTTCTTTGGCTTTAGATATACTAGTCCCCCTGGAAGTCACGAGGGTCTTTTACGGTCTGGCCTCGAGTACGCATTCCAGGCACGGCGAGAGGTCGATGCAGACAACCCTACCATTGAAAATCTTCAGACTTTGCTGCTGCTTTCTATGGTTTTCTTCGCCTATGGACTGGGCAAGAAAACGTACATGACGCTGTGTATGATTAGAAACTTGCTTTTATTTGTAATGATTGAACATACCCGCTAATCCCTCATAGCAAGCTGCTCGGCGATGATTCTCGCGCTCGATCTGTGCCGCGAACCTTCTCCAAAATTAAATCTCTCCCAAACAGAAAGGGAAACGAGACGGCGCATTTTCTGGTCTTGCTATATTATGGATCGCTTTGCAGTATGCGGCTCAAAGCGGCCGTGTCTCATTTCTGACTATTCAGTGTTATTACGCTTACCATCCGGCTCTTCATCGCCGTCCAACGGGCTGTACGTTGAAGGGGAGATATTCAACAATTCCGGTCCTAATATTACATTCATGTCGGACTCTCGCAAAAAGGGCCACGGAGCAACCGCGCTGCTCATTGACATCACCCGTATTCTGGGTATTACTAGCCGGTACCTCGCAGCAGGCGGCGTCAAGGGCGACTCTCACTTCCCCTGGCATTCGCTGTCGAATCTCTCCAAAATCCGCCAGGAGCTGGACATTTGGGCTGCTGGAATGCAGGAGATTTTCATTTCTATTGAGTCTCTATTCAGCCATCCAGACAGTACCATTCTGCTCTTGAGCAAGCTTATATACCATCTTATTCACTGTCTGATATATCGCCCCTTTTTGCCCATTGATCTGGTAGAGCTCCGCGGCTCGGGCCAGCACCAGTCGTGGCAGATTGAGGCTACCAACTTGTGTTTCTCGCATTCAAACGCAATCGCCGAGCTTGTCGAGTTTGGCCGAAGCTCGCCGTTGATCGAATGGCCGTCCTTTATTAGCTATTGCGTATGCACTGCAGGAACGGTCCATGTCCATGGCGTGCATTACAAGGGACTTGAAGGCGAAGTCTTTTCATCCAGCGCCGACTTTCTGACCAAGGAAATGCAGCAACTCGCCTGGCTACGACATTGCTGGGCTGGAGTCCAGCATCAGCGAGAAATGCTACAGTCTATTTACACTTGCCACGCGGAGCTGGTACGGAACGTGGCCAACAGTGCAGTGCGCTTTTCGCCAGTCTTCCATCTGGAAGATTTCTTTGATCGGTATTTTGGCTTGACTGTTGATGGCTCTCACGTCAGGCTTGTTGATGAGGCGTCTGATGTTGGTACTGATAGGTATGCTTGACCTTGAAATTTTTTTTTAAATATCCTAGCTAACTTGGGAGAAAAAGTACGTCTATGCGGAATTCTCTGGATGGTCATTCTCTCTATACTTCCACCCAAGCTACGGCTGCAGGTATGCCTACGTTTCGTCTCCAATCACAGCAGCATCACCATCGACCATTGGACGGCCCAGAATTCACATCCCCCCAACTCCTAAATCGAAACCCTGAAGCATCATTGTCCAACACAAAAGCCCAGGAAACACCACCAACACAAAATATGGGGTTCACCCATCTACAGAATCCTTCGTATCCTGCAACGCTCTTCTCGCAAACGGCTAATTCTCCGTCATCGTCGTTCCCATCCATGCAGCGAAGCCCACCGATGGTACCGAATGCCTTTTCGCCAACACTCGGGTTTTCACCCTCGGGTTTCCTTGCAGAGTCACTGGCCGGTGCAACAGCACCCACTCCTACAACTCAATACGCCACATTCCCCTTTGACACACCGCTTCCTCAAACCCAACACGGCATGCCTCACTACCCAGGCGCCATGGCCGTCCAGACCCCCGGTGGCCACTCACAAACCAGCGGCGGCTCGCACGCGACAATCAGCGAGGGCGGCGGCGGCGGTGGGCCGGGGTCTGCGTCTGAAAACGACCCGTTTTTGAGTCTGCTAGAGCAGTTGGCTGAGAACGAGAACTCACAGGGCGGGCCAAGTGAGCTTGATTACTTTCTCAGTGGGGCTATTGATGTTTCGGCAGATGCAGAAGTAGTTGCTGCTGCAGCAGAGCAAGAAAATCCTGGCCACGAGGCGTTTGCGAGGTTGGAGCAGGATGAAGGGAAAGAGATGGATCGCAAGGGTGCTTCTTCTTCTACTTTGGATGAGGCTTCGTAATTTGTTTATAGCGGGAAAAGTGCTTATAGATACCCATTTATTTGACGTTACACACCGAATAACCTCTTAATATTATATTATGTGTAAATATGTATAGAGTGCCCGATTTAAGCTCTTCTAGAAGGTTCATTAGACGGTCTTGGCAACCGTCCGTCTCGCAACTCCGCTCCAAAAAAAATGTGGACAACTTGCCATTTTATACACAACTGCCGAACGAATGAAGCCAGCCCGAAGTAGCAGCAGCTCTTTCTTTCTTTTGTGTTGCATTCTCCTCGCAGCCAGCACCTTGTTTGCTTTTGCATTCGGCTGCCCCGCGCGCGACGACTCGATCGACACATGTCCCGTGGCACAATTACAATTCGACAACGATAACAACAACTACAATAGCCTGGAATACTTGATGTATTACCACCGCGCCGCCTCTCTTGCATCTCGCGCCTCGAAACCGACTTTTCGCTTCCGTCACACCATGTCCTCCTCCTCTTCCTCCATTTCTTCCTCCACACCCAAACCCGACGAATCCCAACAACCCTCTACCAACCCAGAATCATCGACAAGACTCGCCCTCCCAGAAGTCCCTCCCCCCGATGGTACCCAAAAACTCGACATTAGCGGACAAGGCAGCACCGTGTCGCTCGACCATCTGGGCCCCATAGTCGTCAACCAGGACGGCTCGATGAGTCGTATTTCGAATTGGGCGCAGATGACGGAGATGGAGCAGAAGAACACGCTGCGGATTGTCGGAAAGCGGAATCAGCAGCGGTTGCAGGCGTTGAGGGCGGCTGGTGTTGAGGGGTCTACATAAATCGTTACGCCCTTACAATCGGGGCTTTTGGGGGGTTTACTTTGGAGTTTTGTGGATATCGGCGTTGTATGAATATTGATTGAATGATTGAAGAAAAGAATACATAATATCATGTCAAGTTATAACTTCACTCCGACGGCATCTTTTCATCAACCGATGGCAAGCGCTTTCTGTCGTCGATCCACGACGGCGCAAAGAAGCAGTCGTTGTCCTCAAAGTAGAGGAAATGGCAGAGCTCACGCGAGACGCGCTCGTTGGCGGGCTTCTTTTTTTCTTGGCTCTCGCTTTGGTCAGGCTGTGGGCCTATTTCGCATCTACTTCTCAGTCTGTTTCACAGGCAGTGAACAATATGCAGAGAGGGTAGAACCTGGTCTTGCTGGAGGAGCTTCCTCCTTGGTTTGGCTGTTCATAGTTTGTTTAGTCAAGAATAGGCAGAGCTGTCTGTTAAGTCATGGTAGATAAAATGTATTTAGATCTTGAAATATTTTGTACATCAGAATTAAAGTCGTGTTGCAATCACCTGATCCAACGCGGGGATGGCAGATGCCGTCATCGTACCAGCCCGTATCAATACTGTATCGGTCCCCACGATCCCCAGCCAAACACCCAATGACGTGTACGTAATTTCAGTACTCGGTGCTGAAACCCCGCTTTCGGCATCCCCATCACGTTGCGTTTCTTTCTAGAAAAATCAATCCATCCCCTCACATCAACATATCAAACACCCTCATATCATATCATTATACTCTTCTACAATTTTCACAATGGCTGACCACGAACCTGAGCCCAAGCGCTTCGAGCCCAAAGTCCCCGTCCAGCTCGATCCGCCCAAGGATGACCCCATTACACTCGAGGAGCTGTCGAAAAGCGACGGTGCGTGACTCCCCTTTTTCTGCTCTCTCCTCAATGCTGACTTTTTCGTTTCGTCAGGAACGGACCCGACCCGTCCGACCCTGGTCGCAATTAAGGGAACTGTCTTTGACGTGAGCAAAAACGCTGCTTATGCGCCCAGCGGGCAATATCATGGTACGACCTGCGTCCTTCCTTTCCTTGAAAATGATTTCAACTTACCAGCTTCGATTGTTAGTATTCGCTGGCAAAGACCCCTCTCGCGCACTAGCTTCGTCGTCGCTGAAAGTCGAGGATTGCCGGCCAGACTGGTACGATTTGGAGGAGAAGGAAAAGACCGTCTTGGACGAGTGGTTTCTTTTCTTCAGCAAGAGATATAACGTCGTCGGAAAGGTGCAGGGGGCGACCAACACTTGAGAACATATCAATTAAACTTAAAAAAACCATAATGTCAATCGATTCAATAATTTTATTTCGATCAAATAATATGTACGCGTGACTCCATAAATACAATGCCAAACTTTTTTGTTTTCTTCCATCAAGCCTTGCCACCCTTGCGCGCTCTCCTTTGCTGGCGTTTTCGCGCAATGATTCTGTTTCTTTTGGCAAGCTTGTTTTGCTCGTCGTCGCCGCCCTCGTTCTCCTTGTTCTTGTCGTCGGTCCTGGGTGCTTTTGCTGGTCGAGCTCTGTCTTCTCTGCCTCCTCGGCCTCCTCTACCTTCTCTACCACGACTACCTCCCCTGCCACGATCACCTCCCCTACCACGGCCTCCCTCACGGCCTCCCTCACGGCCTCCCTCTCTGCCACCTCGACCATCGGGTCTTTTCCGTTTGATGCCCCTTTTGTTTTCCAGGTCAGATTCTTCGTTCTCGTCAGACTGCTTGTTGCGCGCCTTCTCCTGAAACTCCCTCCGTCGCTTCACCACCTGGGCATTCTCAATGGCAAACTCAACAACAAGCCTCTTCTTCTTCTCCGCCTCACCATCAACAGCCTTGGCCTGCACGACATGCCCATTCAGCCACCGCAGTCCCATCAGCGCATGGCGATGGTTAAAGTACTCGATAAACCCGTAACCACGACTACGGCCCGCGCCGCTCTTCTCGTCGATTTTGCCGCCGTCTCGTCCCTCGAAGACGACCTTGGTTTGCTTGACGATACCTTTTCCCTTTTCTCGTCGGCGCTTGTCTTCTTCTTTGGTCTCCTCGGATTCGCGCTGTAGTTCGTCGTACGACAGCGGGTGACGGCGGCCTTCTTTGACATCCTTGGCGAATCCAACAATGGCCTCTCGCGCGAGTGCTTTGAGGTCTTTTGACGTGACCGAACGGGGTATATTGCGGATTGATAGACGGGTGAGACTCAGGTGTAGGGTAGGGTTGGTCTTGATCAGATTCTGGCGTTGCTTCAGGCTGTCTTCTCTCATTTTGACCTCGGATGGCGCCAGTTTCTGGTAAAGCGGGGAGTTGGAAGGAATGGTACCCTCGTTCAAGAGAAAGAGGCGTCGCTTGTCCTGGTCCTGTGCAGAGCGCCGCGATACACCCTCGTCTCTCAATTTGTTGGCCTGGAATTTGGAAACAGCCCGCGACACGTTCAGCACTCGATCTTCCATGGTGTATTTCCCAGTAGGATCGAGCATGTCATTTTGTAGAACCGACTGTTTGATGTTGCTTGCTGTCTTTTTGGAGTGGTCTTGTTCGTTTTGGGTCTGCGTTGGGGCACCCCGGACGCATGCAATTGCGTCTTCGGGTTTCCAGAAACACACAAAGCCCGTTCCCCTGGGACGCTCGGTTTCCATATCCATGACGATTCGAGCGTATCGGACAGGGCCGAATTGTTTAAAATGTTCGTAGAGCGTCTCGTCCGAGCTGGTGAAGGGTAGGTTGCGAATAAAAATAGTAGAAGCATTCCGTTCGTCCTCGACATCTTCTTGTTGGGGTTCTTCGTCTTCGTTTTGATCTTCGTCATCAAGTTCTTCCTCATCATCCTCGTCGTCCTCATCTGAGCTCGTCTCAGAAGCATCGTCGTTCTCGGATCCATCGACAGCGTCACCCTCGCCGGATCCATCTTCAGCATCAACTTCCATTGCATCAGCGTCAGTGTCAGCGCCAGTGTCAGCAGCAGCAGCATCTTTCTCCGCAGCTTGCTCCCACACGCTTTTCTCAACCGCCCAATCGACCGCCAGAGTCCTTCCATCGACCTCCTTCCCGTTCACAGCGTTGAGTGCCTTTTCCGCATTTTTCTTGCCTCGCAACACAACAAAGCCAAAGCCCGCTTGCTCTGTACCTTTCTTCGGAACAACTGCATGCTTAACCTTGCCAAAACTGCGGAAGAGAGTTGCCAATTGTTCGGGCTCCTTGATCGACCACGGAAGATTTCGCACAATCAGCTTGGGAGGTTGGTTCTGTTCTCTTTCACGGGCACGGTCTTCCTTGCGTTTGGTCGCTTCTGCAGAGGGTACACTCTTGCCATCGCTCTCGCCAATCTCACGCTTTCGCGGCTGCGCAACTTCGACCCTAATCTTTTTCCCTTCAAAGTCGGCTCCGTTCAATTCCTCCAGGGCGCGCTGGGCATCTTCCACGTCGGCAAAGGTCACGAAACCATAGCCCTTGGACTGTTTGGTCGCAGGGTCGACCACGACAGTGGCATGTCGGAGCACGTACGATTGCGAGAAAAATTCGGTCAGGCTTTCAGTCGTCGCTGAAGCCGGAAGCGAGCGCACGAAAAGCTCTCTTCTCATCTGCGGTTTGGCCGGAGCAGCTGCATCTGTAGTAGCAACCGGCGCTATCGTTTCGTCTTTGGGTGAATCCATGGGCTCGGATTCTTTTGTCTGAAAACTACCGCTTTCAGAAAGCCGTCTTCTTTTGCTGTGAAGTTCGGACATTGGTTTTGGAGAGCGGGAAAAAAATAGCGGCAGAAAACGTCTTTGATTTTCTGATAACCTCTGGGCGGTGAGCGGTCGGTCTTGGCGGTCAAGCTGCGAGTCTTTTGAATTGTCCCCTTGTCAACTTGTCAAGACTTGCATTACTTGAAAGGAAAAAGAAAAAAATGGACACCGGAGCAGGCAGCAAGAAACCATCGCAACCAGAAGGCAAAGTCCAACAACCAAAACCCCAGGCCCTGCCGAACCGTGCCGGCCCTTCGGCCATCCTAGTATCGTCTCGCCAAAAAGGCAACCCGATTCTCAACCATGTAAAGCTTGTGCCTTGGGAGTATGCCGATATCCCCGCAGATTATGTGCTAGGAGCCACTACGTGCGCGCTGTTTTTGTCTCTGAAATACCATCGGCTGCATCCAGAATATGTCTACTCCCGGATAAAGCTCCTCGCGGGCAAGTACAATCTACGCATTCTGCTGGTTATGGTAGACATTCCAAACCACGAGGAGACGCTCAAGGAGCTTTCGAAAACATCACTCGTGAACAATTTGACACTAATTCTCTGCTGGTCGGCCCCCGAAGCTGCGCACTATCTAGAGCTTTATAAATCATCGGAACATGCACAGCCAACAGCTATTCGGACCCAGCAAGCGCAGTCCTACAAGGAGAGTTTGGTCGAGTTTGTCACGGTGCCACGGAGCATCAACAAGTCTGATGCTGCGAGCTTGATCTCTACGTTTGGCAGTCTCCAGGCCGCGGTCAATGCACAACCCGAGCAAATCAGCTCTGTGCCTGGCTGGGGCGAGAAAAAAGTTCGACAGTGGAGTAATGCTGTTCGAGAAGACTTTAGATCCGAGGCATCCAAGATGAAAGTGGCTCCTTTGCGACAAGAGAGGCCTGTTGAAGCAGAAGCCCGTCGTGGAGAGTCTGGTTCGGGTATAGAAGACGAAGAGGAAGAGATTATGCTTGCTTCCGCTCGGCGTGCAAGCCAGGACAAGACAGAAGGAGAGCCAGCTAATAATAACCCGGGATCTACACTGAACTCACAGGTCGACAGTGGCATGAGCGAGGGCATAATGGATGCACTGGCCAAACTGCGCAAGGAAGGCGGATGAAAGTATTTTGCTGCTACGTATTGCAAATACCTACAACACAAGCGAGCACCCACTATACTCCAACCAGCCACAGCCTAGTGAACGAAGAACTCGGCTGACCAAAAGTGGGCTTGTCAAACATCAGACTGACGAGTCAGCGACGTCCACTATCTGAGCCGTTCATAGATTAGGCTCTTATGGCACGGAGATCATCAAGCCACGGCAGACCAGCGATCTAGATGTATAGCTCTAGTGGTTAATTCGTATACGTATAACACTGAAACTCGAGATATAAAATTCCAAATACACAGTCATCACGTGCGCGACTATCCCAAAGCGGAAACCGGGCAGCCACTCGGCATTGGGCTCTTTTCTTCTCGTCGTCCTCAGCAGTTGTGCGGGACCCGTCACTAGTTAACACTAGCTGGCTTCAACCTCACCGTCGGGCTTCCCTTCCCCCTATCGCCGCGCTTGACCGCGCTTGGATCGTATCCGAGCCATTCTATTAGTACGTTATGTTGAAATACGATCGAGGATTAACGTATCAGCTTTGCCGTCTCCTCATAGTTTCTCTCAGCGGCCAGTGACAAGCGCAGCTGCCCAGGTGAGTTCTCCACCCCACTTTCTTCTACGTACTATTGTTATTATTATTACCCCGGATCTCGATCTCTAGCTTACGTGCGTTAGCATACCATCGTGCGCCCGGCTTTCGGCGATGGGATCATGGGGACTGGATCCCACGCCGCTGGTGATTCTTCCGGGTCATTGATTGGGCATGAGGATGAGCCTCCAGGGCCTCCCCCGGCTCAACCCTCGTCGTCGTCGTCGTCGTCTCAGAGCTTCGAGTTTGTCCTCGTAAACGATCAAGGGTCACGTCGCCAGGTTCGTCGCCATGCAATGCGCCAGTATATGCGCCAGCGCCGGCTTGATGGTATTGCCCGGTTGGCTTCGTCGCGTGCCCCTATGCCGGGCTGGCTCAATGCTACGGATTCGCCTTGTGAGTCTATGATACAAGAGTACTCGGAGAATGTAGACGATGCGAGGAGTCCGAAAGGGTATGGGAATGCAATTGTTCCCATCCGCACAACAAAATATATGTCCAATTCCAGTAGTCCTGTGTCTCTGATCTCTCCAGGTGTTGGAGGACTGCGAGATCCGTTCAATAGTTATCCAATGCCTATCAGCGACAAGGATCATAGGCTGATCAACCACTGTACGTACTCTAATCCTATTTTTTTTTTTTTTGTTTGATTGTGTCTCACTTGTACAGATGTGGTGACGTACCCGGCAATGATGTACAAATTGTCCAACCCACTTCAGAAGAACCCAATGATGGAGATCTTCCGGGAATTTGCGCTGAAAGACCGCCTCCCTTTTCAGGCCATGCTGGCGATAGCCTCGAAACACTTAGCCAGTGTCGAGGGCCAGTCAGAGTCTCTGCAGAGCCTAGGGCACAAGACCCATACGTTGCAATTGATCAATAGGACTATAGGCGGTACGAGTGATGATCAACTGGACAACTTTATATATGCCGTGGCAACTATGGCCGTGATAGAGGTATGCTATGTACCACTGACCGTAAACTGTAAAGGATCCAGATTTCCGATGTGTTAACTAGTGAGCAGAAATGGTCTAAAGACCCTTCGATTGAAAGAATGCATATCAAAGGTCTTGCCCTTCTGATCCGCAGAAGAGGAGGCATGCGGGCTTTGAAAGCAGAGAAGCCTTTTCTGGAGCAAGTCATATACTGGTAATTTCACTGTCAACCAATAAGGCAGCTCGACACTAAAAAATCGTTAGGGTTGATTTCAGCTGTGCCGCCAAGGCAATAGTTGGCGCAAGTCTCCCATGGACCGGACAAATTCCTGACAGCTTTCCAGAGGGGCTGCGACTGTGGTCTCCGGAAATGCAGCCAGACGTGAACTCGGAAGAATCCGAGTATATACGAGCATGCGAGGACTTTCTCGCCTTTTTCCGCTCTCTCTATGCCGCACAGATGACCATGCTCAAAGAACCATGTCGAGCTCCTTCGCCTGCGGAGAAGACTCGCCGGACATGTCTGTTTAATAGTTCGTCGCGGCTCTATTGCAGCCTGACGACGGTGCCCGACCACGATCGCGGCATCCGCGATGTGCGATTTATCGACGAGTACACGTGCCTAGCATGCTTACTTTATCTCAATGTAGCATTATACGACTGCTACGTAAAACAGCAAAACTTTGATCTATACCTGATTTGGCTTGAGTCAGAAATGCAACGGCTCTGCGACGAGCCTAGCGTCTCCTCCTTCATGTGGATGTTTTTGGACAACGGCGGCTACGCACAGGGCGAGGCGGGCGACGCAGGAGAGCGGAGCTGGCTCGTATCACGCATGCTACGGGTCGCCAAGCGTCTGGAATGGAACCGACAGGGCGCCCTGTGGGATTACCTGCGATCAGTGCTTATTAACTTTGTGTCCATGCAGCAGGAGTGCGGGCTGGGTGCGGATATGGTTGGAGACAAGGAGCTTCTGGCCAGACAGAAAAGACTGGGTCAGGGGGAGCCCCGTCTCTGGGATGAGAACGCGATGCGGCGAGAGATTCTGGGCAATTTGTACGATCCTGCAATTTTGAACATAAAAGATTCGCAGGGTTAGAATAGTCCATCATGATTTTACATGTGTACAGCGTTACTGATTAACTATTCAATGTATATATGTTTATGGTACCTGATATTTGAGGTAGTTTCTATGATGCGTGATATCTACTCGATGCTTGTATAACATGTGCAAGTATCTTAACATTTGAAATGGGGGAGTAACACTATAAATCAGGGCCTACCTATCTTACCTCTAAACCCGACGAGGGCCGTTATGTCTTCATCGAATTTGCGTCCCAGCCTGGTGTGATTCAAGGCGGACTTTGCGTGCCCACAAACTGTACCAGTCGATGTTCAAGGCGGATTTGATACCGTATTGTATAAAACAAGTACGCCGATTTCTTCAGCCAGAAAACGCCTGGGATGTGGTGGATACATTCTCTCCCACGAGAGATATCAATTCTCGCACCAGTTGACGCTGCCATTGTCCGACACAGCCACGTTTTGTCATCAGGTTAAACAGCAATATGGACAGTGTGCTATTGCTAGGCGCATCAGTCACGACACAGCCAGTGTTTTGAATTTTCGATTACCCCCCCCCCCCCCCCCCCCCCCCAAAGAACATTTGGACGCATCCACATGGCAGTGTTGCGAACCACTGCATACTGTAATAAATCATAACAGATCGCCGAATACGGCTAGACACAGCACATGGCGGTGCAATTGGCCGCAGCGGGGCCGGGGGCTGCGCTTTCCGGCTTCGTTCTTAGCCGCAACTTCAACTTGCAACTCCAACTCCAACTCCCCCTGTTCGCTCTCCAACTCGTCTTCGCCGTGCGCTCTTCGAGTGCTGCTTCACACTGAGAATGAGCACATAGGGCGTCGCCTCCGTTCTGTCGCATCCAAGCGATTTCGTGCGCTTTTACTCCGGCCGCCACGACTCCATACTCTCAGAAAGAAGACAATATGCTTGACTCCCGCCCATCCCAACCGATGGAGTTTGCCGACTCGAAGCCCGCGCGGCGGTGGACAGATTTCCCACGTCGTTTGACACAGAATTCTCGATGGGTCTACGTTGCCTTCTTCGCAGTCCCGGGATTGCTCCTCCTTTTCTTGTCCTATGCCTACCTGCAGCCGGCCAACGTTGCGACCACCAGCGCGGCCTCCCCGGATCAGACCCAAGACTCGACTGCCACGCCCTCGTCCACCCCGGAACTCTCCTCTATCACTCTCCATCAAGAGGGCGAAGCCGGTGCAAGCCACCTTGACCACTCGACGACTCCGCTCGTGCGACCCGACGGACTCCGAATCGTCGGAGTCGTCTTCTACGGCCGCCGCGACCGGTCCTCGCTCTTGGAGTGCCATTTGCGCAAGAATCTGGCTTCTAACGGGGGCTGGCTCGATGAAGTTATCTGGGCCGCCAACACGCAAGATCAAGATGACCTCGCATACGGGGAGGAGATCGCCAAGACTGCCGACGAGTACACATACATGCCGATCAATACCGGCGGCTTCTCCGGCATCTATTTTAAAGCCTTCAAGGAGCCCGACACCATCTACGTCAAGATGGACGACGATATCGTCTTCATTGACCAAAGCGCTATTCCCCGTCTCGTGACGACGCTGCTGAACAACCCGCGAAGCTTGTTGGTCTCGTCCAATGTCGTCAACAATCCCGCTTTGGGCTGGGTGCACTACCACATGCGTGCCGTGCATCCCTACGTGCCAGAGGTTATCCCTGAACCACACGAACTGGCGACCAAAGAAAATGGCTTCTGGAAAGCTTCGGAGCTGCCGACCTGGAATGAGTCCGACTCCAAGTGGCAGATGCCCGATCTGGATAAATTCTACGAGCTCTTTGGAGTCAACGACAAACCGAGCGTCCCAAAGCACCGATGGATCCCGACTAGAAACTTGACTTATCTCTACCAAACACCGGTCGCGGCTTCGGAATACGACGCTTTTGGAAACAACTTGCACCACTGGCCGCTGGCTGCACAGGCACATTATTCATTGTTGCAAAACATCGAAGAGAAGAGACTGGGTCGTTATTTCATGGTGCACGGTAGTGACGAGGAAGCTGTAAGCACATGGGACATGCGCGGAAGCCGCATCAGCATCAACTTTATGGCCATACGAGGAATCGACATTCTCGACAATGCGATGAAATTAACTGGAGACGACGAGCACATTTTGACTGTGGAACTGCCCAAGCAGCTGAACAGAGGTATGCCTTTATCTATATACACGTCTGTTTATGACTCATACTAACAAGACCAGCCGTCCTTGTCGAAACCACGTCCGTCGTTGCTCACTTCGCCTTTGGTCCCCAAAAAAACCTCATCAAGACCGACATCCTCGAGCGATACCACAATTACGCCGCAGAGAAGATCTGTCCAAACTCCATTCTCGAACCTGAGGCTGTTCTCGCGCCTACCAAGAGGGCAAATGCCCCGATCACGCCAAACTAAAAAAGAAAAAAAAAAAAAGAAATTCCAGACTTTGTCTTCGCCATAACGATTTCTTGTATAACACCAACGATAGATACTCTGGACTATCTACTTCGACGCTACCTTTCACTATCAATATTTCTATACCCTCACAATTTGGCGTGGTGCTTCCACTGTTTTGACTTTCTTGTGAAATAATTTAACGAGCTTGTACGACCTACCTTCGCTGTCACGTATTGAGCCCTCGGGGGCTGTTGCGATATTTGTATTTGCGCATAAGCGATTTTTGACACCTGATACAGGAGTTGTGGTAATTTAGACGTTGGGCTATATACGATTTTGGCTATATTTTGCAACTTTGCAACTTTTGTTTGAAAAAAAACATTACTTTAAAAGAAAAAAAGATTTAAATTTGGCCCAAAAATCCACGATACAAGCAGGGTATTTATCAACGGAGTATATTGAAATTTCCATGCTCTCCTATCGTGCAGGGCGTGGAAACTGGCCTTGCAAGGTCAAGCCGTGGAGGAACAGGGCAAAACTTCAGATGACTGTTTGCCCTGCACAATGCACAAAACGCTTTCTCTTTCATCCCCCTCCAAGCATCAAGAAAACAACGCAAAAATGCCTTCCCCGCAGAGCCTCGAGGATCTCGCAGTCTATTTCTTCGCCCTTCCTCGCCCTCGCTTTACTCATGAGGGAGTCGATAACCACTATCACTTCTCCATCTCCCCCGCTGCCTACGCCGACTCTGACGACGACATTGTGCAGGTTGTCAAGGTGGGCAATAATTTCACACACATTGGCGGACCCATGCAGCTGCGCGTGCTGCCGTTGAAGAAAAAAGTCGACACTGTGCTGCGTTTTCTGTTCACTTCATTTCTCAGCGGGCTTCCTACGAAACTAAATGATGAGATCCAGCAGACGATCAGGGATTTGGGTGGTTTTGCGACGTTTTCAAAAAGCATTTCGAGTACAACTACCCCAAATGGTGGCTGCGGTGGCTATGGAGATGGCGGTAGCAACAGGTCTCGCCTGATTCGCCTGACTCTGGCTGAGGACAGAAAAGTTGCACCTTTCTCGTGGAGCACCGACGATTCAGAGTTGGCGCAGGCGATGTCGGCGCGTCTTCATGAATTTGTTGGCTTGATGTATGGAAACCACCCTCTTTTGAACATTCGACTGGCGGACGAGCGTGACAATCGGGCTGCAATGATTACATACATTGCCTTTCAGCATTCTCTGATTAGAGGGATCAAGAAGCACACCACTGATGCGCTGCGTGACACCAGCGCGACTTTTTCTCGTCGGGACTTTGATTCTGTTCCTCTTACGCCTGTCACTATGGCAGGGCGGACCTTGGTCACGAGCGTTATTGAAGAAGAAGACGAGGATGAACAAATGGATGATGTGGTCCAGCAGCCCAGCAAGGAGGTTGCAAATACCCAAGGAAAACTTTTCAATCCAGATCCAGACGGCGACTTTCCTGATCCATCAACATACTACAACACAAAAGCATACAGAGTGCAGGGAGCGTGTATTTTGGCTACCAGTGTCAATCTGATTCTACCTGAGGGGGGATCTTCTCAAAGCGAAGCCATATCCGTAATGTAAGTCTCCGTTTTTATACAAAAAAAGGTGCAAATAGACGACCTAACCCCTGGACTAGAGTTCCTCTACGCCGCCTCATCATCACCGATAACGACACCCCGCACAACCTGACTTTGCTGCTGGGCCCTCGTTTTCATAGCAGCGCGTTGTTCCAATCTTTGTATTCATCCACAAGAGTGAAAACTGCGCTGGTCCCACCGATTGGCTCGACGCTGTACAATTTCTTTTATGTTCTCGACAGGGGTTGTCCATACCGTCGTCCAGGGCCCCTCTCGCCAAGCGAACGCGAGACATGCAGCAGGGTGTATGCTCTTTTGAGCTTTATGAAGCATAAGATGGGGACATTGGGTAGGAAGGTAGACGATGGAGAGGTCAATGAGATGATAGAATCGTGGGCACAGGAAGACAAGGGAGACGTTGAGATGGAGTTGTGGAAGATGGCAGTGGGATGTTTGGACCAGGGACTACAGGTGAATATTTAGAACCGAGCTAGTAGATTTGCTTGATATTGCTAGGCTCTATGATGTACAGGCATCTTGAAGGTAACTCCTCAAATTCGAGTCATTGTCCAGATCGAGTCCTCCTTTTGGTTCTGCCACCCATTGGCCTTCTTGAGCAAGTGGAATCTCCCTTTGCACGGTTCGCGCTGCTTGTGTCGGTTCGCTGCGACTCGCTATCCTCGTTTTCATTCTCTTTCTCCCTGCGTTGGAATGGAGGCACAGCGTCAGAACCGACAACATGGTGAACACAAACAAAATTCGACGCAAGACAGCCCAGACAGCGTCGATCACCAGCACTACCACCGCCCTTCTCCACCACGTCGCCCAGCTTGCGAAACTCGGAAGCAGCATTTTTTATTGTTTTCTCCAGCTTTGTCACCTTTTTCTCTGTTTTGCGAGAAGAAGTTTCCATCTCCGTGAGGCGCTGGTCCATTGCCCGGTGTCGATCCCCAGCCAGCCTAGAGTGGTTCATCAGCACGCCTCGCACGACATTGTTCTCCTCGGTTGCGCGACGTTTTGCCTCACGATTCTCGTTGCGAATAATCTCTGCCTGATTCTCGAGGTACTCTGCCCGACGCTTGAGATACGCAATGCCCCCATTAATCTCTTGCAGTCCACCGTGCAATGTCCGCAGCTTGTTATCCAAGCAACGAATCTCGCTGGATCTGCGCCTGTTTTGGACTTCAAGGGAGTTCTGAAGTCGTCGCTCTCGGTTGTTCTGGGCTCGCTCTGCCCGGCTAAACAGTTCTTCCATACTAGTCTGCATAGCCTCCATCTGAGGTTGTTGGGGCTGTTGGGGCGGCGTCGGTAGGAAAGATGGACGTGGTGGTGGTGGCGGAGGTGGTGCTGAGGACGCCCAGGCAGAAGGCAGGTTGATGGTGGGTAACTCATTGGTGATAGATCCCTGTGTATTGAAGCTAGTGGCAGGTCTCTGTACATTGTCAAAGAGGACACCAGGTCTGTGTCTATTGCCAAATAGGCCAGTGCTATGCCTCTGTGGATTGCCAAAGACGCCAGTGCTACGTCTTTGTCTATTTCCAAAGGGGCCAGTGCCAGGGGGGCTGTGGGTTGTTATTCCATTTGTCATGGGTTGGTCGCCAAATAGACCAGTGTCAGAGGTGTTGTTGGTTGTTATTTCATTTATCATAGGTTGGTCGCCAAAGTTGCCGGTGCCAGGGGCGCTGTTGGTTGTTATTCCATTTGTGATGGGTTGGTCGCCATCTGGATCTTCCTGGTTGATACCAAGGCCCGTTAACCACTGGCTGTCTGGAGTATCCATGGTTGGAATGGATGCAAGAAGAAAAAATGGAATGATAATAGACAGAGAATGTAATAACAAGAGTGGGCAGTTATAAAGAGAAATATTTCTTTAAATAGTCACAAAACTGGCCAAAACGTGCAAACAGTAAACAAACGGTGAACAATTTCTCAGCGAAATGGGTTTCCTATTTAGGAAATTTCCGGGCACCTAGCGGCACTCGGTGTGCATAAACAAGTACGGCGCTTCAACAAAGAAATATCATAATATGTTAGTCAATGTAAACAATAAACGCCACCAGTGGATACGATGCAACTGTTATCCAACAAAAACTCTAGAGAATCCTCACGGGATCAAAAAAGGCTCCGATACGAAAAGCTAGTTCGGTCTTTGCGTCGTAGCGTAGGGAACTCCCAGGACTTTCTTTCTTACAATTTAGATTCCATTGTTCTGTTCATGTAAGAGCTGTGGATCCTTGTACTAGGCAGCTCTAACTGAGCAGTTTTGATACATTCCAATCCAACCACCTCGCATAACATGATAATAACCAATAAATAAAAAATAACAAAACCCAGCAGTCAGTTCCTTTGGCTTGTTAAATGCGTTACAATCATATCTTGGTACGATTTTGCACGCGGCGTGGTATCTTCGACGCCCACGACCTTGGCTGCATCATCCCACAATCTCAACGAAACCATTTCGTCTCGTAGAGGGTCATTCTCGAATGCGTCAAGCTCCTCTCCTTTAAACGGACCTCCCTGAAATTCCAGAGACTTCTGAGATGCACTGGATAGTAAGTCGTAATAAGGTTTATTGACGGCTGTCAGATATCTTCACTCAACACCGTTAGTAGGTTCTCCGTATGTCAGGAGGGGAAGTCCATACCTTTTCGCTGCAACATGACTGTTCACCAATCGACATACAGTCTCACTAAATCCTAGATAGCGCAGGTACTGTGCGCCGATAGCTTCATGGCCAATGCGACCCACGTTCTCGGCACTGTCACGACTGAGGTTCATTCGGGCCTCTTTCGTCGCTTCCAACGGAATAATCTGCCCAATATCGTGGAGGAGAGCGGCGAGGACAAGCTCATCGCGGCTACCTATTTCAAATTTTGCATTAATTACTCTAGAAGGAATACATGCTCTTGTCGTGCAGCCTTACCTGATAGTGCTGCCTGGTGGGCTGCCTGCAGACAGTGCTCGAGCTGGCTGATGGATTCGCCAATGTAGTCTCCTTGGCCATGTTTTTCGAGAACGGCAATTAGCGATTCCGCTTTTGCTATTGGATTATCCATCTTTTCTCTGTATTTCTATATTAGTTGATGGCGGTGATAAGTATCTTCGGCAATAAATTCTTGTTCATGTAAGGGTGCGCCGAGGGGCAGTGGAAACCTTACAAACCTTATAACCTGGAGAAATGGCGCAAAATTAATTAGTCCGTTTAAGCAGCTTTATTTTTCAGTAGTGCACGTGAAACATTGAGTTTTGATTACTTAATTAGATTTTTAGTTGCTTATATTTAATATACTTATATAGCTAGAATCTCCGTCCTCAAAGTATAGGCCTATGAATTGACAACTCCAGCGCTCCAACTGAATTAGCCATCCATTTTTACAAAATATTAGTTTCATAAATTTTATATCTACCATCCAGTACTCAGGCTAAGCAGTTACTCGTTCTCCACCTCCAATAGTCAACATCGGCGATCCAAAAGCATATCGCTCACGGCCCTCCTCGTACGATACGCCCTCCTTGCGCAAGTGCGTTGCTGGCCACAGCTCTCGTCGGTCTTGGTAGTATTTGTCATGTAGCTCGCCTTCGGAGGCGCTGTTGTATGTTGCATAAATGGCCTTTCGGTCTTTGGTGCTGCGGTTAGGGCCGCTGCGATGCGCGAGATATGAGCCAAACAGCAAGATATCGCCTACAAAAAGCCGTCAATCTTTAGATTCTAGTTGTTTCAACGTTACTATATCATACCAGGCTGTAAATTGCAGGGAACCCAGGTGTGGCTTTCCACCCAGGATGGCTCAATGCAGCGATCGCTGCCGAGGGGGACATGTTCACGGTGGCTTCCCTCAACGACATCAAGTCCACCGTTTTCGCCGTTCATCTCGTCCACTGCAGCCAAAATGGTGAGGTGTTTAATATTTTTCACGTGTGTGTACGCGGTGGCGTCGATGTGAGGGTCAAATCCGCCTAATACATGTCAGCTTCTCCATCCAAACAGATAATTAATGGACTGGTGGTACCTACCACTGCCGGCGAGTTTGTAGTTGATCTTCTCCTTGAAAAGAAGCATCTTCTCACCGGCCAACTGCTCCAAAACACTTGCAGTCCGCGAGCCGCGCAGGAAAGCGTTGAATCCTGCATGCGTGTTGGCAAAGTTTTCGGTCCGACACAGCACTTTCTTGCCAGATGCATTGACTTCCTTTCATATTCATCAGGCTTGCTGTTCGTAATTGCTATTTTCAAATAGGGCCATAAAAAAGCATACCTCGTATGGCATCCATGGCACATCCTCTGTCCGGGGCAGATCATGGACCTCTTGCGCCCATTGCTGCAGATGGGCTGATTCCGAGGTCGACAGAAAGTTCCGGATCACAAGATAGCCACGGTCCTGGAAAAACTGGATCTGCGACGCAGCCAGGGGATATTTGGCGTCGTTTTCCATGATAAAGATTTAATTCTATAATTAAGGTCGGCTAAGCAATGGAATCGACTCTCCGTGCAGTCGGCGGCTATTAAATCTCGCGTCGCCGCACGGCGGCCCAGTCCGACAACCCTCATCTCCTTCAAAGCGCATGGATTTCCTCCTCATCAAAAGTCTAGAAAACTAAGTTTCCAGCGGTGCGACCCTAAATAGCTGCGTCCACAGTGGAGATGTCGGCACGAAGCCAGCAGCCGCCAGCCACTCGCCAACTACACGTGCCTCACGTGCTTCGCGGGGCTCTCGAGCTGCAGTTGTTAGTTACTTTACTACTAACCAGTTAGTGGTACTACGTGTATTAAATTTCACCTTATTAGCTCGGCTGCATAAATGAGAGGACCAGATCTCTCGTGCTTATCCATCCCGAGGCGCATGCCTCTTCTCGCTGCCTCTCCGGGTCGCCAACCGATTCTTGTATTCAGCACTTCACCTACATAGAACTTTGCACCGAGGCTCCCACATGGCATGCCGACTGTATATTATTGGGCATTCAGAAAACCTATTTGTCCTCTCCAGGCGGGTGTGTCCGACAGTCTAGTCGGAAAGCAGCAGGTTTACCCAGTCCGAATGTAATTAACATTGGACCACAATATGATAAAATGACTGACGCTGTACAAGTTTCTCCCCATTGATAGCCTTGCTACGACAAGTATCTTGACGTCCCAGCACTTGGAGCAGTCACTGTCACCTCCACCACCATGACTGTCGCTCCAGAAAACGCGGTCACGGTCATGCCGGCGATCGAAAACCCCAAGGGCCAGCCAAATGAGACCGTTGCTTTAGACACAGAGTCTCATGAAACGGACGAGGTCGCCCAGGCTGAGGGCAGGAGCAGCGTCTTGAACGTTGTCGTCTCGGGAATGGCGCTGTTCAGTGATGGCTACAATGCGCAGATCAGTAAGCAACTTTGTGACCACTTCTATCATTCACATGCTCCGGGTCTTATTGATCAATTTACAGTTGGGTATATGGAGCCATTCTTCTCGGTCCTGTAAGTTGCCAAGCCTATGTTTAGAGTCGGGCATTATACTAACAAGGCTAGATACGGCAATGCCATGTCGTCCACCATCAAATCCCGTCTATCCAACTCATACTTAATTGGCGAGATTTTTGGAATGCTCTTTTTTGGTGTTTTGATTGACCGAATGGGGCGTCGGACTGGCATTGTTGCTGCTACGGCCTTTTTGGTGCTCGGAGTTGTGCTGGCAACTGCCGCACATGGAAAGTCCAACTTGGGGTATATCCACAATCCATTTTCGGCCAATATGAGCACTCTAATGAGACACAGCATGTTCTGGATGATGATTGTTGCTCGTGGAGTCGCCGGATTTGGTGCCGGCGGTGAATATCCCGTCTGCGCAACCAATGCCACCGAGGCTAGCGATGAGACATCCAAGTTGAGAAAGAATCGTGGTTTTCTGGTAGCAGTAACCACATGTTTTTCGATAGACTTTGTATGGGTTTCCAAGATCAAAAAGAAATTCCACACAAGCTCACCAAGTTTTAGGGCTTTGTCGTTGCAGGCATCATCGCCTTGATCGTCCTTGCCTGCTATCATCAGCACAGTTCAGATGGCGTCTGGAGAGTGTGCTTCGGACTTGGCTTTGTGGTACGTGGTATTTCACGTATTCTTACTAAAAAGCTCTATTAACGCAGACTACAGCTTCCAGTAGTCATCTGTTTCTTCCGCCTTCGCATGATTGATTCCACCCAATATCGAAAGCACAGTATCAAATCGCAGTATCCGTACTGGCTGATTTTGAAGCGTTATTGGAAGCCGATGCTAGGAACATGTTAGTCTTGATAATTCCCAATATATTGGTCTGTTGCTTACTGGATAGGCCTCTCGTGGTTCTGCTATGACTTTGTCACGTACCCATTTGGTATATTCTCTTCTACTATTATCTCGCAGTTGAACGCCAACAATACCACTGTGCAAAATATCGGCTATGGCGTAAGTCATGATTCCAAAACATATTTGGCCAAAACACAAACTAAGAAAAAAGACCGTGATCAACTGCTTTTATCTCCCCGGCTGTCTCCTGGGAGGTCTCCTCATGGACCGCATCGGCCGCAAACAGACCATGACTCTCGGCTTTTTCCTCTGGGCAATCTGGGGCTTTATTCTCGGTGGTGCCCTGCATCCCATTCAGACTGTCTTCCCGCTCTTCGTCGTGATGTACGGAATCTTCAACGCCCTTGGCGAAATGGGACCAGGCGTTGCCACCTTTTTGTGTGCCGCGGAATCCTTCCCTACCCCTCTGCGCGGGCATTTTCTCGGCTGGGCTGCAGCTGTTGGTAAGGCCGGTGCATCAATTGGGACAGAAGTCTTCACGCCGATTCAAAATTCGTTTGACTCGGACCAAAAGGGCCAACAGGCCGTGTTCCTCATCGGATCAGCGTTTACGGTTGTTGGGGGGTTGATTTCTTGGTATCTTATTCCGGATATGTCGCGCGAGTTGGAGACCGAGGATGTGCGGTTCAAGGCGTATTTAGAGGAGAATGGTTATACGTATGAGAACGGAGTGCTTGTGTCGAAAAAGGATGTGCCGGTTGAAGAGCCAAAGTGAAAAGTTTGGTATTGGTGTTTGGGTACTCCCAGCTTACATTTGCATGAAATATAAAGGAAAATATAAACTTTTTTCGATATTTTTTAATCGTTCATTCATGTACATACATAAATCCCCGCATTTTGATGCTTAGAAGGGCATCTCCCCAGCACATTTGTGATACAAATAAGTATTTTGGCAATTAAGAAAGCTCTCACTCATCCAGTTGAAAACCAACCTCTTGGGACCCGCCGAGAAAGAAGAAAGGACCGTTTCTCTTGTAGAGAAATCTACAATCATTTAGTTTGTCTAAACCACCGGTGCTGGAGTACATCTTTCGCAGTTATTCGCTTTCTTGGGTCTAGATTCGTCATCTTGCCCACCAAACCCCTGAGATCCGGCTCTACATAAGCCCAGCGTTGAAAGGGCCGTCTTGGATTTTCCGAGCCAAAGCTGCTTGCCAAGCCTATTAAGCGTTCGTAAAAGGGATTCTGGTCCCCTATATGCTCTAGAAACCCTTCGAGGCCGTCTTCATCCCCAAAGTAAGATATGTGTCGGGTGAGAATGTGGCGCCATGAGTCTTCCGATGTTAGCTGGCTGTCGCTAACCCGGAAGACCATTTCGTTGGTTATTACATAGATCATCTCAAGTGAATATTAGCAATGTACAGGGGTAAAGTTATCGGTCATACCACGATCCCAAGAGAAAACACGTCTGATGCCTGGTTTTGACGGGAGCGACACCAACTCTCCGGGCTTCTCCATATCGCATTACCACAAAGCGGACCTCGCAGCCACTTGCCGGGAGGAATGATGACGGTATCCTCAAGGTCTGAAATCTGCACACTCTTAATGACGATTCCATCTTCAGGCCTTTCCTCGTAATCAACGAGAATATTTTTGGGTTTGATATCTACTGGCGGTTAGTCCTAGTTTAACCGCGGTGTTCTCTATCCCTAATTACCATTATGTAAAACATCCTTGTCGTGCATATCGGCGAGACCTTGTTAAGCTCTTTGAAGGATGTGCCACCTCGTCTTCTCGGGTAAATCTTTCTGGCTCAGATGAAGCAAATCTCCCGGCAAAAATGGGTATATAAACACCTCGAACTTCTTAGCGGTATCGACTACTTTCCGCACATTTGGAAAACCGGATAGGGATTTCTGCAGGGTCATTTGATAGTCGAACTCGCCCTTAATCATATTATTGACAATGTAATTTCTTCTCTCAGCGCTGCCCATAGCGGAGTTAGCAACTTTGAATAAGGTGTCCCGAGCTAAACCAACCTTGCCCGGTATATGCATAGAAGTGGCATCCGGCGGGAAGCAAGGACTTCTTCAATCTTATAAGTCTGCCCAGAGTCGCTCTGGAACACGGTGCCCCTAGTTAGAGGTTCGGTATCAGGATGCGACGCGGTAGACATTAGATATCTTGGCGAGGCTCGCTGTCCTAGGTAGGATATTCGAAACACGAGCGTTCTTGCAAAAGCATGCTTGAGTCAGTGGGAGGCTGGCGAAGCCAGCGATAAATGTTGGAAGTGTTGAGGACAAATGAGATCATATAGGAGATCGCCCAATCACAACCCCATCAGCTAAACTACCGCACATCCAAGGTTCTACATACAGCGCCAGTCAAAACGAAGGAGCCAAAGTGTTTCCAGTTCTAAGCTTGTAGTTTTGCACAATTCCTTATTTCCGTGATACATTTCTGTCTCTGTTGGTGATGTAGAGATATGCCCCATTTGGGGGAGCACGTGACCGCGCGCGACATTTCGCGATCCGTCTCGTGTCGCCACCCGCACCTCCTCAACAACACCATGAGCCGATCCACCACCATCGGGACTGACCATCCTTCTACACTGATGACCCTCCTCCCTACATCGTATCCAAGCCGATAGATCTCCTTTCTCAATGGCCGGCCCTGGCCCGAAAAGGCCATTTTCAACACCGAAACGAACAGCAGTCCCCGCAAATAAAAGAACGTCTTCCATCAAAAAGAACACGAGCATTCTCAGCTTTTTCAAAAAGACCGACGGTCCTCAATCAACGCAGGCTCGAATAACGCAGTTTGGCGTCAAGGTCCCGAGGGCAGGGAATAAAGGAGATGGACTAGGGCATGGCGATAAACCGGAGGATACCCCCTTTGAAGCGTTGTTTGTGGAGGACAGACGCCATCCATCGAAGAACCTGGTGGACATTAGAGAAAATGGGCAATTGAAGGCGAGACAGGCCGATCCGGTGAAGCCAAACTCCTCGACGGATGACCTCTTTGACGGCTCAGACAATTCAAAGGAGAATGATGTTATGAGGTTCAACGAAAACGGAGGCTCTTTGAAACGCCGCAAGGTCGATAGTCCACCCAAAAGACAACAAAAAGAACAGAGAGGCCCCTTCATCGACGAATCGGATAGCGAAGAAGAAGACGGATATGCCAACATTCCAGTTTATACGGGTGCTCAATTAGAGAAAAAAATTCCCTCCCAGCCTACACCCAGCGATCCCCCGCCATTGGTAAGAGAAGCCACTAGCAACTTTGAGCCAGGTGCAGTGGCCGATGACTTTGAAGATATAGAAGAAGACGAGTTAGAAGGCGAGGATTTTATGGAACGGCCATGGGTGGAGGGAGAACCGGGGGAAGATGTGATAGACGACAACAATGAGCCGCTTAGCGATGGCCCCGCATGTCCAATTTGCCAGGGCAGTATTGCTGGTTTGTCGGATTCGGTACGTTGGCTTCTACAAAAACTGATTGTACAAATCGTCTAATCTCCTCCAGGAAGCATCTGTTCATGTGAACGCATGTTTGGATGGAAATCCTCAACCACCAGCCCCGGGAAATAAGAAGTCAACACAAAATGGGATGACTCGGCAGGAGAAAGCGGCAGTTCCTAAACCCGGGCAGCGCAATCCATTTGCTGCTGCGGCTACAGGCGTTGCATCCGCCTTTACAAAGCTCATGGCAGGAAATGCGGAAGATTCAGCTTGGGCTACTGCCGCAGCACATCAAGTTTCTTCCAAGGGCAAGCAAGCATATGAACGAACGTGTCCGTTTTATAAGATCCTTCCTGGGCTTTCTATTACGGTAGATGCCTTCCGGTACGGGGCTGTGGAAGGGTGTGAGGCATACTTCCTGAGCCATTTTCACAGCGATCACTACGGGGGCCTTACGAGTTCATGGCGCCATGGGCCCATTTATTGCAGCAGGGTGACGGGAAACCTTGTACGACAGCAAATCAAGGTCGACCCGAAATATATAGTTGATCTTGAATTCGAGCAAAAGACAGAAGTACCTGGGACTAAGGGGGTTTATGTCACGATGATAACGGCGAATCACTGTCCGGGGAGCTCTCTCTTCTTGTTCGAAAAGATCCTGGAGAGCGGTCGAGTTCAACGAGTCCTGCACTGTGGTGACTTTCGTGCATGTCCAGCTCATGTCCAGCACCCGTTGCTGCGACCTGATGTTGTGGATCAAGTTTCTGGCAAATCGCGCCAGCAACGAATCGATGTGTGCTATCTAGACACGACCTATTTAAATCCCAAATACGCATTTCCAAGCCAAGAAGCAGTCATTTCGGCTTGCGCAGCCATGTGTGTCCAGCTAAGCGAGGAGCATGGTAATGAGGACGAAGCGCTCGAGGCTCACAAATTCGGGGACGGTACGAAAGTAATTAGCAAATTCTTCGCCAAAAGCGACGGTGACTCCAACCAGCCAAAGGAAGTCGAGTCAGCAGCACGCGGGCGGCTTCTGGTGGTAATTGGGACATATAGCATCGGCAAAGAGCGCATATGCCTGGGTATTGCTCGGGCTCTTAAGTGCAAGATATATGCACCAGCTCAAAAGCAACGCGTGTGTGCCTGTCTAGAAGATGCCGAACTATCGTCTCTCCTCACAGACAACCCGCTAGAGGCTCAGATTCACATGCAGATTTTGTTTGAAATCCGCGCTGAGACGCTGACTGATTATCTACAGTCTTTCAAGGGCCATTTTTCTCGCGTGGTCGGATTTCGTCCCACCGGCTGGAGCTACCGAGCCCCAGGTGGCCGTATTCTGGACAATCCTCCTGTGGCAAACGTGCTCCATTCCAGCAACTGGAAGACCTCTTTCGGTGTCAAGGATCTGGTGCCGCAACGCGGCAGCACAAAGCAGGCATCTTGTTTCGGGGTACCATACAGCGAGCACAGCTCATTCCGCGAGCTGACCATGTTTTGCTGCGCTCTGCGCATTGGACGGGTCATCCCCACGGTCAATGTTGGCAGTGCCAAGTCACGCGAGAAGATGAAGGCATGGTTCGAGCGGTGGGAGGCTGAGAAGAGAAAGTCGGGGCTCTTCCGGGTGGAAGGGGACACATGGTAGACTGTACATAGCTGCACATAGCTGCACATAATAATGACCAGTAATGTTTCGGCAATAACTAATGAACAACCCTAACCCTAGCAACCCTAGCCCTAGATCAAGGGCCAAAACAGACTAGCCCCGCAGATCAGGCGGGAGGCGGAGTGCTGAAGCGGGGGAACTGCCGCGGGGCCGCTCACCGCCCTCGCAAAACAGGCCGGCGAGAGAAGTCGGCAAGTCGCGCGCTGTACACAGGGCAGGAGCAAGTCCCGACCGCGTGGCCCGGGGTGCGGGTATCAACTCAGCTTTACCGAGAGCTCCTGCACTATTTAACTCCTGGGTTGCTCGACAGCCTCACTTCAATCAGTCGATCCTGGAAGACATTTTGTTCGTTTTTTTCTTCTGTGTCCAAGCTCTTCTACCTTGCACTGCGCTGCGCTGCACTGCACTACTTATGCCAGACATCTCCCCTATCAGTCGTGCTTGAAAGCCAGCTCTTCCCCGCATTCCTGCCCGCCAATCACCATGTCGAACTCTTCGTTTGTGTCCTATCTCCTCACGCCGTACGCGATCCCTGTCATCGTCGTGGTGTTTTTTGTGCTACCGTACCTGTCAAAATCGCATCTGCGCGGCATCCCTGCGCCCTTCCCTGCAGCTTTCACCAATCTCTGGCTGTTCTACCAGGCCCGCCGCGGTCGTCGTTATATCTCTGTCAACGAGGCGCATAAGAAATACGGCAAGGTTGTGCGCATCCAGCCGAACCACGTCAGTGTGGCAGATGATGCGGCTATTCAGTCGATCTACGGCCATGGAAATGGTTTCCTGAAAACGTAATTTGTTCCTTGATTTACCTGTATTGATCCTTGCGGCTAACCCGTGTGTTACGACAGAGAATACTATGATGCTTTTGTTTCCATTCGCCGCGGCTTGTTCAACACCAGAAACAGACACGACCACACTCGCAAACGCAAGACTGTCTCGCACACTTTCAGTGCTAAATCCGTCGGCCAATTTGAACAGTACATTCACGCCAACATCGAACTGTTTGTGTCGCAGTTGAACACAATCTGCCAGAATCAGACCAATCCCCGTACCGGGTATGCTCCGATCGATGCATTGAACTGGTTCAATTACCTGGCTTTCGACATCATTGGCGATCTTGCCTTTGGTGCCCCGTTTGGTATGCTGGCCAAGGGAAAGGACTTTGCCGAAGTGCGCATGGCGCCTGATGCTCCCCCGACGTATGCCCCTGCCGTTGAGGTGCTCAACCGCCGTGGCGAGGTGTCAGCTACTCTAGGCTGCTTGATTGCATTGAAACCGTATGCGACGTATCTGCCAGACTCATTCTTCAGCAAAGGTCTTAAGGCGATCGAAAATTTAGCTGGTATTGCTATTGCCCGTGTCAACGAGCGTCTGAAGCCCGAAGCCGTGGAGAATAACACCCGAGTCGATCTGCTAGCTCGGCTGATGGAGGGCAAGGACGAGACCGGTGCCCTGATGGGACGCGAAGAACTCACTGCCGAAGCACTCACCCAGCTCATCGCCGGTAGCGATACCACATCCAACACTTCCTGTGCCATGCTCTACTGGGTTCTGCGCACCCCGGGTGTTCTTGGGAAGTTGCAAAAGGCAATCGACGAAGCTGTTCCTCCCGGTGTTGATGTGCCCAGCTACGCCATGCTCAAGGATATTCCTTAGTAAGCTTCCTATGTACGTTTAAAGGGAAAAAAGAAATAGCTAACAACTATATAGCATCCAGTATGTCCTTCAGGAGACCATGCGTATTCACAGCACCTCCGCCCTTGGTCTTCCCCGTCAGATTCCCGCCAACAGTCCCCCTGTCGAAATATGCGGGCACACATTCTACCCCGGCGACATCCTCTCCGTCCCCTCGTACACGATCCACCACTCGACCGAAATCTGGGGACGTGACGCTGAAGCTTTCGTTCCGGAGCGCTGGGCTCCCGAGCGGCTGACCGCACGCCAAAAGGCGGCTTTCATCCCATTCTCCACCGGTCCTCGCGCTTGCGTTGGGCGAAATGTGGCAGAGATGGAACTGACCAACATCGTCGGAGCAGTATTTAGGAATTTCGAGTTTGTGATTGAGCAGAAGGGTCCGATGGAGACGAGGGAGGGCTTTTTGCGGAAGCCATTGGGATTGGACGTTGGTATTAAGCGGAGGGTGCACGCCTGATCCGCTTGACACACGGTGAGATCTCAGGCGTTTTTATTTTTTATTTATGACCTGAATGAAGAAAAGAAAATCATGACAAATTTTGGACATACATTTCCAGGTGAGAGTGGTTGTTGGGAATGTATAGAGAAATCTCATGGATGTATGATTCTGGTGTATATACTTCTTGCGATGTTATCAATGAGAAGCATTTGATGTTATGTCTGATCAGATTAGTAAATGGTTCAAAATTTAATGACTCGAATGGATGAGTAATGTGATTTACTGTGCTCTGATTGGTTCATCCAGTGTCTTGGTGAGCATTGAAGCAATCGACACATAATATTGAATGTCTACTTTTGAATTTCGAAATAAATAAGATCATCATTTTATTAATCAATCGATTTTTTGATATTTTTTATTACAGAAATCTAAATTTACATATATAATTGATATTCAGTAAATGAAATCATTGAAGTATTACATGTAAACATGGAGGGGGGCTCCAGCAACGTTGAAAATATATAAACAAATCCGTTCCAAGCCAACATCTGGAATAACAAAAACATCAAAACATCAATAATTTTGCAAGCTCTAGCAAATCAAATACCATCAATTGATCAATGATATACATGTATATGCACGAACAAGAGGCGAATGCTACATGCAGCCACTTCAGGCGATTGCAATGCAAAATGACGATCACTGACATCACCGACGTGGCGTATACATATTGACAACTTCTTCCGTATTAAACTTTACCTGTTTTAAACTTCTCGAACCCAAAACATTTTTGTACCACAAATTAAGCAAAATGTCCATTAACGACATTCCCACCGTAGGTGACCTCAAACGCGCCGTGGCGGTTGGCCAGCGCATCACGCCCGAAGACGTGTCCCAGATCGCACAAGCCGAAAGCGCATTTACGGGAGGGGGACCGATCAAAGGCGGGCCAGCTGGTTTGTTTCAAAGGATTTTTCTTTTCGTAGAAAAAGACTGAAATTTGAGCAGCGACGGCACACTCGCTCTCGTCGAGACAGATGAATTTTGAGGCCAAACTGGATGAACTCACGCACAAGCCACAGTCGCATATCACGCAGGAGGATGCGCGGGCTATGCAGTCTGCAGAGGTATGTTTTGGTTACTCCGCACCCTATAACTGGTTTCAGGCTATACTACTGCGTATTATATGGGTTTATTTGTGGGCACGTTACCTAACGACCTGCTGTGAGTATAGGGCCGCGCATTCAACACTCCACCTGGCCCGGCCAGCGTATCAGCACAGGTCCGTTCCCTTGCAGATCGCAACGAATTGCTGGGGCTGCCGGCCGTGCAGGACCCAGGGCCCGTGTATGTGACAAAGGAGGAGGCCAGTGAGGCACAGTCGGTGGAAGCAATATACACAGGGGGGATGGTGTCAAGGGGGAGCTTGGCAGCGCAGATGCAGGTACGGATGGATAAGCATGACAAGCTCAAATTATTGATACTGGTGTGTTTGCTAATGATTCATGACTGCAGAGCGCGGCCGACAAACGAGAATATGCGCGCAACGGGGTGACGTGGGACAGGGAATAATATTTCAATCAGTTTTTGCATAGCGTTTGTATTGCATGTTACACGAAAAAGAAATGTACTCCGTGGAGATATGTCGACTCGACGAGTCAAGTTAGACAGTAGAAGTCGGGAAATAAAATCACAGATCGCCGTGCAAAAACCACTAAGAAAGGCTATTTGTTAGGAAAAACAATCGCAATCGCCCACTTCATCTCGGCCCATCTTGCACGAACTCCTGCAGCCTGCAGGGAGGATCGCCAACTAAATATTGAGTCGCGGGCTAAACCGGACTGGGCAACTGGCACCCTTGCAAACACTGCAAAACCGTCCCGTTTGGGAGAGTGTCACGGCAGGTCCGATGCATCTAAAACAGGCGCTATCCGGATCCGGCAATACTAACCGGAAATAGCAACAGCTCTCGTCTCACTTTCGTGTTTCATGTGGAACATTGGAACACTGTAAACACAGGAAAGTGGGTGACGAGCCGAAAGGGGAAGCCCCACAGCAGCATCGTAGATCCTGCGCATCATCGAACTGGAACAGCAAGTAATACACTGATGTGGTATATACTGCTACTATACACTTATAGAGTATAGACTCGGAGTGCAGGGGCAGAAGCAAGTACTCATTCGATCTGTACTCCGTCTCCGGCCACTCACAGCGGGAGCTTGTCCCAGCCAGGCAGCCACACGCAAAGGCTCAGCTGGAAAGAGACAGGGCTGGACCGGCCAGGCAAGGCGCCCATCCTTCGCCCGCTTTTCATTTGCATGCACTGTGCAGCCGCAGTTGCATGTAGGGCAAATATTAAATTAAAATTAGTTGCGCTCAGGCACCACCAAGGAGGACTAGCAGTCGCGAAAAGGAGAAAAGAATCCGTCGTTGCATCGGGCTGGGGGCGCTGCTTGCGGTAAGGCCGTAGAACCCGTCTAGAAGGACGCTACGTAGCCCGCGCTGATTGGCCCGCACAGGCGCGGCTAGCGTCTCCCTCCACGTCAGCGCCGGCGAGGCTGAAGGAGCATTGTCGTCAGCAATATGAATATTAATATTGTTATGATCCGCTTGCTTCCTTCTTTCGTTCTTTGATGCTGTTCTCCTTGACTCTTGTACCCTGTACCCCGTCCCCTGCACTCTTTGTCGACAGCTGAAACGACACAAGGCCGTCGACAAAGCGTGATCCTCGACTGCAACGCTGGTGTCCCAGCTCAGCCAGCCAGCTCATCCCAAGAACAGCACATTAGGCAGCGACAGGCACCAGACGAGATATTTAGATCGTGCTCTTCTCTCCTCCAGCGATGCAATATTAGCCCGCAAATCTATTCCGTCACCATGAGCAAGCACATCACCTTGACCCATATCACCCCGCTCCCTGAGTACGTCACTCGCGATGCCGTCGTCACGCTTCTCCACGACCACTCGACCATGATCACGGCGAACCCTCTCGTTACACACCACGGCCGCTGCACACCACCACCAAACGCCCTCCCAGACGAACAGGACTCGGCCTGGTACGAAATCACCGACAAGGTCGAGTACATCCCGGGCACCTCGTTCACCGGCAGCGTCACCTATACCGCCTGCATGCACGATATCCCGCTGGGGCTCCAAACACACGTCCACGCGCCATTTGGCATGGATATCCGAAACAAATGGCAGGTTCTCGGCTGGGTGCCCGGCGAGAAACGCGAGCCGATGGAGATCGGAGCCGACCAACACGGAGTCCCCAAGGAGGGACTCTATTTGCGCGAGGACTGCGAATTGAAATGTAATTTCATGTTGTTGCCGATCGTGAAAAGGAACATCAAAAAATCACACAGCGTCTTGGTCGAGCGTCTAGTGGAGCGGACGTCGCATTTGATGCCACCGGAGTACCAGCAGCTGCAGTACTCGATGTTCACCACGCATCGCCATACTGATAGCGACATGGAAAGATCGGTTAGCACCACACTTAGCTCGCGCCCGTCGATGAGCAGCATCGGCAGCCGGCCGATGACTAGGAATACTCCGGATTTGGACATTCCGGATGCTAACTTGGATGATAGCCTCAGTCATCGCGACTTCGTCCATGATCAGCTACGAACGCCCACGCCAACGCAATACAACGAATACCTGCACCGACTCGCGTTTGACTGCCAGGCAAATGGCTACTCGGTGTCGATCTCGGGCGGAACGCAGCGAAACGCGCGGTCGCCTGAACCACACCCGGCCCTCCGCGGAAGATCCGAGTCACCCTGTGGCAAGTGGCTGCCTGAACCCTCGCTTTGCAAACGCTATCTAGCAGAAAACAGCCGACACCGGGCCGGTTCACCGGCTTCGTTACCCTCGACCCGATATGTCTCTCCGTCGAGGAGCGCGCCATATCCTGCCTCGCTGACGTCGTCGCGGATGCCCTCGAGGCAGGGAACCCCGGAGCCGGGAATGTACCCACACTATTACGGACCCTTGTAAAAACTACATTCCACCAACTGTATTATTACCATCTAATATTATTTTCGGCGATCATTAATGACGGGACGACTTGGGATTTCGGGGTTTAAAATCAAAACGATTTATTCACGCTGGCGTGATTTACTATACGACTACGACATGTATGGATCATCGTCATCCAATCTGCTTTGTACTAGACTGTATTTTTATATATTTACTACTGTACTTTATTACTGTAATTTTATATCTGTACTTGAATAATGTTAATATTTCCTCTATCTACTACCAAAATTCGTACTTTTTGAATTGTGTCCTAACATAATAAACCAAAAAAAACATGTCAACATTGAATTCAAAAGACTCAACTATACTCAACCCACGTCTTCATTTTAGCACGCATATGCTCGCCATAAACAAGACCGTTGCCCAAGTCATCATCAACAGACCGCACAACACAATTCTCCCCCGGCTCGAAGAAAAACGGCACACTGAACCGGCCAAACCTTGCTCTTGACTCATCTACATCCTCCGTCTTGAATTTATCTGCCGAGGCGACAGATGCTGCCGGAGGAGCGCGGACGCGGTGCATTGTGGCTACGAATCTGCCACCGGATACCTTGGCCATGAGATCGCCAATGTTGACGACAATGGATTCGGGTATGTACGGTGCTGGAACCCATTTGCCGGAGGAGTCTTGTACTTCTAGACCACCCGTTGAGTCCTGGTGAAGTAGGGTGAGAATGCCGCTGTCTGTGTGTGGAGTGCAGCTGAGTTTCACCGGATCAGAGGGCTCGGGGGGAGGAGTAGTGGTGTTGTCCCGAGAGGTTTCATTCGAGGGTGCAGTGGCAGTTTCGCAAGGTGGGTAATGAAGAAGACGCAATGTACTCAAGGAGTCGGTTAGGTAGGGATCAAAAAAGTCGGCTGGCTTGTCGAGAGACATGGCCAGGAGGGAGAGGAGTCTGGAGGACAAGGTTTGTAGCTCGGAATAGAACTCCTCTAGGCGTTGGCGAGAAGGGTATGAATCTTTGGCCGGCCACACGTTGGGCTCTGATAGATTAAACCGCGAGTCTCGTGTGGTATTTGACCTCGTTTCGACGCTGTTTGTGGAGCCAATCTCGAATCCTTCTTTGAGGTTGTCTGATGCTTGCTCAGGCTGGGTGGGAAAGTACCTGTGTTTTATGATTAGTTATACCATGGGGGCAACCGGTGGATCTAGGCTCACCCTCGATATGTGTTGGCGTTCTCTTTCCTGAATGACTGCTTTGCCAAGTTCATTTTCTCGTCATGTGGAAGGTTGAAAAACTCCAGCGCTAGACCAAACACATCGGCATGTTTGAAAGTTAGGGGTGTATTGACGAGGTATGCAAACCCCGTCGTGGCAAAGACATTGTGAAGCTGAGTGCTCAAGACCTTTAGCTCAGATTCTGACGGACCTTGAGCACTGTGAAGAGGAGCAAGGTCCACTATAGGGAGGGATGAGAAGGTGGTCGACATTTTTTTTTGATTTTCTGCTTGGATAATAGGGTTTGACATCACAGAACGGATGACGTGGTTCTTATACCCATTATTTCACCACTCATCCGGCCGTCCCGTCCATCACAAAAACAGACAGACAGACAGACATAATGTACTGTCATCGAGCCAAGGTAGCTTGAGGCAGGTGGTCATGCGTAGAATCTCCTAAAATGGAAAATGAAATTCCGTCGGGGGTTATGACTGGCGCAAGTCTCCGACTCACTCCCCACTGTAGACGTCTTGTTTGTGGATATGGGATGTCAGAAGACATCCGACAGGCCGCTTGATTCCCACTTTCTAGCATTCTCCTCCTTGGAGGTGATGTTCTGACGACTCATTTCTTGTCCAAGGCCGGTCACGTGACCGGGCTCGCCGTCGGAGCGCGTGTAGGGGCATCCCGTCCCTCCCAAAAATACATAGATAGAAAGTATTTTTATGAATAATAGAAAGCAGAATTGCTCCGGCTTGCAGAGATCATGTGGTTGGCACATGCAACGCAGTAACAGCGGTGAGCTGGCTGTTGAACGTGTCTACTCCGGTTGGCTGTCATGACCGCATATACAACGATGTTACGTCAATACGTCAGTTCGTTCTTATGCTGATCCCGGAGGTGCTGCTTAGCATAATGACAGCCGATTTAGGCACGTGATCCTACGGGATTGTGCATTCTGCTCCGTTTGTTGACTGCAGTACTGGTCACCCAGATGACTAGTGGTCGGACTGTCGATGAATTCTTTCGTCCCACTTGTTGCTTGCCGTTGGATTAAGATTAGTCTTTAAACTTCGCATATAGTACCGAGTGGCATGGATCTCCATGGCATTGGGCAAGGCCAAGAACTGGTGGTGATAAATGGCGCACGATGCGATATCCACACGCGGTTCCCGGAGATAGCGATGCCGCTAGGCGCTATTTCCGAGACTTCATGTTGCGGGAAGGAACCACTGGAATATCATCATCCTGCACCATCCAGCGATCTCGCCATCAAACAAACAATGAACGGCACGAGGAAATTGTACGTTGAGCTGAAAATGCAAAAGTTGGAGCTAACGCGATCGACCAGAGGCACCTCGACAAGGAGTAAGAAAGCGTGCACGGAATGTCGGCAGCAAAAGGTCAGTCGCATCGCATCGCAATGAACTGCTCACGGCGATAGTTGACATTTCTAACTGGACATAGGCCAAATGTGACTCTCACCTGAACCCAAGCGAACCTTGCTCGCGATGTCGCAAGGTCGGCGCCGACTGCGTTATATCGGATCCCTTCAAACGAGAACACAAGCGCAAGTGAGTGTCCAGCAGCCAAGGAAACAAAAAGAACAGGTTCTGATATTTTTCAGACGACTCTCCGAACTCCAACATGAAGCTGAAGAATTGAGAAAACAACTTGGGTCCGACCGGGGTAGTCATAGGCTAGCCTCGCCCATCGCTGTCCTGACGGCTGCGGCTGAGATGAGCAGGACACCCGAAAGCCTCAATGTGTACACACCGGCGATATCCCCACCGCAGTCGAGTATACGGGTCGGCGTACCTCAAATAATCCCATCGAATATTCGTCCGCCCCCGGTGGTTGCACGTGAAATGCCCATGGTCCATTCGGATGGCGAAACACAACCAAGGACGCTCAATAATGCCGTTCAGATCGAGGGAGGCGAAATCAATGATATTTTCGAAATGTCAGTTTACAATTATAAGTCTGCTTTTTTTGTCTAACAAACGATAGATTTTTTCGAGATTATGCGCCGCTGATGCCTATATTGGACCCTGCCACTACTCCGAATTCTTACTTCACTCAATCCCCTCTTCTATTCTGGACGATCCTTCTTATCGCAAGCCGCAGCTACAGCAAGAACCCGACCCTGTTTACAGCCCTTAAACAGCCTGTCAATGATATGCTGCTTCTATCATTGTCCACAAACGCCACGCCAGTGGCCAAAATCCAGTCGTTGATTCTTTATCTTACCTGGCCTGTGCCAAAGATTGAGGTTTTGTTCCCTTTTAGCGGATTACTCCTCCACCTTGCTATGCAGAACGGCCTTCACATGCCGATGGCCAGTCATGAGTTTTCACGGCATATTGCGATTCCCAAAGAAAATCCATCCCAGACTGACAGAAGCCTGGCGAATGTTGACATGCAGCGACGGTCTGAACTGTGGGCGCAGTGCATTGTTGTCTATCAGCGGTACGTGAAGATTTCGGAGGCAGTTGATAAGAGGCTAATCATCTAGTAGAACCTGTTTACAGAAAGGTCAGCCTCCTCGAGCGATGCTAGACCTGGTCCCCGAATCCGGCCACAAATTATGCCAGCGATTATCGCCGGCGCTGACACTTCAGCTGAAATGTCTTGAGATTGTTAGCAAATGCTGCGTCTCAATTTTTGTACTTGGAGTACGAAACACGTCACCGGAGCACGAGCGATCTTTGAGTGTCGTCATCCGGACGTTTGAAAATCAGTTGAAAGACTTTCAGGAGTCTCTTCCGTCAGACGCCAATACGTTATACCCAACTATCGCGAGACTCCAAATCCAAGTGTTTCACCTCTACAAAGACCTGAGCGGACCGCATGACGGCTGTTTTACACAGCTAGCAAGGACGGCATGCTCTGTGATTGAGCATTGCAAGGTCCTATTCGACAAGCCAGAGACCTACCCGTCGTGCCCTATATTTATTAGCAATGCACTGGTGATTGCATGCTCATCTCTACTAAGGCTGCTAAAGAGCGTTGTTGCGCGGGACCTAGACTTTGAACCGGCCAAATCGTCCTTTTTCACAGGCATCAACTTATTGAATAGCATTGCCATTGACCCAACAGACTTCCCCGCCAAGTGTTCGCAGGCGTTCAATCAGCTTTGGAACAGCGCAAAGGCATTCCGCAAGGCAGACGGGACGGAGCACACCACACTGCGCATCCGCAGTCGGCTGGTGATGGCGCCTCCTATCGATGTGATTTGGTGGTGGCGCGACGAGATGGGATCTGAGCAGGGACAACAGGAGGAAGAAAGGACTGGTACGTTAGCACCGATTATAGTTGACATTGGCTAATTCTCTCTCAAGCTGCTGCCGGGGATATTGAGATTCCGGCGCCGGATTCGTTCAACATGGGCTCGGAATTTCAGTTTCTTGACGACGAGTTTCTGGCCGACTTTGAGTGGGCAGTGAGCAGCGATTACCTGCTGCCGTCCGAGTCATACTCGGACATGGCGTGGCCAATGTCAACTCCAATGTTACCGGTTACGTGAGGGGACAATGAGGTGAATCAGTATACGCATAATATTGCAGAGAAGCGGTTCCAAAACAGGCAGGCTTCTAGAAGGCAGAGCCATGTGTTACAGCCCAGGGTCAGGTCCACAGCGGGACTCCGTTGCTTCCAATTCCAACTTAGATGATCTTACATGCCAACTCGCAAGCTAGCATGGTACACGCGAGACCACCGAATCCAGCCTATCTGTGGTTGCGAACTGACTCGTCGGGTTGTGAGCGCTGATTTAGTGTTCACTAATGCGGCACATAACCAGGATATGCTCCGAAGATAACCGCGGTCCAGTGGTCGACTACGAGATAGCGTTAGATGGTGAAGTCGCGTTGGTGTTGGAGATATATCACAAGGCGTGCACTGACATCGGCTTTTTAACTACATATACATATGTAATTGTCTGTCCCATGAGTATTGAACATTGAACTGTTGATTCAATAAATATAGTAATAAAAATACAAATACAAATCAATAATGAACCCCCGCCAGAAAGACAGAAGCAAAAGACGAGAAAATGAATAAAGAGAGGTGCAAGCCAAGCTCATTGGCTGTGATTCAAGCTTATCAGCCACTAACCTTAACTGTATTAGGGGTGTAGGAGCTTAGCGTCGCGCCGGCCCACACTACCTCAAGGATTTCCGCAACGGGCTTAGCGTGTTCCCCTCTCGTACGGATCTTTGTCTCTGTTTGGCTTTCTAGAACGAGTGTCCCAGAACGGGATAGCGCTGAAACGAAACGGAAAATATGTTGTTTTTGGTAGCACGAATAGGAGTGAGAAGGATAGCGAGGACTAAAATATTACTATGTATATCGGCACGGACTAGACTGTTACTAGTATATCGTGCGGCTGATATTAATAGGACAAGTGTCAAATGGACATGTCAAAATCGCGCGGTGCCACCTATTCAGGGTAAGCGGCGGCTTTGACTTTGGCAGGAAGGATACGGGGTTGCATTGGTGGTTTTGCATTTCATTTATAACCCATATTCCCAAAGCGCAGAGGCTGGCACGGGCTGGTAAACGTTAATACTTCCCATTTTCTCGTTGAAACCTGGTAGAGAGTACTTTGTATATCTCCCTCTTAGCCAGAACAGGCAGGAGACTGAGTGTGGCTGCCGATAACCTGGATGCGTGGGCAAGCCATGTGGAAGGAAAAGTCAAACCCCGCATCGGTTCCAGGTCGTCTTGCCCCCCTTTTTATTATTGTGTACAGACTAGTAGTTAGTACATATGCCATAATTTAGGATTCTCGAAAGAAGCATGTCGCATGTGACCGGCAATTATTTGTTATTATGCTAAATTGATTGGCAATTTGATCCCGAGATCAGACAATCGACACGGCCAATGAGAACCTGTGCTACACCTGTCGCGGAAGGGTGGATCAAGGGCACGCGATCTGCCAATGGTATACCTAAGGACTCATGCTGTTGCATTGCAATGTTGAATGTGCACGATGTAGCCGAGCTTTGACAGAGTCGCTTGCAGGTGCGAGTCATGGCGTGCACCATGCAGATTATTATTGCTGCGGTTGTGGCGACAATAAAGAGTAAGACACAAACAGGAAGGGTTGGGTCAGCCATGTGTGTTCCATCCATGAATAGCTATCTACGACGTACTACTACTAGTATGATCGAACTCCGTCGTATCTGGTATCTCACATACATACTAGAATCGACCAACAGCATTTCTTTCCCGCTCGTTTACTCTACTATCCGGCTGCTGATTGGCCCTGTCGAGGTGGTGTTCGGAAGTGGGGCGCGCCAGGCCACCATCCAGTCAAGCCGAGGCTTCTTATCGACGGGCCCGGCGCTAGTGACCCAATTGGCTTGTGCTGGCTGAAGCGGGGCAATGGGGCCAACATTTCGACTGTGTGATTGGCCAATGGCAGTTGACGAGGATCGCCAGGTTCGCCACATAGACCGGATGTGGACTAGTGCATCTGCATCCGCTGCCCCTTCTTTTTTTTCTTTTTCAGGGCTCGCAGTTCACGTTCACGGCGGCTGTCACCCGGCCTTCGGGTCGCCCAATGGTAATACAATCTCAGCCTTGTCGGCGAGAATCAGGACGCGGCGCAGTACCATGGAACACGCACTTGTATAGAGATAAAGAGGTACATAAATAGGTACACGGAGGAAGTACGGAGAATATATGCATGTGGCTAGCGTACCCCAGGTCCGTGTGGTCGTTATCATCGGATGAGGCCGAACACGCTAGCCGGCTAACTTATCAGGTGATGGGCGAAACCAGCGTTTGGCCGTGTTGGCGTTACATGGCGAGAGTTTCCCAGCTGTTAGTTTAATAGTTAAGCCTGCCTGCGGCGCCGAACCCGCCGCCACGCACCAATAAAGTCTGTTAGATTGGGCGCGCGCCAAACAGGAAGGAGGCCACCGTTGCGCCTGCCCTTCTTGTTTGTAACCACGATAAGGAAGGAGCGACGGGGGGCCCGTCTCCACCCGGCGCCTGCAACATCGAGCTTCAGCCCTCTGGATGAATTGGAATTGCTGTTGCTATTGCTGTTGCGTTGCTGTTGCTGTTCTCAGACTGCCCGACTATTTAGCTTCTTGTCTCCCCTGGCCCATTGTCCCTCTCCCTCTTTCTTCTCCTCTCTCTCTCTCTCTCTCTCTCTCATCCTTTCCCACCCCTCACCTCCGTCCCCTTACATGTCTGGCTATTGAAAAACCAGCCGCCATGGACGAGACAATCCAGGAGAAGGTCGCCGAGCCCACCGTGGCCGCAAAGGCCACGGGCGCCGACATTGGCGACGCTGAAGAGGCGCTCAAGCATGTCAAGAACCTCAAGGCGCAGCACCAATGGGACCCCAACATGTCCGACGACATCTACGATGAGATCGACGAGGCGCTGCACACTACCGACGGCAACGCCCAGGTCGGCATTGCCGCCGAGCTGCTCGAGAACTCGCCCTACCCCGAGGTGCGCGCCGCCGTGCCCAATGTCGATGAGGGCGGCCACAGCAACACTATCCGCGCCTGGGTCATTGGCATGGTCTTGGCCACCATCGGTTCCGCCTTGAACACCCTCTTCTCCATGCGCAGCCCCTACATTGTCATCCCCAGTTACGTCGCACAGGTCGTCGGTTTCCCCATCGGCAAGGCCTGGGAGAGGTGGATGCCCGCCTGGGAATTCTCTTTCTTCGGCATTAAGTGCAATCTTAACCCCGGCCCCTTCAGCAAGAAGGAGCATGCCATCACCGTCATCATGGCCAATGCCACCTTCAACGGTGGTGCTGCCTATGCCACTGACGTGCTCTTGGCCCAGCGCGCCTTCTACAAGGAGCGCTATGACTGGGGTTTTGAGTTGCTCTTGGGTATCTCCACCCAGATGATCGGTTTCGGTATTGCTGGATTCTTCACCCGCTTCCTCGTCCAGCCATCTGCCATGATCTGGCCTCAGACCCTGATCAACAGCAGTTTGTTCAATGCCCTGCACGACCACCGCAGCCCCGACCCGGCCAAGACCGCCGGCTGGAAGATTGGCAAGTACCGTCTGTTCTTGTACACCATGATTGCTTCTTTTGTGTGGTACTGGTTCCCTGGCTTCATCGCTCCTTTCCTGAGTGTGTTTGCCTGGGTCACCTGGATCAAACCAAACAATGTTGTTATTAACCAGATCTTTGGTGGCTGGAGCGGTCTTTCCCTGATCCCCATAACTTTTGACTGGACCCAAATCTCTGGTTTCAACTTTTCCCCGCTCATCTCTCCCTGGTTCGGTATTGCCAACACTCTCGTTGGTATGGTCGCCTGGTACTGGATTGTCACTCTTGCCGTTCACTTCAAGGGCCTGTTCTATGCCAAATACTTGCCCATCAGCGACTCGAACAGTTACGACAACATGGGTCAGGAGTACGACGTCACCCGTATCCTCAATGCCGACGGCACTTTCAACCTCCAAAAGTACAAGGACTACTCTCCTTTGTTCTTGTCCACCACTTTTGCCCTCTGCTATGGTCTCTCTTTCGCCACTATCGTTGCTGTTATTGTCCACACCGCGCTCTTCCACGGAAAAGAGCTCTGGATCCGATTCAGAAACTTTGGTAAGGAAGAAGAGGACGTCCACGCTCGCCTGATGAGCCGCTTCAAGCCCGTTCCTCTATGGTGGTATGGTGCTATCCTGCTGATCATGATCGGCGTTTCTCTTGGTGTTGTTCTGGGCTACCCCACTCATCTGTCTTGGTGGGCCTTTTTCATTTCCCTCATCGTTGCTGCTGTCTGGTTCATCCCCATCGGTATTGTGCAAGCGACCACCAACATTCAGATTGGTCTCAACGTCTTTACCGAGTTCATGGTTGGTTACATGCAGCCTGGCAAGCCCATGGCCATGATGCTGTTCAAGACCTACGGCTACATTGGTATGTTGCAGGGCCTTTTCTTCTGTCAGGACATGAAGCTTGGTCACTACATGAAGATTCCTCCTCGTGTGACCTTTGCTGCTCAGATGATTGCCACACTGTGGACTTCGATCGTCCAGATTGCCGTCATGAACTGGGCTCTGGGTGCCATTTCCGATGTGTGCAGCCAAGACCAGCGCAACCACTTCAGTTGTCCCAACGGTCGTGTCTTCTTCAACGCTTCCATTATCTGGGGTACAATTGGACCTAGACGAATTTTCTCACCGGGTGCCATCTACTCGCCCATGCTCTGGTTCTTCCTTGCCGGCTTCATCTTGCCGGTGATTATCTACATTGGCGCCCGCGCTTTCCCCAAGTCTCCCATTCGTTTCATGAACGCGCCAATCATCTTTGGTGGCGCCGGTCTTATTCCTCCGGCCACACCGCTGAACTACTTGGCCTGGGGAATTGTCGGCTACATCTTTAACAAGTTCATCAAGAACCGCTGGCGCGGCTGGTGGATGTACTACAACTACGTGTTTAGTGCCGGACTTGACGTCGGCCTCGCGTTGTGTACTATCCTCATCTTCGTCGCTCTTCAGCTGTGGAACCACCAGATGACCCCCTGGTGGGGAACCAGAATCGCCGCCAACACAATGGACGCCTCGTACAGCGCCATTCAGGTAACTGGCGAGAAGTTCGGCCCGGCCACTTGGTAGTTGCGGGATTCAATTAGGGTCGACATGAGAATAGTCAAAGGAGGGCGTGATGCACGATATTATGAATGGTGGTCATTTCGTTTGATTTAATCCTCTGGGAGGATATATGTAGTTAATTAATGCCATGACGATTGGCTGCTTACATATTACACGCTCTGTACTGGCCGTCGTATTCAATTCAGTTTGTAAAAGTTGTTCACATGAAGTTCTCAATAACATTTCAATCATTTATATACATGCATTCATCAGTGCAACGTAACCATGTCCGTCTCACTTCATATATTTAATATTTGGACTAACTTATGGCTTCTGGTTCTTGCGGAAGAAATCAAGAATCATCGGCGTAGCGTCAATGCTCACAGGACCGTCGCCGTTGTTCTCGTTGTCCGAGTTTGGCGTAGTCGAGGGCCAGTCGTGGTCCATGCCATTGATCAGATAGCCGATGACCACGTCTTTGCCGTCCACCTGGTACACGGTCTGCTGGGTGTCGTCGTGGCCCTCCAGCGTGCTGACCTCAGGTTCATAGTCTGATGGACATCCGTTTCGCTGGCCCCAAGCATCGAGCCAGTCTGGGATTTGCGGTAGAGGGCCACCGGAGCCGTCCTCGGTTGGTTGATATGGGATCTAGTCACCATCAGCACTGAAAACCCCCACAAAAATTTAAGGTCAAGAGAGAAATACCGTTCCATCATCCGACCCATGAAACTCCATAATCGGCAACGGCGATCTCGCCGGACTGCACGTATCGTCCGAATCCTCAACAACATCCGTATAAAACGCACCAGAACAGGCCGCAAAGGCCGCGAAATCATCACCATGGCCGGGGGAACAGGCCAGCGTGCCGACGAAGCCGCCGCCGTTGGATTTGCCGACGGCGTAGATGCGCGACGAGTCGATGCAAAATTGGGTGCGCAGGTGAGCGAGGAGGTCGGTGGTGAAAACTTTGTCGGAAACGCCGGGAGTGGCGTATGAGGGGCCTTGCCAATGGGCCTGTTGTTGTTGTTAGTTTTTGTTCTCGTGCGGAAAAGGTGGGATAGCTCACGTTGACGCCGTTTGGCCACACGGTGATATGGTCGTAGTTCCAGGTCGTGTTGTCCAGGTGGTCGAGCGCGCGCTGTTTCTGCGAGTTGCCGAGGTTTCCATGGTAGGAGATAATCAACGGCGTTTGCGTGTTCTACATATGTACTTTATTATTAGAACTTTCCTTTTGCTCTTGAACGGAGAGAAAATACCTCGTCATAGTTTGGTGGCAGATATACATCGTACGTCCGGGTTCCGCCACTGCTCTCGATGCTTTTGCCGGTATGCGTCTGCCCCGCGAAATTGCGCGCAATGCCGCAGCCGCTCGTGTCTGCTGCAGTGGCGTGGTGCAGCTGGAGGCTGCTTCCGACGAGGAAGGGGAGCAGAGAAGAGCGCATAGTATGGGTAAGTATCTGGTTGAATGTTGTGTTTAAGGGGATCAAGGACCAGACAGCAGCAAACCGATTTATAAAGCCTAATTTGGACCCCTTGATGCATTATTCATGCTTTCAAGCCACGAGGATCATGCCAAGCGTGGCTTTGGGCTATTTGAACCATGGATCACGCGCGAAAGCAAATGACCAACGATAGTGTGGAGTACAGAGTACGGAGTGCTTCGTACACGGCGGCTGGCAGTTGGTTCCTACCCCTCAGAGAACATGGCGAATTGATGTCGAATCGTGAAGGCGGGTGCCACAGGGCTGGCCTGAATCGGATCTACCCAAAAGGGGAAATGATGTGAGCACCGCAGTTTCCGTTTGCGGAAATATGCTGCCGGAAATAGTGGTTGAGTCTCCAATCAGGCCTGACTGCAGCTGGCCCCACTTAGCACGTGCTTGTTTCGGGTCGGGATTAGACGAAAGGCGGGGAGTTGATCAGTCAATGGGAACTACGTACGTATTTAGTATTTACTACGGCTTATGCCAAGGCTCAAACTGGCATATCAGTGCTACGATGCTATCGCACGCTCACGGGCAAAGCCATCTTTTGTCTCAATTTCCAGATTATTGATGTAGAATTCCTTAATATACCTTGAAGCCTGACTCAGATAACTTCTGGGCCTTCAAGGTACTCGATTCACCGCAACATTGAACCTCCTGCATCACTTGATGACCAATACAACATTGACACACGCCTAGCTATCAAACAGAAAGTCCAAACGCTTGTTGCCCAGATCGTTCGTCGTCTCAAGATACGTTGCCTTTTCCTGAGAATTCATCGCGTTCCACTGCTTTGTCTTCCATCGATTCCGGGCCACATAGTACGCCTTTGACAGAGCATAGACCACGATAGCAGCAACATTGATTGCAATAAGCTGTGAGTTCCCACGACGATAAAGCGGCTTATCATCCGAGCGGTATATATTCGAAGACGCAATGCCCGAAAGTTGGATGGTGATGTTGAACAGAGCAGCACTGACTGCCCGGGTTCGCACAGAGTTACTCAGTCGCGAGCACCAGCCGACTAGCGCGGCTTGCGGAGATGGGCAGCCCAGCAGAATAAAGGAAACCGCATAAAGGCCCCAGTCTGACAATTTCCCAGACGAGGTATAGAGAACAATAAGAAGCGGGAGAGACCAGATCTGGGACAGAAGGCCGAATATGGAGATCTGGTGGAATCGTTCAGTCAACTCGGTAATAATCAACAGATTCAAAGCTGTAAACACGGTAACGGGTATCGTAAGCAGCGTTGTTTGAAACTTTGTAAACCCAATATTGGTCAGAGAAAGCGTGAGATATGACTTTGGCGGTGCGGTGGGTATTTCGAACAAGACGCCGATGAGGTAGATCGGCCATAAATCGTAGTCTTTCAAACTCTGCCAAAGCATCTTTAGCGATAACGACTGGCGGTTGTGCATATCACCCTTGGAAGGGTCGTCGCGTAGCACTCGATTGACGATAATCTTTTCTTCTCTTTCTGTAAAATACCCTTTAGGGTTCCACCAGGTTTTCGTCTGCGTTGGGCCCGGCACGAGGAATAGGAAGCTAAGAAATCCAATGACGATACTAATCAGAGCCTCAATCAGAAAAAGCCATCGCCAGCCCTCACGTCCGGCAACACCTTCCATGTGCAATACGCCATAGGCGATAAACGACGCTATAACACCGGAAATCGAATCTGTGAACCAGAACAGTGCTAGGCGAAACGGCATTTCGGACTTGGTGTAGAAATATGACAAGTAAAGAATCGAGTCCGGAATAAATCCACCCATGAACAATCCGATAAAGAACCGGCACGCGAAAAACCCAGCCCGGTTGTGCATGAAGAACTGGCCGCCAGACGCCAAACTCCAGAGGATAATTTGAACTGGAATCCATTGATCGGGGCCCAGCCTCTTGCCTACCATCTGCGACGGAATCTCGGCAATGAGGAACCCAACGCGGTACATGTTCTGCGCATTGTTGTAATCGTTGGTGCTCAAGTTGAGATCTCCCAGCAAATTACCAGCTGCAGCATTGCCCAAATTCCCCCGGTCCAGATTCAAGCCAAAGAACATCACCAGTATCCATATTAATATCCGCCAGTCTGTCTTTCGGCGTACCCTGGCTTCCTCGCGGTACGTCCATCTTTCTTCGATGTCGAATCGGTGGAGGTTCTCGTATTTTGGCTGGGGCATGTAGTACTTCCGAAGTACCGGATCGTCAAACACGCTCCGGACGGTGGCAATGGCATCTGGGTCATAGTTTCTGCGGCGTGCAAAGAGAGACGACAATACCGATTGATACTCGGGCGTCTCCTCCGGCTCGACAAGAGTGACAATAGCTGGGTCTTTGGGGTTGATATCGTCAACAGCGTGCAAGTCAGACTGAGACACAGACGCCTCTTTTACAGTCGGAGATGCCATGACGACGTCAATCAAGAGGCATCAAGCTGTTTGACTTTGGTTGGATATAAGGCTTCAGGATTACCGCGACAGGTCGGCCATGTCCTCCACAGCGGCATATAAATATGGTAAAAATCCAAGCTCTTGTACCAAAATTGTCAGACCGGATAATTTCCATGTAAATACAATTTACCCACACGCGTGCTTCGAGCAAGCCATGATGCCATTCACGTGGCGAGCAAGCTAGCCATAATAGGGACAAACTGAGTAGAATAGCTTGAGAACATACGATATCGGTCTGTCGAATATATTGCTGTTTTATGTGTCAAACTCATTTAGAACTCAGTAAATCCAACGAGCGCCCCGCCTTGTGTTGGCTGTCGCCTGGTTAGCTGCGCTCGTCATCTAAGTGCGTATGGCATCAATCCCGACTAAACGCACGTCCACAATCCGCGGCACGTACCGACTCAATCACCACGCGGTCTGGGTAGTGAGTTCTATATTCATATTGAGAGAATAGTTCGCTCACCTTAATTGGTGGAAAAAATATATTAAGCATAAATTTGTACTATTGGGAAGTGGAAATTATACTGGGTCACTCGTCTACTTTCTTTTCGTCAATGACTAGCGGTTGATTTATCCCCTCGATATGACTCCAAAATAAAACTGGTATTTGGTTACATTGTCTGACAGTTATTATTGACTGATTGAATTGAGAACGAACACCCAACAGTCTTGTGCCACTCACTTTGTAGTTGTACGAAAGGTGGATAACACAACGTACTACAGTCCTGAGTCAATAAAGCAGGGAAAAAAAAAAAGCTTTGGAAATCGTTTAAATAAAACCAAATTATGCCAACGTTTGACTGGATTGGCGATAGGCCCTCTTCCAGCTCCGGGCAGACGTTTGCTGTGCCCTGGGCTCAGGGCCAATGCTGGCCTGATCGCAGTAGTCTGCACTGCATTGATCCGAATGGCCAGAGGCTCTCATCACAGAGCTGGAACACTGCTTACTGGCCAGACGGGTCGATAAAATGGACAGGCCATGCACTCCCCGGTCTGTCGCAATATCCTGCTAGGGTTTCGGTTGATTGCATACAGTCTTCTCCGACTGCCAACGAACAGCTCGCTCATCTTAGCCACGAGGCAACACCCACAAAAACAATTTCATCTTCGGACACAATTGTGGTAGACACTGGAAAAATAAGAGTGGCTTTTCCAACCTCCGGCGATTCAATCGTTAGCAAAATAGAACATTCTCGTTCTGGGAAGGTGGTTGCCGAAAATGGACATTTGGTACTTCAATGTCAATCCTCACTCCCACTCGAAGGCGACGAAGCCGGGTCTTCCGCAACCATACATACACTCAGGGGGCAAATATTAAAAGCCGAAGTTGAAAATGAAGGACCTGTCAGGGTGGTAGTTCGCGTTGAAGGAAAACATCAACAGGCTGGTGGCACATCTTGGCTTCCATTTATCCTCCGCTTTTATCTTTACGCCAATTCCGATAGTATTCGCATTGTTCATACAATTCTTTACGACCAGGACCCAGAGAGTCAATTTATAAAAGCAATCGGTGTGCGATTTCACGTTCCACTTGAAGGCGAACTTTCGTATAATCGACACATACGATTCGCAGGCGTGGACGGTGGTATTTTTGGCGAAGCAGTGCAAGGCGTCACTGGACTATGGAAGGATCCTGGAGTTGAAGTTCGGCAAGCACAAGTTTCCGGCCAACCGACGCCGGACTTTGACCAGTGGAACCCAGAAGTCCAGTCCAGACTACGGTGGATTCCTCGCTGGAATGACTTTTCTTTATCGCAATTATCACCCGATGGCTATACCATGAAGAAGCGAATAAAGGCTGGCCATAGCTGGATCAATGTGCCAGGAGGCACCAAAGCAGATGGCCTCGCGTATCTTGGAGGAGCAACGAATGGCGGCCTGGGCGTTGGGATGCGGCATTTCTGGGAGAGATACCCTACACAGATCGATATTCGCAATGCAGATACAAATCGCGGCGAAATAACCATGTGGATATACAGTCCTGCAGCCGAACCCTTGGATATGCGTTCTTATCATGATGGCTTGGGTCAGCAGACGTACGATGAGCAACTGGACGCCCTGCAAATCACGTACGAAGACTGGGAGCAAGGAATTGGAACGCCGTACGGTATAGGCAGAACGAATGAACTGTACTTGTATGCATTCCAACATACGCCGAGTAACGAAGGCCTCTCAAGCATAGTGAGAGACATGCGTAATCCACCACTTTTAATTGCGCAGTCGGAATACATCCATGAAACAAGAGCATTTGGAAACTATTGGACCCCTATCTCTTCATTGAGTGCCCCCGCTAAGAGCCCCAGCTCAGCAACCGGTGAGATCCTCCATAATCTCGAGTTTTTATTCGGCTTTTACAAAGCACAAATTTCCCAACGGCGGTGGTACGGCTTTTGGGACCATGGGGATATCATGCACACATACGACGCAGACAGGCATACTTGGCGATATGACATCGGGGGCTATGCTTGGGATAATTCAGAACTTTCTCCAGATCTATGGCTGTGGCTTTATTTCCTCTGCACGCGGCGCCGAGATGTCTTTCAAATGGCTGAGAACCTAACCCGACATACGTCAGAGGTTGATACATATCACCTAGGCGTGTTCAAAGGTCTGGGCACAAGACACGGCGTTCAACATTGGAGCGACAGCTGCAAGCAAGCCAGGGTTACCAACGCACTATATCGGAAATACTTCTATTACCTGACGGGCGGAGATGAAAGAACAGGTGAAATCATTCGGGACACACTCGAAGTAGAAAAAACGTTTCTGGTTCTAGATCCGTATAGGAAAGTCCGCAAAGATCGGGACTATGTTATTCAAGACCCTGAGACTGGTATTTTGATCTCTTTGGGCACAGATTGGTCTGCGTTGGCTGCTGTCTGGATGATGGAATGGGAGAGACGAGGTCCCAACTGGGAATTATACCGGGAAAAGCTCATTACATCAATGAAGGGAATAGTGGGATTGAAGAATAAATTTGTGACGGGCCAAGCTCGATTGCATTTAGAGACTGGGAAAATTAGTCCTCCTCCCGCCGATGTCGAAAATCAAGGGCACGTGCAAGTATCACATCTATCAGCCATGTTTGGCCTCGTCGAGACGTGCGCAGAGATTATTGATGTGGAATTTGCAGAGGAAAATGACCGCAACATATTGAAAGAATTTCGGTTGGCGTGGTTAGACTACTGCATCTACTACAATGCAACAAGCAGCAGCCAAATTTCGCGATATAGGGTCAACTTTCCCAAACTTATCCTTCAACAAGGCCACTCGCGTTTAACTGTGTATGCGGCTCATATATTGAAGGACCCAGATCTTGCCCAGCGAGCATGGAACGAATTTTATAACGGTGATGGCTATGCGCGGTCATTACCTTGGAGAACAGAAAGTATAAGTGGAAGCAAAGTGACTGTTCCTGTAAGCGAGGCTAGCTGGGTATCTACAAACATCACTGCATTGTATGGACTAGCAGCTATCCAGGGACTGGCTTTCGGTGCTGACTATCTGGAACCGTATTGGGAATCGAATAACAAGCAAAATAGCTAGTAGGGGTCTAAATCATAACATATCACATTTTCTAAGTAACTTTTGCACTTGCGCATTTCCGCATTTAAGTTTGTCTTCCTCATAAGGGTGTGACATTTAAAACATAACTGATAATATTACCTCAAGACTTCCGGCGAGAATATAAGCAGACCAAGTCGGGCTTGTATAAAATTTCAATTTACCCTAATTAAACAGAGCCCAATAGTGTAAATTTAACTTTGCGATGGATAAATGACGCGGACACGATTTTGGCTTCATTTGAGTTTTGTTTTAACCGTCGATGCTCTTGAAGCACGCCATATTTTTTCCGTCCACCTAGTGAACAGAGACTTATCAGGGTTATATTAATTAAATAGAAGCCATCGTTGATGTTTCCACTGCATAGGTTATTTTTAGGTATATGTAGTGGTCCTCGTGAGTGCATCATCTCCCACGCCGATGGCGAGCTTGCTTCCCCGCCAGCGGCGGCTAGTCGGAAACTTCCCTTTTCGGTAATTTTTGGTCCTTTTGCCGTGCGAGAGTCTAGGTCTATGCCTAGAGGGGAAATAATTATTTGTTCATGACTCTTGGAGGATGGTGGGGTCAGTTTGAACTCTCAATATATCAGGCTTCCTGCGAAGTGGAACGCTCTTCTATCTTTCTCAGTCAACTGTCTCCAAAACGAGCGCCGCTCTCATTATCAGTATGGAAGACAAGAAAAACGTGTTGCTGCTAATCGCGGACGACCTGGGAAAGCAACTGAGCAGCTATGGAGCAAAAGTAATTCAGACACCAAATATAGACAACCTGGCTTCTCAGGGCACAAGATTCGACTATGCATTCGCTAGTACCGCCTCCTGCAGTGGCAGTCGCTCTGTTATTTACACCGGGTTACATACTCATCAGAATGGGCAATACGGCCTCGCAAGTCATCGCCACCATTTTGTGACATTTGATGATATCGAAACCGCCCCTTATCTCCTCAATCAAATCGGATATCGTACGGGGATTCTAGGCAAGATCCACGTTGGGCCTGTACCTGTGTACCCGTGGGAAGAAAGACAGGAAAGCACAACGCGCGACGTTGCAGTGATTGCTGACCAAGCAAAGACCTTTTTCCAAAAGTCAAAAACCGAGACTAGGCCATTTTTTCTGACCGTTGGATTCCATGATCCACATAGAGATAATTCGAGAGGTGGTTTCGGAAATGACCAGGAATACGACAGCCGTATTATCAAATCTAATTACAAGGCAGAAGACGTCGAGGTTCCTGGGTTTATTAGCGACACTCCAGGGACTCGTTTAGAACTGGCCGAATACTACAACTCTATTAATCGACTTGACCAGGGTGTGGGATTTATTCTAAAAGCCCTCGAAGATTCTGGCCACGCTGACTCGACACTGGTAATATTCATCAGCGACAATGGTCCACCCTTTATCAATTCTAAAACAACCCTGTACGATGCGGGAGTACGACTACCTTTGATTATCAAGCATCCTCAGATAAAGAGAGGGGTTAGCCCAAACCTCATCTCATATGTCGACATTTTGCCCACTGTCCTTGACTATGCTGGCCATTCGGGCATAGTCGATCAGGGTAAAAAAAGACTAGGTCGTTCTCTTATTCCCCTTCTTGGCAATGACTCGACTCTGCCAGAATGGAGTCAGGTCTTTGGTTCACATACTTTCCATGAAGTAACAAACTATTGGCCTACTCGATTTATTAGAAACCGCCGGTACAAGTACCATCGCAACCTCGCATGGCGCCTAGACTTTCCGTTCGCGGCGGATCTTTACGGCTCGTTATCCTGGGAAGACATCCGTAACATTGACTCGACCAAGGGTGACACGCTTATTGGTGGTCGAAAACTAAGGGATTATTTCTTTCGTCCTCCAGAGGAGCTGTATGACCTAGAGAACGATCCAAACGAAGTACACAATTTGGTCAAGGATCCCGAACACGCCGCGGTCCTTGAAAACCTCAGGGGGAAACTAGAGCAATGGCAGCTTCGGACGGAGGACCCTTGGTTATATCGCGACGGGGTTTCTGTCTGGTTTGTTCGTAACCATTTAAAGGCAGGTATAAACCTTCCAGATCGGTTTGATTTTGACGCAGAACACCCGGGGAATAAAGATGAGAACGCATTTCCAAACAAAGTATCCTGGGGCGCTGAGGTGGACTGGAAGCATTCTTGAACTCAAAGCTATAGATATTCCAGGTCTTGTTTTCAATTATATAAAATTACCCAAGTCACTTCGGTTATCTCCTTTTTTTCTTTGTATTTTCGCGTTTTCATCAAATTAGTTCGTGAAGACCTTCATCACAACATGAATTGGTGGTATATACCGCAGGCGAAGAATATTCTGTTACCTTAGCTGAGTTAGTAACCTGAGCGGCCCCTACCCAGTCGGCATTTAAAAGTACGGCCGATGCGAGAGCCTCAACAGCTAAATTCTAATAATAACCTCGTGCGAGGAACGACTTCTAGACGCCAACGGGATTACGCCAAGAAGTTGCCGCCTGTGGTCGGTCGATCAGGGGCGAAACCAACGCATAGAGCGACTATTATTGGACGTTGCAACTTTTAAAATGAAAGCTGATAAACGCCAAGTGTTTTAACGTCACAAGTGCGGTGACACCATCGAAAGCGCAGGGTCAGACTCCTTTTGAGGGCGTAAATACTAAATACGCCAATTAGGATCGGAGATACTGCCATGCTATTGCTAGCAAACACCGACTTCAGGTGTCTCCGCTCTGAGGCTATATAAAAGTCAATTGCTTGGCACGTAGTGTTGCATTTTCAGCTGAGCTTAATATTGATGCCTATGACAGTATTCCTCGCACGGGTATTTAAGAAGCCCGTTCCTCAATCTGTAGAATTTTCAAAACACTCAACACAGTTCAATAACAAACCGCCGTACCATATTTATTACCTTTTAATACCGCATTATACAAAAATCCTCGCCAAAATGAAGCTGACAACCTCGCTCATCTCCGCCGTCGCTCTTCATGGAGCTGCAACTGTCGCTCGTGGTACGTAAAGCCTATGCGTTAACATGGGTGTCAGATCATAGGGTGAAATGCTAATTGGAACTTTTTCATAGCGACTGCAAACGGCTGCAATGTCGAAGGAAACTTGTTTCAACTAGAAGCATTCGGCAAAGTCTCTGGCAATGATACCGACTTGAGTGAAATCAAGCTCACCCCTTGGGGTGAACTAGGCACCGACTCCCTGGCCATCATGGATTCATATGACCCCAACACGAAAACAGAGACGGCCGTCTTCTACATTAACAAAGACAACAACCGCCTGATTGTTCTTGATGCCTTCAACTTCATGAGTGCCGCCAACGCATACACGGAGACCCCCGAAGGCGGAGAATTGAAGTTCACTTTCTACAACGATACCGAGCGAACCTTCTACTGGCCCTCGTTCGATATCAACGGAGACGGCCATTTGACCGCAAATGGAAAAGCCGATGTCTTCACCCACTGCGGAGGAGGCAACTCTACCGATTTGCTCGAAGGCAGCCTCGCGATCGGAAAAGTCAAGGGCAAGAACTGCAAACCTTTGGATTACGTTGACATCTACCCCATCACTTCTCAATTGAGCATTGAGTAGATTGATGTTTTGGGTGATATTGTATAAACTTTTATTTGATTTACGACATATAGAATATACCTTGGGGTAAAAGTCGAAAATAGCGCCTGGAAGCCAGTACATAGAATGCATTTCATAGTTCTTATTAATAAGACAACATACGTATAAATACAACAACTAAAATTATTTTGACGAGTACCAAGTGCCTTAGATACCATTTTTGATAATTTAGTCTCATAGAACCAAGACCGGATCTATAAAGATATACGATTCGGATAACAATAGCATATGCGTGCGATTGTAAGCCAAGCAGGTTATAGCTGGGTGGCGGACACGGACCTTTATACGTTCGGTAAATTCGGTTGAATATTACTTCATACTATCAGTTTTAGTTGATCACGGAGAAAACGAGTCTATAGCTTTCACTAGAATTTGACGGGCCGTTGAGACTACATAAACCATTTCATAGAAGTCTGTCAGAGCTTAGTGCACCATGGAAAAACAATATAATGGCATATTTATTTATAATGATGATGACACCCTATCCATCCATCAATCCAAGTTGGCTATAGATCGTCTCACGGAATGTCTGTATGTAAGGGTTCAAAGAATGCCGTTAAAGCACGACAGGGGCAAAGAAAACCTCATTTTAGCAAACTCTTTTAATCATGACAGATATTCTAAAATTTCTTTTTATATTAAATTATATAGCTAGATAAATTTATGTGACGTTCATATCATGCCATCCCGATAGACACATTTAGAGCCACGACTACTATACATTCCTACTGTTAAGTCACTGAATGGTCTAATGATCCATGATTCATGCATAAAAACAAAACAATTCTTTTTTATCAGTATACCCCGCAAAAGTACCATTTCTACGCAATTGATCTGCAAAATTGCCTACTCCATACTCCGCACTCTGTAGAATGCTCACTTGCCACCGGGACATGACCGAGTTTTTAGGGTGCGGCCCTGTGTTCATGACACGCGTAGCCGGGGGCTTTTCCGGATTGGCGTAGGATCAACACGCCATTGTCCGCGGAGCAACTCAGCGAGCGCGCTGTACGGCGTATGCAGCCCTAGAAGTTGGACCGAGGACTAATTGCTCCACAAGTCTTGTCTACCAGCCGCGGCCTTCCCAGCCATGTGAACTGGACCACGTGGGGCAAAATCCTACGTCCTGCAGTTAGTTCCTGGGGGGAAGGTTAAAAAAACTCCGCGTCGTCTCCAGGGTCATTCCCCCCCGGGGTATTCCCACCATGTCGGATCCTGACACGACAGATAGTCTGGGCGCGACCAACAACGCAAAGGATGTGGTGGCTAAGCTAACGAGATGGCAGCGCTTTAAGGCGCACATGAAGAAATGGTGGTGGGTGTATTTGATTGCGTTTGGGTGCATTGTCCTGGTGGTGGTTCTTCCACTGTGAGTTTTTTTTCCGGATAAAAACCAGTGCGATTCATACTAATATTATATCTGCAGCGTCTATGTGGGAATCCCTCACTTCGCCAATGACTACATCAACAAATACCAGTACGACTACACAGGCCTGGCCATCACAAATCCCCGGCCCAATGCTTTTCGCGTTAGTCAGTCGTCGCAAATCAGCATGGGAGGTGGATTCAGTGGCAGCGGACATTTGTCGTCATTCAACGCAACAATCAGCACTTCCGACGGCAGGGAATTCGCTGTTTTCCCCGTGCCCGAGATTGAATTTAGCGGTGGCGCTCATCTTAGTATCGACCAGGATCTCGACATCTCATGTGTGGATTGCCTGTCGGACATTGCTGTTGCAGCAGCGACAAATAAGAGTTACTCCGTGGTCGTGACTGGCCACCCGGACTTGAAATTTGGCGCTCTACCAACAGCCCATTTGAGCATTGACAAGACGATGAAGATGAACGGTAGATTTTTAGTGCTTTCTATGTGCGTGTGAACCTTGCTAATGGTACCTGATTTGGAAACATAGGATACAATGTCACTCGTAAGTTCCCTTTCTGTCCTGATTTCTTCATCAACAAAATTCTCATATTTTTTTTTTTACAACAGAGTTTGTGAATAGCAATGGTGCTTTTAATGTCACCAGCATCAGTATCCTAAAACCCCCAGTGAATGGATACAATTTCAATGCGACACTCGTTGTCCGCAACCCGACACCGTTCACCGTTGAAATGGTATTTATTCACATTCTCTGGCTTAGATGTGCAAGAAGCGTTGAAAAATCTTGACTAACAGCTGTCACAGGGCCACGTCACGTTCAACTTGAGCATGGGAGATTCGCCGCTAGGTTACGTAGACATTCCCAATTTAATGCTTCAGCAAAACACTACCACCTCCGACGTTTTGGGAAATGTCGATATATCAACCTTGGTCGACGCTGCTTTCGGATCAAGTGATTTTGGCGTTGTCACCATTGATGTCAAGGGGTATAGCTGCGACTACAATGGGCAAGACATTCCATACTATTCGGCAGCCATCCGTGCTATTTCTGTGTCGGCTAAAGTTGATTTGTTAAAATATGCATCGGGTCTTTTCAGTTAACTATGATACCTTGGTTGTTTTTTAATGAATACAATATCTGCATCGCTTATGATAGCAATGGTTAAACGTGACGAAATGCAATTCTATGAAACGGTCAGGAACCAATTGTAGCTAATCAAGTTATATTACTTAGTGGTGGGTTTAGATGGCTGTTTTTGTGGTTTATAGGGCACATCAAAATAGCTTAAGATTAATTCATGGTACGCAGCGTGGTCATCCAGTGTTATGTTACAGTAGACCCAGGCTAAGTGTCATTTCAATGTTGCATATCAATTTCCAATTGAAACCATATATTGTCTATTGATGTCTAAAATAGATGGGCCTATTTTTTCCACTTACTAAGAGCAAAATAAGCATTTGAACATGTCCTATAGTATTGTTTGTGGTGATGGCTCATACAGAAACAATACCCCATCTATGATCCCGGTGCCTCCTTGGATGCATGTGGATCGATGCGTAGAGTTAATAAAGGCAAATGCTTCTGTGATCCATGCACATCATTTTCGAGATAGCCCCCTGCTGATTTTGGCTGTCCATTTCTGCGTCGTGGAAGAGTCGCTTTGAAAGCCAATGCTCCATCGAAGAAGCCGCACCAGACGATATCTTCGACGGCAATTTCATACAGCTCTGAAATCCGCTGCGGAGTGAGGATTTTCAGCTGCTTGACTTGTTTGTAAATTGTGACATCGTCGAAAATCACATCCAGCGTTATCTCGAATGGCCCGGCATTTTTGGATCTAACAATACGGGCAATATCACCAAGCGTGCAAGGGGCATCGAAAGAGACGGCAGGTGAGGGAGCAGCTTGGGCACTGGTTTGTTTTTCTGTGCCGTTAACGATTTCTGTCATGGACTTTGATTTCCGAGGCTGAACGCGGTCAATACGGGGACCCTTGCCCATTAAGCGCATCTCCCATGTGATAAATCCTTTTGCGCTCTTTTCGTTATTGGCTTCTGGCGTATCGGCTTTCTTCTCGAGGCTAGTTGCCTCTTCCTCTCCGTCATCGAGGTCTACTATATGATAAAGCGAGAATTCAGCGCATAGACCCATCTCAATTTCCCCCTGACCGCCGATACCCATGCCAAAGTTGCCTCCTGTCGCTTTCTGACCTTTATAAGCACCATGGACACATGCAACTCGTGCACTTGAGGCAATGCTTGTTGCATGAGCTTGGGTTTCGGCAAGTGCTTCACCAATAATGAAGACATCACCCTGAATGCCTTGGGCCTGCGCTTCTTGATTGCGTCCATATATGTGGAAGTCCAGAGACCATGGCTCTTGGATATGGGAGTGTTTCCCAGTAACGTACCTTTTCACGTCTTTCAGGAGTGTAGGGAGTTGACTAATTAAGATTGGATCACAGAATGAACCCATAAAGATGGTGCGATAGCCAACCACTCTAGCCCCTTCGAATTTCACAGTATATGGCCGTCCCTCTTCCTTCGATGATTTAAACACAGCACCACACGATCTGACGGTGATATCGTCTTCTAGTTGCTCATACGTCGCAGTGGTAAGATCGAGACTACCTCCGGGGCCGTATAAAATATCTGGACGGGAATGCTCATACAAAGCGTGTGCAGCGACAGACTGAGGAGTGCATCGCGTACCAGCAGCCAGAGGGCGAATTTCGAAAGACCCATCGCGGAAGACGGTTGCCATTGAGGATCCGCTCTTTGGAGTCGCACATAGCCCTCCGCACTCCATGGTTTTGCCCATGTGGGTGAAACCGCCCAAAACAGTGGGTTCTAGCGTGAGAAAAGAACCGTATGATTGACGGAATGCGTGAAAAGCGCAATAAGCCACATACGGACTTGGGTCGTAGGATCTTCCAGCAATAACAATGTCAAAATCGGGGTGGGCGGCCATGGCCTGAACAAATGGCTGCGGGCCAATTTGGCCAACGATAGTGGGCGTTGCCTTGATCGCTTCTACTGTCAGAGCAGGTACACTTGGACCACAGCCAGTGACTTTGCCGGCTTCTAATCTTTGGGTGATCAGTTCAGGACTAGCCTGACTGTATATGGCGAGGACCTTTAAACTCCTCGAATCACTAGTGACAGAAAATATGATTAGCTATTGCGACGTTACTCTTCCGGTTAAAGATGCCTACCCCTGCTCAGGAGAAACCAGAATTTCTCCGATTATATCAAGAAACTCTTTGACGTGTGCGTCACTGCCATCACCTCCGGCAGAACTGATTAATAGTGGCACGCAGTAAGTCTGGACTGCATGGATAAGCTGTTTTAGATCCCTCTCATACGACGACCGAGGACAAGTCATGGAACCAAGAGCTAGCTTGGAGGGACCTGAGTCAGTTGATCCCGAGTCAAGTATGATCGCCGTTGGGGCGTCTGTTCCTAGGGAAATTTCCAGGCCCTTTTCAAGATCTTTCGTGTCAATTCCATAGCCTAGCATGCCAATAGGCGTAATGATTTGGCACAATGGTTCCGTCGTCTCACTGGGGTCGACTGCCAGCGAGGTCATTGTCACGGCAAAATATGGTACAAATGTAATTCAAAGCTAGGTTGAATTCAAACAAGAATTATTAGTTAATTTCAAATAAATTAGACCAACAGGAAAAAATTTCGTTGAGAAGAGTGACCCATCCCTTCTAATATAGTAGCCCCGATATGAGGTACCGGTCGGGCCGAGAAGCGAATTTCGCTTGGTCGATTTTAAGCGAAACGCTTTGCTCCCACTCCGTGACGTTAAGATTTTCTCAAATCAGCTATGAATATCGGCTTTATCTCCAGGTGCTGGCAGGGTGTTGAACAACGACGCTATCCCATCCATGTTGGCAAATAATGTGTTCCATTCCAACAAATCATCCTCTAAGAGGCTTTGTTCAAAGCCGCCGGAGAAGTCTGGCCAGTCGGAGACCTGAGGAGATGCAACATTGGACCTGAGCCTTGACGTAGGTTTAGGCACCTTGTTGCGAAGTTTACCTACCATTTTCATTCCGTTCGCAATGACGCTTACCGGTGGCACTGTATTGGACGTTTCGCACAATTTCGAGGGATCTTGCGCATCGACATGGCGTGAAAGCAGGTCGATAACTGCAGCTGCTCTTGACATCTCGTCACGACTTTCTGTTGACAAATAAACAAGAATTTCGTAGACCTTCTTGATATGATTCTGCGCAAGTACTCTGTTGGTTGCAGAGATGTCACTATCAATAGCGAGCAGGTTGATGAAATACATTCCAGCAGTCACCAGAACGTAGAAGTAGGTTTTGGGATAGTAAATGGTTATTGCGTCCTGGTAATTATTAAGAGTTGTGTCCCCAGGCAGTACCGAGGCTGCAAAAAGATTTACAAGCTGTATGGAAGTATGAAAGCCTTTGTACCAAACTGCTCGTGACAAGGTATCTATACGTTGTTCTTCTGTCGTTGATGATGACACCCGGGATAACAACGGAATTGCAAATAATCGAAGTCTTGATGCTAGTATTCCAATATGCAACCGGAGATAACCTTGAGTCGGGATGCTAGCTTCCACAGAATCCAAGTCTCTTTCTAGCATTTCTGTAAAGGACCTCTGGTGCCCGTTCAACCTCGGATCTGTCAAAAGTGCGGCCGCCCTAGTTGAATAACTTTGAATTTCTAGTTGTGCCAGGAATTCATTGGATAAACATGAGCGGATTCGGTCACGGATTTCCGGAACCTTCTGAGCAACCGAGCCCATGGGCGGGGGGAGTGTAAGAGCCGCCGCAAGGCTGCGAGAAGTGTCAGTTTCCCAAAATAATTTATGGAGAAGAGATGCTTAGTTAAACTCACTTTGTGGTGACAAAAAAGCACCCAAGCCACGTCTTTAGGCCTCCGGTCACAGTCTCGGCAGATGCTTCAGTCGAGGAAGCCCAATTTCGTTGCGGGTCATCTGGCGCTAATTTGAGCATGGCAGCGACAGCCATGCCAGAATATTCCCAGCTGGGATCCTCTCTCTGTTTATTCACAGGAAAGGGCCAAAGACATAGGAGCAGTAGAGCCTGTATTGTGTAGAATGAGCATATCGAGTTTAGCAGGTAGCTAGAAAACAGGCGTTTAAATGGTATCAGTAGGCGTTTAAACTGCTCCGAGTGGAGTGGATGATTCTGCGCTGAGATAATTATCACCGTCCAAAATAGCAACACACTGTCTTTGTGAATAGAATCAATCGGCTTTTGCAAATCCAGAATGGGAAAGTGACGGAGATAGTGCTCTAGAAAACTACCAAAAACAATCAGCTTGGTATTTATTTCCACTGAGAAATATTAGGGAGTTTCTGCATACTGCTCAAAGAGACTCTGGATGATTATGCCATCCACCTGAACACCTTCTATTTCCCTAGAAGTCGGTACCTGCCACGATACTTCCTCTAGAGAAGAGACGGCTGGAAGGCTCGGGATATCGGATGGCTCTAAAGTTGCATTCTCTGAAGCATTAACAAGGCTTCGTAGCCTTTTATTCTCTTCCATGACTTTATCGAGCGATCTAATTGCATCAGAACGCGTCGGTGAGAAAAGGGCTTGATTGATGGACTCACCCGCGAACAGCTGTCCTTTTAAAGTTTGGATCGAATTTACAGGTGATACATTTTTTCGCACACCGAGTGCAGGGTGCTGGGAAACGATTCGTGGCGTCGCATCGCAACTGAAGGACGGGTGAGATAGTGATCATTTTTGATACATCAGACTCGGCAGCGAACCTTGACTTGGCGGCATGTTGTACATGCCATTGACGACCGTTTAGGCGACGACAGTTTGCCTCTTGTGCTACGTCTTTGTTGTAGTTGTTCCTCCATGGTGTATGGCAAAGTGCAGGAGTTGTGTAGTTGGAGAAGAGAAGAGCTGGTGGAGAAGGAAGGCGGAGGCCACGGCGCGGATGTGGAAAGAACGCGGCGCCCCACTTTATGCTTAGAATCGTATTATGATTGGCCATTATGCAAAATATGCTCGTAACTTGTGCGTGGCAATAAAATGGCTTTCTAGTATTACAGTTAAGGGCTGTCTGATGCAAAAATTTACTATATTTAAATCTTAACACTAGTTTGTGCTTTCTCCTTAACTACAGCGTGGATAAATGGCCCCAGGAACTCAAGCATGTGCTTTCGTGCTCGTCCAACTTCATGAGATATGCCTTCTACTATGGTTAACTGGCTCTCTATCCCATCTTTCTCCCAAGAAGTTCGTAAATCTTGCAGAGTCTGGACTCTCCCCTGGCTCATTGCGCTTAGCTTTACGTGTCCCTTCTCTTTTTCTCTACCCTTAACATGCTGAAGCCACGCCCAAAACTCTTTTTTTCCATGGATTTTATCGTCCGCCGAGCCTACCACCAATTGAATGGCAACTTGCCGTATCTGTTGTTTGTTGATTGATCGGGCGAATAACTTGTGCACGTCTGCCACTCCAGCCGGCCATTCCCTGTCCTCGTCCAACATGGTTACTCTTCCTGGCGCTCCAATGCTGACGGCAACCAATCTTTCGGGGTAAAGGTACAGGAATCGATGGACGAATTGACCGCCTCCCGAAAATCCCGTCATGAAGATGTTTTTGGTGTCGATATTCGGCCACCGCTGAGAAACCTCGTCTAGAATAGACAGAAATGCTAAATCTGACCGGAGAGAAGCTGAGGAAAGAGCTTTGTAAGAATCTAAATCGTTTGGGCCGTCGAGTCCAGCTGGGAACAAGGGAGCAAGGATGACACAAGGGACAGTATCGGCGAAGGAGGTCAGTTCCTCCTCGAATAATGCAGTCCAATTGCGTAGGGTGCCATGTATCCAGACAAGAAGTGGAAAATTTGCGGCAGCGTTATACCGTGCTGGAGGGATGTAGAGAGCATACGAAACCCGCGAATCAGAGCTTAGGGCTTTCAGCGGTACATGGCCGACCAAAAAAGCTGGCTTAAGAAACTGGCTCGGAATGTCGGCTGCTGACAACGATTTATCCATAATTTTATTTTTGTTTGGGAAACAAGAAATATTTAGGATGAATATATGACTTGATGCAAAAGTATATTTAAAACGAAAGAACCGATTGATATCATGGAGAAAGCGAAGCTCGGGACCTAAAGCGAATTTCGCTTACGGCGGCTATATCGTTGTATATTGATTGACCTTTGTCATATTCTTTAAACACATTTAAATTTCACTAGTACACAAATGGAAATGGAATTCGTTAAATGATTCAAATACAATTTGCCTGCACTATCCTAAATTCGATACCTTGAGTAGCGTCAAATCAGATCAGTTGACATTACTAATAAACACAACGAGCACCGCCGAGTACCTAGAAGTACAAGTTCTGTTAGAATAAATATATCCACCTTGGTAAGATAAGCGTGGACATACGCAGCAGTAGAGTTATAGACCGTGATAGGGTCTGCCGCTGTGAAAAGGATAGCAGACAGCATAAAGAGCAAGGTAAAGGCGCAAATTGTGCCTATTCTCGCTAAGGTCGAGTGAATTGCGTAGAGAACAAACAAGGCCATCATGTTGAGGAGCGAAGCGATGAAAATATTCAACACAACAACGAACTTTGCAATCTTTTTTTCATTCGCGTAAAAGTCGCGCTTAACACCCTGTTGTAGTACTAGTCAATAATGCTGAGTTTCACTTATCGATCAAGACATACTACTCACTTTGTAGAGTTTGCCCAACAACCGTCGCACCACCCAGGACATCAACTTTGTTGACAAGTTGGTGAACCGGTCTCTTTTGGGGAGGTGAGTGGTAAAAACACCAACGAGCTCTTCATTGTTGTCCGCCCAAGCCCCGAAATTTATATTAGATGTAGAGTGATCTTTCTGGAAATCCATTAAATGAACAGTGAGTGCCTTATGATCGGTATGATCCATAGGTTTCAAGCTGCATAGCTTGATAAATCGAAGGAGAAAGTCGTCTATAGAGTTCGAAATGGTTAAAAGGAGCTTCTCAAGCAGATGCTACCTCAAATAGACATACGGTACGTTTCCATCTTTTTGCGCACATCATCGAATGTTGCTAACTGTTCCCCAGTACGTCCGACTTGGCCTGGTGAGTCCGTCGACGATTGGGGAACCGTGGAAGGATTAAGACCAGAGGATGGCATATCCTGGAATCCACGACGTTCGATCTCACATAGCTCACTCTGAAGACCAAGGATTATCTTGAGAGAAATTGCATCAAATCGTCTGGCAGATGCAATCCTTGGCTTCGAAAGAAAAAGCTCAGCAAGGTTACTTAAATCATTCTCTTGTGGTGACATTTTGAAGAATTTTAATAGGAAGAAGAAAATATTTTGCAAGACAGCTTAGATCTACGAAGCAAGACGCGGCTCTCACTTTATATGCTATTTTCTTGGGGCCATTTTGCATCTTCTTGCTGTCTGTCGCAGCCTCGCTGTCAGCGCGCACTGAAAGTGAGGGTTGCGAGGAGTATGATAACTTGCATATTTTATGAAGAAAATAGGGTGTAGAAGTATCGCTGCTCATTTGTAGGAACTGGTCGCGCTTTCATGCCACAGAGCCTTGTCCTGCACCTACCCTCATGAATAGTGGACGGCATCGACTAAAAATGCTCTACGCTACCGCTGTGTGAGCGGCTATGCATGTCAGTGTTTGGTTGCGTCGCACTAGGACATCACTGGTGCCGAAGGTCGTGAGTGGTGAGTGGTGAGTAATATGGGCCGAAAACCAGTTCAACCTTCGCCGCAGAACTTCTCCTGCAGTAGTTCCAACTCTTCTATCCAGTGATATATTTTGAGATCTCGGGGGAGGTTTCAGATCAGAACGGTGGACAAATTAAAGCGAGAACAATTATCGCCGGGATGGACTTGATGTTTCCGTTGACGCTTTGCTGAGGAGACCGCACGTGTTCGTTATCGCAAGCCTGAAAATACACGTCAACGGCTATTGGACAATAGCTGCCCAATGCTAGCACTTTGCAGCGGCCAACAGAAAGCGCCAAACTGGCATGGTTCATGTGCTAATTATAATGTCGGTCATATCATATCTTGGTCAAAGCAGCTCCGGCAGGCGTGCAGGAGGTTGTATATGGCTCAGCCATGTGACTTAAGAGGGCTGTATGTGTGACTGTAGAATACCGTGTAATGGTGAACGCAGGAGGCGAAAGAGCAGTCTTGTCTGGAAAAAAGCGTTTCTTCGATTGTTTTGATTGGCAGCTAGCTATACGTGCTACGTCGGTTGCGTTGCATGTTAGCTTCAGACAGAATAAAGTCGGGGGGTCGCCATTTTATATCGTACGAGAACGGCATCATATATTCCCTTTGATAGAATGATGTTGGTTCGTCTAGACCTCATATGCATGGCGAATGGGTGTCGCAGACAGTGCGCACGCGTTCTAGCGCCGAGTCTTTTACGCTGGGATCACTGGGAGAAAAAGAAAGAGAGTATGAAATCGATTGAATGACAAGCTAGATAACTGCAGCTGACTATAGAGAAACGATGCTGGCGGCCAGAGCAGGGCCGATGATAGACGAGGGGAAAGGTGAGGTTAAAGAGACGAGGTTGGGAGTGGGTCGTGTATGGTTGAGGCTCCGGGCGTCGGCTCCTTCCCAGTTCACCCGGACACACACAGACACGGGGAACGCGACCCGCGATCCTGTTCCACTTTCGCCTCGCCGTCTTTCTTTAACTTCCTTAGCACGCGCCAGTCTAGGGCGATGCCACGACGCACAGCGGGGAGGCCAAGGGTCGGGATTCGCGACGTGGGTCGATGTTGGTGATCAACGCACGGGACTTGCTCTTGACTCTTGAGTCCTCCGTTCTCCGTACTCCGTCCAGGGCACAGCCATTGCAGTTGCTTCGCCCAGCTGACGCTTCTGCCTACGAAAGAACACGCTATCGGAGCCCAGCTGGAGACCATCTCTCCCCAGGGTGAAGCTAATTCTCGACTAGCGTGCCCCAGCGCTAAGATTCTAGGCTTTTGTTGAGAAACTGTTTTCCCCGACGCGGTGGATGACCTGACAAGGTTTCTCTTGCGGAGACAAACAGCCAGACTCTTCCAGCCGTGCAAGTTATCATGTTTGGTGGGGAAAAGAGAGAGGCGGCTGGGAAGTCGCTAGTCGACCCAGCTCAACATGACGGGAGGATAAGTACGGAGTACTCGGCACGGAATTAGAGAAACTCATCAAACTCTCAAGCCCCGATCTTCATCGTTATTTCCGCTAACTCGTGTTGGATTTAGCTTCCGCAAGACACGTAACCAGATGAAGAAAAGCCTCTACAGACCTTACAGAAGCCAATCTTAGCACATGGCGCCAAAACATGCCACTCTTACCACCTTCCCCGGCTTGAAACCTGGCCAAGTTGGCAAAAAGCATAAATAGACGACGAAAAAGTATTAGCTCGAATCGGCTACCTCGACAGGAACCCACAGACGCACTAAAATATTGATGTGGATTGCCATGGCCCAGGGATTGTCGAGAACCATCGATCTTCCTTAGCTGCAGGCAATCATGCTAGTCCTCCTTTTACCTGCAACTGCCTGACCTCCTTTTCATTTTTCTTCTCTCCATACTCTGTTTTTCTGTTCTTTTCGGGTGACAAAGACTTCCGATTAGGTGACCAACTCCAGACTCAGCCAACTCCAGACTCAGCAGCAGTATTACCGATCGCAGGACGAGAATGTCGTCTGACTCGAGCGAAGCTCCTCCGGCAACATCCAAATCATTACCACAACGGTTTGCATCGCTATTGAAAAAGAGGAATAAGAAGGTAGGTGCATGCCCAACACGGACCAGCTATTCCTCTGGAGTCGACTCCTGATCACCTGTTCAGGGCCGTCCAGAATCAATCGATACTGGGACACAAAATCAAACTGGAGCCTCCAGCCATGACTCGGGTAAGCATCTTTCTTTGAAAACAAACAGATATCCGCGATACTGATGAATTGATCGTCTTCGTGTCATAGACCCAGCAAAGCCTCTATCTGATGACTCGTCCGATGAACCCCAATCGCCCAGTCCCCCAACGTCTGCGAAGAAACTGACTCCTAATCATCGAATCTTCCCCATAAGACCATGATGTACGACAACACAGCCCAGCTCGTACCCTGTCGGTACCAAAAACACCGAATCCCGAGTATGACATGACGGGGTGGAATTTTCCTGATGAAGTGTCAGAGTTTTTCGAACGGCCAAGGCGAGGGTTAAAAAATTGACTTGAATACGGTCATACTCAATTTGAACCTCAATACGGGTTTCTAGGAACCTCATAAAACGCAGGTTTGTGTCATTTGATGTTCAGACTTCCTGGCAGGAATCGGAACATCGTCTCTCTCTCTTCCCTCTTCCTTATTCTTGTTCTAGAGAGTCCTTTTTTTATTGCTTTCCTAATGTTTAATATTTAATTTCGGGTTATGTGTCGACGTTGCTCATATTTGGTATAGAGAAAAGTCGAAATAAAATTGAACTTGACAACTCATGTGACTGCGCTTTCCTCTTTGCGGCGTGATTTCTCTTCTGAAAACTAAATCGGGTGACAACGACAGAGGTGCCTCAGCTAAGTCTGGATTAGTTTTTAGGGTTTCTGATTATGGACATTCACGGAATTGAAATATACCAGAGAGGAGTGAAGCGGTATGTTGAACCCAATTTCGAAAACAATCAGTTTGGGTCGTCAACCGCCGACGTTGACAGTCAGCATGCTGACCTAAATACCAACGATCCGCTGACACCCCAACGACAAATGACATATCAGCTGCATGTGCATGACTCGATACATCAAGCGCTTTGCTGGCCGGATCTTGAGTGGTGGGAATCACATGCAGTATGCAAGTTGCCGGCGAGAAATCCGGGATCGCGGTGCCCAATATACTATTGACCCTTGCTTGACCCTGGCTCGGTGCCCGTGTTTCGACTTGGAGACGTCGGTGGAATCAATTCAACAATAGTGTGTTCCAAAAGGGCACAACAGGGGCATGGATTATTGTTGCGTACCTGTATTTTAAGTACGAGCCGAATTCAACAAGTGATGTCAAAACGGAGAAACAATGGCATTTACTTCGGCAGATGTGGCGCCGGCCTTTCCTTTAAACCGGAGTTACCTCCTCACTTTCTGTAACCTCAGCGCTAAGAGAGACCTCCGCTCGCAGGATTATGTGATGGAGCTAAGAGTTCATCACCACTAGGACGATGTAGGAAAAAGGCCAATCACCGCGCTGCCGTGTTGTTGTGCCGAAGATCTCCCGCACCTAATTATGCAGAGACGGGAGGATCGGATCAGGTTGCAGTAATTCTATCTGTTTATTCGGCCAATTCTATTAAGATTTATTGTAAATTAGTGGCATAGTGACAGGTTCGGTTTATCAACTCAAAGTAGAACGTATGTTCGGAGCGAAATGGAGGGTTACGTTGAAAAAATAATCGATCTAAGGTGTATTTCGCCTCGACTCGTTGGTCAATCCGAGACAGTTGGCCGTCGTATAGTTACATGGGTAAAATCGAGCCTATAGGCTTCTAAGATACTCGTTCCAAGGATTACAGAGTAGATACTACCTTAATGTAATGCTTGTTGGGATACATGACATATAGGGAATTTATTGGGAAATGTGATTGCAGCTCTACGATGGATCGGGTTAGGGGTCAGTAAAAACTTAAAAGGGGGCTGTACGTAGAAATTTTCATCAGCTCGTTCGTTCCTAATGATATTTTGACTTCGGTGCACCAAGCCTAATTGAATCACTGGGTTGATTGGTTGTTAGTATTTTGAATCCGTGATTGGTGGTGTAACAATGTCACAGAGTTGCAAAAATGTGTAGGCCGTGCTAATAGCCATAAATATGCTCACAGCTACCTTAGTTTTCATCGTCTCCATTTCTTCGTAGAAATAATCAGATAGGAAATGCCTATTATATTATCCATAATGGAAAGCGTTGGCTTCGATCAGCCTAAACTACCTGGTGACTTCTTGCTAAATCAGGACAAATAACAACAAGAAACATTACATGGTATTGATTGGTAGTCCATACTATAATCCTTGCCATTAAGAAGTATTGTACATGTATTATTAGCCCTCCTAATTTATCCCCGGATTTCTGATAAGACCTAATTAACTACCAGTCACACTGGCGCATCTGTCATCGCCGTACTTATACATATGTGAGCTAGAGAATAAATCTTGTGCCAACTCCAGATTCCCCTTAGTTAAATGATCATAATGGTTGAATCTTATATTGACTCGCCATGGACCATGCCATCCGACGCTTAAAGAGAACCCCATCCGATGCAGAGCGTGGAAACAACAAGAAGCGCGGTAACAGCACGTCTCACACTGAGATTTTCTCCATTTGACGTGCTAATGGTCGTTGCAGGTGCTGTTGCAGTCTCTGTTCCGGATGATGTTGACGGAGACGAGCTTATTGGTGGCGATGGCGATGACGAAGGTAATGTCGTCTCTGGGAGCCCTGTATGAGAGGCCGTGGGAGTACTGGACCTCGTGGAGCTGACTTCTGTGCTCTCTGACCTGGCACTAGAGAGAACAGGCTCTTCCGTAGGCTCAGGGAACCCTAAGCTGTCGAGAGCATAGCTGCGTGTTTGCCAGGGCCCCGTTGGAGTATGGGCGAATGAAGTCGGCGCCGGATCCCCTTTCACGGTCGCAGTATCACAGACAACCTCCCAATTTGATGCATTAGCGCCGCCATCAGTCAGGCACATAAAGTAGTCGCTCCAATGATACGGGTATTTGTCGTTGTTCGCATCCAGGGTCGGGTCTACCTGGCAGAGCGTGGCACAGCTCACGGGATAAGCCGGATCATCAGGGCTTGTTGGTGATGTGATATTGTATACGGGGCCAGAGCAACATTCCGCAAACCGAGGAGCGCTATTGGTGCCAAACGGAGGCGTCTTGCAGATAAACCCCGGGAGGTTTTCGGGCCATTCGGTAATGCCGGCCTTTGTACCTACGTCGAAGGTCGGGTTACCGACACAATGATTAGCAGACATTGATGTGCAGGGTGGATATAAACGAGATTATCTTCGGTGGGAAGGGGGGAATGTCATCCTTTTGTATCTTGCGACGTCTGGGGGGAAATTTTCTGAGTCGCCTCGCCGCTAAAGTTTAGGCGCCTTACCTGGAAAGTAAGCGCTAGCTAGTCATGCCGCCATAATATGCCGCTTCGGATAAAAATAAAATGGCCAAATCAAGTAATATTTCAACGCTGCCTTATTAACGAGTGTATAGTAGTTATTTATTTCATCAATTGGTGTCCTGATTAAATATGCTATATGTACTGACCAGGCCTATAAATAGGATGGTATTCAAGTTTTATAGAAGAATTGATACAGTCACAAATTCCCTGCCGCCGAGAACCGAAGGCATCAATTATTCATTGATCCATATGGAGTAATAACATCAAAATCCACCGAGAATCACGGTCCATGAGTTTTGATTCCCGTTGCAGAGAAAGAAAAATACTTTGAAATTGCTTCGGAACTCGGTGATCTACATTCCCAGCTGGCTGAAACCGTAGGATTTGATATCTGGACCAGCGTTATTCACAACATCTCTTCTTTGGTACCAGACTGGGAAGTAGGAGTAGCAAAGGAATATTCGGGAGAAAAGTACTTTTCAGGTATATTTCGAGGAATAAACAAAGGTACTCCAATTCATTGTGATTGGTCGCCTTACGATTCTGCTACGGAGGACTGGGCCATCAACAAAATCTCATCACAGGCTGTCTTCAATCTCTACCCCACTTCTGTGCCTGGAGGATTGACTACAATTCACGACGTTCAATGGACACCGGAAGCTCTCGCTCATCGTGATCTCAGCTCGTACGGCTATTCAAAGGCCCTCGTAGACGGAGCAAGAAAAAGTCACGTTCGAACCACAGCAGGGGGACATGTATATATCCAATACAAGAAACATGCATGAAGTTCAACCTACTGAGACAAATTCGAAGCAACATCGTCTTTCTCTGGCAAGCTTTATGGGCTACATGCCAAGGGAGTCGGCATCTACGAAGTCAAGGTTGATTTTGTGGTCTTAGTTGTAATATTAGTGCCGGTAATGAAAACTTGACATCAATTTCACTAGGGAACAATTACTCTCATCTGATTTAAAAATACTTACATTATCTAGTCATAATCTCGTAGTATTGAAAAAAAAATTTTGAAACCACGAACAGTAATAAAGATAACCCCAGACCCCTTACCGCACCATAATTAGTTTTATATAAACTTGAAAGATAGCGTTCGCCGAATTGATGTGATTATAATTTGATCCTAGTCTCAAGGAAATTTCTTTTTCACAAAGCTACTCAGTATTTGATACTAAAGCTATAAGGCTGAATCGAAAATCATTCAGGCCATAGTCTTGCTCCCTCTGCAAAAGTTTTCGTACACCCAGATCTAAAGCTTGCTCACTTAAAGGATCGTCATCCTTGCCCAGAAACCCTTTATTAATAGGACCTCTCCTACGGCCATCAAGTTCCCATAAATTATGGCGATGTGATTTAACAAAGCAAACAAAATGCAGATCCATAGGTGTGTTCGCAGCCACAACTGCACTGTTGCCCTCCTTGGCAGCTGTTTCATTAGCAGATTCCAAGGCGCCACAGTCACATAGAGCATTGGCGCGTGCAATTGGCTGTAATGGCAAAATAGTTTTGAGTAAATTGTCCAGTTCGGTTTGCTGATGAATGAACGAACGCGTGTCACCATTCAGTACGCAGTGCAGTAATGCGATTATCCCACACGCAGTTCCTATTGTTTGTTTGAGCCATATCACCTCCTCATCTTCTCCATACCCGTTATACTCCTCCATGGCTTCATCTTCTTCGAGACGATATCTCTCATAGGCCTCGTTGATCGGAAACACGAGGATAAGTCCGTAACAAGGCCGAGGAATCGTAGCTAATATATCAGGCTGATCGATACTGTAGACATCAACGAAGGAAAGAGTCTTAGATAAACCAAGCTCGTGTGCAAGATTCGACATAATTTCCGGATTATTCTCTGCAGACACGTTGAGCGTGGATTAGCAATCTTAACGCCTCGACATCATAGAATTCACATACCAAGGGGTCGGAAACTTTTGCTCTTTGCGCCAGGTGGAAGAGTCAATACATTTGTTGGAAGTTGGGCCATGGTTGGAAAAAGAGATATACACAACTGTAGTAAAGTTAATAGGTGGCAGAAGCTGACGCTTTGAGTGACCGCTACCCGTTGCAGTAAACTTAATAATTCCTGTCAACCCTACCTATTATATAAGCTTCCAAATCGGTTATAGTTAACCAAGACACCTTCAATCCATGTACAAACGGACATTTTTTTAACCATCATATCTCCACAACTATATATTCTATAACATTTATAATTGATATATATAGTATCTATATATTTTTTATATACATATTTTATTTATGGAAAGAATAAGCTAGTTTTTATTTAAAATTACTTGGTTATGCTAAAAATACATTAAATTAAGACGTACTTCTAGTAATTTCTGTTAATATTAAATTTATAGTCTGAAAATTGAGTTTAGTATTTTCCTAGTTAATCATTTATTATATTTCCAAAGCTAGGCAATTATATTAATAAAATACTAAGATGTTTAGGCCTAAAAAATGGCCATTTGTATGTGTATTGAAGGTGTCCGCGTCGGTGGCGTGGTTGGGTGGGCGTGGATTACGTTCAAGGTGAAAACCCATGAAAATTACATAAATCATTTTGATAAGGGCGACAGCCACTAAACTTCCACCGAGAATCTTGCTGATTTTTTATTTGTTTATTGTAACAAATTACAGAAATACCGTATGGACCCGAAGTATCCAATGGGCCGCTTGAAAACCATCATGCGTAACATTAAGGCGACATTCATACTCACCTCACATGGAAACGAGAAGTTTCAGTTAGAAGAAGGGATCCAAAATGTTTGTGTGGGACCTGCATTAATTGAAACATCACCGATCAATAACCGGCTCCTTGATCTCTATTGCCAATCAACTGATGCTGCATTTGTCATCTACACATCGGGAAGCACTGGCAATCCAAAGGGAAGTTTATTAGAACACGGCTCATTGTGCACTGGTGCGGCGGCTCACGGTGCTATCATGAAACTCGACGAGACTTCACGAGTGCTACAGTTCGCATCATACGCTTTCGATATTAGTATATGCGAAATACGTACGACTCTAGTACATGGTGGTTGTGTCTGCGTACCTTCAGAAAGTGAAAGATTGAATGATTTATCTGCGGCTATAGCGAGACTCGGCGTGACTCACCTCTGTCTGACGGCTACCGTTGCTAAACTTCTTCATCCGACAGATACCCCGAGTGCCAAAACTCTTTCAGTGTCAGGTGAACCTATGAGTAGGGGAATAATCTCGACATGGGCGCCATCTGTGCAATTGATTAATATGTACGGACCAGCCGAGTGCACAATATGGTGTACTGCGCGTGACTGCTTTGAATATGGCTCAGACCCTCAGAATACGGGAAGACCTTTAAGGTCGGCAATTTGGATCACCGACATAGAAAATAATGAAACACTACTACCAATTGGTGCTGTTGGGGAACTTTTGATAGGTGGGCCGCTTATTGCACGTGGATATCTGGAAAGCGAAACACAAACACACAATGGATTTATTAGACCTCCGCAGTGGCTCCACAAATCATTTTCATCGTCCGTACCATATCTCTATGCTCTACAGGAGATCTGGGATACTATAATAATGATGGTACTATCTGCATTGTTGGAAGAAAGGATCATCAAGTAAAGATTAACGGACAGAGGGTCGAACTTGGTGACATTACAACTTGGGTTCAAGAACACATGGGAAAAGGGGTCGACGTTGCAATTGAAATGGTACCAGCGCATAATGTTAACGACAAAAGTGTACTCACGTGTTTTTTAGCGCTAAGAGAAGGAACAGCAGACGATGAAGTTACAGCTGTAAAACTGAAGGAACCGAAGTAAGAAATCAAATTTCTCATCAACAAGGTACAAAGAAGTCTTTCTGATCATTTACCTTTCCACATGATACCGTCGATATTCATTCCCATCAACCATCTACCACTAAACAATTCAGGGAAATTAGACCACTCGAAGTTGAAAGAACTTGGGTCAAAGTTATCGAGAAAAGAAATATCTTTTTTACTAGGGGAAAACAAGACAGTACCCATTACAAACAAGCATGAAAAACAACTACGATCAATATAGTCTACGATTCTCCAAATCGAACAAAAAACGATCATGCCGACAGATTCCTTCTTAGCGCTCGGTGGAGACTCTCTTTCTGCGATAGTCATGGTATCAAAATTACGCGCAAAAGGATTCCATATAACCGTCACCGATATACTGGGTAATGTACGACTACAGGACATGGCTGCTTGTATGACCGAGACCGCTCAATACGGTTCCATTGCCCACCGGCACCGTTCGCACTGCTTCCTCAGAGTGGCGGAGAGCTCCTGCGTGCCGCTATAGATCAGAACGTGGACGTGCGAGGCAATCGCTAGAAAAAGGCCTTGACCAGAAGTATTGACGGCCAAAAGAAGCATGACGGCTGCTTCGAATGTCATATCGTCCGGCATTTTGTACGCAACATTAGCAGCGCAACATACAACAAGATGGAAGCTGCCGTATGTTCAATGTTAAACTCATATAGATAGCTTAGATAATGAAGTACTATGAAATGTAGGATTATAATACCTGGTAATTGGAGAATGCTGCGCGTATGTTTTACTCGGATAATGTGCTCGATATTCTTTCGAAATTGGAAGATGGATTCATTGTGGAGGACAACAAGGATTATCGGGAAGGAAAGTAGGAACTTTCCAGCACAGTCGCCCAGATGCGATCTATAAGCCACCACACCTTATATTTTTGAGGGTAAATGCATTGTGGTAAGAAAAAGTACCAGTCGTCTTGTTCGGTAGAAGCCATGCAGTTGGTACGTTTGATGGGCTCGTACTACTCCGGATAAAAGCCGCCGTATTCCCAATGAAGTATGCCGGTAACCTGCCAGTTGCCACCATGACCAATCTTCATAGAAATGTTGTCTGCCCGTAGATCACCATGGGTGAAGACACAATGACATTCCAGGGGCGAAGATTCATGAAGTGGACTAAGCTGGTGGACTAGATCAGTATGAAATAGTTTAGCCAGAGGAAGAGTGGGAGCACGAGGTAGGCCTTAGGGTCACCTCCCTCCCCACCCAAAATCCCTAAAATTGTATCTTTACCGCTACCTCGCCGGTGATGGATGCAAGTATTTCCTAAACAGGTAACCGCCGGGGAAAACAGCCAAGTGACCCGCCACTGTTCTCAGTCGGGCGCACTGCGGCTGACTATTAAACAAAGAACATGTCATTTTCAGCCGAGCCCTTATGTGTTAGTATGAACGATGAGCCAATTTTAGTCGTTTGTTGCAGACTCATTCCTCATCCCCGCGGAGTGGGTCACTAGAGATATGTACTGAAGGCTTTACCCAGCGGTGAGTTCCGGTACAGACTTTCAATGCTTTTCCAAAATACAAGACCGCTGTAGATGGCGCAGCGGGGTTATTTCGAAACAACCTCTTAGATCCTATAATTCCCAGGTACCTTTTTTTAAGACATGGATTGTGGTCGCCGACAGTCTAGACAACCCACTCAGCCCTAGTCTTCTCCTTTGGAGGGAGCTTTGAATTTAGTGGTGGCATGATATTCTTGATTCAAAAGATTTAAGGAAACTGCCATTGCAGAGTTATCATCAAAACCTATATGCCTCTACTAGTAATGAATATGAGGGAGGTTACGCACACCCATTGTAGGGGTTGCCTTTTGATATAAACATGCAAAACGATAGCATTGAATGGTGTTTTTTTTTAAGTTCCAGAATTTTTAGTAGTCTCGAAAACATAACTGTGTGTTTCAAAGCATCGGAAATACTGCAATTTGGAGAACAAAATACTCCGGTGCAACTAGAGGAGCACACGGGGTATTTATTCCAAAAAGGAAAGTATCTCTGGCAAACAGAATGAAAGCTCAGTCGTTCCCATATCCCCTGAAGAAATATCCAAACGAGTCATCAATCATTCTTGATTCAAAGCCTGTGAGTGAGTGCACCTCTTGGTACATACATATCAAAGGCTGTTGAAGGGTGATTGAAAAGACACCAATCACAAGCCCTGCAAACCTGACTGTCCATGACCTTCCATTTCTCGTTCCATAGTTGCAACCAAAATATCGTGTGTGAATTCGTGGAGGTTTTCCAAAAGTCCGTCGCCAAGCACCATTCGCTTGTTGCCTTGAGTCGATCTTAGTTTAACCATATGATCAACAGTAGCCTTGGCAGCGATACTCCTGAGTTCTTGGGTTGCGTCGCAAAATCTGTATGTGACGTAAATGGATGCCGAGAATAGTTCAACAGTCATGTTGTTGACTAGGGAATGTTGAAAATATTCCATGGCCAGACGTTTCAACCCTGAAATTTCCAGGGAACGAGCCAGTGAATACATGCTCATATGAAACATCAAGTGACCCAGCTGTGTGGATGCGCCACAAATGGGGTCTACTTCTTCTTTTTCATATAACTCCCACTCCATATGGTTCTCAAGGTTGTCCTCGGTAAATTCTTTGAAAAAGGCGCAGGTTGTAAATTTCAGATCGTCAATATTGTACTCTCCGTTGTAGAAGTAGTCGACCATCTTAGTCACTAGCAGTGGATGCTCTACTATATCTACCTATATAAAATTTATTAGCAGCAATGGAAAACACTGAGGAGAGGAAAAAATTTACTTTTCCGTTCTGAAAGTAATGGGGGATTTCCAATGCTGGTGATTGCGAAAAGACGATGCACTGGTGCACAGCGAATGATAGATCGCGGCATTCGATGATCAGGTCGCTGTACTTAGAGCTTTGCCGAAGGCTGTGCCTTGTAAGTAATAAGTATAACTCAGATGCGCGAGAAGCCAAACCTGGTGAGGAACCCCAGAGACTGTCTTCCCTGACGTTCATCTCCCTGTTCTCCATGCGAAGGCATCGCGTATCCTGAGGCCACACTCGGCCCAGGCATTTTGAAGAACCTGGATCAGGTGCTTCAAAGTGAAGGATTTGCGAGGTAAGAGAGGAAGAGGGGAGGATGAGGAGGAGAGAAAGGATGACGAGAGAAGGATAAGGAGAGAGGGGATGAAGAGAGAGAGAGAGAGAGAGATTGAGAGTTCACACTGAGAGCGGAGAGGAACTCGCCTGAGGGCAGTGCCAGAAGCGGAAGGCGAGCGTGAGTGTGGCCATGTTGTTGCCGGTGAAGCAATACTGCAATACTGACTAAATCTCAACAACATTTTGATAGATGACTTCTTTTTCTCTCCAGAATTGGCATGTTGATTTTCGAATTAATTGAATTGCTATAAACTGCTGCCTCCTGACCCCCACACTTCTCCCCCACGCTATTCCTAACAGGGAATACAGCTTGGGATTCAAAATGCGGAGTCGAAGCCGTGGGGGTGAGTCACTTTTTGCTCCTGCTCACGACACATAAACCTTTCGATATACGCAGTCATTTTCATGGCATCAAGCACCTTGCATTGTTTTATTTGATATTATCTGACCAACATGGGGCAGAAAAACGACAGCGTCACGATATCCGGCACCGAAGTGTCCCAGCACAAGAGCAAGGAATCATGTTGGATAGCCGTGCGAGGAAAAGTGTACGACGTGACTGGTTTGTTGATCTTGTCCATTATATTGCCAGTTTTCCTTACATTACACCAGATTTCTTGGATGAACACCCTGGCGGCGCTCGCGTGATTCTGAACTGTGCGGGTCGCGACGCAACAGACGACTACGACGCTATTCACCCAGCAGAGCTGATCGAGGAGACACTGTCACCAGAAGCTTTCAAGGGCACAGTGGACTCGTCCACATTGGAACAGCCAATTTCACAAAAAGCGAAATTCTCAGAGCAGACACCTTCTGCTGCGGCGACCGACGGCCCTCCTCCGTTGAGCACGCTCATCAATCTCCGCGACTTTGAACAAGTGGCCGAAAAGTACCTACCGACCAACGCATGGGCGTATTACTTTGCAGGCGCAGATGACGAATACTCCAAGGCAGAGGCTGAGCTCGCATATCGCAAGGTGCTACTACGACCGCGGATCCTACGTAATGTCGGGAGTATCGACACGCGCACAAAGATCCTGGGCTGCGACGTCTCGTTGCCTGTCTACATGTCTGCAGTGGGGATTGCCAAGTTTGCTCATCCGCAGGGCGAATGCACTCTCGCAGCTGCAGCTGGTCATGAAGGGCTCGCACAATTGGTGGCGACGCGGTCGAGCATGTCGCTTCAGCAGATCATGCAAGCGCGTACAGGGGGCGAACAACAGCCCATTTTCTTCCAACTGTACATGCACAAGGACGAAGGTATCTCTGAGGCGACGATACTCAAGGCTGTCAAGGCCGGCGTTAAAGCGATTTGGTTAACGGTGGATTCGCCGGTGACGGGGAAGAGAGAGCGGGACGAACGGCTCAAAGCGCAGGTCGATGTAAGCTTTTCTTGTTCTTCAGTCTTTTAATTATCTGCTTTAGCTAATGAAATTTTCAGGTTGGTGAACAGAATCAACAGCTCGGCAAAAACCAAGCAGTGCAAGGAATCGCCAAAACCCTATCTAGCACTGTCTCACCCTACCTCGACTGGAACACGATCGCCTGGATCCGAAAGCTCACCTCGCTCCCTCTCGTCATCAAAGGGGTCCAATCAGTTGAAGACGCCGTCATGGCATACAAACACAAGGTGGACGGAATCGTGCTGTCCAATCACGGGGGACGGTCACAAGACACAGCGCAGGCGCCTTTGCTCACCCTCCTGGAAATCAACAAATACGCCCCGGAGATAATCAAGAGCAAAAAAATGCAGATTTTCATCGACGGTGGTATACGCCGCGGCACAGATGTCATCAAAGCTCTGGCTCTGGGTGCGACGGCTGTTGGCCTGGGTCGGCCGTTCCTGTACAGCATGTGTGCTGGCTACGGTGAGGCGGGAACAAGACACATGATTGAAATCCTACGCGAGGAGATCGAGATAAATATGGCGCTGATTGGGGCGACCAAAATTTCGGAACTTGAACGAGACATGCTCAACACGGCGAGGCTGGAGAGGGACTTGACTGCATTTGCGAGGCTGTAATTAGTTGCTTACAATCTACTGGTTCTTAGCGTGTTGTGCTACGTGACAAGCAGTCTGTATATTTTCTGACATTTAAGCGAGAATCTATTCTAGTACTTTCATCATCAATTCATTGGCATTATCATTACTGATTTGGACATCTCTCATACTAAACTCGACATCACAAGCATCGGCATTTCCTCCGCCGGGCTGCCCCCACATCAAGCCGCAACACGCGCACTTATTGGCTGCAGCTGGGAGACCTCGGCCTGGCGCCGAGAGATACCTGGGCATCCCACATCGCGTGGGCGCGACAGTCGGCGGGGCTGCGGGGAAAGATTTGGGGTGATTGTTTCTTCTGTTGTTAAAATAAATATATTTTCTCCAACTTGTGTATTATTATCTGTACAGTTTTCTCTTTTTTATATAGAATGGCTTCAAGTGGCAAGATTGACGTGCTTCTCTACGGGCTGGGAGCGTAGGTTTTGATACCTTTTCCTCTGCAAAACATTACTGGAAATCTGACAAGAAGAATGCAGAATTGGCTCGTTCTACGCCTTTATTCTCAGTCGCAATCCAAACGTGCAGTTGACGGTGGTGGCGCGATCCAACTACGACGCCGTGAAGAGTAATGTATGTTGCCTTTTCTCTATCTTTCTTGAAAAGGAGACAGTAAACTGACTTCGTGATAGGGCCTTGTCATCAACTCGGCCAACCACGGCAAACACACCGTCGTCCCTCACAGTGTAATCAAAACGCCGGCCGAAGCGAATCAGACATTTGACTATATTGTGTGCGCGCACAAGGCAATTGACCAGACCTCGGCGGTGGCCGCGCTAGGTCCGGCGGTGGACGAGGGAAAGACTACAATTGTGATTATCCAAAACGGAGTCGGCAATGAAGAACCTTTCCGAAATACGTGGCCCAAGGCTACTATAATAACCTGCGTGGTAAGCACTTACCCCTTGCGACTTGAAACCTCCTGGAACAGTGCTAATAGCATGCAGACATGGACAGGCGCGATCCAGAATACACCCGGCTATGTCGAACATGGCAAAAACGAAGACATGCAAATGGGGCTCTTCCCATCTCCACTGTCGCCGAGTGAGACGGAAAATACTCGGCTGGACACATTCTCCTCCCTGCTAACAACGGGAGGCACAAAGTTTACCGTCCTCGAGGACATGCCGTTGCAGCGCTGGCAAAAGGTCGTCTGGAACGCGGCGTGGAACTCCATCACGACCATGACGCTCATGGACACTCGCAGCTGGCTGGAGTCTAGCTCTGAGGCAATGCCCATGACGCGCCAGCTGATGAATGAAGTCATCGACGTGGGCCGGGCGTGCGGTGTCACCACGCTTGAGCACGAGTTCGTGGATGTGTTGATTAACCGGATTCTCGGGATGCCGGGTATCGGATCAAGCATGCAGACTGACTGCAAGGCCGGCAGGCCTCTGGAGGTTGAAGTGATTCTGGGATATCCATACCGCAAGGCCAAGGAACTGGGGCTAAACACGCCGACGCTGAACACGGTTTATGCGATTGTGATGGGAATTGACCGACGATTGAGGGATGCCGCGGCGAAGAAATAGACCGACTCGGATGTCGGTCTGCAATCCTGTGACGTAGCTGTTAAGACTAGTTTCATATTAATGAAAACAATTCCAAACTTGTCAACCACCTGGCATCTGGGCATAGTGGCATGGAGCGGTTTTTCACAATGCCACGCTCGGCTGTATCCAACCGTGTCAGGCCTGTTATCTAGCCCACAGAAAGTCAGAGACAGATAAATAGTCCTGCATTAGGGCGTTTATCTAGCTGAACTCGCGGTGTCTTTGCGTTGGACAGGATCGAAATAATTCCAAATACCACAACACGTGGGCAGCCAATAGCTAGCTGTCGGGGCATTTAGCGGCTCAGGCCGTCGTAGGAGCTGCATGCTGGCTGCTTTGACGGGCCACTGGGACGAGACTAATAATGCTTTGTCATTATCAATCGCTCGCGTATCAGTATTATCAGCGCAGCCTGGCGTATGCGCGAATTTGTACGTAAATGACAAATCTTGGTGACCAGGAAGGAAAAGTGTGGTTTTTGTTGGCGGGGCCAGCGACCGCTGACGTCGATCTGGCGGGGGTCCGGAGTCGCGGAGTCGACGGAGAACCGGAACTGAACGCAGTGTTTTTAAGCTCTTCAATCGCCGCCCAAGGTCCTCGCCGTGAGTACCTTGCAAGTCGGCCTTTCTCCTCGTTTTATCTCCATTCAAGCTAGCAGCTACCTATCCACCATGGTTCTCACCGGACACTGCCTGTGCAAGGCCGTCACCTACTCCATTGACGTCGAGAAGCCCCTCCTCACTGGCTACGACCACTGCGACGACTGCCAGCGCCAGAGCGGCTCTACCTACTGTGAGTGCTTGCCGGCCTGCTCTGCCCTAACTCCTCTGTCCCAGTCTGACTAACCTCGACAGCTCTCGTGGCCGTCGTGCCCAAGGACAAGCTCACCATCAACGGACCCACCAAGAGCTGGGCTGGCAAGGGCAGCTCTGGCAAGGACGTCCACCGCATCTTCTGCTCCGAGTGTGGCTCGCCCATTGCCCACGACCCTGACGCTGCCCCGCCGATCATTGCCATCAAGGCCGGTACTCTCGACTCGGAGATCAAGAAGACCCTGAAGCCGGTGCGTTCAGCTTTGTTTGCCCCGTTCTTGGCCGTGGAAGTGAACAAGACAGTTGCTAATTATGGACGCGTGGATAGGATACCGAGATCTGGACCGTTGGCAAGCTTCCCTTCTGCCAGGAAAACCTTGCCCACCCTTTCCCGCAGATGCCGGAATAAATGCCCAACTAAGAATGAAACAAAAAAATTCGATGTGACACTGTCGAGCTATATACCTTGATCCTTACCATGAGAACATTGTTCTGGAAAAACCTGTAACTGTTAATATCACAAACGTGCTTGATGTGGCTGTGCTATAAGCTTTAAAATTGAATACACAGCGGGGCGAATGTGGCACAGTTAAATAGCAGCTCAATTAACCATTGTCAATACCAACCCAGCAGTCTTTTAAATTTGCCCGCAAATGAGCGTTAGAATAGACGGTTACACCAGGGCAGCAGAAGGCCCGTGGCAAAGCGCATGCGGTGAATAGCCATGCTACACCAAGTCATGATTTTTGTATTGCCAATGGTAATTTCATGACAAAAGTATACTGGTTGACCAGTTCTTTTAAGCGTGTCTTTATTATGGAGTATCGCACTGTTTTGAAAGGGCCACTTTCCGTCATTGAGTCTATCTAGGGCAAATGAAATCATGTGACTCGCTGTATACGAGAACTGTTCAACATTTTGTATTATTTCCATCATTACGGTCTGATTTTGGTATGTATGTTTCGAAAGGCAAGGCCTCAGCTTATTACATGCCAGGTTTGATTCCATGTTAGTAAAAGTACTTGTTCTGATATTGAAGTAACCGAAATTTACATATATTGATCATTCAAAGTTCATATCAAACAAATATACATGCCTGTGAAGTACATATGTATATTGTAAAGTTGACAAACATGCAAAGGAAAGCTCATCAAAAAACCATAAATAGGTGCAAAATTGATGAGGCAAAATTGACGAGCACTTACTATCATAAAACACGAAAAACCGTCTTTCAGTCCCCGAAGCCCTCTCGATGTTTTCTCGCTAAAATGCACCATACAATAAACTCCTAGTCGTTTGATCGGCCGCAGCCAAGTATGTAGCTTTGTGTTAGCATGTACCGAGATACAAGCCAACCTGTACACCCCGTGGAATTACCACGCATAGCGGAGCTCTAGGGGCAGCTCTAAGTCTATAGTTCATCGCAATGCATACCCCGGTTGGTCGTGTAGGATATCGCTCTTCGTAGGAAGGTGGCCAGCATCCCATATTCCTTGGACATGTCATGGTATTGTTTTCGTCGTCTGGCAAGTCCGCCTCTCTTAGGCGAAAATTTGCACCGTTGGTCTTGGAACAACCATTAGCAAACCAAATTTTGCGATATATGTATACATCATTTGAAAAAAATAAACATACTGTTTTGTGAAGACTTCTATAAGCAGGTGTTGGGTACCGCGAGTTTGAAGCCATAAAGTCAGGATGAAGGGTATCGGTACTTGTCGATGTCATGCAATACATGGAAGATGGCTGTTTCTCGTATCTCGTATAGCGTGGAGGGGGGGACTCGATTTCCTCGTCGGTTTCATCGCGAAGTATCGTTTGCACGGTACGCTGTTCACACTTTTCAACGGTGATAGTAGTACTAAATCGTCATTTTTTGTTAGTTTTGTCGACTTGCATTTTTTTCCCTTACAGGAGGAAAATCGTACACTTTCTTCGCGCTGCCCAAGTTATCTCGCAGACTCTGCAGATTGGATTTTAGATGAGGCAGATCCTTTCCCCTAAACATGGAGAATAGGTTGAGCCCAGGCCACTTCTGGTTGGAATATTTTATTTCTTTCAGTCGTTTCTTTAGTTCTCGGATATCGTCTTCGGATTTTGTAATGATCTTCTCAATGCTGGCAAACACCGGGTCGTCCTTGGTGTGGTGTTCGAGCACGGACTGGAAGACCTCAAGAACTTCCTTGCAGCTTCTAGCGAGGCCGGCGATATCGCTCACGCAGTCTCCGCGGCTGTGGTATGTTTTGACACAGTCGCATATCTTGTTACAGACCTTGATGGCCTGGGCCAAGAGCTCCGCCGTTGTCTTTTGATAATACATCTTCAATAATGTCTCATTTACAAGAAGAGCAAAAAAAAAATAGCAAAGTTGGACTCAAAATGGTATTGACTCGAATATTTTGTTTACTTGAGCTATTTTTCTAGAAGTCATTGAGCGGTGTCTGCTCCTTTTATGGGTGAGACGTTTCTAACAATGTAGCACGTCGTCCCACCCTTGTCTTACCAAAACCCAGCACTGAAGAGTCTTCCACGTCTTCTTCACTATCATGCGACCTTTTTCGTCAAGCAGGCCCGGCCAAGAAGTATCACCAAGGCTATGGTCACTGGAATCCGTGGAACAGAGCCATTGGTTCACGGCGAATGCGCGCATCCGAGGCAAGTTTTCCGAAACAGGAAAATCCACGGGCCCCATTATCGGAGCCCTTTGCTAGTTAGGGCTCTCTTCCAAGTGCCAATTATCCAACCGCAGCGAAATTATCATCTCCTTGGCACTTCGTACCCGCCAGACCACAGTTCCCTGCCATATCTGCGTATACAGGGCTTTCCTCGCGTCGGCGACAGCTTTATCTGCGTCCCACCAATTCTCGGTTCTGCCGTTCATCCAGTGACCCCGGAACCACCGCCATGCCGTACCAACCCTCTTATACTGTTTATAGCAGGGAAACAGTACGCGACTAAATCGTGTCCCGTGGGTACAGTTGAACATTGTCTGCATTAGCCCGAGCGCAAGGTGAGTGTTATCGTGCTTCCGCTCGAGTTCAATGCCCGGGGTCCTATGTATATTGCCTGGGATCTGTGTTGTTTCGTTCCAGGGGATCAGGTTGGCCTCGCTCCAGCGGATCACTTTCATCCCGTTCACACTTCCACCAAAGACAGATTCTGTGTGTACTGTGAAATAATGTGGGAGCAGATCTGCCTTCTCCGATAGCATTCCATTTGCCCGTGTCGGTGACTCCGGCAGTAAATTGGCGACGATGTCGTACGTGTTGGAGTCCGCTGTCACGTTCCATGTTTCAGTATGCTGGCGTCGCCTGGGTCCGAAAAACCACCGCTCCTCTTCCCATTCGGCCGTAATGCTAATGAGACCTTCCAGGTTCTTGATATCTGGAGGAGCCGGATTTAAGTCAGTCTGCGCAGGGAGCAGCTTGTACTCCAACGGTTGGTTTTGTGTGTTAGCCATTGTGTAGATCTTTGACCAACAAAACGGTTTGGAGAGAAAAAAGTCTTCGTCATTTCTCGGCCTCTTTTGTAGCTACTTGGACAAGCCCCATGAGATAGAAGTGCCGGACTATCCCTATAAACTAATACTTCAGGAAAGCAACTGCTATATAATTTCTTTGACTTACTACATGGTGACATTGCGATTGTTTGTCTTTCCTTTGTTACTTTTCTTTTTACTCCTGGATCCATCACAAAGCAACTATCATTATATCCTCCAAAGTGACGTCACTTTCAATAGCAGTACAGGTCCTGATGGTTATGTAACGTCTTCACCGCTACATCAAGCCAGTGGAATCCGTGGAATACTGGTCAGGTGGGCCGATAACGCCCTACATTAGGATTAACAACTAGACCAGCGTCACCATGCACTGTTGTACAAGATATTAATTGTCGCGTTTTTCCAAGTTTTTGTCGAGGGTTGTTTTGAAATTTTGGAAACGTAAGAAGCTTATTTCCACTCATTGTCTCATATATGAGCGGTGATCCTCCGATACCGGGTGATTGTTACATTTTTGTCTTTTGATATGATTTTTTGTACATATGTATCGCGGAAATTTAAACAGATACCAGCACGAGTTTCGTCACACTTGATTGACTTTAGATGTAAATTCTCACAAAACGCCTAAATAATATTGTTCGTCAAAATACCCAAATACTATATTGAAACAATATGTCATGACATCTAGAGCATTCGTAAGGTCCATGCAACTAACAGCGCCTAAAAGCATCAACTAATGCCAAAAAGGGGGAAAACGGGGATTTCGGCCGGCACTATCCCGAACCCCTCAACTAACAGCAGTTTTCAGATTCCTGCAGACCGCTTATTGGCACCTTCTCTTTGCCTATTAACCTCGGGATAAATTTTATGCGGCGCCGTTTATTTTACATGGACTTTTACTATTCCCCCAATGCCCAGCCTCATACTACTCTCTGTACTTACATGTAGCATCTCCATTTCCCCGCACTTTCTTCACGATCTTGCCGATCCCTCATGTTTACTCCACTAGAAATAAATACTCGCACCAATAAGATGGATGGAGGTTGTTTGGATTCTAAGTTTGAAAATTGTTTCCTGTCTATATAAAGAGAACAAGATCGGATTTGAATAAGATCGACTTGTAAGTGATATTATTGTTTTTGCCGGGGAAAAGGAAAAACAGTCACGATGCGAGCCCCAACGGCCTTGGCGGCATTCTTATCGACAGTAACCATATCTGGCGCATTCCCATTGAACCCTTTAGTATCACTCGACTACATAAACCTAGTCGGCAACTATTCTTCCGAGTATAACATCACGTACTTTCGCAAGATCCCCTTTGCAGCACCTCCTTTGCCTCCCACAAACCGCTTTCGCGCACCTCAGCCACCACTAGTTCATGATAAAAATGAGCTATACATTACCGACCAGGACTTTGATATGTGTCCCCAGAGGAACACGAGTGGGTCAGAGGATTGCCTGTATCTAAGCGTGTACTCGCGTCCGTGGGCCACGGAGCAAAATCTCACAAAACGTGACAACCCCGGCCGTCCGGTATTGGTGTATTTTTATGGTGGAGCGTTTATCGAAGGCTCTGCGTCGTGGACGTTGGCTGCGACTCCGGTATTCCCGGTTCTCAATGTCTCACACAGTAATGACTTTATCATCGTTGAGCCAAACTATCGTGTCAATGCACTCGGATTCCTTCCCGGAAAGGAAATCAAAGCTTCAAAGACTGCTGACTTGAACCCGGGATTGCTTGATCAGCAGTACGCCATTGAATGGGTCAAAAAGAATATCCATCACTTTGGCGGAAATCCACACAACGTCTCGATCTGGGGACAGAGTGCCGGTGGCGGGAGCGTCGTAAGCCAGATTCTTGCAAGTAGTCAGGCAGGGGTGCAACTGTTCGATAAGGCGATAACATCTTCACCCTTTTGGCCAAAGACTTACCAGTACGATGACCCCGAAGCTCAGGGTCTTTACGACCAGTTGGTTTCTTTGACTGGCTGCGGGAATTCCAAAGACAGCCTGGAATGTCTGAAGACAGTGGACGTACAAGCTTTGCGAAACGCGAGCCTGGTCATTGACTACGATCATACATACACGACAAGCTCGTGGACCTGGGCGCCGGTTATCGACGGCGAGTTTCTCAAGGATTCCCTGACCAATACAATTCAAAAGCACGGGGTGTCCGTAGAGTATATCTACGGGTTGTACAACTCTGATGAGGGAGAGAACTTTATTCCACCAGGACTGGACAACGTTACTTCAACGGGCGGATTTAATTCATCGCTGTCCAGTTATAATAACTGGGTTAGTGGGTTTTTGCCCCGGTTCAGTGAGTCTCAATTGAAAGAAGTGAGTCGGCTGTATCCAGAACAAGGATCGACCGAGACAATTCCGCTCTACAATACAACCTATGAAAGAGCCCAGCTGGTATATCGCGATTTGATGTTTGCGTGTCCGTCGTATTGGTTGGCGAGTGAAGCCAAAGTGCAGGGATGGTTAGCGGAGTATGCGATACCACCAGCAAAACACGGTAGTGATACCATCTGGGTAAGAGACGTTTCATTTTATGTTCCGGTCTTGAATCAATACTGACTTTTGTTAAAGTGGGATGATGTCAACACAGCACAGACGAGCGATCCTCTCACTTACGACGGATACGCCGGCGCGTTCGCCAGTTTCATAGAAACCGGAAACCCTAATACACACAAGGTGACGGATAGCTCAATTCTGGGAGTCCCAGAGGTTCAGAAAGAAGGGGCAGAATTCGTTGTCACGGTAGACGGGTTCCAACAAGTGAAACTTGCGCAGCTGAAAACACGATGCGACTTTTGGCTGAAGAACGGAAAGTCAATCCCTATATAGATAGTATGATATGACATGAGTCAAAACTTCATATTAAACTTTATACAGTGTATATTAAAATCTATAGGTTTGATGCTAGATGATTAACCGTTTTGTTTCAAAAAAGTATTGGCTTAGAGTTTGTGGTTCCGAATCGTCCATCCGCTGGCCGATGCAACAAGCGAGCAGACCAAAGAGAAAACTAGTCCTGAAGTTAGCATATATGTAACTGTTGAGGGTTGATCAACTAACTGTACGTATGCTTCAAGCCCTTGACGTATGAAGAAACTACAATCTCCCTCAGTTCACCCGTCAAGCTATTGATGTATGTTGCATCAGACAAAATCCTCTCGATAATCTAGATTTGTGGTTAATAGGTGTCATAATAGAAGCAAACCAGCCACTCACCTCCTCAGTTCCTGTTCCAGTCAGCTTCTTCTGTAGCTGATTTCTGAATTCTCTCTCCAGCGCTGCGTTGTTTGTCGTAATACTTGCAGAAACCCCGGCTGTGCTCAACAAAAAAACACCCGAAGTTGCCATGGCTATATCTCTTTGCTCAAGACATGAGGTCATTGCAACGAAACTGGACGCTTGTGCAATACCAGTGCCGATACCACCAGGGATTATATACAAAGATTCCCAGACATGGGTGCTTCCATCCCAACGGAAATATTCCAATATGTAAGTTACTGAAGCAATCAAGCCTGCAGTTACAGTAAGGCCTTTGTATCGCCCGGTCCGTTTGATAAAAGCACCAGATAGGATACCGGCTACAGCATTTCCGACAACAGCAGGTACCAGATGCGCCCCGGCAGATGATGCAGATGCTCGGGATGTGATTTGAAAGTAAAGCGGAATGGTGTACATCATGCCGACTTGAGACAGGACTTGTAATGTCATTACGAGATAGCTGGCCGTGACGTTTGGCTGGCGGAGGATGCGAAGCGAAAAGATTGGTTCCTTTGCCCAGTAGGCCTCGGTCAAAAGGAAAATAATGAAGAGAACTATGCCCGCCACGCCAAGTGAGATCGTCCATGGGGATGTCCACGAAAGCTTTTTTCCGCCGAAATCGAGGACTGCGATGCCGGAAACCACAGATGCCGAGAGAAAGAAGGTACCAGCAAAGTCGATTCGAGAAAATTTCGATTTTGAGCTTGAGGTTTCGTCGTCATGAGGCTTGAAAGGGATGTTTAACTTGAACAGGGCCAGTAACGCTGAAATAGCGATCAATACTACCTGTCCAGTAAATAACCTAAAACATAAAAAAAATTAGTCTTTAATCGCGGAAGAAGAAAAAAAGGTAGGTCTACCATCTCCATCCAACCAGGTCTGTCAAAGCGCCACCAACAGGTCCACCAGCTGCACGGCCAACTGTCGAGGCAATATTGACATATGATCTCCATGTTGCTAGTTCGCGCCGAGGAACAATATCTGGCCAGGTTAGCGTCTGTTCAATTTGAAGAAAGTCTATGAAATACCTGTGATGATGACGGCACCCATGGTGGCCATTCCTGCGCCTCCAATACCGGAGATAGCACGACCCAGAATAATATTCCACATATGCACTGAGAGTCCACTTTGTCACAATATCAGCATTGTCCTGAGACCTGGTAAAGCCGGGTAACACACCATAGAGTACATCCGGCGCCGAAAAGTAAATATGCGATTAGCAGTATAGTTTTTCGTCCGTATATGTCGCTCAGTTTACCGTACTAACGCGTCCATTAGAATTGTATCCATCACGCAATGAAAAATATTTTGACCCACCATAGGCATTGCTGCACACACTCCCAGACTGTACGCTGTTGAAAGCCAATTGGCATCTGGCAGTGAATTGAACTCGGAAGATATCCGCCCGGCGGACGCGAAAGTGATTGTGTTATCGGCATGAGCTACCAATTCCCCTGTCGTAATAGTTACTAAAGAAGTCCGACGTGCCGAATAGCAGCCTATCCATACCGAGCAACAGTATCGAAATCACGCCCCAGACATTGACGTTGACGCTGCCGGATCGCTCGGGATTCTCATCTCTACTCGTCTGGTCGGTTTCTGGGTTCACCAGAGCATCAGAGTCCGAGGGAGATGTCAACCCATTTCCCAATCTGTTTCCGCTTTTATCAATTGTCCCGTATGATGTGTTGACATTGGCGGTCTCGGATGTGAGCGGCGAATATGCATCAGTGTCGCCGGCTGTCATGTTGTAACAATCACGGATTGGCATTCAAAGCCAAAAACTGCCCTTGCTCGCATTTTCTCTACCAGCGGGCCAACAGCCTTTTTAAAAGAGACCCAAAGAGATGCGATGATGGAATCCGAGTATGCCTGATGGCGCGAGCTCTGGCCAATAGGACTCCATTCGGCTATTAATCCTTAGATATGCCGGTCGAAAACTTCTCCCGAAACAACAAACGGCTCGAAAGTGATTCGGTAGCCCTTAAAGTGTGGGTTTTAGTGAGTCACTGACACTTATCGAAGACCTGGTCTGGGCAACAATGTAGAGCACGCAATCGCCGCCTTGGATGAGTGAACCGCTAGTCGGTATTACGCAAAAAACTAGCGCCCGCGGGCTATGAGCATAACTCTAATTGGTAAACCTTATCTTTCTTGGACTTGAAATTAATTCAACAGTCATTTGTGGCATTTTCTTCTACCAAATAATTGTCCTTACTATTGATAATGAACAATAAATTATTTTGGCAATCTTCTTGTTCAAAAATCAAAATAATGATAGAAGTTAGATTATATAAGCAAGCCTGTGAGGCTGGTGGACCTCACAGGCTTGCTTATAGGGTGTTGGTCCGCAATAATCAGCATTGGCCGATTATTCTAGTCGTACTTTTTGCCGCATAGACCAACTGCCAATCAGCCTGACACTGCAATAGGCCAATGGAACCTAACTATCATCTTTTCTGTCATATATTTCCGAATAAATAAGAAACTAGAAAATTAGAAATCAGTGGGAAAAAGGGAGATATCTGACCAGATAAATAAAACAATATCTAGACCTTTGATAGGTTAGGTTGGATTGTTGTAAACTCTATGTGATTGAATTGACTAAACATAAATCTTACAACTTGGAGCCATGCACTTGATTAGCACTGGCTTGATCCTTGGACTGAAACCTTTCTCTGAGAACCTTCTTTAATATTTTTCCAGAAGTACTTTTGGGGATCTCATCAATCCATATGATCCCTCCCCTAAGTCTCTTGTAGTACGATGTTTTATCTGTTACATACTGCAACAGAATTTGTGCAGTTCTCTCGTTGGCCGCCGTTTTTGGGTCCCTCAGAACAACATAAGCCACTGGCACTTCGGACGCAATATCTTTGTTAAAAATTCCCACAACAGCAGCATCTTTAACGAGTGGATGCCCCTGTAAGAGTGCCTCTAGTTCAGCCGGTGCAACTTGATAACCTTTGAATTTAATCAGGTCCTTCAAACGGTCGGTTATGTAAAGATTTCCATTCTCGTCCTGGTACCCAATGTCCCCAGTTTTGAACCAACCTGATGGTGTCAGGCAGCAGGAAGTAGAATCAGGTCTCTTGTGGTAGCCTTTGAATATAGTTGGACCACGAATACATAATTCGCCTTCTCCGTCTGTAACAGCTTGGTCGTTTTCATCCGTGAATCTTACCTCCAGTCCGGCCAACGGAGGCCCATTAGACCCTATACCGACATCCCATTTGTCCCACCTCTGCAATAGTAAAAATAATCAGCATTCTTGGAAGTTTCGTATGTAGGGGCATTAGAAACGTCCGCTAACGGAGCCTACTCACTTGAATATGGCAGACTGCAGTCGTTTCAGTCAGGCCGAAAGCTTGTCGAACAGGAACTCGCAACCGCCTATACACAGCTCGCACCAGTTCCTTTCCAAGCGGAGCACCTCCAGAGGTTACCATTCGCAAGGAATACATATTTTGTTCTTGGAAATTAGGGTCCTTTGCCATGTACAGAACTACTGGAGGGGCAACGTAAGCGTGAGTGATGGAATAATCCTCAATATGGAGCCTGAAGCTATCCACAGAGAACTTCTCCATCACCACTGTCTGTAAGCCTAAACGCATTGGCAAATGAACTAGACAAACAAGACCTATATTTATGACCGGTTTTCTTTCTTAGTCTCTACCAAGTCTCATACCATTACCTCATCTGGAAAATAGATCTTACCATATATGTGATACGTAGGGAGAAGTGCCAAAATTCGATCAGACTTCCAATCGAGGTGCTTCCCCTCTACATGGCTCTGCAATGTGACAGCCGAGACCACATTTGAGTGCGTAATCATCGCTCCTTTTGGAGTCCCTGTCGTTCCAGATGAGTAGACAAGGAATGCCACATCTGTCAACGGGTTGATTATTGGACGTACGCCTTTTGGGGGTACGTTCCGCAGCATTTGCGAAATGTGCATCAACCCGTGAGGAATAGCATCAGCTTCATTTCCGCCAACGACTAATACCCTAGTCAAGGGTATTCCTACAGATTTTGCAGCTTCGACAGCAACTGGTACAAGAGAAGCGTGGACAACGATTCCTTTGCTCTCGCTGTCAAGTAAGTGATATTGCAACTCATTTACTTTGTATCCAGGGTTTACAGGCGATACTATTCCGCCCGCCCAGTGACATCCCCATATCAAAGCTGGAGTATCCACAGAGTTTGGTGAAAGGACAACAAGAACATCGTCTTTCTTCCAGTCCCAGCAGGCTTGCAAGTTGGCCCCAAAATTTTGCGCCGTGGACCGAATATCAACATACGTGCGTGTGTCATTAGTTGTGGACGACTGAAATATAGCTATGTAAAAGACCAGTATCAGTTAGTCTTTATTTTTTATAAAAACAAAGAGAGAAAGACAGAAAGAGAACGGAATGGTTCTTTATACTTGCCTTGTGAATCGGGAAAAGGCCGGTCAGCTTGGTCGAAAAGGAATGTCCAAATATCTTTGGTGAATGGGATAACCGAAGTTGTTTCCGCCATTGTCACAAAAGCTCGACTACTGAGAACTATAAAGCCGTGCTAAGAATCAAGAATTTTCCACACATTGAATTATATAAACTGAGCTTATTACATCGGGGCATTTACGGTGCTTCGGGGTAATGTTTCTTTTGGCCGGAATGTTCTCGGTAAGGACCTGGAGACGCATTTCACCACATGCAAGACCTCGGTTAACACTGATAACTAGTGTGCCTCTACCGTAGGAAGTTTAAGAGGAAGAGGAACTCGAGGACTAGTTGCGGTATCGCGGTATTGATACAGCCAAGATGATGTGACGCTGATTATGTAGATCAAGCTAAACAACGAGCAGATCTATTCAAATATAATACTTCGACCATGTACAATGCGACAGAAGTTTCCTTTTAATTCTGACATCCATTCCTAGGACACCACTAGTAAAGATTCTAATTCAACGCGCCCATGCTATTCACCCTGCAACTACATTGAACAACAATGTAAATTCGATTCAAGAGATGATGTGTCTGACTTGACTCGCTCTTGAAGAATAGTCGACGGTAAGGCACAGGGCACGTAATGAATTTGCACATGCATAAGTAACGATGAAGAGTTAATTAAGGTAGTAATTAGGTAGTCGTAAGTGGAAAACTAAGCCTTGGGGATGTGGAGATAGGCGGGACCCGGGAGATTCATTTGACCATTTGACTTTCATCTCAAGGGAGCAATTAACACTATTGACATGATCGACTTCTTCGGCCGAAAACAATCGGGTGCGGTGTAATTTTTGCAACGCACATGCTATTGTACCATCAAATAAGTATTCTCTTAAGGGTGACTACCGAATAGTGCGCAACAAAGTGCCTGACATGATGGCAAGTACTAGTTTTCCAAGCACATGACATCAACCTTTTTTTTCCAAATACTTTTGTGGCAATTAATTAACTGTTTGTGGATGTCGGCGACACTCGAGTGCCGCGCCTTATTTACTCCACCATCTCGCCTCCCGGGATTATCTTTGAGATCGTGGCCATCAAATACTGGTCTTTGTGTGTCTAGCATATCGCCGGCACAATGTCTTGCCCAGCGGTCCAGGTCGAGTTCGGGGGTCAGAAAGTCGATGTACCCAAAGATGGTTACTACGACCGCTACCGTATGAACCCGAACCTCGATGAGGTAGCCCTCGATCCGGCCGTCGGACCCAACATTGATTTCTTCAGGAAGATCCCAAAGAAGCTTGTGGATTCGAGAGTTGGTCGGATATACGCACCCAACTTCTATTACCGCACTAGTAGCGTCCAACTCGTCTTCCTCGCACCCCTTGGCCGCTTAAAGTCCAAGCTCCCGGAACCCTTGGAGCCCATCACGGCTTTTCCTGGCTACGGTTTGGTCGCGTTGACGTTTTATTCGTACATCGTTTGCGATAACGATCCTTATAACGAGGTGTCGGTAGCCGTCATCGTCCGCCAGCCGGGTAAAAACAGTTATAGCACGACGCAACTACTCAGCTCTATATGGAACCGGAACTATTACGGATACGTGTTGGCTCTACCCGTGAATACGGAAATTGCTCGAGTACGAGGTGTTTACGGATACCAATTCCCTAAATGGCTCGCCAATATTAATATAGAAATGGACGACCACGACATCAAAGCCGACATCACCGCAACCGATGGGACAATCGATCTAACTCTGGACGTACCCCTTCCAGCTTTAAAGACCATTCCGTCTCAATCATCGATCGGGACCAACAACGCTATCAACAAGATTGACGGAAAATGGTATCAGGTGGCAGTCCAGACGAACCCACTCTTGGCGACGCAATGTCTTTTCCCTAGGAACGTCCACCTCTCTCTGAGCAAGGGTCCATTGAGTGATCTCCTCAACGAATTGGGCACTTCGACTCTTTTACGGATGGACGTCCTCAAGGATGCGCAGATGGTTTTGAACATGCCCACACCCTTGAAGGCATTTGATAACGCTAAGTTTTGAAGACCTAAATCCAATCAAAAATCTATAAATAATTATAGAAGCTACTTCATATAAGTGTTATTCTAAGCTTAAGCGCGCTCCTGATACTAAAGAGGTCTTACAACAATTAATGAAGGCAGCAAAGGAGGTATAGTAGGCAGTTAATGTAAAGATTTTAAAGTATTTATCAGATAAAATATTTTATTGCGTCTCAGCCTTTGGCAGACAGAAAGAGTGATAGCGGCGATTGGGTTCAGGTGCGGGATCGCTCGGACTGGAACTTGAAATATGAGTGGGTGCGTACAGATTCAGTCGTTGGCACCTTTGACTTGGCAGATAGAAGACCCTTACTATCTTACTGGATGGTCACTGCCACTTCGAAGAGGCACATACAGATTTCATTACCATGGTGATTTTAAAACTTTATCGGGCTCCATTGTCTCTTTTGAAGGTGATTTATAGTTATGGGCTTTTTGACGGGTCAGAAATACTGTTGGAGATCAGAAAAAATACTCAAATGGAGAGGAATTATTAATAAATCGAAGAACCAAAATAACCTCGTTCAAAAAGAAGAATGACTAAATAAAACTAGCTCTTCTTTAGATACTGTATTCTGTGAAAATAGTGAATAATGTGTGCGTGATCGCTTTTCTTATAATCATCATTGAGGTGCATAAACCGAGAGGCCATCTGCCATTCGACGTATTTGTAGAGAATAAAAACGCTATAAACCTCAACAAATGCAAAATAAATGTAAGCTGAATGTAGACTCACAGTTTCGGCACCTCCCCCAAGGGCGCTGATTTGAAAGAAATTTGCCAAGAATGGAGTGGCGACCTTGTTCAATGAAGCTTTCGCTTCGTGATCCGGACAAGTGGTCGCCGTAATCAGTTGTGGAAATGCAGGGTTGATAACCGCAGGACGTCCAACGCCAACCAGGTCGCAAACATTATTTTGCAAAGCGGCTTCGATCCCTTGGCGAGATCGAAAACCTCCTGTCAGCATGAGAATTAGGTTTGGAAACTTTTTTCTTGTTTCTACCGCATAGCTCCAGAAGAAAGCTTCTCGAGAGAATGTACTTTTTGATCTGTGAGTTTGTCTTTCAGAATACTTGCCGCGGCCCATCATCTAGATCGCAATGGTATCATCAGTGTTTATCTGTAGATAATATGGTTTAAATACGGCGTACTTACAGTTGGATCCTCGAAAGTCCCTCCAGAAATCTCTAGAAAGTCTATTCCCGCTTCGACAAGAAGTTCAATCTGACGCATGCTATCCTCAAATGCTGGGGAGTCCTCGTTGGCAGAGTTGAATTTAAGGCCGATGCAGAAACCACTAGGAGTAGCCTCGCGAATGCCTTTGACGATCTCAAGAACAATTTGAACACGTTTCTCATTGGTTCCTCCGTATTCATCGAGCCGTTTATTAGTCTGTGGGATAATATGTTAGCTTAAAGACTGGCTGTCTAAGAAAGGCAAGCTATCCTCTTACCCGGGAAGAAAGAAATTGGGCTACAGGCCGAGGGTCAGTACAACTCCACGACATGCAAAAAACAACGATTATCATTATTAAGACTTACATAAGAGGAAGCCATGAGCAGCATGTAGCTCAACTCCTGAAAATCCACATTTTGCTAAGACACGGGCAGAGTTGACGAATTGGTGAATGACCTGTTTGATATCATTTATGGACATTTCCTTTGGAGTACCGAAAACCATAGAACTGATACAGGATGCAACAAAGCCATCCCCAAGATCAAGTGGGACCGGACTTGGTGCAATAGATGGACAGAATAACCCTCTGCGACCGGCTCCTCTTCGAGATTGACGACCGGGATGAGATATTTGGGCAATGGCCGGGGTGCCATGCTCCTCGCAGCAATTTGCATATAGCCTCCAAGCATCAAGTGCCGCATTGGTATAATTCTCAAATTCACCGATTGCTAGATCATTGTAGTTCCCTAGATAGCGTGCATCTACCTGGATGTTACCTTTTCAAATACCATGCATTTATTAGTAGATGCAATCAATGCAGACATCTTTTCATACCGGTGATAATGCCACCCCATCCTCCTTTTGCCCATTTTCCATATGCGTTAACAAACTTTTTGCCAGGTAAAGAACTGTCATCTGCCATATCTTCAGCCATAGCGGCCTTTTATTCGAGTTAACGGGTTGTGTTGAGATTTGAAAATCATAGCTTGGGTTTGCTTCACACCTTCACTAATCGGTTTCGTAGCACAAGACCACATGGGAGTTGAATGGGAGTTTTCACAAGTGGCTCCATTTTACGGGTTGGTTGGCAATGAGCTGGAGTTCATTCATGTATGACCAGTCAAATGTGTTATACCAAAAGATACCAGCATCTACTTTTGCCTCTACTTTTGATACAGGGCTGATAACTCTTACCGATGTTTGTAGAAAGCATATGAACAACTTATTCAGTGGAATTTCGTTTACTTGAAAAAAAAAGTAAATAGATGGTAGCGTATCTTCACTTAGGAATATCTTTTTCCATACTGCACGGTATTCGGTGTAACCGCGCCTCCGCACCATCTCGAGGCTCGGCTTTCGATTTGTCTCGGCCTTCATAATACCTAGTGGGCCTTTTCAAACCCTACAGGTATGCCCCCCTTCCAAAACCCAAAGGATGCGAACTGCATTAGAAGTCCGTTTATGACAAAAGCTAAAAGTTAAATATCTTCCTATGAAACTGAACCTTGCATCAAATTGCATAAACACTCCCATTGAGAAATGTCCCAGGTCTATGCCTACCCCGAACTGATGCTAACAGTAGTAACGTATATATTTAAGATTACATTTTATAGTATTTTCCACTATAATAAAAAAATCAAAATAAAACATTTTACGAATATCAAAGCCTTCCATGATTATTACAATGAATTATCATTGTAATATCGTAAATGATCCCCTTGTGACCTATTTGTGAGAACCTAGAGCACATCTTTGAGCAAATTTTAATTTACCAAAAATTTTTTTTTCTCTCTTCAGTTTGTAATATATTAGAGATGTGACGTTCTGACCCAGTGAGCCTATTCTGGTTGGCCGAAGGCCATCAAGTCCCTGGCCAGTGGAAATAACCTCATTTGTGATATATCATAAATGTGGCAGTTACCCTTCATGCTTGCACTTTATAATATAATTAGGAAGTAGAGTGCTATCTAGACTATGCTTATTAGATTTGCTGGTATATCTAATAACAAGAGGTCACAAAAGTTCCTAGTACAAAAATTTATATATGTAGACTTCATAGCTTATATAAGAGATATTTGTACAATAACTAAATATTATCCTTTTTTTACTATTAATATAAGTTTTTTAGCTTATATTATGATAATCACCTGCTCCTACTGTACTAGATGATATTGTTAGCTAATATTAACTTAGTAATTAATAGTAGCTACATATATAAATAATATATAGTCTTAAATCGAGTGCTTATCTTAGAGTATATAAACACAATCGACGCGTGTATAGTGATAATAATCAGAATCTTGACAGAGCCCTATATACAAAGGAATAATTATAGCGACTCTTAGAGGCCACAGGACGGAATAGCAGGCTGAATAATATCATATGTCACTAAAAGCAATAAACAGAAGGTAAATATTTCGCGAAAATAACTAAAATAATTGTGAAAATGTCCATCAGGCAATAGACAAATGACCCTGTCCTGAAAAGGACCAGTAGCGCTAAGCAGATATATATGAATGAATTGGTAGAGGCTTATTCGCTGAGCCTTTTTATACGTGTGCTTGAATATAGTTACGACCAGGCCGACACCTTATTCTCGATGGTACGTAATGAGATGAACGATCGTCATCTACATTTGTATATAGTGTACAGATTTCTTGTTAGGAAGAGCTTGCTAGAGGCGTGACATTCAATGTTATACTAGTTTTGGGGGTTTAACTATAGACTGAAGGTTTAGGTAAAAGATTTTTTGATCGTCCACTGTATAACTAGACTAAACAACCGATCACAGCTCTAGATCTATGAGAAAAGGAACCATTCCATGTACTGTTCTCAGTCAACACAGCGAGTCACGTGGTGAATATACTGATATTAAACAAGATGGATATTCTGTTAACCAAAGATAAGTAAGAACATATAAATAAAAGTCTTTTATTGAAGACCAGCTATCAGTTCGATGCCCTATGGGCAGATTTCCAGGATTGATAATGGTCTTCCAATGTTTCCTCCAGAGGCCGGTAAATAATCTTCAAGTGATCCAAACTGGGACGATTGTTGATGTCGAAAGGAATGCTGAGATTCTGTCTCAGCCACTTTTGGCTTAGTCCAAGAAATGGCCCAGACATGCGCACCAAGAAATTCGGGATTGTGTTTTTCGGGATTCGGAAGGATTGAGTGATGGGTCGTAGAATGCGAGCAAGGTCTACAAACCCATGTGTTTTGCCATCAGCCAAGATATAGCGATCGTGAGCATCTGGATATTGGGCGGCCCTGATATGAGCAGTTGCGACCTCTCGCACGTCAACAGTGGCGAACCATAAATCCGGCACACCCATAAAAAGCTCACCGCTAAGGAGCTGGTCAAGCAACGACAGACTGCCGGATTCAGATGTTGGAGATAAGGATGGTCCAAAAACAAGCCCGGGGTTTATTGTCACCAACTTCCAGCGTGGGGGAGTCGCCTGCTCTTTGTATATTTTCCAGGCCTCTTTTTCAGCAACCACTTTAGAGTAAGGGTAGGCGTTGTAGTTGACGGTGCTAGTGGTGTTGAAATATTCGGAGGATAATGTTTTATTTTTCATTTCTAGCACGTCGGCATTGTCGCCAAATATGGCCGAGACGGACGATGTCAAGATAACAACCTTGACAGTCTCGCATTTCTGAACCGCATCAAGCACATGCTGTGTTCCTTTGAGAGCCGGCTCAACGACCTCTTTCTGGCCATTGCGGATTTTGTTCTCGATAAAAAAGGGCGACGCAACATGATAAACCACCGAACAGCCCTTCATTGGAGCCTCAAACGAGCCAGCCGTGAGCAAATCGGCTTCGAACAAAGTCAACTTGCCGGGCCATTTCTCCTGCATGTCGAGGAGGTGCTGTATCTTCTTCTTATTCTTGGTACTGCGAACGGTGGCGTGGACCTGGTCGCCCTTTTCGAGTAGCTGCTGGACGACATGGCTGGCGATAAAGCCGCTCGCTCCGGTCACAAGAGACGGATTTGCTGTCATGATGGGATATGACTGAGATTTTGTGCTTAGTAAATATCCATGCTCCTAGCTCTCCCATTGGAAGTACTTTGTGGCTTCTATAGTTAACTGGTTAAATAGTTAAGTTAGTTACTTCTAAAAGCGGATTAAATAACGGTGTCCGACTAAGTCCCGAAAACGGTAGGTTTTCCGCATTCTTCAATTAATCCCAGAAAACTCGATCCACTCTAAAGATTATAGAATAACTACTTCAAAGTTTACAGGATAATCACATGCATAATTTTCGGTGGTAACTTGAACGGGTGCGGTACAATTGTTATTCCCATGGCCGAGGGACAGAGACGACTACCAAGTGGTTCGGGATTTGTTCGGTCTTGGATGCGGCCCCGCCCGGAAGAACAAACTGCTAAATGTTAGGTTGATCTTCGCATCGATGACGTGTAATGAAGTAATTTTTATAAATATCTAGATATCTAGAGGAATTAGTTATCTGGATTGAGTTTAAGGATTAGAAGATGAATATATCTAAAAATAGGTATTATGATTATTATTGTATAATAATCACTAAGGTGCGGTAATTATTGGGTCACGGTTTACCGACTGCTGTGCTCATTTTAGAATCACTTTTCCTCTTGGAAATGTTGCAAACCAAACTTCTCAATCCGGTGTTATCAGTCGATGCTGCTTCCAGAATTTCAATACGAAATACACATAATATATTATTCACAAGTCACACACAAATCTCCAATTGCCCAATGCCGTGGACCCTGTCAATGCGTCACGGGAAAGTTAATGATGTTATAGGCCATGCATGGCCCCGCTTGTTTGGTCTTCATGCCACTGACCTACAATGAAGTCTCTTTCTACGCAATTTAAATACTTAATAGCTTCTGCTGGGATCTTTATAATATTCGTCTCTCTTTCCAAGAATTCAAAAATCAGTATCAACGTTATTACAGTACATCCCATTCTGATTACCAGTCAGAGTCCATCGCACAGCTAGCTCGTAGCTTCAATTGAGTTCAAACACTTTCTTTCCGCGGTACCAAGTTTGACACACCTTCGCCTGCAGATGCTTTTCTGGTGTCCACTGCATATCGACAACCACGAAATCGGCATTCATTCCCTGTTGTAACCTCCCGGTCCAGGAGTCCGCAAAACGTGCATAAGCTGCTCCTGTAGTTGCAGCGGTTGCGGCTTCGGCCAAGGTGATACTGAAGTGAGGATTGACTGTACCGGTACATTCAGCGTTGAATGCTGATCGTCTAGTGGTCGCGTTGTACAGGTTAGGGAATGGCAAGTGACGCGCAGCTGGCGCATCTGTCCCAATGGCAAGAGAGGCACCCCCGTCTAGGAAATCTTTGTATGCAAAGGCGCGCTTACACCTATCAGATCCGATAAGGCTAGGCCAAGCTTTGAATAGTTCTGGATCGGAATGGACGGGCTGAACCGAGGCCGTAATTCCCAGTTCGCCTAGCCGCTTTGCATCTTCGGAAGTTGTTAATTCCAGATGCTCAATTCTGTGCCTCCGCCCAGGAGTTCCAACTTGTGAAAGGACATTGATAGCTTGACGGACGGCACGATCGCCGATAGCATGAATAGCACACTGCATTACAGCTGAATCAGCCCGTTGTACAACTTCGTGTAGTTGATGCTCTGGCCAAATGGGCTCAACTAGATCGGACTTTCCGGTGTATGGTTGAAGGAGAGCAGCAGTGCACCCGTCAACAACACCGTCACAGATGAGTTTGATCCTAACGATACAAAAACCTGGTTCTGTGAACTGTTTCCGCAATTCGATTGTACGATCTACGTAGGTGAAGTGTACTTGATCATCGGTATACGGTACAAGCCAATGAGCAGCAATATGGAACGGGATGTGCTTATCACGACGTTATTCGTTTAGAATCTCCCATGTGCCCTCATCCATGGCCATATCCACAATACCGGTATAGCCAGCGGCAGTGTAGGCGTGGATAGCTTTCTCTAATGCAGCAAACTTGTAGTCTTTGGAATAGAGGCTCTCCACATAAGGCCAGGCCAACTTTAGCAGAGCAGATTCATCCAAAAGACCAGAAGCTCTTCCATTCTCGTCACGGTGAATACAACCACCGGGGATATCAGGGGTGGTATGGGCCCCCATTCCATCCAGAACAGCTGAGTTGCACCACATGGAGTGCAGATCGAAGGAATCAATGAAGATTGGTCGCGGATCAAGGTCGTCAAGCATGCTTGCAAGTGCAACACCGTTAGTCGATAATTGAATCCATCCTCGGCAAAATATTTGCGGCACAGACGGGTTAGCTTCAGCGTAGGCCTTGATCTTTGCGCGAATCTGCTCGAGGGACGTGCATTCAATGAGATCGACCTTTTGCAGAGAATATCCGTAAAGCAAAATGTGAACGTGGGCATCAATGAAACCAGGAATCAAAACGCGGCTCTTCAAATCGACAATATTTGCGTCCGGAGGGACTACTGTACCGTCCAGAGAGCCAACGTAAGATATTTGATGACCAGTGATGATCATACCCTCCGCAAATTCATTGATACGATCTGGTGACGAGGGCACAAAAATACGCCCATTGCGGAAGACAGAAGTCATGATAGAGCGATGACGAGAACTGAGTTGAGCGGGCCACCATGGAGGGATAATTTAGCACCCTTCAGAAGCTATTTGTTCACTGAAGCGTGCGGGGTAATAAAGAGATTCTGAAGACCCGGAGTCTTCTGATAAGTAAAGCGGAGACATTCCCACTGTAAACTGTGAGGTATGAGTCATAATCGATAGTTGAATAGTTGCAGGCGAGAGCTCGAAACTTCTGACCGGTGACATGTTTTCCAGGACCGCGCAATTTGACAATTTCTTGTAGTTTTGTTAGGGGATGTGGTTGCCTTCGCAGTCAGCAGGTACTGTAGAGCAGATCGGATAAATTGACCACAATATGGGCTCAGAAGACGATCTAACATTTGACACTGCTAGTTGACTGATATCGAGTTGGTAAATTGGAAGATACCCTCTCTAGAGATATCTTCTATATTTTCGCGTTTTTATCGCGTCACTACCAGTTAACGGGTCTTTGACTAAGCCAAGCAAGAAGCAGCTGTGGCTGGTCATATCTGCTAATGGTCTAATCTTGATCAAGCTTACTGAATAATGACAATTAAACTTTTGCTAGCAACCAAATATGTCCACTAAGAGCGGAGCAAACCCACCCCGGTTATGGGACGACAATTTCCCCGCAAGGAGAGAGGCATTGTCGAGATAAGAAGTCGTAACTCAACTCCTTATCTTATCAATTGACGGCTCAAACTTCCCTTTTGAGAAAGTCTTTGTACTACTTACGGTCGAGCTGTCCATTGTGAATGGCTAGTATATACCAACCTCTATAGGTGATGATGATAAGGTGACTATGAGCACAGGCATCGTGCGAAGGATTGAACCCGGTGAAAAAAAATGATAAAAGCTCGTTGTAATCTTTGTTGGACATGGCATATTCTCTGCACTCTATCGCAATCTCTAGAGTTGGTGTACCCTTACATGTGAAACTTGGCGTGCATATCCCACGGCAATGGCTATGAGAAGAAATGATATCGATCCAGCATGGCCACCTGGTACTGTAAGACTTGAGAGTAAGTAACGTAATAGTGCTTGGGTCAAATATTGTTGACAAAATGTCATAATAGACAATTCGCCTTCAAGTGAAAGGGCCGAGGTGATCTTGGAACCAAAACCATCCAGTAACCCGAGTGATCCGTTGGTCAGTATACGAACCATATAAACTCTCTCGCTACATGTTCTAAGGTTGGTTAAATCAGAATTGGCCCCAGTGGAGAAAATATGTGAGCTTCGGATTCGTTTCTTACTATGTTATGACTGTTATCGACCTGTGAGTTGTCTCAGCTTCCTTTACTATTGACTGTGGGTACCGGTTTGAGTTTGAATACTAATATTCTCAGAATTGGTGTCGCGACTGTCACGTGAGGATCAATGAATACTGAATTGGGCTTTAGCTTCGCTTTGTTAAATGATACTTATGCCAGCGGTTGCGGGGCCCTAGCTATTGGTGCTGTGATTCTTGTCCCTTTTGCTCTCAAATTCGGAAGACGGCCCATATACGTCCTCAGTACTGCTGCTCAGTGTGGTATTAGTGTTTGGTCAGCCCGAATGCAAACTGTAGCTGACCTGATGCTGGTTAATATATTGAGTTGCCTCGTTGGTGCCCTGGCCGAAGTTTTAGTCCAAGTGACGAATGCGGATGTATTCTTCGTGCACGAGCGAGGTCTCATGAATACATTGTACTATTGGATGACGATTCTGGGTGCCACCCTGGCACCGCTGGCTGGCGGATATATCACCCTTCCCAAGGCTGGCGCTGGGTATGGTGGTGGATGGCTATCCTGTTTGGAGTCGGATTTGTCGCCTTTGTGTTCTTCTACGAGGAGACTATGTTTTATGCTCCACCTATTGATGGGATTCCTGTTTCTGACAATACAGCATCACGTCGGAACTCTGACGAGTGGAATATTGAGGTAACAGGGTCGAAGTCAGATCAACTTAGCTCAACTCATCCAACCGCACAACTCGAACCTGTATCAATTGACTATTCAATCCCGAAGAAGCCCTTCTGGAGGAAATTGAAATTGTGGACTAATTCTCCTATGTCATTCGGACAGTTAATGAAACATGGCTTTCGGCCCTTCTTGGCTTTATTTAACATCCCAGCGGTCTTTTTTATGGCCTTCGAATGTGGAATTATGACTACTTGTACAACGGTACCAGTGACCACCCTTTCATCGGTCATGACACTTCCACCCTACAACTTTAGCTCGGCTCAAATTGGCTTAATGGGACTACCTCCATTTATCGGCACTAGTTTAGCAACGGTAATCTGCGGCCCATTAAGCGACTCGATGGCGCTTTGGTTTGCAAGGAGGAACGGTGGCGTTTTTGAACCTGAGATGCGTCTTTGGCTATGCCTGATATTTCTGCCTCTTGTTCCCGTGGGTCTCTTCATGTTTGGGATAGGCCTACATAACGGATCTCATTGGCTACTCCCGGCCATTGGTCTTGCTATTAATGCTTTTGGTTTGGTTTCCGCCACTAGTGCTGCGCTTACATACCTCACCGATACGTACACCGATGTAAGTCATGTGTGATTGGGCAAAAATGAATGAATACTGATTTCGTGTCTAAGATTATTGCCGATTCCATTGTTGGTGTCACATTCATCAAAAATTTGATCTCGACTATTTTCGTCTTTGCCCTATCGCCATGGATTGCTCGGGTCGGATTGGCTTGGTTCTTCGTGACTTTTGGGTTAATCATCACATTCATCATGCTCGGCAATGTTATTCTCATTTATTTTGGAAAGACTTTCAGAGTCAAAACTGCAAGGAAATACCGACATCTCGGTGAGCAAAGGCTTGTAGGACCGGGGTAGCTCAATCAAGATCTGTATATAGCCGCGAGCCGAGAGCTTTATCAAAAAGAAATTTTTGATAAATATGAATGATCAGCAACGGAACCAGCCAAATTATTAAAAACCGAGGAAATCGCGCTTCGCGAGTGGATTATATCTATGGATAAGCGTGGCTCTTCTGTCAGGTCTTCTATGGTAGAGAAAATGGCCAATTGTTTGCTTGCAAAACGCAATCCTACTGCTTCACCACTTATCGTTGGATCTCTTCAGTCGAAATCCAGCATTTCTGTCCAGCCTTGAACATTTAGATGTTCACTGCGACAGCGACGACCACTTCGCGGGCTACAGAACTGCTGCTTTTGAGCATGTCCCAAACTTCTTACTGCGACGTTTGAGCATGGCGATCTCTATGACCACTCATTTCCATCGACCTGGAGCACTGGTGTATTGACAATACAGAGAGTAGCTTTCTATCACTGTCTAATTCATGCAAGCCTGCAAGAAACTGACGTCGTTTTCCTATGGAAACTTTACTTTGGATCCACGCGAGCGACGACAATGTACCAAAAAAATTGAGTTTAACGCAGCGCAGGCCCAAAAAGCCGCCCTCGTACACAAAAGCACCCTCCAACAGTTTCGTCTGGAGCTTGCTCGGGATCCATGGGAACTCGAAAATCTTGAAGATTACCTTTCACGCCAAGCAAAGGTTGACTCTTTCTGTGAATTTTCCGTACTTAAGAGGCTCTTCATCTCGCACGCAGTTCTCCCAGCGCACCCTCGATTTCCTTCTTCGCTGGAAGAACTTGTTATTGCAGACTGTAACTCGTCTGTTACAGAAATGGTCCAAAATATCGCCACTGATTGTAAAAACGGACTTTATCCAAAACTTGCAGAATTCAAAATGCTGGCAATAGATGTCACTCGTCCTATAAAACTTCCGGGACAAGTAATTCCACCAGGAAAAACCCCAGAGCAGTGCTTTCTCAGTCTTCGGAACTTATTTGATGGAACCAGCGTAGATTTCATGATTGCACCGTACAATCTCTCTGCCTTCGAGGAATACGATGACTACGACGACTCTGACCTCGACATGGATGAAGAAGCATACGAAGACTATCCGATGGAAATGGGACATCCAGGAATGGAACATATGCCTCCAGCCTTTTTGGATTTGCTCATGCGTGCGGGTTTCCAAGATCATCTAGACCCCCCGACTGGTGAAAGTGATGATTCATGGGAAACCGAAAGTGATTAATGGTCACCCGGTCGGCTAGTTAATTTATTTACAATAATACCCTCAGAAGAGCACATCTCTTCTGGTTTTGACTTTTACTATACTGAGTTTTCGGGGACCTAAACAATTTGAATTTCACTACAACTATTTACCAGAAGGGCATTTCACGCTCCAGATCCTGCAACGCTCGTCGTAAGAGGGGCTTCTTCGATCCAAAGTCCCGACCAAAACCAATCCTCTGCATCCGCATCCGAGCCTCCATTTGGCAATCTAAGCTCTCCAATATGCCAATCCTGAGAATTCGTAGATGTACTTGCTGAGATCGGCGCCACAACTTGAGTCAATGGTTGCGAGTTATTACTTGCCCAGAGTCCAACGGTCTGTGCATCGAAATCAATGTCATACGCGAAATTGTACCAATTCCCAGGTTCGAGCTGTGTTGACCAGTGCGTCGTTTGTGATACGTCCCAGCGAAGGGTGTTGTCAGCACCGGTGGAGCCACTAATAGTGCCGTATTTGATTTCGGTGAAATGACTCTACGAAAGAGGTTAGATAACACTGCATATGTAGTGAAAACTGGAACTGGGAGTATTACTTCAAAGAAAGCAATTTGATGTTCAAAATTCGGGTTCGGCGGATTGGTGCTTTTAGTCATGAGGGAGAAATGGTAGTAAAGATGTCCAGAGCCGAGGTCTTCAGACGTCTGAGGAATGATTTCTGTTCTTTCCATGGTTTGTCCTTCCCAAAAGGATGTTCCATCCTGGGTGAAATGACAGAAGATGAATGTTAGTGTCTATTTAATGAGAATGGCGTTGGTTGGTTAGCTCGGCCTTACAATAGTAATCCTTATCCCTTGTGCATCACTTGTGTCGTTTGGATTCTTAAAGTCTGATGATATTTCTAGATATTCCGAAGTATTGCCAGTGCCGTGGATATACCATTGGTATGGTTCAATTTGATTTGACCATGACCCTGCACCCCGGTGTCAGTAGAATTTATGGGTATTGACGCAATACGTTAGCATAAAATTACATAAATCAAGATCAGCGACTGTAAACGTAGAATTGAAAAGGCCATTCCACAAAGTAGTGCCAGCATCAGCGGTGGAGGCCAGAAGGATCAATAGGAACGATGATTGATGCTTCATCTTGTAATACGACTCTCGAGGAAGTGGTATGAAAATGTTGTAGAGCTGAGTTTGCGATAAATAAAATAATCTTAAAAAAAGAAAGAGCCAAAGACAGGACAACAAAATGAAATAGAGTTGCTAAATACTAAGTTTTATACTAGAAGCTGTTGAATCTTGAAAGTTTCACCGAAACTCCCCGCATGTTTGATTAAATTGAGGTATTAGATAGGTTAGTATTAGTTTCAAATTCCTTGTGTTCTTTAGGTACGGCATTATGCATGGAGCACAGGGTCACACAATTAGAATTCTAAAGCTGAATTGGTCAAAAATCCGAAACAGTTGGTGTCGGATGTACAATCGCGGAATATCGCTTATCTCAGACCTTCGCAACTCGATTGGTGATTTTTTTTTTTTTGAAGTGAAGTGAAGCATGTTATCTTTTTAATCAGAATTTCCTGTGGTATGGGAATTTAAGACATTTCATATTGCAAAAGCATGTTCTTCTTTGCAGTGCTATTACTTGGCTTTCGCCAGTGAAACCGTTAAAAATATTTCAATAATACAATGCATTCTTATAACTTCTTTTCTTCCTAAAATGAGTTAGTACAGATTTAGAAAATTATATAATTAATTAATTCATTAACATTATTATTCTTATTATTGTTTTGAATAATGTTATTAGGGTTAGAGTTAGAGTTAAGCGCTGGTGACAACTTTTGCGCTGATCACGTTGAAAACATTATAGACGCGTATGCTAACCAGGATGAGTACGATTCCCGTGAATTAATACTGGATCCATTCCCATATGACTTCTATGTCAAATATCTCAATATGCTGAGAGTCCAGGCTGCCATCGGGGGTCGTCAATTACTCTGAAGATAGCAGTGGCGCTGACAAAGCATTCGAGGCTACTGACGATTACGGTCGCATGTTGAACACTCTTAAGAAGCTTGGAAAGCTTATATCCTTAAAAATTACTGTTGTAATGCATACGGGTGATGACTTTATCTACAACTGGCTTGGTGGAGAAGTTATCTCTCTCGACGTTGGCATTCTGGGTGTCGATAGGAAATTCTACAGTTCAAATTTTAATACCTAAACCTGTTAACTGGTCACTATCAGGCCGTAGAGATTAAGCATGGTGACCTGACCTGTATTCTGGTGTATTTCCATCAATATTGGTCCACGTGTCTTGCACTGCCCCCGCAAAGCCTTGGAGGGTCGGTCTACTAAGCCTCGCAGAGCCGCGATCTTCCTTTAAACTTGCAATAGGCATAGATTCTCAGCCCTACCTTAAATTTCCATTTTCAATATTAATCATATCGTACTAGGACAACACGTTTTGCCTCCCTAGTTCAACACGCCCTATATGCACTTCAGTGTTTGACGTCCGGTCGCTAAAACAGTCCAGGAATTACACCAGTCTCAGTTTGTTGGCATCACCTAACAGCAAGAGCTATCAGAACACGGCGATTCGAAAATTCGAATGGCTGATCAACACCGACCACTCTCCTAACTGGTTTTCTAGGATATCCAGGGTACTTGTGAATATTTTCTGCCGTTCCGAGGCAAGAAGAGACTTGAAGGCATTACTGGTCCCTACCCTCCAGTGTTGCAGTACCGTTTCGGAACGTGCGCCATTTCAATACTTGGAGTGAGTATGAAACGGAGTCATATCTTACATGAGCGTTCGACGCCATACTCAATGTGGTCGATGAAGCTACCCCAGGGGTGGGAAGACAACCCTAGCCATCGGTGCGAAAACAGGATGCTAAATAACAACCTCGGTAACAAATGCTTGTATGGCTGCCCGCCGCTGGGGGAAACTGCTGGGGAATTCTCCATCCATCACGGCTTAAACAAGAGAGTCTGTCCGGGCCTTTGAAATTAGACGTGACCCAGGAGTCCAGGTTCTGTTGCAACTTGCGCATTCGACCTCTGATTTCGTCGTCACTTAAATTAAACCTCATCATTTGCACGCTGTTCAGTTGCTGATATAATCCGCTTATTTCCCTATTATAACGCTTCTCCTTCTTGATAGCAGCGTTGCGATGTTGAACAAGTAATTCAGTTTGGCGGTTAATCTTAGCTGAATCAGCTATATGCTGTGTCCTCAGATCTTCGGCTTGTCTCCTGAGTTTTTGGTTTTCCTTAACTTTGGTTAGCATATATGACAATGGCTTCAATGGGCCGTAGCAAACATTATGAAGGCCCGTGGGATCGCAAGCTTGACTCTCCACTCTTCCCGGGACCATCTGGTATTCTTCAAATGGTTAGGTATCACATGGCAACAAGGAACAGTGTCATTACTTACCTGCAAGTCTGCTGCTTTGACGCTGATGGATAGATGCTGCGACAGTATCGCGCCGCCAGCATTGTAGGGAACCCATGGTGAAATGCTGACATGGATTCTAACAGCCAAAGAGCGAGGCGGACAGGCAGATAAGTGTCGAGAGGATCACCGCATCCGGATGAATCACAATATCGATAATGACGTGACCGAGAGTGATGACGACCTTAAGCCGACTTGGTTTGTACTCAACTAGGTCAATTGATCATGTGTGCGAGCGCGGCCTGAAGACTATACATATATAAATTCTCTCGCACTGTACTAACAATCTTAAGACACGAACGGCGCTAAACATGAAGAAACCATCAATTATCGTTGGCTTGGACTTTGGGACAACATTCAGCGGGTGCGTGATGAAAGCGTGCTGAAGTCGACTCAAACTAAACAAAAATCAAGTTGCAGAGTAGCATGGGTGCTTGATGGTCCAATCAACGAGACCGAGGTTATTTCAACATGGCCAGGCAGAGGCAACCGTGCGTCAATTTTCCTGTTATTATTACAGAATAATTCTTACAGCAACGCAGGAACCACAGTCAAAGTCCCATCAGCGATATCCTATAATGACCGAAACACCTCTTGGGGATATCAGATCAACCATCTCGAAAAGGCGATCAGAGGTGTCAAACTATTGCTCGACGAGGATCAAAGCACTAAATATATGCCTTCATTAGAATCCAAATTTTTGTTGTCCAAATACAACACAGATGCGACTGAAGTCACCGGCGACTATTTGAGACACCTTATCACACATTTGAAGCTTATCCTTAAGCGACGTTTTGGCTGCCTGAGTATCGATCTGCGATAAACACTCAGCGTCCCGGCTGTTTGGTTGGACCGTGCAAAAGCTAAGACTCTTAAAGCTGCGATGAACGCAGGAATTCCAGGTCAAGATGTTTCATTAATTTCGGAGCCAGAAGCAGCTGCAATCTACGCACTACACGCTATACAGCCCAGTTCAGTCAAGGACAGTTCCCTGCGTTTTAGAAATTATGTCAGCTATCTCTGAAATTAGAAAGAGGAACAACGTGTTCATTGTCTGGGATGCAGGTGGTGGAACAGAGACATTATGAAATCGTTTCGGTCGCAGGGATGAGCAGTAGAAGCTGAAATTACAGTACCAGGATCTCATCTCCTATCTGGTCGAGGAATCACAACCTTTGGGTCTCGCAGAAGTTACAAAAGGCACTGGTACGTGGCTATCTATCTAGCGCTCATTATAAGTTATTAATGTGGTGATGACTATGCCGCATATGTGGATCCGTGCTGCTAGTTCAGAGGTTCGAAGAGCTCCTTCGGAGCAGAATGGGAGAGACGAAATACAACTTGCTTCAGAGAAGTCTAAAGAGGCCGCAATACTATACTGGGTAGATCGCGTGAAACCCAATTTTACGGGAATGTATGACGACGATTATGCAGACGTTGAGTACTTTATCCCAACTCCCGGGGCGCTGGACAATCCAAAAATACCTATCGAGGATGGCTTTTTCTAATTAAGCAGGGACGTAGTACTCTTACAGTCCAATATTTCTTTTAAGTCGGAGTTGCTCAAGTGTGCTAACTCTTTTCTAGCGAAGATATCGCTAGCATTTTCAAGCTAATTATCTAAGATGTTAAAGAACTCGTTCTCTAGTAGAGGCGGGCCATTCAAGAACTCAGTTATATTACCGAGATTGATTTTGTGACTTCTACAAGGGCGAGAAATAGACTAATAATGATTAGGTATTCCTAAGTACCGAAATGATAACGCTGAATTGTTATATGCTATTAATACCCCCGACTAGCTCGTTTCCTCGTCAGTAAGTAACGGCTTACAAATACTCTTTCAGCCAAAATGATAAGTTCACAACTTTACTTTCCATCAAGGGATATAACTATGCAGATCAAGGCCATGAAGGCTGTCATTCGACCCATCAAATAGAGATGTAAAGGAAGATGCGAAACAGTTGTGGTATGAGGAACCATATCCCGAATAATATGATGTCCACTTCGGCGACTTGAATTCCAAAACTTTCTGCACAAGTCCTTTGTAATTTATACCCGGAAATGGAGCCGTCGGCCTTGGAGAAAGTAGATCATTTGACTGCATCTGCTTCGCGAGAGCTCCGTACATGATTGAGCTGCACTCATAACCACATCCTCGAATGCCATTTAGAAGATCTTTGTGTGTTTGGTGAAGCCGATGGATCAAGTTATCGATAGCCTCTTCTCTACACTTATTCATCGCACCTACAATTCAATTAGAGACGTACCATCTTTAGAGGCCGTATACCCTTACTCGTAACTTGGTCGGGGATTGGAAGTCCCAAGTTGCTAATCGATCCATTACTCCATGACATAGCAACCGATGTTGCATCCTCGAACCGAGGGGAGAGGTGGAAAACCCAGGAAATCCATAACCACAAAATTAACTCTCGAGAATACGTCTTTGGAAGCTTTTCGTCCAGAGCGTCAATCCATATAGTCACCCAAATATATACGGCCTCCTTGCATTTATAGTAGTCAGTTATAACAGCTATTTTAGCAAGCATCTCAAGTGTTAGCTTTCGCGGTATCTGGTATTGTTGTCCATGAATAGCACGAAGGAGAATCAGGAATGCCTCGATGTCCCAACCCTCCGCAGTAATCTCGACAGAGCTTGGCGCCAGATATGCGAGGCTTTCTTTCCAACCACCCTTGAGGATTTTTTTGAAAACGGGAGATGCGAGTATCAAATGCTTTGCCGATACTTGGATCCTGAAGTAATTCGTATCCGGTGAGTCATGAGGCTCTTCAATTGGTCCCTCTGCAGGAATCAGCTCTTCAACGGGTAGAGGCTCTTCAACGGGCACAGGATCTTCAACGGGAACAGGAGGAGCCTCCTCTATTGTCGTTGAAATTTGTACTGGGTCTGCCCAAGACTGTTTACGTTGCTTCTTCTTCTTCTTTTTCCCCCGAGAGGTCGGTGTCGGCTTCGCGTCCCCCACATAATCTTCGAAACGCTTTATATCTTCGTCTGGTTCTGAAACAGTGTGATACAACCCATGGGCAATTATATCCTCACTCGGCTCTGCGAACAAAGAATCCACATTCAGCAAGACTATTATCACCTCGCCGTCTGGATCGATAATGTGACTCGGCGAATTCATGACGGTTGCCTAGTGTGGCTTGCGGTACTAGAAGTTTTTCTTAGTATCTAAGAAGAGAAGCTGTGAGAACGGGACGGTGGAATATAAATGGCATGCGGCCCAACTATTCTGGTTTCGATTCTTCTCCTACGGTGACGTCGTGGCGGTCATTTATTGGTGCCAACACTCGCATAGCGACGTGACCATTAATGCATCTGCATCCAGATGTAAGGTCTTGTTTGGCATTGCCTGGCTCAGTGGCCCGTGCCTTTACCGTTATGCTGCATGGACTAATGCAAGATGGAAGAATTTCACCTCATTTGATGCGCACGTTTATGACTGTTCCACCGCTTCTGTGACTCTTTCGACAGACCGACGCTGGTGATGTGGGGAGAGAGACCATGGTCACCTGGACTGCAGCCTGATCGTTACAGTAGTCCGGAATTATCTTTTCTCACATTTAGACACGAAACACTTGCAACGGAGCTTTATCAAATATAAGAAAGGATAATACGGAAAGAAGAAAAAGACATCATATATCGCCTCTGTTTGTATTTTGCAGGTTTCTGCAAGAACTCTGAAGAACTAAACAAGAGGCTGACTGAGTATGGGAGACAATATACAAATCCTGCACGTACTAAAGAGTTTATATCGCCTCTGATCCACAATCGGTCACATGTATTAATAGCTGCCAGCAACTTCACTGGACTGAATCGTTTGTCCTAGCGAATGCCTCACAGCTGCTTCTTTTCATGCTGCCATGCTAATATTATCTCACCATTAGCCTGTCGACCGGGAGCTTTATGTGGCCTAACTAATTTGCCGCGTTGGTGACACCTCCATCACAATGTCAGTAGCGAGAGCGTGGTTTCCCCACAGACACTAGCTTAAACGGCACAGTATCAGTATGGGATTATTATAACAATTTATAACACGTCGCTCGTGATTCTCGGCCGCCATCGCGGCACAAATGGATTTTTAAAAAATGGCTTGCCAATTCCATACGGCGGCATGGTTCTGTGTTTGCGATTATGCGAAAAGTGTACGGCAGGACTATGCTGTTGTAGCTGCATATCAATTTTCCTTTGTAGAATTGGCTGCCGCAGCAGGCTGACCTAGGGAGGATAATTAATGCGCAGAAACTTTGTACGCTGTTAAAGATGGCTATGTTGCACATTTGGATTATACTCCAACTATTTGAGCCTGATTGATAATACATGTGATGGGCGTCCCAAGTCTACGTATCACGGTTGATACATGCAAACCAAATGGCAATGTACATATAATCTTAAGCATAGTAAAGACAAATTAGGTACATGCTCTGTCCAAACGTGGATTATGTCAAAGTTGGTTATGCAGCATGAGTCTGCCATATAGTAACCCTGCTTCGACTTGTCAATCACACTTAGCGTCCAACCACATCTAAACCCGATACCGAAAATGCTTATTCTGCTTATCCGTCAAATCCTCGAAGCTTTCCATGGCCGCCTCGGCAGTGTCAGCACCCTCTAACAGCCCCTCGCGCTCCTTTTTCCGGTTCTCAAAGTAGCAGTACGCCGTGTAGATAATCTGCAGACCCATGGCAGCCCCGTAAGACCCAGCCAAACCTTTGATGGCTGTCGGGTACCGCGGGACTTCGGAGGCAAGAAAGAGATGTGGGCCCGCTATGTTGCCGGCGCAGTAGATCCTATATTGATTGTTAGTTACGAAATTCCAGATGAATAAGGAGAAAAAAAAGGTAAGGTGTGCGTACACAAAGTAAAGTCCAAGTACGGTACTCCTCTTCGTGTGCCCCGCCGTATTCAGCCCAGGTAGCGTCCAGTTCAGCACAACCGGAGCGCCTAGAATGCCCTGTAACCAGCACATCCCCACAAGGGCGAACCGATGCGCATCGTCGTGAGGAATCTTGATCAGGCCAATCAACCCCGCTAGACCCGGCACACACGCGATCACGATCGTCGCTCCTAGCATATTCGGCATCTTGCTCAGGTACCCAAACGCGATGACCATGACGACCTGAATCCCACCTACGGGCGTTTGTAGAAGACTCGTGCGGAGAGGAGTGTACCCGAATCCCTTGATGATTGCAGCGAGAAAGTTTGCAACGCCGCCATTCAGGATGCCGTAGCAGATGGCCATGAGGTAGAGGAGCCATTGGCGCGGGTCGAGGAGGGCTTCTTTGATCTGGGATGGGACGATTCGCGGCTGTTTCAGGCCGGTTTGGTTGTGGGATATCCGCCAGATGGCGACGACGCGCTCGTATTCTGTTAGCATTTTGGCGTTGTGGGGACCGTCGGGGAGGTAGGCGTATATCACGAAGCCCCAGGCTATGGTCATGGAGCCGACAATCTAATTGCAGATATTCTCATTAGTTAAGTGACTTCTCGAGGGGCATGCCTGCTCGAGGCTATTACATACCAGGTAGATGAGCTTCCACTGCGGAACAGCCAGGCCCTCTGCGTGTCCTGCGCCATAAGCAAGCAGAGCGCCGAGAATCGCCGCAATACCGTTCATAGAAAGCCAGTATGAGCTTCGAAGACTTTGTTCTTCGCGCGTCCAGAGCATCGATGTTAGAACGATGAATGCCGGCGAGACGACGGCTTCGAGAAGACCGAGGAAGAAGCGGATGGCGAAGAACCCGGCGAAATTGAAGACGGCGGCCTGGTATGTTCAGTTAGGAAATGCCTTTGCTTTTTTCATTTGAACGTAGAGGGCGCATTGGCTCACCTGCAGCATACAAACAGCTCCCCAGATGAAGAGCATGATTCCAATCAACCGTCCGACAGGGTAGCGTTGCAGCAGGAGCTGCCAGGGGTACGCGCCAACAAGCCAGCCGATGTACAGCGCAGACGAGACCCAGGAGTAGTCATCCCCAGTCATGTTCGTGTCCGCTTGTAAACCGTACGCGTTGGAGTAGTTCAGCCTGAATATCGTTAACAGGAGTAGTGATATATCGCATTGGGTGCCTCACGTCTGCTTATCAAGAAAGCTCAACATGTATGTCATCATCATCTATCAGCAGCGTCAGTATGGTCAAAGATCGACGCAATAGGGATTTTCGTACCATCGGCAGAACATAGAAATCCAACTTCCGGCGAACCTTGACCGCATCTCTCTCCAGCTGCGCCGGATCATACTGCAGTGCCTGCTGGAAGTAATCCTTGCCGACCTCGTTGAGATCCTGGTTCCTACCACCGAGACGACGAAGCCAACCAACAGACTCGGTGCTGCCAAAGCCATGCTCGGACGCAGATGTAACAGCCTCATCGGCTTCTTTGGGTGAGGGCATACCGGCCTCTTTGGAGATGGACATGTCGGACGAGTGGCAATATAGAATATTTCTGCCTGGGATCAAGACAGCATGGTCGTGTGAGCAATGTGGTTTTATATCTCCTGCACTGTGGCAGCTCCTGCCTTGAGCGCAGAGTATCCCTGGTGGTCTGGGGTAGCTCAGGCCGCTGGTTATCGGCCCCGATTGCCGAAGAATTCAATACTGTATCTTTCACTAGCGCTGTTTTTTACCGCTGATAGCATCCCCGATAGCTTATTATTGATAGCGTCCCCGATAGCGTATTTTTGATAGCGCCGATAGCGAGTGGGAGAGACTCTACAGGATTAACGGAGAAGATGCGCGAGAGCTCCGGCCGTGCTCCGGAATGCGATGGAGGCAAACAGAAGTAGTATATATTCGAGGCAGGGGGGAATTTGTGCTCGATCAGCTTACTGGAAGGCCATAATCACATTTACACATCACAATGAGCACCACCAGCGTCACTACTATCGAGACTGTTGTGCCTAAGGCGGAGTTTCCTCCACCAGCCAAACCATGGGAAGCCATCCGCGATGAAAAGCGCGCCGAGCAGCTCTCGCGTATCCCGCCATCATGGAGGCTACAGCCGTTGCAGTTCCCTGGCAAAGATGTCGTGGATGTCCGCCCGATCGCAACAACCAGCGGAATCCTCACCGAGCGCGAGCTCGAGATCACAGGTGAAAAGTACGATGCCACCGCGCTCGCCGCTGAGATTGCCAAGGGCACATATACGGCCGTCGAGACAGTCACTGCATTCTGCAAGAGGGCGGCCATCTGCCAGCAACTTTGTTACGCGCTGACCGAGATCATTTTTGCGGATGCGATTGAAAAGGCGAAGAAGCTTGACGAGCACTTTGCGAAGACTGGAAAGACTGTGGGACCGCTGCATGGATTGCCGATGACATTCAAGGAGTGCTTCCATGTTAATGGCTATGATGCCTCGAACGGGTACATCTCGCGATGCTTTGAGCCTTCAACGACCACGACGCCGGTTATACAGCTAGTTGAGCAGGCTGGAGCGGTTGTCATTGCAAAGACGAATATACCGCAGACGATGCTCGTTGCAGAGTGCGAAAATAACGTCTTTGGCCGGACACGCAACCCGGTGGTCAGCCACTTGTCGTGTGGTGGCAGCAGTGGCGGCGAGGGTGCGCTTTCGGCGTTCAGGGGCAACGCATTGGGCATTGGGACTGATGTGGGTGGTTCTATTCGGTGAGTGTATGACTATCTCCGCTGAACCAATGTTGATTTCTAACCGTCCGTATGTAGTCTTCCTGCTGCCTTTAACGGTGTCTACGGCTACAAGCCCTCTATAGGAATCCTCCCCTTCATCGGCTACGCGGCCTCGGGCTGGACAGGCGTCAACACTGGCATCCCCGCGGTTCTCGGCCCTATCGCGCACTCCATCCGCGACATGAAACTCCTCACCGAGACCGTCCGCGCCGCCCAACCGTGGCTTCTCGACCCAGCCGTGATCCCAGGCATAATGGAACAGCCCACGCCCCCTGCCCAGCGCAAACCCATCATCGGCATCCTCAGTCAGTCCGGCGTAACGCCTCACCCACCTGTCCTCCGCGCAATCCAGACCGCAAAATCCAAACTCGAATCCGCAGGCTACGAAACCCGCGACTTCACACCAACCTGCCCATCCTTTAGCGAGATCCGCGAAATCTCCGCCCACCTATTCACCGTCGACGGCGCATCGTACGCGCGCCGCGAGCTAGCAAAAGCCGGCGAGCCCGTCGTGCCCTCTGTGACAAAATTCGGGTTCTGGGATATGCCGCGCAAGACGCACGAGGAAATGTGGGCGTGGAATACGAAAAAGGGCGCGATGCAGAAGGCCATGCTGGATGCGTGGCAGGCGCTCGGCATTGATGTCCTTGTTTGTCCGGCGGGGCCGCATGCGGCGATTAGTCCTGAGGAGACGACTAAGGAGTTGTATACTGTTGTGTGGAATGCGGTTGATGTAAGTTCTCTGATATTTGTTCCGACGAGAGCACGCCCTCTTGTGCTTGGAGCTAGTGAAGCTAATGGGGCCGGCAGTATCCCGCTATCATAATGCCATTTACCAAGGTGGATCCGGCACTCGACATCAAGAACGATGCATTCGAGCCAAAGGATGATTTGGACAAGAGCATCCAGGCGCTGTGTATGTATCCGACGCAATTAGGAATGATTGTTATGGCTAACCAAGACCTTACAGACGACCCGAAACTCATGGAGGGCGCACCAGTCTCCCTGCAACTTGTTGCCCCAAGACTCCAAGACGCGGCATTGCTCAGATACGCCGAGGAGCTGGATGGAGTGCTTAATCGCGAGGACTGATCTAGAGTCCCTAAGATAGCCTTGTAGATAGCACACAACCGTTGAGCCATGTTGGCGTAGGTTAGATAGCATATTGTTTGGGAATAAGATAGCAAACCTAGTTCCAACGTTTTGAGCTCTGCAGACCATCTCCAACTCTTGTACACCTCAAGCATCGCTATCATGCAGCGTCCAAGCTCCCTTATCTATGCTATCTTAGCGTGCGGAGTACATATGCATATGCACTCCGCACGGCCGCGTATCTCCGAGGTCGGGGTTATCGGCTACGCATGCACGAAGCGACAAGGGTACGTTGAACGAGGAAAAGTAGTAGTATGAAGTGGGTTTGGGTTTATATCATCACTATTGTCTGGCTGCATGCAATCCGCCGTCCTACGGCTACCCTTGACACGCAGACACTCTCGTGATGTCCTCCACACCTTCAAATCCCAAATACGAGATCTGCCTCATCGGCTCCGGCGGCGTCGGCACAATCGCCTCACTCGTGCTCACGAAATCGGGCATCGCGCGCGTAACGGTCGTGCTGCGATCGAAATACAACTACGTTTTGGAGCACGGGTGGGAAATTGATTCAGTCGACCACGGGAAGATCTCTGGGTGGAAGCCTTCTCGCGTCGTCCGGTCTGCTGTGGACGCGGCGACAGCCACACAGTCCACAGACGACGCAGATACTCGTGATGCGGAGGTAAAGAAGGTTGAATATGACTACGTCGTGGTCGCGACAAAAGCGCTGCCCTCGCTCAACCCAGTCGTGGAAATGATCTCGCCAGTCATAACGCCTGGGAAAACGACAGTCGTGCTGATCCAGAACGGCATCGGAATCGAGGAAGATATCGTCAAGACATACCCGGGAAATGTCGTGATGAGCAGCGTAAGCCACATCGGCAGCGAAATCAAGGAACCGAACGTCGTCGTCCAAGTTGGCAAGGATGTATCGAAGATGGGACCGCATCTACACGCCGGCGTTGAGGACGCGATATCTATGGCAAAAGCGAGGAGCTTCGTCGATATGTATGTCGCGGGAGGCGCACATACCTGTGAACTAGTCTCGGACATCCAAACCGCTCGCTGGGAGAAACTTCTCTGGAACGGCACGTTCAATACAGCCTGTGCGCTGATGCGCATGAACGTCGGCGAGCTGCAGCGGAGTAAAGGGCGCGAAACGCTGCTGGTCCCGATGATGTGGGAGATTTGGAGGATTGCCGAGGCAGCTGGGCATGCGATGCCGGAAAGTATTGTGCAGTGGATGGCATATCGGTTACCAGATGATTGTGCATATCGGCCTAGTATGCTGCTGGATTTGGAGAATGAGCGGCCGATGGAGGGGGATGTTATTCTGGGGAATGCGCTGGCCAAGGCGAGGGAGGTGGGTGTTGAGACGCCAGTTTTAAGTGTTGTACATAAATTGTTGGTGCTCGAAGAGTGGAAGATTGGGCAGAGGAAGGTAGGGGAGAAGACGTAGCTGCTATTAATATGGTATTGTGGGTATCATTATGTGGAAATTAGATCAAACTACAATGGTATAGGCGCGGATCGCGCAAAATGCATCCAATCCCAATTTTCTCCTGAATCTCTCGCCGGCCAAATCGTATCTTCAACGAATGATTTTGTCCGCCGTGCAGTTACGATAGGCCTCGCACAGCAGATGTCGTCGAATAGCCGAGTTGCATGCGCCCGATCCTGGCGGCTCTCAAGCTCGCACGCGGCAATGGATAGAGGCCACAGCGAGAGCTTGATATCCTGTGGTGAACCAGAAATGTGCACCATCACCTCGTACGCCATACTAAGTGCTTCGATATCTGCTTCTGTCGAGCTTCCGGGGCGGTTTAAGAGCCGGAAGAGGTAGAGAAGGGCTGCAGCGCGCCATGCGTATGAGTGGAGAAGGAATGTTCGGGACGCGGCCATTGACATGGTCGGATCCCGGATTGGGCGCCATGAGACCAGTTGAGCGCGTATAGATGCTTCTCTCTCGAGGAGGTCGGTGCTTCTCACTGCGAGATGGCTGGCTTCAGCAGTAGTGCTATCTGTTATGGAATAGCTGGTAATCGTACGCTGAACGTCTTCAGCGAGTGCAGCAAGCTGCGATATTAATGGAGCCAGGGTAGTGGTCAAGCCCATCACACGGTCAGCATGACACAGAGAGTACTCATCCAGCCAGGCGCATGGGTCTATCTTGGTGCGTTGCATTCTTGTTAGTGAGATGAGGAGATCTTGCCGGGCCACGCCTCGAGCAAAATATTTAGCCATGGCACTCAGTGACTTCCCCTGTCGGGTGTGGAATTCCAAGACCAAGGAGACATTGTCGATGAGAGACGAGAGGGTGGTTGCGCCGCCGTCAGACCGAGAGTCAACGAGCTGTCATGTATCAGTTAGATGCGACTTCCAAACCACAACCAATTTTGAAGATAGTAAGATACCTCAACTCCACAAAGAGCAAGAAGCAGCATGAGAACTAGCTCCGAACTACTTTCCTCCTCGTTAATCAATCTCAGTCGACTCAGCAGCCGCGTCTTGCGATTCGACACCAGGGCCAAATCTAGCGAGTCTACAACGTAGTGCTCTCCAATCGCAGCGAGAGCATCTCCGACAGCTGTCGGACTCTGCTGCAAGAGGGCGATGGCGGCACCGTTCATCTCACCGATGAAGAAATTGTTGCGAATGATCATTTCCGAGGGGTGTCGCATAAAGTATACTTCAATGAGCGGCTTGTCCGCTGCAATAATCTCGCTGAGAGGGATCAGGGCCGGTCCGCGAGTAGGGGTAAGCGTCTTTGTGGATGCCTCGAGGACGATGGACCGCACGTAATCGCCCGTCGAGCTTGTCGCGTCACCAACCGCCGTGTCTCCCACCGACGACCGTGAGGAACCCATTGAGGCACTAGATGCAACAGACGCCCGACGATGTGCAGAAGAAACACGGGAGTTCGAAGACCTCGTGTACCCAGAACAGACGCGCCGCCTCCGAGCACAGGTCCCACAGTGTGGATGCACCTCATCACACTTGACCTTGGCCTGCTTGCAGTCAATGCAACCTGTGCGTGATCGGGTGGCCATGACGGTTGATCCCAGTTGCAAGTCTCACTGTCAGACGCTTAAGCGGAGTCGCAGTCGAAGAGGTGGAACGATGGATGCTATCGCCCTGCGTCGCTGGTCTTATCGGTGGGGCGGCAGTGCTGACTCCAACGCTGCCTTCCCCGCTTTATGCTATCGATCAGATAGGCTTTGGTCTCCGGGGGTCCCTGTATCGTATTGTAATATGGGGAGCGAAGGCGCCCACGTGGTCCGTGGGTCTCCCCTCGTGACATGGAATGGTGATTAAATAGCCCTAATTGATTTCGCTCAATTCGTCGGGTTAATCGCATTTCGTCGCAGGAATAATGATGGAACCCGCAATCCTTCGCAGGCACAGCCAACGCGGGCGCTATGATATCGAGTCCGCAAAGGCTGTCTTCGACGATTGTTACATGGCTCATGTCGCTTACGTCGACCAGGGTTTACCACAATGCCTGCCCATGATTGCTTTGGTCACGGAAGAAGAGGAGGACCACGAGGAACCCAATGTCTCTACGGACACTGTGCACCCGGAAGGATTCTCAAATGGAGGCGATAAGACGAGCAAAGTCGTCGTATATCTGCATGGACATCCCAATATGAGACTCGCAGAGCTGACCCGGGAAGGTATGCGAGGAAGTGACCTGCCCAAGGTCTGCATAACAGCTACTAAAAGTAGGTGAAGTTATTCCTGTGGTTGTGTTGAGTATACTCACATCAAAGCTCTCAGTTGACGGCCTCGTCCTGTCCTCTGCTCCCAACGGCCACACCTACAACTACCGCAGCGCCGTGATACACGGAACATGCACTCCCGTCACCAGCAAAACAGTGAAGCGCAGCGTAATGCGCGCAGTCACAAATCACATAGTCGCCAATCGATGGGAGGAAGTCAATCCTGTCGCGTCGTTCCAGGTCGGCCTGGTCTCTGTGATTAAAGTACGCGTCGACAAATTGTCCGTCAAGACCCGGACAGGTCCACCAGGGATCCAGCCACGGAATAGGGAGGTCGATGGACCGGATATCGAGACGCCGCCATGGGTCGGCGTTATTCCGCTCTGGGAGCAGCTGGGAGAGCCTGTGGATAGTGGGTTGAGCCCTGGGGCGGTGGTTTCGGATAATTTGAAGGAGTACATTGATGGGAGAAACGAGACGCGGCGAGAGTATTCACAACGGGTGACAAGGTGATCCGTCTGAGTTCGGAAATGAGGGACATTTATAATGCTCAGTTAATATAGAGTCTCTATAGTCTATATAAGGCTAAGCCGGGTTGCACTACAATGCATCCTACGATAAGCCTTGCACTGAACTGCCTATAGCAATCTACTTGGTGAGCGAAGCTCGACAGTTGTCTATAGAGCACAAAAATCTTTTCTGGACTTTTTGAGGGCCTCCATGTGTTTTCTAGGTTGGCAATTGCCGTGCATGTTGTATACTGTTGATCTATATGGTGTAGTACGAGACAGGGAGTGAGGGATACAATGTCCTTGCCTATATTTGTCGCGCTACTTGCAGCCAGGATGGACCATATCTGCTTGGCCAACAAGGTCCTAGAATACTAAGTATCTACTCTCATCAAAAGGCTATAATCTTCACTGTCAAAATGAGTGCGATCCGGTAGCAAGGGGCCTTGTTCGGTGTACATGTCTACAAGAACAATACGATTCTGCTCCCCTGCTGTGGGCGGATAATCCGAGGCTGTGACTAACTAAAATGCCTAAGAGTTCGAGATGAGAGGCATGCTTGACATGTCCGGTGTAGATAGTAACATGTCGTCTTTACTCGTCGTATCAGAAGTAATCCCAAATGTGATGATTTTTTCCCCCAACTCTAGCCTTATGACATGAATTAATCCTCACAGTACCTCTATAAAGGTATGGAACCCTTGCAAAGAAATTCCTCTGGTCGGTCTAAATAGTAATCTACCCGAATCGCTGGCATCAGATGTCATGGCGAGCATACTTGCTCGCCATTCTAATACGCTTTCCAAAGACATACAAGACAAACGGATAAGGAACAAAGAGCACAGACAAGCAACCCAGGACTGTACACGCCCAGCCCACACCGAGGTTATGAAACATGGCAGTAGCGAACAGCGGAAAGCCTGCTCCAAACGAGGATCGCATAAAGTCGTTTCCTGCCAGGGCAGAGGCCGCGTATTTCGGATACGCATGCGCCAGGTAGGTAAAGATACTGTTGAAGATGAGGCAGCCGCCAAAGGCAAAGAGCATGGAGGCTATGATGGGGACAATCCAGTGGATGGAGGCGAAGTTCCCTGTCCAGCCAAACCAGAACAATGAAATAGGGAGTGCAAATGCGCCGACACAGGCAGGTGGCAGTTGGTATTCTGGTTTGATATTCCAGTGCTCATCAAAGTGTTTGGATTGGTACTTCCACTTCCAGTAGAAGTAGGCAGGGATTGTAATGCAGCAGGTAGATACCAGGATTCCTAGGAAGGCTAGGCCGGTTTCGCCGGAGTTGAAGCCGTGGATCTCACCGAATACAATTGGGAAAGCCTCGAACCAGATGTACAGGATTCCGTATATGAGGGAGATATACAAGTTCATAAGGAGTACGACGGGCTCCAAGAAGCATAATTGGAACGGTCTGACAAGCGCCTCGAATAGAACGTCCTAGCAAGTAGTCGTTAATAGTGTACGAGTCATCATGGGTATAAGATAATCTCAAGAGTACTAACCTTCGGGTCCAGTTGCCTGAGCTCTATCTCTGACTCAGACATGTACTGGGGGTTGCCAGTGATTCTTCTAATCCGTCGGGCCCGGCGACACAAAATATTAGGGGCGTAGGTCTCCGGTAGGAGGAAAAACAAAATGACAAGAGTGAATCCAGAGACCCAAAGTAACTGCCAGATGGTCCACGTCCATCCCTTAGCCGAGGCTGCGAACCCGCCGACAAGCGGTCCTAGGACAGGAGCCGAGATGGCAAAACATCCCCAGATGCCTATCATGTAGTCACGGGCTTTGGGGTTCCACATATCACCCATAGATGCAGCTCCGGTCGCAAGACAAGGGGAGCCAATAAAGCCGGTGAGGAATCGAAATGAAAGAAGCATTCCAAAGTTCTTGGCATAGATGACAGCAAACTGGAAGAAGACAAAGACAACCAGTGTGAGAACATAGGTTGGGCTTCTACCAATGTGAGGCAGTTCTGACAGCGGAGACCAGATCATCGGGCCTACTACACTGTTAGATATTCACTTCCGGGCCTAGTAGCAGCGCCGAATATACATACCGAGGCCGTATCCGAGAACAAAAAGAGTGAGGCCAAGGACGGCCGCGACATTACTCACTCCAAACTGCTCCGAAACGCCAGGTATACCCGGAGTGTAAATGGCAGAGCCGATATAAATGGCAAATGTGAGCAGCCATATCTCACAGCTAACAAGGAATTTCTTCCTGACACTCCAGTTTTGAGGATTCTAGGTACTTCCATCAGCTTTTCCTCTCGGGAGCGACAACCTTGAATATTAAGCAGCTCCCACTTCCGGAACAGCCATACCTCACTATCGTTTGCTCCTCGCCAATCCACAACAATAGCACCTTCCCCCAATCCAGTGCCTGGTCGAATGCCACACTCGCTTTCATTGCGAGTCACCTGCCAAGAATTACGCCGAGTCACTCGGGAAGCCTGCGACATGACACTGTATAAACCCCAGGTCTCATCTTCCACTTCACTCTCGGTAGGTGACAGCGGCGTGTCTTCATCTTTGGCTTGCGGTGGCGCTTTCCGACACTGCTGGCAAATAGCTTGGTCTACCTCTTCGGGGTACTTAAGAAATCGAGACTTTGTCGACAAGCGAACCAGCTTGCCAAACGCGGAATCACGAATTGTCTCCATGGATGTGCTGGTTCGCTCATTACCGAAGGCGAGGAAAATCGAATTTAGCACAGGCTTATCTAGTTACTTCGGGGGACTTTGCAAGCGGCGCATTTTAAATACTAGAGAGCTATGCCAAAATGGCGTCATGACTTCCGTCACATAGGTTTATTCTCTGAATGTTGAACACTGACTTTATTGATTGGACTGCGATGGGGCCGAGATGGGCCAGGTGGATCCAGACAGTGGGATAAGTAGGACAAAGTGTTCCGCATTCAGGAGGGTTGGTCAATCTATTTGTACTGATAAGCCATGAAGACTCGGAAAAGGTGGGTCAATTTGCCTGCACTGATTAGCTATGGATTCCTTCCTGCTAATTATCTCCGCTGATCAAGATGTGTTCAACTCTTTGTTTCCTCGTTAACCTTGACAAGCCCATCATATATGTGTTAAACACACTTTCAATCTCGCTTGGTGTCCGAGCTTTCCGGTGGTCATCTCATCCATAATCTGGGGAGTGAAACTGGGCAATCGCTTTTTCCACCTCCTCTTGCGTCAGCATGAGTTTTGATAGCCTATTGATGGTCGCGACCGAGGTCTGGGAAGCCAACGTGACTGATAGATCGTAATCAAGTTTTAAACTCGTTGATTAACTGCTGCATTTATTCCCAAGGAAAGCGACACAGCGTGCGCACTACTTACCCTCTTGTCTTCCATGTGCAGTCATGAAGCTCAACAAGTCTACAAAACTTAATCCAGAGGCTCACTTGATATATGTGCTTCGCCTGTGCACCAAACTACTCGTCAAACATCCACAGGCAGCTGAACCCGACTTCAGAGTTTTCAAAGCCAATAATAACTCAAGTATCATGTAAGCATAGGCCTGACTGTCTCCTTTCTTAGCTAACTTCTTCTAGCGGGTTTGTATTTGAGAACGTCAACATCATATTTTCTCCTGAAAGCCCATACCAATTCGCTTTTAGCATATGTCGTGCCGTCTATCAGTATCGTAGGAGATTATCGTGGGTTAGTAATTTTGTAAGTAGGCTGGCTTGAAGGACCACGAAAGTTCTCTATCGGAAACTTTCTTCCCATGCCTGGATGGTGTTGCTGTGTCGTACTGGGTGCGGCAAGGGGTATGAACATATCATTCCAGGCGAGCGCCCTGTAGGCCGGCGTAGAAAGAGTTCTTGTTATTTGACGACATTGTTTGCATTCGTAAGTTCGCAAGGTGGCGCAGACCCCGGAAAATGGATCCGGTTGTTCTACATCCCACAGGTGGTCTCATTAGATATTCAAGAGGGTGCCCTTCCTGTTTGTGATACAGAGCGGATGGATAAGTGGCGTTCGAATGTAACCCTGTAAAAGGTATAGGGGAAGATTTATGGTGTTGCTGCTCCAAGAGCCTTTTTATCCCTAGAATATCCGTACTTGTTGAAAAGAATATTTCGACCCTTTCAGTATCTTTGGATTTTTCTGGTGCTGTAGGTTGAAGGTGGCTGGCAAGAGCCTCTCTTAACGCCATCACTGCTTTTGTACAGATTTATGCGGTGGCCCTACATAATGGGTTTCACTAAAGGAGCGAAAGCCCAGGCACAGCAACAATCGCCAAGATCAAACATTTACTACATTTGTTCTACAACTGCGTCAGTGCTTTTAACCCCACAGTTGCTATTCCTAGGATTATGCCGCTTTCGTCTCAAAATGTTGCTCGCTAGGACTCTGGACTTGGTTATGTAGTACAGAATGCAGCCTACCACCCACATGATCCCTTTGAATATCAATTCGCGCTTTGTATTGCTCCCATTCTTCGTCTGAAATATATGAAGCCGATATTTTGACTGATTGAAATACTGGTCGGAACGTCTGTTATTTTTCAATGACTCCCTCAGTCGAGAGAGAGTTCGACCATTTCCTATCGACATCAAAGCCTGATAATACCTCAAATACTTTGTCATGCCAATGCCAGAGACCAAGCTGCTTTGCCTAGTATGTGGCGCCGAATGGATCGAGGTCCCTTGTCATTCTTGACCGGAAGCGTCCCAGAATGTATGCAAACAAAAGCCCCGGCTTCAGACATATCTATATTATAACTTCCCCTTCCATATCTAAATAATAAGCACCATATTCTACGTTGATTTTACTAGTCCATCAGAACACAATAATGCTGGAATGCGAGTGTGGTCGGTCGTTCGCAAACCGTGCCTTTCTCAGGCAACACCAACGAGCGGCGCATAGCTGCCAATGTCCCCATTGCAATAAAAAACTCATGTCTCCTCTGTCTTTAGAGCAGCATATTCTTGCGCTCCATAGACACCGATGCGACTCATGCGATGAACGTTTTCGGACCCGAAAATCTCTCAATCGTCATCGAAAGTCAACTGGACACTGTTATTGCCGGGCATGTGATATCCATTTCGATACAGCCCATGCTCTTCAACAGCATAAGGCTTCGCCAGATCACATTAGCGAGTTTCATTGCTGTGACTGTGATCGTGGCTTTGTTAATGAAGCTGCTCTGCAGCAACATCTTCGGGACAAGATCCATACGCCTACCCGAAAGACCAGAAAAGGGCATTTGTGTGATAAATGTGACCGGGGATTTTCAAGCCAGGCCGCATTGATACAACACCAAAGATCGCTGGTCCATCGTCCTCTCAGCAACCTGGAGTGCATAGATTCAAGGTGCCAGAAGAGGTTCACAAGCCCTTCAGCTCTTTTACATCATCTTGAAAGCGGCAGTTGCCGTTCTGGCATGAATAGAGAGAAACTCAATGACATAATACATCTGCACGATACCAACCATGTGATCTCCAGCCAGGCCCAGCCAAGTCGAATCTACGCTTTGGATGAAACTCTCAGTGTATCCTCGGATTATAGCACTCAGTCTCAGGTTATCTATACCCCAAGCAGCACAGCATCTGTTAGCTCGCTTTGCCTGGCAGAAACCAGCCCACCCGAAGCACACGTATTCGATCTTAAATCTGTGGACTCTAAAAAGAAATCGTGTCTTGAATGCTCGAGAACATTCAACTCCGTGCAATCCCTTATGCAACACCAACAATCTGCCGCCCATGCAAGTGCGATATTCAGTTGTCCAACAGCCTTGCTGAGCAGGGAACCTGCATCAAAGCAGTCCTTTAGCACGCTTAGTGGACTTGCCCAACACCTTGAGGCTGGGGCTTGTATTGGAGGCACTAGCATGCTCCAAGAAGCAGCTAGGTACTTAGAAACATGCCTCCACAAAATGGGATTTAAAAGAAGGATTCTTTTAAATAGTACTAAATAGCTCTATTTACCTGATCCGGAGAAGTATGCGAACTAATAGAAACTTCTCAGAAGAAGACTATGTCCACAAATTGCTCTAACATCTGCGGCTTGATTACTAACCCTATTCCCAAGTGGTTGAATGGTTATCTGCACTCAGAGCTTGGTATCTAAGTCGAAAATTATGATAATGACTTTGGTGTGCCATTTTGACCAAACCCATCTAGCTCTGCAACCGAGATGTGATTGGCAGCTCATTAAAACACCCCAATCCTCGTTGAACTCTCCCGCCCTTCAAATCTTTGCATCACCGTATTCGGTATCTCAGCCCGCTGAAAGCTCACAGTATTCGAGCCAAACCCAAGCTTCTGCCCCCCTGAGAAACACACAGAACGAAAAAGACACTCTTTTATTGGCAAGCGATTTGCTGAATTTCATTCACTCTGCCTACCTCGCTGATGGGCAGGAAGCAGATTATGCGGAGTATTTCCGTACAATCTCCGAACAACTGAACTGTTACAAGGGCCGCCTGAACCAAATCAAGGTATTGTTTCAAAGACTGTATGTATCGTCACAACAAAGGCCTAAATCTCGACCTGTATCACCTGGATATCGAGGACCCTTGATTGTGGATGGATCTATGCCTCCGAATGGAGAGTGTGCCTCCGTGTCTGAAAGGCTCGATTCACCATAAATCACTGTATCTCGAGCTCCGACGAGTTGAACATTGACATTGTTTTTGATTACGCACTCGTGAATTTTCAATACAGGGGTAGAATCAAGCCAATTATAAGTGGATATTAATTACTAGTGTCTTCGGCTGTCCCTTTCCAAGATTGACTTCTCAGCCAATAAAAATGAATTAGTGAGTGGAGAAGTTGACTCCAGATAGGCTATTGGCCAATGACAGGGATGCACCGACAAGCGGGGAGCCCCACATGATATCATTGCGCAATGCTTCTCATCGCGTCATCCGCAACTTCTCCGACTCTTCACCGCGGAGCATTTTCTCCTAATTCTGCGCTGTTGGGTCAATTGGAAGAATAAACAAAAAAAAAAAAATGCAGTTATTGACTACAACTGCAGCTGCAATTGCAGCACTCACAGCTCTGAGCGATGCATTCGATTTTCAACACCCCCTCCAGTCACTCTTAAATTCCCATATCAATACAAATCAGCACCAGCAGCAGCAACCGAATATAGTCTTTATTTTAACCGATGACCAAGATCTCCGCTTAGACTCGCTGTCTTATATGCCATATGTCCAAAAACATCTGCGAGACAAGGGCACATTTTATGAAAATCATTTTGTCCCGACTGCGCTGTGCTGTCCAGCTCGTGTGACCTTGTGGACGGGGCGATATGCGCACAACACGAATGTGACGAATGTGCAGCCTCCGTATGGTAAGATTTTCTCTATTTGCCGAAAATGAAGTTGATCCTCAAAAGTGCTAATGGTTCATTAGGTGGATTCCCTAAATTTGTCGAGCAAGGCTTCAACTCCGATTTCCTGCCCATCTGGCTACAGTCTGCGGGTTACAACACCTATTACACAGGCAAACTATTCAATGCGCACACTGTCGATAATTATCACTCGCCGCATGTCGCAGGGTTCAACACCAGCGACTTCTTGCTCGATCCATATACTTATTCATATCTGAACTCGACATATCAGCGAGATAAGCAGGAGCCGGTTAGTTATGAAGGATCGCACACAAGCGATGTCATCACGAACAAGGCACTGGGCCTTATTGATGATGGTATCGCGGGTGCAAATTCAGGCGACAAACGGCCCTTTTTCGTGGGCATTGCACCGGTGGCTCCCCATTCCAATTTGGAGCCTGTAGATGGTCCCTCTCGGATGACGGCACCAATACCAGCCAAGAGACATGAACATTTATTCAAGGATGTCAAAGTGCCGCGGACACCTCACTTTAATCCAGATACCGTAGGTCATTTCTCCCGACAAGCAAAACAAGTACTAATTCTGAGCGTCTAGCCTAACGGGGTTAACTGGATATCCAATCTCCCACAGCAAAGTGATGAGACCGTCGACCAAAACGACCATTTTTATCGTCAACGCTTACGTGCCCTTCAAGCTGTGGACGAACTGGTCGACCAGATCGTATCACGTCTCGAGTATACCGGCAACCTTGATAACACCTACATTATTTATACTTCTGATAACGGCTACCATATTGGTCAGCACCGTCTTCCTCCTGGTAAAGAATGCGGGTTTGAAGAGGATATCCGTGTGCCATTGTTCATTCGCGGACCGGGAATTCCTCAAGGGCATGTTGAAAAAGCCGTTACCGCGCACGTCGACCTCGCGCCGACGGTTCTTCATCTCGCCGGCGCTGAGCAGCGGGATGACTTTGATGGCATTCCCGTGCCGTTACTCACTGAGGGCAAAGAACTGAGTCATGAAAAAACGCCAATTTCTCGACGACCCGAACATGCCAACGTCGAGTTCTGGGGTCTGGCCATTGCCGAGGGCGAAGGAAACTCGTTTGGGCCGGAGAACCCCATTACTGTTTCAAACAACACGTACAAGGGATTGAGACTGCACTCTCCAGAGTCGGGCTACGATTTGTACTATTCAGTTTGGTGCAATAACGCGCATGAATTATACGATCTCACTACGGATCCATATCAACTACACAATATCTATCCCTCTGCGTCGTCCCAGACAAGGCCCACGAATTTGTTGCTTGGTGTTACGATAGAGCAAGTGATTAACCGGCTTGATGCGTTGTTGCTTGTTCTCAAATCGTGCCGTGGACAGACATGTCACGCACCCTGGAAAGTCCTTCATCCGGAAGGCAACGTTGAGACTTTGAAACACGCTTTGCATTGGGGCTTTGACTCTTTCTATGATGAGCAAGTAAAAATAGAATATGATCGATGCGAGGGTGGATACATTGTTTCTGCCGAGGGGCCGCAGGTGGGATATAAATATTTGACAGAAAGAGAGGGTTTGGGGTGGAGTCACTGGGAATAACCAACATCTGGAATAGATAGTTCAATATTTACCCACAACCCCAGCTGCCAATTGATCAATAGATAAAAAAATATCTGTCAACTGGTATAGAAATTTCCACTAGCTAAATATATCACCTCCAATTTCACCCCTTGCCACGGTTTCCAATCGTTCAGCAGTCGTTTTAAAAGTGCGCGGAACACCGACCTCGTTGAACGGCTTCTCCTCAATAATAATTTGGGCAAGACCTTTGGAGGAGAGATATATTACTGGCATTCCGTGCCCGTTGAATCCGGCAGCGATGTATTGGCCTGGCCGAGACGGAATCTCGCCAATGTGGGGGGCTGTATCGGCGGAGTAGCCCATTACTAAATGTTTTATTAACATTTATCTTTAATTCAGAGAATTTCAAGTTAAAGAGAAGACTTACTGCCAGTCCATAACTCCTTGACAGAAGCACCGGTGTCCTCCCAGCCTTTAAAATGCCTCTGCATATACCCGTCCCAGTAGTCCTTCGTAGACTCGATAAGCTTTCCGTCGTCAATATTCTTGAACCATTCGTCGTGGTTATTCTGGTGGAGATGATGTGCCCCTCCAACTACAATACTCCCATCCGGCCTCACGATGAGATAGTCAACACCCGCATGCGGATCGACTCGGAGCGCGTAGGACATGGACAACGGTGGCGGAGTCTGGGATTCGGGAACGTTGATATGTGCGACGATGCCCCGTGCTGGGAAAATGGCGCGCTCGTATTCAGGTAAGAGGCCAAAAGTGTAGGCGTTAGTTGTGTACACGACTTTTTTGGCCGTAATGGTTCCCCTGGGAGTGTGGATGATGTGGCGATCGGGGGCTTCGCTGGTGACTGAATTGACAGGTGTGGTGGTTTGCAGGTTGACATTGTCGCCGCCGTACTCAAGAACTTTTCGAAGAAGGCTGAGGATGAATTTATACGGCCAGATCGCTCCTGAGGTATACGAGAATGCAACCTTGGTGCCTTTGACTCCGGATGTCTGGACTTGTTTAGCCCACGACACTTTGATATATCCAAAGTCAACTAACCGACTCAATATCCTCTTCCGGAAGAAAAACGATATCGTCCAAGAACTTGCAGCCCTGGGCTTTCAAATCTTCAATGGATTTTCTGACATAGTTCCCGCGATCAACATCCATGTATATATTCATATTGCGGGTCATGACTAGATCGCAATCTATCTGCTCTTTCTCGATCACGTCTTGGAACGCCTTGATATGCGCCACTTCAAACTCGGCCAGTTCTACAGCTGCGTCTAGGCCATGGCGCTGGATGAATAGCGGGATGGACCCGTAGATGTCTGGCCTGAGATGACCGCCTGGGAGTCTGATCAGTTACTGATCAGTTTATTTCCGGGAATCTTACCATTCCGCCCCGTCGCCCCGGAGCAGACAGTTCTCGCTTCAAGGATGGTAATCGAGGGACGCTGGGCGCTGTAGCTAGGAGACGTGACGAGGTGGTATGCGAGACTGACCCCGGCATACCCAGCACCGATAATCACAATATCCGATTCTTCAGGCAAATCTGGCGTTGAGCGGTGCGCGTCTAGCGGAGAGCGTTCTGTTAACCAGAAAGGAAGAGTTGGGTTCTCGACCGGGAGGAATGGGTTTTCAGCTCCCATTTCTGCTCAATTGATACCTCTAGATGTGTAGATTCTGTAGTCTTGTCCTGTTTGTCGAGGTGGGGTAAGCGTGCTTTTTATAGGGCTTGCAGGAAACGGTGTTCGGAGTATATTTCTCCAAAAATCCGGAATAGCCGCCCGTTTTCTCCGACAGAACAAGAGTGTAGGGAAAAAGGGATTAATAATGCACGATGTCGTGATAATTGGTTCCGATGGAGGAGTTGGATGTCTCCCACCTCATTACGCGATAACAGCCCTAGCCCTAGAGCCCTAAGTCCGCGACATCAGCGGACATTTCACGATGCAGATCGCAGTAAAGACGAGACAGCTCATATCTGGTGGATAAACTTACTCAATGTGTCCGGGATTAATTGAACATTTCCAATATAGTAACACTCCGTAGCCAGCTAATTCGTTTGCTGCTGACAACCTGCAGCCGGTGGCGGGCGTCCCAAAACGGCAAAAAGCTCTGTTTTTGTGAAAAAAAGGTCAAGAAAGGGACAAGGCCCTTGAAAGGGAGAGTATTTATTGGCTTGTCACCGTTTATTTATTGATATTACCACAACTCGCATGCAGAGATGCAATATTTCCCTCGTAACGTGGCCGGGCCGCACCGAGTCGGACCCAGCCAGACGCGCGCAGTCCCAGCAAACACGCCACTTGCATATCCACCTGCACATCCACTTGCGCATCTCTGGGATTTGCGTGTACTCTAAAACTCAGCGACCCAGCCGATTGGGCCAGGGCGGCGTTGGGCTGCCAAAACACCTTGCATGGGCCAGTCGCGAGGCGCCACATCGGGTGGCTGGGAGTGCGAATTGCCTCGTCTGGCCAGCCTCCCCGCGATTGCTGCCAACCTCCCAGCCCGCCAGAGCAGCGCCGATTTAACCACCATGGCGGCCGGCGGAATTTTGATCATGTATCCTGCATTCCAGGTGCTGTCATTCTATTCCGCTAGTGTTTTGTCACGACCGCCATGACTGCCGAGTTATCGCAGCTAAAGACCGTCAACTGTGAGTATCCCGATCCATCACCGCCTGTTGCCCAGTGCGAAAAATAAACAAACAACTGACCGCTCCACAGCCAGCAAGCCGCAGCTCGCCCACCAAGACTCCCAGCAGTCCATTGCGGCTTCTGATGATTACTACTCTGCGTCGTCCGGCCAGTCCCAGTCGTCCGACAAGAGCGCCAACAGCAAAGTGACCGTCGTGCGGTATGCGACTCCGCAGTCGCAGCTGCCGTCACATTCTTCGTCCTCCGCTCAGCATTCTCAGACCCATCACGCCCACGCTCAATCGCTTGACAGCTCGAGAGATCGCCCCGCCATGCCTCGTGGCCAGCAGACCAGCCGCCCTGGCACTTCCAACAACGTGCGCTTTGGCCAGAACCGAGTGAGCGAAATCAGCCCGCGCAGACACCAGCAGATCCAAGACCCCAGACGCGAGATCAGTGCAACCACGCCGGGTGTTGATGACTCGCCGTATCTTCAGTTTGCCATTGACCAGTTGACGCGTGATGAGGAAGTACAAGGGCTGGCAAGGCAGGGGTCTGTTGCAAGTACCGAGTATCCTGTCGAGCGAGTTATAGCAGACGAGAACCTGGGATACTATCACCGCACGGGTCCCACAACAGTCGAGATTCGAAAGCCTCCCAGCCGTAATGGCGAGGCACAAAAGACACAGCAACCGCAAGAAAAACAATCGACAAAGGCGGTTTTCGTGGCTGTCGACCCTGAAACCACTGACATGTTGCACCCATCACTGGACTTTGTCCCTATTGTGCTCCGGTCCTGGGCGCTTGGGCTTTTTGTTTTCTTGATCTTGTGGATGATTGCCGCTCTGGTCTTTTGCAATGTCTCGTCACAGAAACACGACGGCATCTGGGACTGGGGTGGAGTGGGTGGCTCTCGTTATTTCGTGGTTCAGTATTTGCCCCAACTGCTGGCTGGACTTGTTGTTCTCTGGAACCTGGTCATCCAAGCTGCCATCTACCGAGTCATGCCGTTTTCTATCATGGCGTCTGAACGGCAAAAGACGGGCGCTCTGCAGAATCTCTCTGTCCTGTCACGAAACCACCTAATCCCGGACTTTTCTTATTTTAGATATGGCGAGCCCCTGGTTGCACTTGGCTTGATCGCGATTTGGATAGCGAATTTTTTCACGATGCCACTGATCAGCTGCTTCTTCCAAGCCAAGTTCTATGTTGTTGATGGCCAGGGTATCTGGCGATGGACCACGACACAGTCTGTTGGTTGGGTTCTGGTTGCAATCTATGGTCTATTGGTAGTCGGTCTTGTCTTAGTCCTGGCACGGTTTTTCAGAAGCTGGACCGGTCTTTTGTGGGATCCTGTCAGTCTAGCCGATCTCATTCCCATGATCCAGCGATCCAATATCCTTCGTGATTTCGACGGCACTGAGACCGCCCCGTCAGTCCGCGATGCATTGACAGCTCGAATGCTGCGACTTGGCTACTGGCGCTTGATGGATAAGGAAGACGTTTTCTACGGCATTGGGGAAGAGTACGCCGCTGGAGAGACACCAGCATCAACAAAACCAACCAGAAGAAGCGAGAAGCGACTTGCTGAGCGAAACGTAGTAGTCCAAGACCTGGAACAGCAAAGTATTTTGCGAAACGAATCCTTTGAGCGCACCCTTCATTCGCCATTCATCAGATTCCGGTGGACAGTTTGGTTCCTGCGAGACATTTCCATCATCGTGTGGATCATTATAATGCTCGCTCTCTTCATTGCCTTTGTGGCTGTCAGCTTCGCCAAGGAGGCTATTTCTCGAGGGTTCCTGCCGCTGCTCCCAACACTTGCCTCGCGAGATGGGTTTTCTGCATCTAATTTCCTCTTTAGCTTCATCCCTGGGCTGATTGGGAATATCCTGTTTCTTGCTTGGCAGCCAATTGACGTGTACATGCGAGCTGTCCAACCATTTTCCTCGCTATCCACTCCCGAGGGCGCATGGGCAGAGCACAGTTTGTTGCTGTCGTACCCAGCCTGTCTCCCGATCGAAGTCACATTCTTAGCCTTTGTGGCTCGACACTACAAAGTAGCCTTCATCTCGCTCATGAGCCTCCTCTCGCTCGCCCTCCCCATCCTCGGCGGCGGCGTCTTCATCGCGCTCTGGTACCCGTCCGACAGCCAAGTGCGCATTGCCTCGGACCTGCCTGCGTTTTACGTTCTGGTCGCCTTTTGCGGCCTGTACGCCCTCTCGTACCTGGCCATCTGGCCACGACGGAACCGCTACCTGCCGCACGATATCAGCACGCTCGCCGACCTGATTAGCTTTTTCCATCAGAGTCCGCTCTTGTCTGACGATGTGCTGCGCGAGCCTCGAACAAAGATAGACCTTGTTACGCGGTTAGTTGTTACGCCGCCAAACGACCGCACGGCGCCGCTGTATGGCTTTGGCGTGTACAGAGGGCTTGACCACTGTGACCATTTGGGCATTGACCGTCTGACTCGGAGAGGGAGGGCAGACATGCTCATTACAACGGGGGGTCTGAAACCTTAATGATCCCTTGACTTGCTATGTTGAGTCAAGTGTATGATATGATTTTATGTTTTTCCTTTTTAAGAAAGAAAAGAATAGCCTGGAGTTTGATGCATAGTATAGAGGGCGTTTTTCCTTTTCTTATGAATATTTGAACGATGGGATTAATGAGGATATGAGCTGGATGATATAGCTGACTGAGATAATGAATAATTGACCTATTATTGAATACATATAGATGTTTAGTAGAATAAGTAATGACTTTTAAATTTTTGATTCAGCAGTTGTGATACTTGTGTAAATTTTTAAGGAACAGCATCCTTTTTCTAATAAGCGCCCTTTCCTTTGCCCTATGGGGCACATCGGTGGCAAACAATCGACAAGGGAAATATGTCCAACAACTGTCAAATATTGGCGGCAAAGCCCACACAAATTAAAAGCTCTTCATTATTGGTTAGTTTCAAGGCAACATGAGAGCGACTTCTTTCAAATTCAGAGAATAAGAAACCAGCTGTCTTTGGTCTCGTCTGTCAACAGCGCCCAGTTCAATTATGCGATTTCTATCGAGTCTTGAGTCATCGATCAAGCTCTTGCCAAGCAAATCAAAGAAAAAGGCAAACATCTTCCATCGCTACCGCTCGCATATCTCATCGCTTCTCGGTGGCGCCTCTTTTGTCCTCTCCCCCCGACTCCTCTCCTCCCTTCTCAGTCGTCTACTCTACCAACATTCAAGGCGCACTCACAAAGATGGACCCAGCATCAACCCCTCCCTCATCCCCGCCAAATCCGCCTGATCCAGAGAGCAGAGAGTAATATGCCTTCCATTCTTTTATTTCTTATCATCCGAGTCAGCGAAGCTAACTAATAACCCAGTGCCTCATACACGATAAACCCATCCGAGGATCTCCTCCTCTCATTCGATAACGACCCCTCCTTGGTACGCAAAAGAATGCAAAGGTCTCGAGTACCATCATCTGGTATGCACTATTCCTTACACGGCAAACAACTACTCCTAACGACAACATTTGATGAAACAGAGATGAGAAGAAAGAAGCGGCTGTCTCATACCAAACCGCAAATCTCAGAAGACACACTCAACGACGTCCCCGTATGGGTATTGTAAGTCTCTCTTCTTTGCTTCCTTCTGCCATTGTCCATCTTGTTTGATGTTAGTAGCTGACCTGACGAGTCGAAGCTGGTACGCCGTGTTTGAATTCCTGCACATGGAAGTGTTCTCAGAATACGATGCTCTCTTTGGCTTCGTTGTGTACATGTGGGCTGCTCTCTACATAACGACTCGACGCCAATACTATGAGTAGAAGGAAAAAAACGAGATGCTGCAGAAGTTGTTGAAGAGGTGTTGTTGGGTTGATGTTTCTTCGGCGAATCTTCGCATGGAGATGCACGTGATCTGTATTGACAGGAAAAGTGGGGCCCGGGGGAGCTTCACTTTTTTGTCCGTTTTACGACCGATGAATTACTAGTTCCACGTTTCTGTCCGCGCAGTTCCGAGAAGTCGTCTAAATCCTGTCAGTAAAAAAAATATTTCGTCTTGCAAAAATCCAATTCGTTTCAGAGCATATCAAAAAAAATTACACAATGTCCTGGGTTGTGAAACGGTGGCTGGGCTCTGAGGAGGAAGCTTCATCTCCAACTGCAACTCCGACGCAATCAACAAACACACTTCAATCGTCGTCGCAGACACCACCGGTACAACAAACTGCGCCATCACAACCACAAACCCAAGAACAACAACCATTCAGAACTTTCCCCAACAGCCAAAAAATCCTCATCGGCGGTCTCTTCTTCCTCTCCTTCGCCACGCATGTTACTCGTCGCGCTCTCGCCAAGCGACGTCTGCATGCTATCCCTCCTTATTACTCGTCCTCTGTCTACTACCAACCGCCTGGTAATGGCGCGCTCGATGCCGTTGAAGCGTTCAATATCGCTACCCTCAATGTCGCCTCCATCGGAATGACTGCGTTGGGCGGGTTCATGTGCGCCACGGATATCAACAATACCGAGCAAGCGCGCGTCAAAATGAGAGCCGCCATGGGGATTTCCGAAGGGGTGCCACCTACCGAGGAAGAAGAGAAGCAGTTTGAGCAGGATATTGAGGAGTGGGTCGGCAAGATGATGGGTAAAAAGCATATCGACGATATTAAGAAAAAAGTTGAGGCGGTCAGGTCGGAGGCTGGTAAAAAGGAGTGATCGCTCCTTTTTTTTCTTTCATTTAAATTTTCTCTCTTCTCAGGAATGTTGGGCGTTTTGGGTTGGATATGTACATGGGATATGCGTTATTGTGGGCATGGGATGAATCACCACTCTAAGCGTCAACGAGTGGCCGGCGTGATATTGACTCGGGCAGAGTCGATTACTGTATATTATCATATCAATTGATCTGGATATTGCATCTGAAGCTACGCATATCGATATTATTGTGCTTTCTAATATACATTATGGCATGCAATCTCGTACAAAGTATCAAGACATCCGCTCGTAGCGCTCTCTTGCCCGGTCTTTTGTCTTCTCCAGAAACTCGTCATAACGGCCGCGTGTGTTTCTGGCGGCCTCTTCGGTCGCGTCACCAAGCTTCCCACCTTGTGCGCCAAGCCCAACACCCTGCGCATACACGTCTGTGGCAATCGGTGCGGTCATGCCAGTGCCTTGTACACCAAGTCCAGATCCAGCAGACCAGCCCATCTTACTCAGGAGTGCAGCCCCCTTGGATGGGGCCGCCGGTTCAGGTTCCGACTCTTCTTCGACTTTGGCGGGAGCAGCGGGCTTGGGTTTTCCGCCTTGTCTCGAGCTGCCAAACGCCTTGCGGCGCTCCTTGGCTCGGTCTCGGTATTCCGTGGAGGGTCCATGATCGATGGGTGGGTCATTGCGGTGCTTCTCCAGCTTTGCTAATGCTCTAGCCTTTGCTTCTTCATTTTGCAAGTTGTCCCGGTGCAACTGACTGAGTCGTTCGTGCTGGTTGACTTCGGCTCCTGATTTGAACTGGCGCATACACAAATAGCAACAGTTACGATTCAGATCAGCGTACGATCGAGCTGGTGGTGCGGCAGACCTCGCAGGTGAGCCTCCTTCAGACCCCTTGGTCGAGTCGCCATGGTCGTCATCTTCTTTCTTTTGAATGCCGTGCAACTCAGCGTGTCGGTCCGACCAGAACTGAAGATGGGATGGCATTGCCATTTTCTTGGTATTCGCAGAACTAGACGGCTCCGCTTTTCTTTTCTTCGCTTTTTCGGCATCCTTGGTAGCTTTCGCATCAACCTTGGGCTTATCTAGCTCTTCTGTGGACACAACCAGTTCGGTCACGTAGCCTTCCTCGTCCCAGTATGCAAGCTTCATTCCAGGGTTTGTCAGAGGGCTAAAGGTAAATCGCGCTGTGCTCGGCGTCGGATTCAAGACCGGGACGAATACACCTGCATGGATATAGCTAGCCAAGACTTGTTTGGAAGAGATTGTAAACTTTTCAAATGAATGCAGTTTTGTCAACGCAGCTTGTGCATCCTAATTGCCATTAGCATGGATTCATAAATTCAAAGCGGGTAGACGTACGTCAACTGTAGCGAATTCTGCAAACCCGAATTTCCAGCTTTCGTTGCTTTGGCGGTCGCGAACGAGGAGAACACGGCGCAAAGACCCTTCCCTTGCACCAAGGTTTGAGTCACCTGTGGTTGAAGCCACCTTTGCTTTCTTCGAGTTGCTTTGGTCTTCACTATTCGCAGGCTTATATAGCTTCGTCACCCCTTTGGCAAAGAGTTCTTCCGCAACTGAGCTATCTAATCCTCTGAAGAGCAAAAATTGCGAAGGTGTATTGTCTGCAGCGACGTCATTGTCTCCAATATTTACGACACGAGCGGGCATTTCTTCAACAGGCATCTCGGCATCTGTGCTGATTAGCACAGTTCGTAAAGGTTGCGGATCTACTTACCAGCGCGGTCTGCCTGGCAGCGAAAACACTTTTGTCGAGTTGAGAAGTTGTCAAACGAGCACTTCCCAAGTCAGTCATTCTCTTCAACATCCTAACAAGAGTATGAAAACCAACATTTCGACAAGTCCATTCACCTTCCGGGCGGCTTCGACGATCATCTCGTTCGCGCGTAAACGAAATGCGAATTTTGGCTGCGCGGTCATTTTTTCCGGCATTTTGACCGTAGATAAACAAATTCGGTGCGTTTTGGGCCATGAAATCTCGAGAGTCGTTCAGCGTTTTGAACCGGAGAAAACCAATCTGCCGTGATACTTCTGCACACAAATGTCAGCTGCTGCTGTACCACAGCTGGATGAATACACACTGGTCTGCCTGTCGCGAATGATGCGAACATCATCCAAGCCTTGGACATGGTAATAGTCTAATAATTCACTCGAGATCTGTCCACGTGTTGAAAGCAATTCTCAGCTTTTGTCTTCAAAAACGATTATCGCAGGATGCTTAGCGGGCAAGCAAGACTGAAGGGAAGGAGATGTCGAACGTCTTCTTCAACCATGTCCACGGGTATACCCTCCATTATGACCTCTCTGCTTTCTTGGGTGTGTTGGTGATGGTGATGGCGGCCGTGGCTGCGGCTTCTGCTGCGGCTGTCATAGTCTGGGGACCGATAACCTTCTCGATCGCGGTCTCTGTATCCCTGCCGGCCACGCCGAGGTGGCGACCGGCGGTAGTCATCGCGATACCTGTGGTCTCGATCTCCAGAATAGTCGTGTCTCCTCTCAGCGGCAGGCCCACGGGGAGCAGCGTTTTGGGAATGGTCTTTTGTTCGGTGACGCGATCCAGAAATTAGCACAAGCTCAGAATGACAATAAAATAAACAAAGTTGCCTATTCAACGGATTTGCGTTGAATCACGATCTGATGCCATGTAGGGAGGAGCGTGTACCGCCGAAGTGTCCGCGCTCGACGGAGCGAGATCTCGAGTGGCGATCGTCATACATGCGCCCTTCTCTATCGTCGTAGCCCGCACGATATAACCCGGAAGGGTATCTGTTTTCGTGGGCCATTTCTGTTCGAAAATGCCCCCAAGTGTGGATTCGTTGAGTGGATGAAGAAGACGATGATGCGGTGCGGTCTTGAAGCAAGATCGGCCCGCCGGACCGTCGCACCTGATTCCGCTAGTCCGGAAGAGGTATCTTCAACGAGCTGTGGTGAATTAGAAAACAGAACACGTGCCCATTTTTACCAAGGCTAATATTATGTTCACCTTAGGCTAACTCAAAAAGAATTAATATATTTTTGATACTTGGAATTTTTGGAATTTTGAAAGTTAGCATCTAGGGAACCGAAATACTTCAAAATATATGTTTATCCTCCGGCATTCCTCACCACTAAAGTACATCAGTTGCCATGTAGAGACTCTCAATTTTTTTTATGTCAAAAGGCAAAGGAAGTGTCTTCATGGCGTGCATATTGGTCCCAGACATCAATATAATGACATCTGGATTTTGGAGGCTATTCAAGGTCGCATACTGATTCATTAGCCCACTCTCGGTTTCACATGAACAAGCGTCAAGATATGCCCAACGGAATATGAGATATAGGGAATCAGTGGCCCGTCTCTACGTATGTATGTAGTCGGATTTCCGGGCAGAGATAGCCAACACTTGAGAGATTGCGGCGATAGGTTTGAGACGCAACAAATCCACAAATTGAATAGTCTCCACGGTAATTCATACTGACTCTCCAAGGTCCACTTAAAAAATTACTCTTCAACATAAAAGATACTCTTATTACGTACTTCATACTTCCTCATAAGGCTAATGATAACCACTACATCGGCCACCCGCCCCGAGTTCCGACTTTTGTAGGGGCCAGTTGGTTAAGATGGGTACTCACCGACCCAGTACTCAGAAGATCACAGTTATTGTACAAAAATGGTAACTAACATGTCGGCTCCGCTCAGTTGCTTAGCTCGTGCTAAAAACCCAACACCCAGAAAAGGAAAACAGTTCATTTCCTAATACGGATAGTGCATTGATCGACGAATTCCTATATACCTAATCAAGTCTAGTTTACGCGTAGGTAGGGGCTCAATATGATCGAATTATTAGTTACTTTATAAGTTAGTAGGTTATATTTTACGCTGATTTCGACGAATTGAGAAATTTTAGAGCATTTCAATGCTCACCGTCTTTAAACAATCTCCACTATGGAGTACGACGCCCGACGATCTGTAAAGTGCGGTAATAGAGCTGAGCTTCATTAACATTCAAATGCTGAATGGGCATCGAATCTCTACTATTTAAAGGGCCCTCGCAACCCTTTGAAACTTCTTCTGATCAAGATCCAAAATCAAAACTTGAAAGAATTTCCTTATAAAAAACCGTCACTATGCGATTCCAAATCAACCTTCTTGTTCTGGCTCTAATTGCCTCTGTCACATCGGGTATGTTCCTCTCTTATCTACCTTGGTATAAAACAGGGATTTTTGAACTAACTTGTATTATTTAGGATGCGAGCTTGGTATGCAAATCCATATTATTCCCTGGAAGATTATTCCCTTTCTTTTTCATTACTAACTCTTCATTGTTAATTAGCAAACGGCCAGTGTAAGACTGACGATGACTGCTGTGCTGATTACAAGTGTGTGGATTCGAATGGTTTTGGGCCAATCTGTGAATAAGAAGAATGCTCAAATTGGTTGATAGTACCGTTGAGGACGATATAACTGAAAAATGTGAAATAGCTGTTCATCTACATATATGAAATAAGTGCGATTCATCACCTACACAGATAGTCTTATGAGTAGATCCCAGCTGGGTTAGATGAAATACTCACTGAAACTGTAGCGACCGATCAAAATTCTACTTGACTCTCACATGGAAGAGATTGTTGAAAGAGAAGAAAGAAGTTAAAAAAAGACGCACCCTACTTGAAGCCGCTAGACCGGAAGGGATAAAGTATACAGGACATGGACTCAGCTACTTGGTAGTATCTTATTTTTACAAGCAGTGGAATGATATGTATATTGGATATCTGATTGACCTCTTACAAATCGGAATAATTTTTATACTCTGAACATCGGTCATTCAAACGTTGAGCTGCCTGTTTGCCATTATCTCCGAGCCAGCCACTGATGTCCTTTCCGTCAGGAGATACATCGGACTTGATAACCATATCGGGAAACCCATCCAAATCAATATTTAAACGGTGCCTCGCCTGTTCTTGTTTTAATAAAACCTCAAAAAAATCTGCAGTTTATAGTTATTCGCAGAACACCTGCCTGAAAAAAGTTCCATCCGCTCCTTCAGTGCTTGTCTCCTCCAAAAATGACTTCCAAGCCATCTCGATCATGCTGCTACCAGGGATTCCAGCATGATGGAAAACCATTAGGCACAATCACAAATCTAGATGTCTTTGAGGTTTATACTAGCTACCCTCCTAGCGAGTCCACGGCGAATGGGGTCGTGATGTAAGTGCCGATACTCCTCTTCATGTCAATTACTCTGTGCTTACCATATGCCGCATAGACTCACAGATATTATCGGACACCGGTTCACAAACGCTCAACTCGTCGCTGACCAGTTTGCATTGAATGGGTATTTTGTTATGATGCCGGACCTCTTTCACGGTGACCCTGTGCCGCTGAACAAACCAGGCGAATTCGATATGCAGAAGTGGAGAATGGGAGCATACCATCCCGAAGGAAAAGCCCATCTACCCGTGGATGTCGATCCTATTGTTGAGTCTTGCATTAGAGAGATGCGTGCAAAGTATAATTGCAAAGTACGTGTGTTGTGTAGTCATCGAGGACAATATTTGCTAAGAATGTGAACTAGAAAGTCGGAGCTGTGGGATACTGTTTTGGCGGCAAGTATGTCGTTCGACACCTACTCCCTGGAAAGTTTGATGTTGGATACACAGCGCATCCATCACACATTGATGCGGATGAATTGAAAAGCATGAAGGGCCCTTTGGCCATTGCTGCCGCAGAAATTGATGGGATATTTCCCCTCGAGAAGCGTCAGGAAACAGAGAACATCCTAAAGACCTCGAATTTCCCCTGGCAAATGAACCTATACAGCGGTGTCAAGCATGGCTTTGCAGTGCGAGGTGATCGTGACGACCCGGTGGTAAGATACGCGATGAACAACGCGTTTCTGCAGGCACTTGAGTGGTTCAAGGAGTATCTTAGCAGTTAGAACTGAGGTTTATATAGCCATTCATTGATAAAATTTAATTTCAGCTCTGACAGCTAGCGAAATCAAGCTTTCCTTCAGTCATAACACGAATGATGCTAGTTCTTACTTTTAAACCCTAACACTAGCCCTAATGCCGGTGTTTCTACGATTTACAGGCTTCTTGATGCATCAACTTCTGATAAATACTTTTATTGTAATCTGGCCAAGGCTGGCCAGTTTATTCTCAAACTAAACAGGATATAACGTCATGTCGGCCATAGCTTGGACGCGAAATGAGGAGTTATCTCAGGCGGAGATACCACCTGCAGTTGACGCAAGCATCGGATCTCGTTACTAGAAATAGTATAAATCAATGCAATGTTGAAAAGGGTCAAACTCCGAGTCTCCAACTGAACGCCACCGTTAGTTATTGGCCAGTCAATAAAAAACTAAGATCCCCTGATAATGCATGCACCCTTTGTGGTGAAGTGGTAATAAGTCTGCCGACCTTGTGTCAGCTTGAAACAACGAATGAGAGTAAAGTAAAGAATGTTGGTTTTTTTTAGAAAAAAAAAGAAGATAAAGACCGTTAATATCTAGGGCCGAGCTACTACTTCTGTCTCGACTAAGCTATTCGCAAGGGATTGGAAATAACTCCTCAAGTGAAACCCTGCGAGATATCATAGCTTGGTCATACAACAAGTTCACCAGTGTTTCCAAAACTTTGCGATTGGGCTCAATCCCGTAAGGCCATGGATCACCACCAAATAGATGTTTTATCTCGTCAAGGTCGGATGAGAGGAATGGCAACATATACCGATAAGTTGACGAAAGTGTCATCGAGCGCAGGGCGATATTTTTGGACTCGTTCATTGCCTGGAACAAACTGCGCGGGACGAATGGATAGTTTTCCACAACCTCTCTTTTGATGACGACCAGATGCATGATAGGAAAGATTCCAGTCTTCTGGTAGTATTCTTTTTCCGTGTCGCGGATATTCGGGAACAAATGTCGAATGTGAGGTGCTTTTCCGAAGCATGGCGGAGGCTGAGCACCAATTGTAGCTGCAATCTCGCCATCTTCAAGGAGTTGACTGAGCGACTTTGAGCTTTCATTCGGGATCCGGGAAATTGGGCGCAGAAGTGGCTTTGACTTTGGTTTACCGTGGGAACCGGGTTTGGCAAGGTCCCCTTCAACCCAAGTAATTGTAGATAGATCGACCCCTGCATCCTGTAGAACCCCTCTGATCCAAACAGCAGCGGTCATGGTATACACTTGGACACCTATCTTCTTTCCATTGAGATCAGATGGTTTTGAAATGATGTCCGAGTTGACCACGATGCAACTATGGCGGAAGGCTCTGGAGGGAAACACAGGAATACCAATCAAGTCTTTCTCACCGGCTACGTACCGGCAAATATACTCCGAACTGGACATTTCAGATAAATCAAATTCCATATCTCTGATCATCCGGTCAAATATTTCCCGCGGGTTATTCATGGTGATATAGTTGAGATCAATCCCGGCAGGGCTGACCACTTTGTTTGCTAGGGGGTCCATACGGTCGTAAGGACCGCATGCAAAGGTTAAAGGAATGTTCTCTCCCATTTTGAATGACCAAGATACTTTGTTTTCTTGTAAAGGACAATTTCGAGAACATTAATTTTGCCCCTATAACAAGAATTTTGCTCTCTCTATAGTTTGCGCGATACTATATACACTCGGGGTTCTCCTGTTACCACTTATGCCCGAAGTCCGACTTAACCATCCACGGTCTTTATCTCCGAGATACAAGCTGTCGAGTTTTTCACCACTTTTGGGATTCTTGGTATTTTTCATGTTTATTTCGTCACAAGTTTATTTTAAATTCGGCTGTACATGTAACAGTATGAATAACTTAGGGGGGCCTGAAATTTTGATACTTCTACACGAAGGGTTGACCCTGAGCCGGGTCATGAATACAATCATTACCTATGTATTTATAGCGCATAAAACCCATATGATTTGCAGAACCAATTTACATACTAAAATTTTTATTCAACTTAATGGTAATTGGTAGTTTAGAAGTTTTCCGTGGCAAATCCTTTCTCACCCAGCCCGATTGCAACTTGTCACATGGGCGCTTTGGTCACGCTGGAGAAGTGACATTGAGATATCACCTCAAACCCCTTCTATTATTGGACAGTCTATTGAACCTCTAATCGAACGTATTTCATTTATACATGCATAAGAAAAAAGATAAGCAACATGGTTAAGAGGAACATATTTGTTAGTTATAGTATTCGGAACCTGTACTGTTCATGATCCTCGATCACACCAGCTCTTCCGAGTTTTCTATCACATAGCTTGTATTTTCATGCAGCTAATATAAGTTCATATTATGTACATGGATATGACACGTTACAATCCTTCAAATTATGTAATTGAGGTATCAAACCTCGTAAAAGACCTTCAAGCCTGAGCAGCCAACAAAGTCTGCATCTTGGTATAATATGCCTTTGTAGGCGGCGAGTCCATATACTCAATAACCCGAACAATTTCCTTGCCATCTTCGCTAAAAGTCAAAAACCAGGCAAAATGCAGCTGCACATCTTCGCCGTCTCTCCATTTCCCCGAAACCGCGGTTTGCGCAGCCACCCTGCGCTCTTCCACATCGATGGTCAGGTGGAGGATTTCGGTTTTTTGGGCGGTCCATGCTCGCATTCCTTCTTCAATACGGCCTTGATATGCGGAGTTGGGCAGCTCGGAATCCAATGGATATCCCATTGCCTGTAAGAAGGTGGGCGGTTGAAACTTGCGGATGCAATTCGCTGCTAGACCGCGTGATACGATGTTGGGATCGTTATGAAGGGATGCATCCTCGTAGTTGCGAAAAAACAAGGTAGCGGATTCTTCGAGAGTTTTTCGTAAAGTAGAGGTAGTCATGTTTTCAATGTTGTTGATATCCTGGCTTTATCAATGTAGCCGATGGGCTAAATTAAAGGCGTCTGTGAATATAAAGAGAAAGATTTTTGGATGATCAATGCTACAACCCATTACTGCGAGAGCTTCTGAATATAAATACATAATCTTGATAACTTCCTGATCAGTTTGTCGGGCTGCGAGAAGGTGTTGTGCCGTTTATACGCAGCGGCGCGGCGTTAGCCGGACATAAACATTGTCGGATAGACTTGTATTCCGGCCATCATCAATCCACGCTTTAAAGCCGATTTGAGCTGAGATAGTTTTTGGTCGGACTGGATGGATTGTTGGAAAGGTAGGAAAAATTCAAAACTATCCAAATTTCCAGGTCAAAGCCGAAATCCCGAACTTTTCTCTTCTATCTACTGAAATAATTCAACCGAGATTAGAAAAATTTGTCCCTTGGGTACATCCATTATATTCAACACTTTAAATGTTTCAATCTACCAGTTAACATTAATTGATGTATCAGGCTCTTTACCATGACCTGCATGCGTGCAGCCAAGGCTACTACCTATAAAGTATTTATGTGCGACGCTATTCTATGCTCCAGGAATAAAAATATACAACTTCTTATACTGATATCCTTAAAATTACTAGATAATCAATTCAATATAATATATACTTATAAAGTTAGTTTAAATATTTATAAATATAAATAGAACTTAATAATATATAACTGGAAATAATTAAATTATATTTAGATAATTTTTTTCAATATATATATTATATATATAAACTATAGCTATTATAATAATAGCTATAAGGCTTTTTATATACTTTTAATAATTTTAGAATTTATTCTATAAATAATACTCTATTAGGTGTCTATAAAAAGCTAGGATAGAGAGCGCGAGGATAGAGACTCAGGAGATACTTCTCTCCGCTTCTTCATCAGGCCTGATGGATTGACACCGATGATTCGCCGGTAAAACACTCCGGAAGGGCCAGCCCGATCTCGCCGTTTGTCTGTACGGAGCACGAAGTACCAATGAGGTCGCATCGAGAGCAGCTTCACAAATGACACTGGACTGTGCAGTTGGCGTAAGGGAGGTTCACCCTCTAACGAAATCATACAGTATACCACTAGCTATGTCCTTATAGGTATGTGCGTTTCCTCTGTTCAGATAACTTACTAAATTAATGGCGGGCAAGCGTATGGCTATTCTATAGTTTTCTTTTGTGTTGTCTTGCTCGCGCTGCGTCAGTCTTCCAGAGGGTCTTTATGTACATCATCACATCCCCCTCGCAAGGTTCAAGACTTCATTCGTCACCTGCTTGTACAACTCCTGGATCGATATGCCTGGGGCCCATTTGGTATCAATGTCAAACCGCTTACCGCCAAGCGTTCCGATGAATACAAATGTCAGAGGCTCATTATTGAACAAGGAATGAGTGTGGCATGCCACCTCAATCCTCTCAATATGAAGTACCGACGCAATAGCCTTTTGAATCTCTTCAACCACCTTCTCAAGCTCATGCATCCCCGCCTTCCAGTTTTCCTTGAGAGTCTCAAGACCGGCCTGCAGTCCTTCAATAACATGCTTCACCTTATCATGTTGTTCGAGCTGGTAGTTGTAGTCTCGCTGAAGCTGCGCAAGCTCTGCGTCTTCCTGAATGCGTGTTATAGCCTCATCAGCCTCTGCGATCTCTCTTTCGAGTTCCGGTCCATCTCGTTCGAGTATTTCCTGAGCTTTTTGAACTTCCCGCTGCAGTTTGTTGTTGTCGCTCTGCATTGCCTTCAAATCATCTATGGCCTTTTGGATCTTAGCATCTTCGTTATCGACAAAAGCTCTGACAAAATCGTCAAAACCACCTCCCTCTAAAAGGCGGTTAAGTCCATCCACTGCGCTATTTAGTCCCTTCTGAGCTTCTTCAATGCCTGTCACCAAAGATTGGAAAGCATCAGAATTGAGTGTAGCGTCCAAGCCGTTTGCGGCTTCGAGATACGCAGCAGTTGTTGCCTTGACGATTTCATGTGCGGCTTTGGCTGTTTCAAGTCTTATGGCCTACATGTTACATCAGCTTCGGATTCGACAAGCATCGGCAATACCAAGTAGCGTCAAAGATCTTCGCTTACCCAATAAGCTTCAGTCCAACTAATCACTGTTAGCATCTATGCATCATGCCAAGCCCAAGTCCAGCGAAGACTTACAAAGATGCCTCGCATTTCTGTTGATACACCCATTGAACGGCCTTCCAAGATGCGTCTTCGGCGGCTTTTTTCTCCCACCAAGCCCCCCTGGCAGTTTCTACCTTTTTGAGAAAGTCAGTCCCGTATTTTGTTCGTTGTTTGTACTTCAAGTCTTCCAGTTTTTGGCGATTTTCGGCCTCCTCCTGTCGAGCATCTTTCAGTTTTTGATCATATTCCTTTCTCTTGCGACGAATAAGAGCCTCTCGTTCGAGCTTGGCATCCGCGACTATCTTTTTCAGCTCCTTTTCCACCCTGTCCCGGTTACCTTCTTTTTCGGCTAGATCGTTTCGCAACTCTTCTATCCTTTCCTTTGCCCTTTGTCGTATCTCTTCCTCGTTTTTCATGGCAATTTGGCGATTTTGCCGTCTCGCTTCAACCTTTTCATGCGCGGTTTTAACGAGCTCCGCAAGCTGCTCCATCTCGCGTTCCTTGTCCTCAATGTTTCCTCCAATGATGTCTTCAAGAGATTCAATACCCTTAGTGCCCAACTCCTCAATCGATTTGAGCATCTTCTTGATACTTTCGCAGATCAAGTCAAACAGGTCCCCCTGGATACTACCTTTAAAGTACAGCCCATTCAGCGCCAGGTCTTTGACATCGTGAAAGTCCTCCACTGTGGCCATGATGCTGATTTTGAACGCGTCAGTAAACTGTACTGCCAGATATGCTTTGAATGATGGATTGTCGGTGCCCATCTGGATATCCACAAGCGCGGCGAACCCAATGCCAAAACATGTCACCATCCCGTCAACCTTGACGACTTGCTCCTCCTTGGTCATTCGCATGGTCATACTCGCCCGTGGATCTCCGCTCGCGGAGGAAACAACCAGAGGCCCAAGGCTGAAATTGTCGATAAATCCTTCAAAGTCTAGACCACCTGCGCCAATGGCAAGGTCAAACCTAGCGCTCTTGCCAAAGGCTGTTAGGCCTCCGCCGGCTGAGATGCCTTTGGGATACTCAGTGTCACGGATTTTCGCTCCAGTAGAGACGTACACATAAGCTTCAGTGAAGACAAACGTGTCCTCGCCGCCGACCATGTGCTTCAAAACATCGATGTCGGCTACATGCCCGGCAACGCGAATGATTTGAATGAGGTCAATCTGGGAAATATCCGCCTTGATCATTTGCTGATTAGGGTATTCGCTGATAGCCATGCCAGCCCCAGCAGTAAAGTCTCCAACTTGAAGCTTTCCTATAAGACCCAACCTAGATGGTGTATTAGCCATTACCAATTAGAGACCGAAGAGCTAATAACTCACGATGGAGCAAGCGTTACGTAAGTAATTCCGAGTTCTACCTGGAAGTCTACAATTGTGACCTCCTTGCTGACATTGAAAGGGTTCACCCATGGCGACTTCGTGGCGCTAATGACACATGTTAGCATCGCATGTTTCTTTGGGGATGGAAGGAATTTCTTCTCATACACCGAAGCCGATGCGCTCAGTAGACCGGCTTTAATTCTACCCTCCAGTAAAAGGGGATCTTCTCCAGACTCCATGAGGATGTTGAGAACAGACGAAACCATTAGGCTTGGGTTTATGCTGATTTCAATCCCAACGCTGATATCAGTCAGTTTCACCGTTTTGGTGATTTCGACCTAGTGGACGGAATTAGCAATTACCCTCGAGCTGTAAATGTAGATTGAACGGAAACCAACATCAAATGCTTTAGGGAGCTGAATCTGCACCGCCAGCCCATCCTCTATGGTCGCGACAAGAATCAACCCATCAACGTCCTGTTTGGCAAACTTGTTCAGCTGTTCCATCGGCGAGAGGGTGGCACAAAGAGACAATCCTGCTCGAACTATTAGCTCCTGTAAATGTGACAGCAGGGATTATAACATCTTTGCTCACCCCTTTTCACAGGGTAGTTGAGAGTATTCAAACCTCCAATACCAGATGTTTCCCCGGATGCTGCAATGATAGTGACGTTACTGAGCTCGAGGTCGATCAAGTCCCCCTCTACCGCGTGAGGGCACATATCTTTAAGGCACAGATTGCTCTCCAATCGGCCAAACAACGCCCATTGTCGCTCCTGTGACTTGATCGACCCGGAATTTCGCTTACTGGCCCCCTGCATCATGAAAGCAACCAGGACAGTGATCTCGCTAAATGTAACCTCCCCCTGAATGGAAAATTTTGAGGTTCGAGTGCTTCCTCTCGATGCGACAAATGTGTCAATCCTGGCACTTTTTATCTCGATTCCGGTGTTGTCGATTAGAAAATCGGCCACGCCGCCGCCGATGCCAATTCCATCTTTGTCAAGCTCCAAATAGCCCTCCACGCTTGTATGGCCATTGAAACAAACTTTCCCTTCGATTATCACACCCTTGGTGGATAATTTAATATACATGTCTTCGAAAACGATGTCATGGCCTTCGAGATGATCATCAATGGATGCCCCTGTCAACTGGCTGTGGAATTGCAAAATCGCGGCCCAGGATAAATTGCCAACTCTTGCTTCCATGTATGTCTCCGCTATTGCTCCAAGGTTAGCAGATTTTGATCTTAAAGTAGTTTTTTTCCTGCAGCAGAATACTGACCTTTTGAAAAACGCCCCGTAAGAACTAGGTCCGCATCGCCAAACCTAATGGACGCAGATACAGCAAGACTTAGAGAGGCCTTGATAGACTTGGCAGAGAAGAAAGTATGAAAATTCACGTCTGCAATCTTCAAGTACATGTTAGTCACATTCACTTCCCTTAAATAAGACAGCTGCCTCTTATCGAACTCACATCTAATCCCTTTATGCCAAAGACATCTACCCAGTCATCTGAAGTTAGCCGCATGATTAATTGATAGTTATTACTTGACTTGGTCATCTTGTAAGCGACTCTCAGTGGGGTTGCCGTGCCGGGGATTTTGTGAATATCAAGCTCTCCGAACAAGCCATAACCACGAGACCAACTGGTTTTCGTTCCTGTCAGGTTAACTACATTGCCAAATGACACTTCGGCTCCAATAGTTTTAATCTCTAAAAAGTCTTTTATCCAGAAAGACATCTTTTCAAAGGACCCCTGCAGAATAAGGGAAGAGAAACTCGGCGCAGCGCTCCAGTTCCTTGTGCCAGATAGATGAGCTGAAATGTGAAGCGCATCGGGCGCAGTATTGCCAGTGATGCCAAAGAGAACATCAAGAAGCTCTGAAACTGGCTCAAGGGGTCCTCGAAATTCAATATCAGCCTCTAGGCGCAGCCCAGCGGCGTGGCCCAGGAGACTGTGGCTATCAGAGTAAACGAATTCGATGTTCGATATTGGCATACTGCGTGTTAGAGCCTGTCCGATGTGCGGGAATAGCTTGGTAAGAGGGTTATCCCCAAGCCGGTCCAGATCGATTTTTATTTTTTCCTTGATATGCAGAGCGTCATCCTGGCTGGTGAAGAGGTAAAGCTGACCGCTCAACCCGGGGACGCCCAACACGTCATGGATGTCGCCCTTGAGAACATGTTCCGGCACCGAGGTGGTGCATAGAGCTCGGCTCCTTTGCTTGATTACATTGTGCAATGTGTCCGCTCCTAATGGATGAGACACTTCAACGCCCGGCCGAAATTTTGCGGGAAGCAGCAGCGTCGGTTTCTTCGGTGTATTGATATCTGCCCCTGTTGGTTTAGAGGACAGTAGTATGGCTCCCTCTGTCAGTGGAACAGGCAATGCGTGAATACTGACCGGAAGGTCGGCAAACTTGTCTACTTCAGGTCCAACAACCATAGCTGTGTTATGGACGGCTGTTCCCACAATAAACATGGTGTTTTTGCCGTCGCCAGCTAGATAACGATTAGATGAAGTCGGGGGTAGAAGAGTGCTTGAGTCTGCGGTAATGAATGTAGCCTCATCCGGCGTGAGTTGCTTCCCAGCAGCCTCGATAGACGGACGAATGGAAGTATCGCTGATCAGCGATATATTTGCGACCGATAAGCCATTTTGGGGGGAGTCCAGCATCTGCACGAGATCTTCACGTTGAAGGGACTGCCCATCACCTATACGTGTGCCGCTGCTTGTGGGTTCCTGATGATATGCCACTAGAGAAGGTCCCGTAGATGGACCCGGTAACATGGCCAATTGGGCCTTGTAAGCTTTATCGAGCAGAATAAAATCCACCTTTGACTCCTCTTTCGTGTAAAACGGTCGCGAAAATGGGAAAAGGTCGATACTAAAAGTCGGGCCTTCCCAGTCGAGAACTCTAGACCGACCATCCATGCTCAAGATGTACCGCAACGCAAAGGACAACCAAGGGCATTCTGCAAAGCAGTACTCCAGCCAATCATCGCAATTGAAGTTGAAGGAGTCCACAATCGGGATTCCACTTCCACTGGCAAGTGTGCGATTGATAATGGTTAGATCGACATTATTGGCAAATGTTAACTGGCCTTTGACTGTCTTCTCGGGACCTGACAAACCCATCATATCTCTCAGACTCTGCTCTTTGACAAAAAACTCCTTCCAGGCCATCTCATATCTAGGAATTGCACCCTATTAGCTTATATAATCTCATATAGGCTTTTGTAACTGTTCATTCCTTACCTCAACATTACCGAGTTGGTCTCAGCGGTTCCCAGCACAAGATTCAATTTCATTTGACTTGACTTGGGGGTGTTTTGTGGCTCTCCCTCGACACTGCTACTGCCTTTGATGCCGCCGTATGAGTACCCGGATATGTGCAGCCACTAGAACTTCCATGAGCATTTTCTGTGCCAAGTAGTCAGAGTTGATAGCTATGGAAAGCTGAACGAACCTCTGCTGCCGCATTCCCTGAAAGGGGTTTGTCATTCAGGTCCCACCCGAGGTCTTTGACTATCTGTAATTGTAAAGGCGTTAACATGGGTGTACGAATTTCTTTCGCTTGGGAAGATATTCTCACGTCGGTAGCTGACACATTGCTCATAACTGTTTTCTGTGAGCGAGACTCTTTTTTAGAATCCCTCATTCTTTCCGCTGACAAGGGCACTATTCCATATTCGTTCTCCCATGAGAAGCATGCCCCAGCGCGACCCCCTATGGCATCAAAAACACTGTAAAATTCGAACTGTTCGTCCTCATTGTCACCGAACTTTGCCTTAGGTTTTGTCGATCCGTCACGCTCTTTGATCAACAATTTAGAAGCATAATGTTGAATGACTTCTCTACCCCCCTCGTCATCACTCGGTAGTTTTCGGTCAACCCGGCCGCAGGTGTTCAGATCAGTTGTGCGAATCCAGGTCTCATAGTGGTAAAACGGATTGGTTGAGAGCTATGAAGAATTGTATTAAGTTAGTATATCCATTATGGAAGTATTTTAACTGATTCGCATACCCGTTCCCACCCAAGCTGGTCATTTCCCGGGAACTCAAACACGTATTGGACTGCAGGCGCATTCTTCTTTTCTGAGATGAAGGCATCCTGGACCTGGCGGAAAGTCACCCCATGGAAAGGGATACCGTAATCCTGTTTTTGGGCGTTGTCATAAGGGCGGATACAAAGGGTCATTCCATTAAGCTCGGTGCCTCTCGTGTTTGCTGGATTGTTGAGTTTGGGGGTGCCTTTGGGTTTGCCTTTAGGGTTGCCTTTCTGGCGCTTGGGTTTGTTAGAGTCTCCATCAGATTGCCTTTTTTGCCTTTTCGTGGGTGGATTTTTTGCTTTTGGCATGTTGTAGACTGTTTCAGGAAGACTTTGAAAAAAAAAAATTTTTTTAGACAAGATGGGCTCTAAGATTTCCTGCCCTCTTTCCTACGCAACGCGGGCCTCAGGAGCTACTAATAGTCTAACACATGGAGACATTTCATGCAAGAACGGAACGGGACGTGCCGGTTTCGTAAAAGACCCACTATTTTTACGAACGGATGGAAAAGATATCAATTACGGAGTATGTTTGGTCAATTATTTTGAGGTATGTTGAAGTGCATGTAGCGTATGAGCTGGAACTGGGTATGCAGGCGGCCCGTTCTCAGCTTCCTGTGGCTGGCTGAATATGGTTCGTCTGCATCTTTCTTAGCTAGTGTCAGATAACGTATTACACAACCCCCGCGGGCCACCCAAGCCAGCCGGGCCACAGCCCTAACTCTTATCTCTGAATCCTATTAAAATATTGTGTACAAACTGCCAATCTAGCCGGTAGTGCTTATAAGACCTCAAAAGCGCGCGAAACCTGGGTAGTCACATGTAGAGTAGCCACGAGTGTTTTTAAGCAACGAGGAGTTAAGTGACGTGACAATGCAAAAGCCAAAAGCGACTGCGCCGCATGGCCTCGCCAATGAGGATGCATATAGGTGAGACGATAGTCGCCCACCAGGCTGCACCCCCTCTCCCCAAGGCTGGCCCCAAATTGACAGCCAGGCGTGGCGATTCCTCGAACTTCTCGCATAGTTATTCATTTGTTCTTTCTCGCTGCTAATATCTCGTTCCGCAAGTTAAATAAGCACCAAGCACCGGCCGACTCTGCTGTTATACTAATGGCGGGAGATTCTCTCCAGGCGCTGCGAAGGCTGGCGAAAAGATTCAATATCCGATCTCGACGAGAGGGAGAGGAGTGGCCCGAGCCTCACAGGAAAACATTTCAGAATATCAAAACTTTAGGAGAATACAGATTCGACACGTATATCCAAGGCGTTAGTGTTTCGTCCGACGATGAACCCTGGAAGCAACAGACCAAGGCGCGTGCAGAGTGGCTAGTAAAGCGTGCAGAGAGGCTGTTCGGCCAGGAGCGTAATGAAGCTGGTTGGCGCTTTGGACTTGAAAACGATGTATTGCGAAGGTTCACAGTGGAAGTTGCCTGGTGAGTATAATACCTACTGACTCGGAATGGTGTCCCTTGTTTCGTACATATATATCCATATCATATGTCTATCATGTCTTTGAATTGTAGCATGACTACCATCTAATACAACTCTCAAGTCCGAGATGCCGCGCCAGAGTCTGGCAATCCGAAATCCAAGCGGCATGGAATCACGACAATGATGACTATGCACAACAACTCCAGGAGCGCAGGAGACAGCGGCGGCCGTGTCAGTGCCCACCGGATGAGCGACCTAAAGATTTGTTAGTTATTTTACTCTTATGGAGAACACTTCATAGGATTTTTTTGCTGACTCCCAAAGTTACGAAATCGGAACCAATTCTCTATTCGATGACCGAGCAGATGAATTTGTGATCTATGATGATCTGGTCAAGTCTCAGCTTCCAAAACAAGGTCCCGACCGTGTTTTTGGGTTGCAGAATACGCGCAATTTTGATACGTTGCTATCTAGTCCTGTTAGACCAGATATTCAGAGAGGGCGAGATAACACTATTGCAGACATCCTGAAGACCACACCTTTTAAAGCACAAGCAGATCCCCTTTTGTTCCCTTTTCTGGTGCTTGAAGCCAAATCTGAAACCAGTGCACGCGGTTTTGAGGCAATACTAACTCAGTCTTGCTTCCCCATACGAGCTCTTTTGCAGATGCAAGACAATTTGCGATCATGCGTTCCTGAAGGGGAGCAAGCCTTTGAACCCTTGGTGTGGTTTCTTGCATCTCGCGGGGATGCTTGGAAGGTCTGGTGTGGTCATGTGGTCAAGGGAGAAGATACGGAGCCAACGAAATATGTAAGTAACTCACCTGGCGAAAGCAACCAGAGCATTTTCTATAGAAGAAATACTCACCACCTACTTTTACACCAAGGAAACAACCTTGTTGTGGTCAGGATCTCTCTTGCATAGGGATGGTGCGTTGCAATTGGTATTGATTGTCGATTACATTATGGACTGGGCTAGAGATATTTACCGCATTGCAATTCTAAGACAACTCAAGTCAATGGTTACAGGCCAACCATATGACCAGATAAGTCTCGCAGACAGCGATATGTTTCAATGCGAAGAGACGTATCCAATTGGATCCCTGCGCCGCCCAGCACAGTTTTAGACGAACTGGAAGAAGCAAGTTACCCCGTGGATAATGATGGAAATATTTCTTCGTCATTCTATCACCATTACCTGGGAATGCTTGGCCTTCTGATAGAACTGAAAAGGCAGTTCGACAAATAATCAACTTTGTTACAATTTGATGATGTTCTGGTAATGTCTAAAGCAGAACTTGACGTGATTGAGCTTCTTGGACTGGTGTGCCGGTTTTATCCAATACTGATGAGTCGTCTGAAGACTTTTATGTTGTTATGGAAGCAAGCTGGTATTTTAGCGCTTCTTGGGAGATTACCCGAGAAATTTCCTGCTTAGCTATTACCAAGTCGGCGTTCAACATTTTAAAGACATATGCAATGTTCAAGGTTCGGCACAAGGGCATCGACAGTCTTCCAAAATGTGAACGGCGTTGCACCGGCAGTGTCATTCACCAATGCCTTGACTGTCTTCGATCTGGCTCACCTTGGCAAAATCTTCTGTCAGCCATCTCGTGCACCTCAGTGACAATTTACCCACTTCCTGCTCGAAGGAGAGAAGATTTTTCGCTCCCAGTCGATGTCCTTGGTTTTGGATATATGACATCCGGTCGAGTAAGGCCATTTGTTATGAAGTATTTGAAACGGAGTTTGTGGAAGCCAAAAAAGTACAGTGGTAGAGACGAAGGAACTGATGCGGCTTGTGAAAAGAGGGTATACCAGAGAAGAAGTTTTTAACATGAAAAGAGAACGTCCACTGGAGCATACAGATACGTCGTGGAAACGCATCTCAGAGCAGCGCACCATGGTTCTTGAAGAGGACTTGCATGTCCATGAAGGCTGCAGAAGATTTTCTTCAAGCCCTGAAAGCAATATTTCACCCTCTGCGCATGGCTTTTTAGACACAAGAAATACGCCTATTTTGTCGGCTTACAACTCGATTTTGGTCGTCTCGCTCCAAGAAGTTGATCGTGAAAAATCTAAACCCGATTCCTGTATCTTCGCACTTGGGAAAATGCAGGAGCTGATGGATAACGCTGGGCTTTCAATAATGATTGAAGACTTATTACAATCTGGCCTCATCTATCACACCCTCAAGTACAGCGTCAGCGGTTCCTCGGCTGATTTTAATTTCAGGAGTAATTTGCCATTACCATACCGCTTTGTCACCAACGAAGAGAGATTTCGTTTAGAGAACTGGATTCGGGAACTTAGAGACGAACCTTTCTTGGCACCCAAGGAAGAAATACCCCATGGCCTATTTTCAGATCAAAGCGAATGGACATTAACTTTTAGGCTTATGTATTTTCTTCGTATTGGCCATTCGGAGGATGAGGCAGCAATTCTGTTGGCGATTGGGAAATATCCATCCGAAATAGAAGAGGAAAACCACGGGATACTCTCACTTTGTCACAGGAAGATGAAACTTTCGGGTGAATCACTTGTTCAGCCATTTTCCTCGTATGTTGATGGCAAGGCATTTCTGAGACGTGAATACCCAAAACAGGTCAGCTTTATGGAATCTATAAGTGGGGATTGAATAGCAGTACTTCGCAAGGCGCGTTAGTTGTGAAACAATCTTGTTAGTAAAATCGAAAACTCTATTGGTTATTCAACTGATATCTCCATCTATATATAGCACTTTTCATTTTTAGTAACTATAAATATGCCTATCATGCAAAACATAAAACACTTCATAGTTATATCACCACTAATGAAATATTAGCTCCGTCCTACGAGATCGTCGAAAAACTGTTCCGTAAATTGGACGAGATTCCTGCTGGCAGCAAAGAAATTTGCTCAGCAAACTGCGATTTGCGAATTGAATCCGAGCAACAATATTTGATTATATATATTCAGCCTCTTTGGAACGAAACCAAATATATCAGCTCAGCGACTAATCTTAGTGGCTCAGTAAGCATCGGAATCTGCTCGGAATATATCAACCGGAGAGAATTTTCGGTAATGCGTATTCTCCAACGCATAAGAAATATTTTCCCATACCCCTACCTAAAGCTTCCAATATAAATACTAAAGAAATTCAAAACTATCCAAATTTCTAGGTTAAAGCCGAAATTCTAAACTTTTTTTTTCTATCTACTAAAATAATTTAATTAAAATTAACAAAATTTCTTCTTTATATATATCTATTATATTTAATATTTTAAATGTTTTAATCTATAAGTTGATATTAATTAATATATCAGGATCTTTACCATGACCTTCATATGTGCAGCCACTAAAATAAATTGATTAGTGAGATCCTGAGAAGCCTGTAAGTCGATTAATAAGGCCTGAGAGTCTATAAATTGATTAGTAAGGCTATATAAAGTGCACCTATAGTGAGGCCTATCTGCACATACTAGTTCAATAATAGAGAGATTAATAGCGTACTTAGAGAGCTTCGAAGCCTATAGGCCTATAAGACTGATTTAACCGATTTAATAGCATACTGAGAAACCTATAAGCCGATTAGTAAGGCTGTATAGAAGGGGTTAACTGTGTACTCAGGAAGCTATAGCGAGACCTATAAACCTGCCTGTACTGATTTGACGCGCTTGAAAGCCTGCAGGCCAATTAGTGAGATTATATAGAGAGGGTTGACCACGTACTTAGGAAGCTGTAGCAAGGCCTATAGACCTACTTATACTGATTTGACATATTTAAGAGCCTGTAAAGCTGTTTAGTAAGGTTATATTATCTCTAGATAAAAGAGAAGGTAAGGTGGCCGGAGTGCAGAAAAATAATGGGCCGAACAGGTGCTTAGAAGTGCGAAACAGATTGAATTTCAATTATATATAGAGAGATTAATGTCTTCCAGTTTTAAACTGTTTCTACTATCAAGCTAGAGGTGTTTAAGAAACCCCATCTCCCGCTATTGTACAAAGTATTGTTGAAGAGCAATAGTAGTATGCTATTATAGGATAAAGATAAAATACAATCAACTAAACACATAATAGTAAATGAGTGTCCTTATATATTCCACCGTTAACATATCCTTGATCTGTTATTTCAGAGCAGCGCTCTGAAATACCATATCGATGCTCTGCTGTGACATAGCAATGCTATGTTGTAGCATATCACTGATATGTCCTTCCCTAAGGCAGCATTCGGATAATCCTTTGTTCCGTCATGCAGTAGTGAATCTCTGACAGATTTGACGGTTGACAGAAACAAACCAACCAGCCTGAGTGAAAAAATATGGCGCCAGCTTGAACCAACCAACCAATACTCCGTACTCCGTAATGAAGTCCAATGACAATGGAGTTATTATGGTTTCACAACTTTTGCAGTACTTTTAAATCGGCTAATCCATTATTAGAATCGAGTTCAGAAACCAACCAACAGAACCAACAGCCCGGTCTCCAGGCGAGGTTACATAATCCTGGGATGTTATTTATATCGAGCCAGCTTCAGACACTTGTGTTCCATCAAACCTATACTCTTCGCTGGTTGTCAAGCTACCTACACATTTAATAGACTCTGAGGTATTTCGTGCATGACCCAAAAAAAAACAGCCAACATGTCAAACACCAAACCCGTCATCATTATCGTCCCTGGCATGATGCATCAGCCCGCGCACTACGAAAAAGTCGCCCAGGCGCTCCGGGGGCGGGGATACGACGTTCTCCTGCCGCCACTGGCCACGTCTGGAGAGAATCCTGATCCCGCTCTCGACCATGTGGATGACGCCCGCGCCATCCAGGAAGCTCTCGTGCCAGCACTGGACCAAGGCAAGAAAGCGGTTCTCGTGGCACACAGCTATGGAGGCCTTCCCGCCGCACCAGCCGCGGAAGGCCAGACGACCGCTGAGCGCAGTGCGAGAGGCTTGAAAGGCGGCATTGAAGCGTTTGTCACGGTTTCTGGCTATGCATTCCCCGTGAGAGGGAAGAGTGTGTTGAACGACGATAAAAATCCTGCGAAAGCGCCTTTTCTGATCTATACTGTATGTCGCTTTAACTTTTGAAACGGCGGCAGTTCATTCTTTCTGACATGATAAAACAGGATGACGGCTTGGTTTCCCCTAATGATTCAGCTAGAGAACTTTTTTACCACGACCTCCCCGAGGCTGAAGCAGACGCTGCATGGTCATTGGTGTTGCCAAAATGCACATGGAAATCTTTATGCGCTTTTCCGCAGTATATCACGGCCGACATCTCAGTTCCGAAGACATATGTGATTTCCGAGAACGATCGAGTTATTCCACCCTTCTTCCAAGAGCTGATGACGCAATGGGGCAGGTATGACCATGTGTTGCGCATTCCATCTGGACACTTTCCGTTTTTGAGTATGCCGGAGAAAATAACTGAAATTATTGTCGATGTTGCGGAGAAGGTTTAAGCATTTCACCAACAGATTGTGTTCAAATATAACAAGGGTACTTATAATTACTAAATTTTTATTTCTGTGGTAATTCTTAGGTTTATCATCCTTATAGTAAATAAAGAATTTGCTGATAGAGCCGGCTTAGACAGCTATTTAGATTAACGTAATCAACGCCCTGGCCATTCGCACTGCCGATCCGATCACTCTTGAAACATGCAACTCTAGACATATTTATATGGCAAATAACTAGGTCGAATCTACTGGAAGTTGGATGCCATGTGAAACATTCATGAGCATATTCCACATTTCACCACCTCGCACACGTATCCATGCATAATAAATACTCGTCTTTTACAACGTGATGCCTCAAAATGTAACTTATACGGCTTTCACTTGTGGTAAAAAATCATGGGGTATTCTTTTTGCTAATAATAATGTAGATTGATATGGATCTTCAATAGTAGCTTTATTCAGCCTATCAACTAGAGAGAATTTTCTGTGATGCATATTCTCCGACGCATGAGAAATGGATATAGTAATTGCCCATGCCCCTAGCCAAAGCTTACGTATGAATAAATAAATGAGGAGGGAAAAAGGATCTAATGAGCACCTTAGGGCTGCTATAATGAAAAACAAAAATAACTACACAGGTTACATCACTGGTACTTTTACTACTTCAGCCCTGAGAGTTTTTCCATAGAGGCATTGGGATACTCGCATAACATGCTTTAATACTCGCCGTAATGATAAAACAATTTAAGATGTGTATTGGTATTGGTTGGGTAATCTCCACGAGTATATTAAATAACATGAGACACTAAGTATAGAGACAGGTTTTACTTATTTAAGGGTACCCCTTCAGCCATTTTGAAGCTTCTATGCGAGCAACATGCAAAACCAAAAATTAATTTCTTCAAAGAAAAAAAGCACCGCGACATGCGCGGAATAAGGTTTACTATCAGGCTAATTTCAAATCTATTTAACAACGTGAGTGGACCAGGTCAGCATGACGGCCCAAAGTCAGAAATGCGGAACCGCCAGGGCGCCACGTCGAATGAAGTTGGATGCATCAGATGGAGAGATCCAGTTCCAAGTGTGAGCTGTCCGAGGGGCACCAGGGGAGATCGCGTGGGGCACCCCCTCAACAACTCCAACAAACAACATCTTCTCTGTTATACTTGGTGTTAACCACATACTACCCCCGAAAGCACAGAAAAAGCGAGAAAAAAAAAACATGGCAAACACGCATGTCCAGAAAGCAATCCACCGTGCGTGGTGGAGGGAATGCTCCGTCTACCAGATCTGGCCGGCCTCGTTCAAGGACTCCAACAACGACGGCGTCGGCGATATCCCCGGCATCGTGTCGAAGCTGGACTACATCAAGAAGCTCGGGGTCGACATCATCTGGATGTCGCCGGCCTACAAGTCGCCGCAGGTGGACATGGGCTACGATATTTCCGATTACTACAGCATGCACGCTCCGTACGGCACAGTCGAGGACGTGGATCGGCTGATTGAGGGCTGTCACTCGCGAGGCATGAAGTTCCTGATGGATCTGGTCGTCAACCATACCAGTGACCAGCACGAGTGGTTCCAGAAATCGCGCAGTTCCAAGGACAACGAGTATCGCAACTGGTACGTGTGGAAGCCGCCCAAGTACGATGCGCAGGGCAACAGACAGCCACCAAACAACTGGGTTTCGCATTTCCAAGGTATGTACTTTGTTCGCTGTTGCTTCATAAAGCTAATGTCGAATAGGCAGCGCATGGCAGTACGACGAACTCACCGGAGAATACTACCTTCACCTGTACGCCGTTGAGCAGCCCGATCTCAACTGGGAGCATCCCCCGGTGCGCAAAGCTGTGCATGACATTGTGCGCTTCTGGCTGGACAAGGGCTGCGGTAAGTTTCTTCTTTATACTTCGAACGATCAGATCATATTAATGACAAACTCATGTAGACGGATTCCGAATGGACGTCATCAACTTTATATCGAAGAACCAGGACTTCCCCGACGCCCCAAACAAAGATCCGAGTCAGATCTGGCAGTGGGCAGATATCCATTATGCCAATGGACCGCGACTGCACGAATACCTGCAAGGCTTAGGCGAGATTCTGCAAGAGTACGACGCCTTTAGCGTGGGCGAGATGCCGTTTTCAAATAAACCCGACGACATTTTGAAGGCTGTCCACTACGACCGGCATGAAATCAACATGATTTTCGATTTTGCGCATGTCGACATTGACCACGGCCCGTACGACAAATTCGTCGAAGGGCCGTGGAAGCTCACTACGCTGAAAAACATGTTTGAGAAATGGCAGACATTCATGTACGAAAACGACGGGTGGAATGCGTTGTACTGGGAGAATCATGACCAGCCACGGTCAATCGACCGGTATACAAACGCCAAACCGGAGGACTCGTCCATTGCGGGCAAAATGCTGGCCACATGTCTTGCATTGATGTCTGGCACTCCGTTTGTCTACCAGGGACAGGAACTGGGCATGCGCAATGTGCCTCTAGAGTGGCCTATCGAGGAATACCAGGACATAGACTGCATTAACCACTGGAAGGGGTAAGTTCTGGATCTGTCTTGTTAGCGGATTGCTAACGTCAAAACAGACACCTGGCCACGGAGCCCAACAACACCGCTGCTCTGGACGAATACCGCAGACAGTATCAGAAGAAGTCCCGAGACAACGCGCGAACACCGGTGCAATGGTCCGCTGGGCCCAATGGCGGCTTCACGGGCGCAGGTGTTAAGCCCTGGATGAGCGTGAACCCCAACTACACGGAGATCAATGCCGAGTCGCAGGCATCCGATCCAAACTCGGTGTATAGCTACTGGCGGTCTGTACTGGGGCTGCGTAAGAAATACCTCGACATTTTTGTGTATGGCGACTTTGTTATGGTGGACAAGGCTAGCGAGGAGGTGTTTGCATATACGCGGCAATATGAGAACCAGCAGGCTCTGGTTCTCTGCAATTTCACCGACAAAGCCATCAAGTGGGATCCGGCGGCGAACGCGGTTGGTAAGGTGCAGAATGTGTTGCTCAACAACTACGACGTGAGCGAGAAGTACCAGGGCGAGACATGGACACTGCAGCCATTTGAAGCGGCGGTCCTGCTTGTTACTCCGACAGCCTAGATTGTCAGTAAAGATTGATAGATGTCTGTAGAATTAGATGTCAGCAAATTCATGGATGCAAGCTTGGCATCGCATGGCGAACCCTACGTCATCACCCCTGGAACTATTTCCAGATGCGAATAATTACTCCGCATAAATGTCAGGGATGAAACACCCGAGCCAAGCGCGTTCAATAGCACCAGGACTCCGTATCAAATTTTGCTAAAGCAAGTGATAAGCGCGTCCGTGCACGCTGCGTTGGATAGCAGTATAACATCAGAAGCACGGTCTTTCTCCGTACGGAATATCGTTGAATTGCTGCGAGCATAACTCCGACGTGTCCACCATACGCGATGTATGTGATCCGTGTGCATTGTGCAACGAACAGTGTCACAGTTCATACGTCCGGAATGTTGCAGGATGACTCCATCCTTGGCAGTTGGCACTGACAAATTACCGAAAGCTTGATTTCATCATCTGGCAGCTGCCAATTCGACGGTCCGCATTGCCCCTGTCAATCGCTCAGCGAAAAACTAAACACAACACCAAAAGAGCAGAAAACACGGAGAAGAAGTGTTATTTTGTTGCCCACAGGTCCACCCCAGTGGCAGTGTTGTGGGGATTCCAAATGACGACATACAGAAGCGTGGCGGTGCGGATAAATTTGCGGTTCGTCGCGAGCGTTGACAGGCTGGCGAACTGGTCGAAAATTAGATGGATCCTCTAGTGGGCGCTGGGCTGGGACCAAGGAAATGGAAAGCGAATATCGAGAGTGATCGCGGCGTTGCGCATGCCGATCGCTGGCAAGAAGACCAATGTGTCCTCTCCGGGGACGGCTCCCATGACGTCGCGCCGAGTGATGGACAACCTGAAACACGCACCAGGGGGGCACCAAGTGGAGGCCAAAAGCGCGCGATCGGGCGGGCTCCATCGCCCCTTGTTGTGATTGTACGGACTGGCGGGCTGCTCGCGGGACAGACAAGCACTAACTGGTGAGGCCCTGTCCTGCTGGCTTTTCGGTTTTGCAAGGCCTGCGGTGCTACCTCGCCGATCGAATCAGCGTTGGGGACGTCGTTGGGGACGTCGGCATGGGGGTTAGCGCCGGGGTGAATCGATAGTTGATGAATTGATGAAATGAAGAAACGAAGAGATGTTGTAGAGAAGAGAAGTAAAGGTTGAAGTTGGCACGCGTCGAGCAAGTGCGAGCAAAATCCCAAAGAGGAAGCCGCGGCAGAATCCCCAAGACGGTCCCCGCCCTCGTGGGCCGCGCTGCTCCTGCTCGACTGTCGATCGCGAACTCAAGGCCGGCCGAACTAGCTGTCAATACTGCCTAGCGAAGCCAAACTAAAGTGCCAATTATTGTTTTCACTCGCTGCTCGTCTGCAAAGCGCCCCGTTGGCTGCTTGTTCACCGAGGCTTCTGATTCCTGGGTCTGAACTCTTCGCATACCTGAGCCTGAGCATATTACTCCTCCTGGCTCTCCCTGTCCAGCGTCAACCATCTTTTTTCCCTCACCTTGCGACCACGTACTCCGTATTCCACCTCTGCTATGATTCATAGTAGTCGTGCCAGTCGGACAGTGCGTGCGCTCCCTGATTCTTGTGCGGTTTTGCAATAGTCACTACAACGTCAACGTCAACAACAGCGTCAGCAAGATCGCATCTCGGCTCATGTCCCCGACGTCTTCGTCTACCTCTTGCGCTTCTTCCTAATCCCGCTGTCGACTCGACTCGACTCGACCGACTCGACCCTCATGCTTCCCCTTCGCCGAAAATCGCGTCGATGGATCCCATTCGCCGCGCCGCTGCTGGGACTATTGGTGGTGCTGCAGCTCCTGAGGGGCCCGCAATGGTTCATGTTCTCCGGGGGTTTGACGAGGAGCACCACCAACAGCGGCAACGGTGACAGCAGCACCAGTCGCAGCACAAACTCGGCTGTCTCGAAAGAAAAACCGTCCAACTTGCCTAATTTTCTGTGTCCGCCCATGCCCGGCATCGAAGACGTCTTGGTTGTCCTCAAGACCGGTGTGACCGAGGCCCTCGACAAAATCCCCGTCCACGCAAGGACGACATTTCGCTGCGTGCCCAACTACCTGGTTGTGTCCGACTACGAGGAAACCATCGAGGGCGTGCAGCTGCACGACGTGCTGACCCATGTCCAAGACGGCGTCAAAGCAAACATTGAGGATTTCAACCTCTACAACCGACTCAAAATCTACGGCCGCCAAGGTCTGGTAGATGAGGACGCCAGGGAGGAAGAAAACGGTGTTTTTGGAATGCCCAACAACCCCGGCTGGAAACTGGACAAGTGGAAGTTCTTGCCCATGATCGACGAAGCGCTCAAGATGAAGCCCAGCGCCAAGTGGTTTGTCTTTATGGAGGCTGACACACACATTGTCTGGCCGAACCTGGTGAACTGGGTCGCCCAGCTGGATCACCGCCAACCACATTACCTGGGTACTGAGACACAGATTGGAGAGGTCTTGTTCGCCCACGGCGGGTCTGGGTTTATTTTGTCTCAGACGGCAATGCGTTTAGCTTCCATGCAGCGCAAAACGTTTGTCGACGAATACGACGAATACACGGATTTGGAATGGGCCGGCGACATGGTGCTCGGCAAAGTGCTGAAGGATGCCGGGGTGGACTTGACGTTTACCTGGCCGTTGCTGCAAAACGCGCGCTTGGGAGAAATCGAGCCGCTCACCAACAATTTCTATCGTCAGCCATGGTGTTGGCCTGTGGTCGGATTCCACCATCTGAGCCCAGAAGATGTGGAGGAGATGTGGAAGTTTGACCAAGACTGGTTTATTAAGGTGGGTTTTGATGCATTATCAAAGAGTATGCTCGACTAACAAAGAAATTTAGCGCAACCACAAACACCTTCTACATTCGGATGTCTTCCGCGAACGTCTCCTCCCACAAATGTCTGCCGGGATTCACCAAGGCTGGGACAACCTGGCCGGGGATCTTGTTGAAGATTCCTCCGTCAACACTGTCAACGCATGCCGCAAACACTGCGAAAACGACGGGCTCTGTCGGCAGTTTAGTTTCCGCTGGGACGAAGACCCGGACCGACCAGGCGTGCAACGACCAGAATGTCGCACATTCGAGTCCCCGCGACTCGGCGTTCCCAGAGAGGGGACGCAGTCTGGCTGGATGATGACCAGAATAGAGCTTACATCCCGGGCCCGAGGGTATTGTCAGTGGCCGGAATGGGAGTAACCTTTCGTTCTTTCTTTGTTGTGCTTTTTTTTGTTTCAGCCTCGACGGCTATATTTGGAGTGTTTGTTGGGATAGAAGTGACAACCTGTATACTAACAGAGGCATAGCTATGGCGTTTTGGTTTTGGATGGAGTTGACATACAATCGTTATTAGTCATTGGGAAGGCCCTCATAATTGTTCAATGTTCCTAGACAGCAGTCATACCCACTCAGTACATGGGAGGGCTCATTCAATCGTTGATGAATACAATTAATTCTATGATCCTGATTCTCTAGCACATCATGTGTGTGTGTATGTGTGTGTGGTTCCAAAATTGAAAACTGACTCCGAGAAAGAACTATTTACCAACAGACTCAATCCGCTGCGTATGCAACTTGACCAGCTCCGGAATAATCAAACTCTCAATCTCCATGCCGCGGCCCTCTTCCTCTTCATTTCTGCGCGGCTCATCCTCATGATTTTCTCTGTTTTCCGCCTTGCCCCCCTCTGCAAGCCCAATCTGGTTCTCCTCACCCGAAATCGACTTACTCCTACGCGTCTTGGGCACGCGGATCCAGCGCTCATGCGGCGGGTCGGGCGTGACAAAGACAACTTCCCATTTCCGCGTCGACAGCAGATTGCCAATAACCAGATGATGCGCATAGCGCTGTAGCGACGTGCGCGCTTTGTACACGAGCAGGTTCGGGTCTGTTTCCAGCTTGAAGCTGACAATCATGCTGCCCTGCGGCGCCCAGCCATCAACAAGACGGTGCAGGAATTTGGGCACGGGGTCGAGATCAACGATGAGTTTTTTGGATTTGTTGGTTGGCTGCGGGTCGTTGTAGCCCGTATACACTTCGGAGGAATGCTCAGAAATGGGGTTGGACAACACGTCCGATGGGATCTCTGACGACTGGATCTTGTGCTCGGCCATGCGGTCACGCGGAATAAAAAAATCGCTGACGGCAGCAGCAAGGTAGAACAGCGCGTCTGCGCCGAGCGGACGCATGATGTTTGCCAGCGCGCGCAGCTCGAAGATGTATTCGGTGACAGTGGTGAAGGGGAGCACTAGGAGCATGTTGTTCTGCTTTGCGGTGCGGTACTTGCGCAGCACGTCGCGCATGGCGTTTTGGTACTCGTCGCGCACGACGATGGACGACGAGGGGGACTCGTCCATGAAGTCGAGGAAGCAGTTGGTCGAGTGGCTGTAGTGGCGCGAGTATGGCAGCAGAGAAAACTGGCGGTGCAGGAAGATCACCGCATAGCCATTTTCGAGAAATTGCTCGGCGGAGGCGGCGCCTCGTGTGCCAGCTGAGAAGTTGTCGATGAAGCGGACGGTTTGGTTTTCGAGCTGTTCTGTTAGCTTTGAGACTTGTATAGATGTCATGACAAGGGTACACACCGGAACTGTAGTCCCCCCGCTGGTCACAAGCACGACGCGGCGCTTCTTCTCGACCTGCAGCTCGACAAAAGCACGAGCCAGGGTTTCGTGCTTCTGCAGCGCCTTGGGCGGGGGGTAATTGTTGAAGTAGTTGGACTCGGTGTCGACGGGGTCCTGGTCGGCCATTTTGATACTCGAAGCAACAATGTACACTAGACGTCAAGTGTATGCAAGTAATGCATCAATTGGTCTTTTTACGACAAAGACCTCGACCACAAAGCTCTTCAATTGATTGAAAGTCCAGTTATTTCAAAAGTCACTTCCTATGTATCCAAATCAGCAACCAGCCAATGCGGGGTCCAGCTCCAGCTCGACCCACCAAAACGGCTTCTCAGCGGACATGGAGTTTCCGGTAATGCCGACAGGGTTCGCGATTGCGATAGACAAACAATTGTGTATGAAATGCGATGAAGATGAAGATGAAGATGAAACACGGAGATAGAGAAGGAAGAGGAAAGAAGAGGAAAATACCCTCGGTTGTTCGGCTGCGTTTTATGCTCCGCGAGTGATCAGATGTACGATGTAGATGCGATACCTCCAGATGTCCGCCCCAATCAGGTGTGCATACAGCAAATAGACAAGTATTCCTATCGTGGGGAAATTGATAATTAATTATTAATTGATTGTCGTATCAGTTGTGTAGCTGTCCAGACGTGGTCGTCGCGATGTCAATCAATTGAGTTGCTATCAATGGATCTATACAAGTCTACGGTTGATAATTTTCAAGTGAACGTATTCATTATTCATCTCAACAAACTCATCTCTGCAAGTCATTACATCAATTACAACAAAAAACCAAGCCAAACAGACACTATAAATACCGACTACGAAGAGCCTGGCTGATCGTGCTCATCCGACTGGTCATCCCTCCATGCTGCATGTTACTAGCCAGCGCCTCTTCGAGAGCCGACTGCGTGACGCTAGCATCTATAAAGTATTAGCCCAACACACTTCGCAATGAATCACAATGTATCACCTACCGTCCAGATCGCTGAAGCTGCTGCCCATGCTGGGCGTTTCCTCGCTGCTCTGATTAGCCGAGCCTGTTCGCGCTGAATCCTGGCGTGACAAATTCGCAACTCGTCGCGGACTGAGCGGTCCTGATGGGCGCTGTGGTCCGGACCGTGGGCTCCCACTGGCCATACCAGAACTTGCCGAGCTGTCGAGGCTGGTCAGTTCGCGTCGATGCGGTTGAGCATGTCCCGCTGGTGGTCTCCGCTGTCCTTCTGCGGCCCGGGCTTCCTGGCGAAGAGTTGAATTCATGTGCTGGGCTGCGGGCCCTGTATGGTGAGACATGGGGAGAAAAGCTGGCGATTCATCCTCGTCGTCCTCATCGTCTCTCAGCCCTGGCTTGTGCATGGAGAACTTTCCGAATCGACGAGCACCTGGCATTCTCCGAGTTGACACATCTTCATCTGACTCGGATTCAGACTCTGATTCGTCCGAGGATGCCGGTGGGCTCTTTTCTTCCGTCTTGGGTGCTTTCTGCAGAACGGCTAGAGTTGGTCGTTCCCGTCTTGTAGAAGGGCGTCTAACTGAAGGTTCATGCGGTCTAGCCGCAGTCGTATCCTCTGGGGGTTGATCGAAGGCTGTTTGAGTCTGCATGACAGTATTTGAAGAACTCGTTCGGACAGAAGATGCTATGGCTGTTAGTAAAGAGAGGTTATCAGGCGACTTCCATCCTACCTTTAGGCTTCGCGGTAGACGCAGCGCTATCTGTCCGCGACGGCTGGTTTTCTCGCTGTAGCGCCGACAATCTTGATGGCACACGCGAACCTGTCTCTCTATTAGAGCTGGTAGCAATATAGCAGAATAGACACTAACCTCCACTACCAACACGCTTCATGGCCTGTCCTCCCAGTGCAGCGCTTCCAGAGACCGAGCCCAGGGCTGGCGACGGCGAAGCAGCCTGTGTGTTTCCCACCTTGCGCATCTGCGCTCGGACTTGGGACAGCTGCCGATCGTAGAGCCATGCTGCTTGCTGGAGAAGAAAGGAGAGAGTCACATTAAACTCATCGGCACTGGACCGTCAGATATTGGATCTTTTCAGTGAGAAAAGAGGCCTACATTGCTTTCCCTGGGAAACATTAGCTAGGCTCTTACTATAGAGAGGGCTATCATGCATACAGTCTATATCGTCTCCCTTTGCGGGCCGCGACAGGATTTCCCACAGTGCGCGATCTTTAGCAGAGTTCCAGTCCGGCTAAGCAGTCAGCAAGTTTCTCGGCATGTTTGAAGGGATGCCTTACCGGCGGAGGGTCGATGAAATCGCCCCGAGGAAACGGCAGCCGAATGAAGACGGTATATTGGATGTCAGGCGTTGGCGCTAGCGGCGCCATGTTGGTAGCCAGGGGTAGTTGGCTAGGCTGATGTCTCCCGATGAGTGATTTGGGATGTAATTATTGAAATATCACTGGGAAATAGCAAGGAAGTGGAAACGGAAGACGAACACGAGCAGGAGATCGCCGTCATATGAGCTATCGCGCTAGCCGTTTAGGGTTAGTGTATATTCACTAGTGTGTATCGGGGATAGCGCGTTATCCAGACCTTCGACCAGAAGTGTATCGACAGAACACAATAAATAATATATTTATATTAATCTGCATGGATATCAACACTCTATATACAAGATAATGCGCATTGGCATAGAGGGTATTCCCGTCAAATACGTTGTGCGAAACAAAGGGGCCAACCAGCCCCTGACTACCAACTTAGTACCAAGACCCATATCGCCTGCCAGGTTTCAGTCTGGTACACTTTATAGTGCGGGGAAGCAACCAGTGAGAAGGATTGTTCCAGTTTAATACACTGTCAGCTCGAATCTCATGGTCACAATACGTCACTCTTACTGGGACCTGTTGTTTAGTACAAGAGGGAATCTCAATCTCGTCCCAACAGTCGAACTAGCCCAACAATCAATGCATGAGAATATCGAACCAGGAGAAAATGGCTGTCTAGACTGTAGACTAGACTACAGTGCAATGACGGTACCTGCAGTCATCAATTGATTGCATCGTCCAGTAAGCTTACGTCAAGATTGCCAGATATCGACTGATATAGACTGATATAGAGTTTCTGTCCTTCCAGGCCGCATCGTGCAGGAGACTATGACGGCACTAAATCTCCCCTTCACTAGTCGGTCATCAGCAAATCACTAGCCTGTAGTCTGTACAGTGTAAGACTGCAAGTGCTACGTACTAAGTAATTAGTCGAGTGAGAGAATGCGGACTGGGTCGGACCGCGACCACGTGGAACCGGCAACAGTGGAGTCGGGCTCGCAGGGCCTGTCGAACCGAGAGCGCACTCTGCTCCGTATAGCACAGGTCACCTGGACCGTACGCAAGCACTAGACGGCAGATTGATTCCTGCGCGAAATAACAATCGTCATTGCTGCTGCGTGCATCACCCGGTGAACCCACGCCCACAGACTCATCTGACCGGAGCCTGGAGATCGCTGGCTGCTGCTAGTCCGGTCAGCCCCCAAGCCGTTCAGAAATCTCACACAGCTAATTATCGTCGCTCGGCCTGCTTCATCTGATGCCACCGACTCATCAGTGGGGCTCCTGATCCCCGCCCAAAAGGGCCCCTCTCCTTTTCTTGCTCTGCTCTGCTGCACGCACTCGCTGCTTATTTTACTTGCTACTACTAATAGATGACGCTGCGCTGCTGCGACATTCACAGCCATCATGGCTTCAGGAGAGGAGTCCTCGCCGTCCTTGATCGACGACGATCGCTATCGGGCCGAAGTGCTGGGCCTCGACCGCGACGAGACCGAAGCCCGGATTGAGGCGCGCCTAGTGGCCGAAGCCGCAGATTTGGGTCTGAGAGTGCCAGACATCCAGATCGCCGCGTCGCTGGCCGCCTCAATCAGCGCCGGATGTTTGGATATTGCTTCTTCGTCGTCGTCGACGTCGACGCCGACGCGTTCTTCGCTGGCGAACAGTTCGCTGCCGGATATTCGCAGGGGCGGTGGTAGTGCTGCTGCTGCATCCGTTGACCACCTCGCAAGCTCGTTTTCCGATACCACGCTCTCCGACCGCGGCCATTCCGACAGTATCCCGTCCATTGACTCGTCGTCGACCTGCCCGACGTCCATCAGCTCGTACGACGCCCGGCCCTCGCTGCACAACGAGCGGTATGCCCGCGGCGGAGGAAGCGGCTCGCAGTCGAGCGTGGCCCGGTCGACTGAACGGAAGCGGTCGAGTTTCATCCATGCGATCGGGAAACCGTTTCGCAGGCGCCGCATGCCGTCGGGGGTCAATTTGCCGCCAGATGCGCAGATTGTGCTGAGAAGAGAGGGCGTGGCCAGTACGGTGCTGGTGGAGACGAAAACGGTGACACCGTCGACTGTCGAGAGCGAGAATCTGGAGGTGCTGGAGAAGGTACATGTCGAAGTGCCGGTCTTTGACGAGGCGTCGATGCAGAGGAGTCTGGACAATGAGCAATTGAGAGACATGTTCAACACGCACAAAGCCGTCAGGCTGCGTTTTGTCCGTCTGCAAAACGACGTGCTAGACACGCTGAAGGGGAAACATCTTGCCGTCATCGCCGAGCAGAAAATCAGAAATGAGATTGCTGAAAGGGAAAAGGGGGAACAGGTAAGAGTTGAAATACGATTGTGTATTTTATCTCAAACTAAAAAACATAGAACACTGCGGCCCTTGCCCGAATGGAAGAGCGCCAGCTCGAGATCGAGATTGACCAAATCAAAGAATTCGACAAAGCAAAACGACACTCTGAAATCCGCATCAGACACATGGAGGGATACTTTCACACGCCGAGCCCTCCGCAATCACCAATCCTCGGATCAGACACAGTGTCTGATTCTGCCGCGCGCCGTGCCAGTCGCACAGTCACGCAGCGGCAAAAGGAGCAGCTTGCACAAGAATACCACGACCGAGACTCGATGAACCAGCTGCACGACGCACGCGTCAAAGTGCTGCGCGAGCGCCAAGAGCGCCAGCTTCAGGAAACAACAGCGCGTCTCGAAAACGAGCTTGAAGCGCTAATTACGCGCAACACGGACAGTATCGTCGACCTCGAGCGCGACCACCAGCGAGAGGAGCAGGAGATTCTGCAAGCGTTTGACGGCAAAAAATCAAAACTGCGGTGGCGCTGGAACATTGAAGAAGCGATTCTGCGCAAGAAACTGCAGGATCGTGACGGAAAGCCGTATGGGCCGTTGCCGACCATTTCGTTCAGCAGTCCGGACGACGAAGCGCCGGTTCTGAGGAATCCGTTTGCTGACTCGTCCCAGGCGCCAAAATCAGTGGCGTGATGCATTTCTCATATTTACTTACCATTTCGTTTTTATCATATACCCCGGGGGCATGTTGCTTAGTGATTAATTGTCTTGCGATACCCATTACGCCTGCACCTTGCCATCCTGCATAGCGATACCATATACAATGTATCTATTTCGATATCATACACTTTATTCTCTACAATTCATATGTGGTTCAGTCCAGTGTAGCTACCATAGTGGAACAGCACATATATAGAACATCATGTCCGTGCTAATCTGCCCACGAGAGACTCAACCCGACGATCTCCCCCAGTCAAAACATCTTCCATCAGTTTGTCACGTCCCTGGTCACCAATAACCACCGCACGCTCGACAAGCCCCGAGTTTGATATCTTGAACCTGCCGACACGGCCGTCCCGCCATTCCAGCCGCGCGTATCTCGCTTCTAGCGAGGTCGCAGCAAGCGACGACAGCGCTGATTTATTTTGCTGGGTGCTCTCTTCTGAAAGACCGAGATTCTCCTGGAGCCATGCGATAGAATCGCGACGGAGATGCCATGCCGCTAGCTCTTTTCGTAAATGGCGAACAAACGCCTTGAGGTCTTGCTTCCTCGTCCTATCCGGTTTCTGAACATCGTCCGCTGCACGTCGCTGCGGCCGCGGGACAGGTAGATACCTCAGGGCCAGCTTCTCAATCGGAATAAAAGCAGGAACCGTATGTCGATACACTGACAAGCGCGGTGACGGCGAGGATTCCCTCTTTTCGCGCCGCAGCAGGACGTAGTACGGTTTGGTGAATTTGCCGCTTCGCTCGCACACATCGATTCTAATTCCCAGCAGGTTCGGCGAGTCCGAGTATGGGTTCGGGTCCTTCCATGGGAATGTTGTGGTGGAAAAGGCCAGGCGGTGGTAATTTGTTTCGCGGTGGTCGCGCGCACTGTCGAGCACGGGGACGAGGTCGCGGCCAGTAGCGGACGAAGCGTTGACGTCTTCCTCAATGCGCTGGCGTATATAGTCTGACGAGACGAGGCTGGCGGACAGGTAGCGACGGCGGTTCTGGAAGCTCTTGACTGGACGGTCAGGTCAGTATTTTCTCTCAAGTGAAAAGACCATAAACGTACTCTCGTTTTTGATTTTACTGATTTCAGACTCTAGTCTCAAGAGAGACTCGTCCACGCTGGAAATTGACTCGCTGTCCATTGTTGTTTATGTTGGTTGTCCAGATTCTTGTTGTCGTGGAGGTTGCTCGTTGTTTTGTTTTGCCTGCCCGATCCGGTAAGCGTGGCACATATCACGCGGAGGCACGTGATATGTGCCGCTTAATAATCGAGTTACAACCTGTAAGATGCTGGATTTATAAAGGATATTAAAAGGCCTAATATATTCTATTTACTTTTAATTTTCTATGGGACGGGAGAAGACATCCCCCTGGCATCTCTAATAGTTTTGTTTCTGCCTTTTTTTTTTCTAAAACGACCGTTAAACACATTCTTGTTCAGAAGGAAAAGCCCTCTTTGCAGCTAATTTCGATTTTGTAAAATAGTACAGGCTACAGGTTTATCGAGTTCTTCTTGCTCTCGCCTATCTATATCTCTAGTTTCTCGTTGTCACAGTCAACACCAGCTTGATCCGAGAGAGGTCAGCCGGATAATATCAAACATGGCTTGACCGCCTGTTGCCGCAATCTTGATGTCTTGTGACTCCTGGTATCTCGGCCAGATGGTGGCTGTCGTAGTAATACCATCGGCAGCGAAAATCTCCAGCGTCGAGCGGTCCATGAACAGGTCAAGACCGAGTTTGCCATCCACGGCTGTAACGGCCGGTTGCCACGTCCCAGCCTGGCCATAGCCAGCATTGGTGGTGTCCACTGTCAACACTCTCGCTGCGATATCATATGTCACTAGCACGCGCTCAGCAGTCGAGGCAAACAGAGTGATTGTGAACCCAGACGCGGTAGTCGATGCAAGATCGACGGTGAGCTGCAGCCGTGCTTGCGTGCCATGTCCGATGGTGATGGCCTCGTCGCCAATAGCCGTATTCTTCCACGTTTTCGGTGTGCCAACTGCAAGGCTGTCAACTTCAGCGATAGGCCTAAACCCAAGCCCGCCATCCGCACGGATGAAGAGTTCTCGTGTTATAGACTGTTGCCCCGCCCAGCCATTAAGCCGGCTGGGCCATTTAGGAGTGTCCCAATTGCCCATCCACGTAATGGCCAAATCCCTACCAGACTCGTCCCTGTACCATTGCATGGCATAGCTGTCAGGACCCGCATCCAACAGCCCTCTCGCCTCGCTTGTGAACGAAGAGCCGTTGTACGTGCCTACTTCGTACCAGCCCAGACTTCTTCCTCCGTAGAAAAGAACCCATTTCCCGCCCAAGGGGAAAAAATTCGGGCATTCCCACATGGACCCTGTGAAGCCGTCTCCCTCAAAAAGAACCCCGACATACGTCCATGAGATGAGATCGGTAGAGCGATAGAGGAAGACTTTCCCGCCAGCAGAGTCCCCCGAGCCAACCACCAGCTTCCAGGTATTGTTGTCCATTGGGTCTCGGAAGACTTTTGGATCTCGCCACCCATTTGCGGAGTTTGGGGAAGCAGTTCCAATAATGGGATTCTGGGGATATAGGGAGAAATTAATGCCATCCATACTCGTAGCAGTTGAGACCACTTCCGCAGTCGCACCGGGATGGAAGTCAGTATCCGTGAAATCCGTGAAGATCAGGCGGAGAGTTTCATTATCAACGACCGAACTCCCAGTCCAACGACCACTGGTGTCTTTGGGATTGCTGGCATAATCAGGTGGATAGAGAGCTACAGGCCGCCGCATCCAGTGCACCGCATCGGTACTCTCCGCATGGTCCCAATGCATCGGTCCCCAAAGAGGAGCATCGGGATAGAACTGGCTGAAGAGATGGTGACGTCCATTCCACTGAATGAGCCCGGCAGGATCATTGATCCATCCTTGGTAGGGCGTGTAGTGGTATTGTGGACGAAGAGGATCAGCCCCGTATAGCTCGCAACTGGACAAGCTCGTGGCTGCTGGCTGGTTGGCCAGGCCAAACACGTTGAACATGAATCCGTTGGAATCGTAAAGTGCATTGCACCCCGTGCGAACGTCATCGAGGTTAATATGGCCCCAAGATGAGGAGGTACTATTGTCATATACAGTCATGTACACATTTTGGCCAGCCCAACGCGAGGTGTCCCATATAACGCGCACCAAGGCCTCATCGTTCATTCCCGTTTGATTCACCAGTACCACACCATCTTGGTCTCGTACTAAACCAATATAGAGGTTGATAGGGTCATAGCCACCACTGACGAAAAAACTGAGGTAAGAACTTGCTTGAAAAGTCTGCGACTTGAGTTCCCCAACAGCTGGGTCGCCGGCGTTTGCAAAACCGTGTAGGAAGAAGGACCCCTTTTGGTTGAAAGGTCCATCCCAGTAGCTCGTTGAGGAGCTCACGGAAGCATTGCCAAAGGCGTCACCACTGATCACTTCCCATCCGACTAGCGTACCTGTCTCAAAGCTTGGGTTTACAGGTCCCGGATACTGTGCACTCTGACAGGGCACCTGGCCATTACTGCGTGTACCAGAGACGATCTGGCAAAAGGTGGAAAGGGATGCAAAATATGAGAGGTACTTCATCTTGTATGCGAAACTTTGTCGCTGTGATATGCCTGACCATCCTGACTGGGTACAATATGATTGCTTTTATAGACGTCCACTTGACAGTATCTTGTTCCTACAACATTAAACGCGGGGGACATCTGGAATATCGTGGGATTCGAGCAATTCTAGAAAGCAATGCCCCTACTCCGTAGACCCCGCGGCGATGCTATTCGACATAGTCTCGCTTAGTCTCCATCTCATTGACGAGTAATGTCGGCGTCCGCCAGCACGTATGTAACTAGGCATAAGTTCCAAGAATGTTGTACCTTTGCTTATGACTTGTCGTCCTAAGGGAAGAAGATGGCACAGACTCTCTGGACATACATAGAGGTTGATATCATTGGGTTAATGTGACACCATCAACATCGTATACGAGTTTTGTTCACCGAAACCCCAGATTTAGGATGCATACATCCCTGGCACATGTATTTCTAGATAGGAAAGTGGTACATTGGGAGTCAGTGCGCTTGAAGTGGACTCTAGCAGGAGTGACTTCAAAATGAGCGGGGAAAAGGGTTCATTTTTTATAGCACTTCTCGGTCATCTTCGGTCGCAACGGTCCATTCGTATTCCTGGTCACTATCTTTTCTGCCAAGTAGTCAGCCACGGGGACGGAGGATCGAGCGCCAAAAAAAACCTCCGTATGAGACTATATTCCCACCGATGCGGGGGATTTGTGGAGATTTCGACCGCGGGGAATGTCAGGTTTACAGGAATTAGGGTTAGCCGCAGCCCGACAATTCTCCGTTCTCCCAGGCCGAGTCCGACGGAGGACGGCTCTCCGGATCCCCAAACGCCCAGAGTCGGTCTCCCGAGTTTCTCTTCATATCAAACACCGAGTATGGAGAACCCCAAAAGTATCCCGTACCTAGTTCGTATAAAGATACCGGTCATCCAAGATCCGGACCAATCTCAGGCTCGGCCGCAATGATTTTAACTCTGGGCCAAGGGAGGGAGCCATGGTGCCAGTACATCGACTAAGGAAATTGCCACTAGGTCTCTAACCCCGTTCTTAGTCTGTCAGGATGAATTGTAGATTGTGGATTGGCTTGGTGGTCAGCTTCGAGAAAGGCAATTTTACTCGAGAGTAAACGAAAAACAGATAAATTAAGCCATGTCCCTCCCTTTTCTACGTTGCCCCTTTGTATCCATTTCCTTCATTGAGTAAACCGCCACCATCTTTCGTTCTACCCCAGCTTCGTAATGGGGTTCTTATTCAACAAGCCCGAGGAGACTGCGGGGAAATCATGGCCAGCCATTGCCATCTCAGGCTTTGTCGCCTTTGGAGGGATCTTGTTCGGGTATGTAACAAAACATAGATCTTGCTGAAGCTCATACCAATATTAAACTTATAGATATGACACCGGGACCATCAGCGGAATCCTCGCGATGCCGTACTGGTACCAGACCTTCTCCACGGGATACATAGACAGTAACGGCAACCCAAACATCACCTCGAGCCAGTCGTCGGCTATCGTGTCGATTCTCTCGGCCGGGACCTTCTTTGGCGCCCTTTCTGCGGCTCCCATGGGTGACCTGATCGGGCGTCGTCTCGGTCTGATTGCCTCCACGGGAGTCTTTTGTCTGGGAGTCGTCTTGCAAACAGCCGCCACGGCCATTCCGCTCTTCCTCGCTGGTCGATTCTTTGCTGGCTTTGGAGTCGGTTTAATCTCGGCGTTGAGTCAGTAGTGATCTTTGATTCCAAGAAACTTGTTCGCTGACTGAACGACTCACATAGTTCCTCTTTACCAGTCGGAAACTGCCCCCAAATGGATTCGTGGGTTCCTTGTCGGTTCGTATCAGCTGGCCATCACGATTGGTCTTCTCCTGGCAGCAGTCGTCAACAACGCCACTCATGAGCGGGACGACTCGGGCTCGTATCGGATCCCGATCGCGGTCCAATTTGCATGGGCCATTGTTCTCGTCGCTGGCATGCTGATTCTCCCGGAAACGCCTCGGTATATGATCATGAAGGACAAACACGAAGCCGCCGTCAAAAACCTGGCCAAGATTCGCCGTCTACCAGCAGACCACCCTGCCGTCAAGGAGGAGGTTGCCGAGATCCAGGCGAACCACGAGTACGAGCTGAGTCTGGGCAGTGCCAGTTATCTAGATTGCTTTCGAGGGAACCTCTTCAAGCGGCTGCTTACTGGTTGTCTCCTTCAGGGTCTGCAGCAGCTCACTGGCATCAACTTCATTTTCTACTATGGCACGCAGTTTTTCAAAAACTCTGGGTTTCAAAATGAGTTTGTTATTAGTTTGATCACCAGCTGTGTCAACACGGGCTCCACCATCCCCGGTCTGATTGCCATTGACAGATGGGGGCGACGGCCTGTCTTGCTATTCGGCGCTATCGGCATGTGTGTGTCTCAGCTCCTCGTCGCGGTGCTGGGAACGACAACCACCAGTCAGGACGCCGCTGGGAACATAATCGTGCACAACTTTGCGGCGCAAAAGGCTGCCATTGCGTTTATCTGCATTTATATCTTCTTCTTTGCGGCCTCCTGGGGACCCATTGCTTGGTAAGTGTTCACCATATCATCCGCCTTTCAAAACGCTGATCCAGGAAATAGGGTTGTTACCGGAGAGATTTTCCCCCTAAAGACACGAGCCAAGTCTCTTTCCATGACGACAGCGACCAACTGGCTCCTCAACTGGGCGCTGAGCTTCGCCACTCCTTACCTGGTCAACTACGGGCCGGGCAACGCAAACCTGCAGTCCAAGATCTTCTTCATCTGGTTCTGCTGCTGCTTCCTCTGCATTGCCTTTACGTATTTCATGATCTACGAGACCAAGGGCCTGACGCTGGAAGAGGTTGATGAGTTGTACAGCGAAGTCTCGTCGGCGCGGAAGAGTGTTGGATGGAAGCCGACAATCACCTTTAGGCAGATCAAGGAAAAGTCGACGGCGTTCGGAGAGGGTGTCCACGAGGAGCACGCCGCTGATAAGACGGATGCTTGATGGGTAGAGGTTATAGTCTAGTGGCCATAAGGCGTACACTTCATGTAGTGCTTCCATGTCGTTTTATAGTCGGAAAAACATGATACAGCATTGCGTTCTCTACCTCACCATAAATATTGATATGCAGTCCAGACATTGGGTAATCATGTAACCAAAAGACCATTCCAAAACAGAAAAGATTTACAGACTACAAATGAATGCGCATGGCGCTAAAGACGCACTATACCTTGGAGCCAATTGATGTGTCGTAAAAAAACTACACTATTCACATGTTTGCACGTACTGTGTGGTGCTTCTAGCGCCATTTCAAGGCGTATTATATTTAGAAATCAACGTCGTGGCCAACCCCAGGCCCATCTTGGCGCCAAAATGCTGCAGCACCTCTCGACAAACCTGGATCTGGTCCGGACTCGCAACGGGGCTGTTGATCGTCAACCATAGCGGCGACATCAGCATGTATGCGTCGCCGGCTCGTCCACTAACCAACAATTCATTTTCATCATCCCGCTTCTCTTCTCCAAAAACCAGCTGAACAGCAGCACACAGCTTGGACAGCACGTACTCAATCCTCCTAGGAAATGATGTCGCCCTCTCAATCAGCCGTTGGTGTTTGGTATCGGACAGACTGAAGAGCAAACTGCACAGCAGCGGCGACTCGGTAATACGCTTCGTACACTCTTCCAACCGGCGATAAAAGAAAATCTCGGCGCAGTAAAACTGTGCCACGTAGCCTGGGGTCCACGACCCTTTTGGGTTGATTTCATAAATGTCGTCGTCCATGCCGCACCCGCTGGGGGGTTTGTCACGGGTCGAGTGCTTCCAGCTCTCCGGGAGAGTGCGGTACCAGTTGCTGATTTCGTCGAGGATGTCCAGCGCAAAATCAAAGAAGGCGTGGATTTGCCTGGGCTTGTTGGTGTCGAGATGGGAGACTGGGGATTTAACAAAGGGGTTGGAGATGGTTATGAAGAGGGCGATTTTGCCGCAGATGCGCACAGCGTGGTGCCAGTGGCTGGATTCAGGGGCGAGAGTCAAGAGGTCTGCGAGCGCTGCGCATTGGTATTCGCCCGTGATGAGGAACTGGGTCATCTGGCTCAACTGATTAGTAGAGTCTTGGGGTATAAGCATAGATAGGGACTGACTGCATGGGTAACACCCCAACTGAACAGTGACAAGCTGCAGTTGCTACTCAAATTCCGACGACCACGCAGCTGCATCAAATAATAGATGCCCGCCGTTTGTTGGTTCAACAGGCCCTGTCTTTCTCCCGCGACATCCTATTCGAGTCAACATACAGCTTAGGCAAGCCAAAAAGACAGGGCTACTGACTATAAAAAGACTCAGCAGTAACACTGCAGCAAACGTGCGATCGCTACATGCGTCTGTTTCCGAGAGCAACGCCGCGTTAATCGACTCCAGCGCCGCCCCGTACCTCTTTCTCGCATCGACATAGAGGGATCTCTCGCGTAGCCGATTGTAAAGCACCAAATTGGACACGGCGTCGAGTGCGGGTTGCAGAGGGTCATGTGTTTTTTCCAAGTTGTTATCGCTATGCGACAGATCAGAAAGAAAGTCGAGGAATCCCACGGCGCCGTCGGGTCTGGCGGAGATGCGGTATTGTTGCACGAAAAAATACAGGGCTTGGTCTTGCCTGTTTGTGGGGATGCGAATTGTCGACAGTCCTGGTTGTCGTTGTAATTCCGACTGTGGTTGTGACTGTGACTGTGACTGTGCTTTCTTTTGTTGTTGTCTCTTCACGCGAAACGCGTAGGCATCCGGATAGCCCGGGCAGGGCTTGCCATAGACGGCGCATCGACGACACGCCGGACGCGCTTCATCGCACTGGATGTTATCGCTTGTCAGGAATTCAAGAAACTCACTTTAATTCCTGCTACAATAGATGACTGATTACTGACCCTGATTTTCCTCTGTTTGCAGAGGAAGCACCCCCGGCTCCGTCCGCCAGCAAGCACCATGTTGATCGTATATGTACAAATGCTCTAAAAATGGGTCGTGTTTCAACATTAAAGGCTTGCGGGGTCGTCAACCGTTTATTTAAGCTATTATTCAACAGGTTTCCCCGCTTGATGTCGATCACCGTCGACCTCGGCCAATCAGTTGCTTCCACACTGGATGAAACAATATACACCCAATCTCGTTTCTTTACATTTTGAAAGCAATTTTCAAACTAATACAGAGTTGCCATTTGAATGCTCATTTAGTCATACATACCCTTCATTATGGAATCGACCTATTAAACTGTAATTAGGGTAAGAAGAATTTCAAACGACGTCCTACTCCAGGCAGCATGTACCAGGCAACATGTATCGTCAGGCAACATGATCCCATACACCCGTCATAGTGAGCAATTTGATTTTATAATATTAAATATCATGGCAAGAAAACATTTCCTCCTTTCAAAAATTCCTTTCTTCTGAGTTGCATACAGCTAAGACCGGTCCACCACCCCTATTGTGAAGATTAGGAGACATCTGGAATATTGAATACATCAAACATCTTTCCCAAAGAGAGCCTACCATGGATGTCCAAGAACCTTTAATATTTTGGCTACCTGAATGCCTTATCCGTGAAGTGTTTGATTACCTCTCGCCAGTCGACCGAGTCTGTCTCTTCCTCAGCTGCAAGCTATTTCATCATCTTCTATACACAACGTATGAAGAATTCGCCTTTCCACGCCTTCTTCATATCAAAATACCTTACTTGTGTCTGCCTTTTCCAGGGGTACCACGAAACATACTGCTACTTAGACTGGAAGATTCTCGTTGGGCATTCTGCAGCGCATGTCTAAGGTTGCATCCACGAAAAGTGTTTGAGCCGTCTTCATTGAGAGAACCAGCTTTGCGAAGATCTTGCCCAGAAGGAGGAATAGTTGATTTGTGCCCTTGTCTCTCATTGACCCTCGGCGACCGACAACAGCTTATGAGATTATTGCTATGCGAGTTTGACAAAGCCACCAGCGACCAATCTATTACAGGCCGGTGGAGCATGTTCAAGATCAAGGCTGCCGACGACCAGAAGCCATACTTTTTCCATGAGTGCCAAGTTGCCAAAGAGGCACGTGTTCAGGTTAATCTTCAAATGAAACTATTGCTCATAGATACCCTCGGCTTGATGATAAGAGCTCGGTACACCGCTCATATAACGCCGCCCCCAGATGGATCTATGACACTGGGAAGCTGGCTAATAGGGCGGAGCCTAGATACCGCAGTTTTCACGTGTCCTCATAGGGAGCTTTTCGATTTCCTAGTACGAGCGTTAGGTGGACTACTAGGATGCATATCCATGTCCGACGACGCCTGCTCGGCGTGTGGAAGTTATCTGCAACTACTTCCTGAGTCTTGCAAAACTCTCATCTTGATAGATATCAGTCACCCATTACAGCTGGGGAATTCTCAATACCATCCTTGCTACCGCCTGGTCGAATATACCGAGTACAGAAAAGTTTGGTAAGTCTTTGAAAGAACTAATAGGGACATCGGGGTTAACTGTGTCACTAGGGATCGAAGCAGAAGGTTGTGGGACAATTTTCCCGAATTCAAGTATTACCCACCTATTCGAAAGGAAATTAGGAATTCGAATTTTGATCCTGATCCTGATACAGAGTGAATCAATTCTTGACTATACACATATGACACTAGTGCTTATTAGGAATAGCTGATTCGACATAGTCCACAATTGCTGTTTGCTCTATGTTTTCAAAATCCCTCTTAAGGCCATGGATTTTATTTTATTTTATTTTATTTCAATTTTTTTTTTTTTTTAATTCAGACAGAATTTGAATTTCACTGACATCGATCAATTACATGAATGATTGACTATGGTGGTGCTCCTGCTCACTAATTAGTCACTTCAGTTAGTGAGGATTGCGCAATGCATGCATGGTCGCGAGCAGGCCTTGTCCCATCTGTCTGTATCTCTATAACCTGCGTAGTCATGTCCGTACTCTCTGTCTATCGCTCAGCAGGAATGTAATAATTGCATGTGTTGATGTGTAACTGTCCTGAGCAGCGGATGAGGCTAGCTCCAAAGCGACCGACCCAAAGAGCAGAGGCCAGCTTGCCGTTTACTATTATTACTTTCAGGGTCCGCCACCTCGATGCATTCCTCCACCCCTCGCTCGCTTCTCGCTTCTCGACACTTTGCTTCTGATCCTGGCTCTAATTTGCCTTTTTCGTTCCTTTCATTCCTTTTCATTCCCTTTCATTCGTGCAAGCACCCCTGAATAACTCCGCTTTCTCGTCCCGCATCACACGACTCCGAAACCACAGCCTCCGAACTCGACCATCCAGAGCAGAAACAGATGAAGCGCCGGACGCGTGACAAGACATCCAACAACGGTGCTCCTCCGGGCCTGACCATTGAGACCGGCCAAAACGGCCACGCAAACGGCGACATGAACTCGCAGATAGAGATGCGGAAGAGGGACCCTTCGGTCGATTCGCCGTCGTCGGCGCAGCATGCCTCGCGCGTGATGGAGCGAGAGAGCTTCACGCTGGACGACGAGCCGCCGCGCACGCCAGGCCTACAGAATACAAGCTTTTATGCGCTGCCGGAGCAGGATCGCCGGAATTTTCTGCTGCTGGTGCTGCTGTACTTCCTGCAGGGCATCCCCATGGGCCTGGCCATGGGCTCGGTGCCGTTCCTGCTCAAACCGCACATTTCGTACGGCCAGATCGGCGTCTTCTCGCTGGCCTCGTATCCGTACTCGTTGAAACTGTTCTGGAGCCCGATCGTGGATGCCGTGTGGAGCAAAAGGCTGGGCCGCCGCAAGAGCTGGATCACCCCGGTGCAATTGCTTTCTGGGCTGGCCATGGTGTATTTGTCGGGGAATGTCGAGTCGATGTTGCGGTCAGCCGGTGATAGCGACGCCAATGTGTGGGCTTTTACCAAATGGTGGTTCTTTCTCGTTTTCCTCTGCGCCACTCAGGATATCGCCGTCGACGGCTGGGCGCTGACCCTCCTCTCGCCGCAAAATATTTCCTACGCTTCCACCGCACAGACAGTCGGCCTGACTGCTGGCCAGTTCCTTTCGTATACCGTGTTCCTCGCATTCAACTCGGCCGACTTTGCCAACAAGTGGTTCCGCTCGGCCGCAAATGCCGATCCCGATCACGGTTTGTTGTCGCTCGGAGGGTATATCGCGTTTGCCGGATGGGCTTATGTTGTCGTGACCATTGGACTGTTCTTCCTCAAGAAGGAGGAGCGCAGCAGTGACAAGGACGGCATTATCGAGGTTTACCGTAGTATGTGGAGTGTTTTGAAACTGAAAAACATCCAAATGATCATCCTCGTGCACCTGATTGCCAAAATCGGATTCCAGGCCAACGACGCAGTCACCAGCCTCAAGCTCATCGACAAGGGCTTTGGGCAGGACAACATGGCTCTGGTGGTACTGATCGACTTTCCGTTCGAGATTGCCTTGGGTTATTATGCCGGCCAGTGGTCTACTGAATACACTCCGATGAGGCTGTGGTCCTGGGCGTTTATGGGCCGACTAGCAGCAGCAGTGTTTGCTCAGTTTACTGTCATGGTGTATCCAGCCAGCGACGAGATTCCGTTCTGGTACCTGTTGACCGTCATTGCAGAGCACGTGCTGTCGACGTTTATGAACACGGTCATGTTTGTCGCCGTGTCTGCGTTCCATGCGCGCATTTCCGATCCAGCCATCGGAGGAACTTATATGACCCTTCTTGCTACGTAAGTTTTCTCCTCTTCACTTCCATATCGCACAGGTGCTAACCGCCCACAGTGTCTCCAATCTTGGCGGAACATTCCCGAAATTCTTCATTCTCAAACTCGTCGACGCATTCACAACAGCAGTCTGCGTCCCGCCTGCAATAAAACCAGACGCTTCTAAACTCACCGGAGATCTTGTGACGTCTGCATTTTCCTGTTCTCTGGAAGCAGACAAGAACCGGTGCAAGGCCGGCGGTGGCGAGTGCGTGGTTGAGCATGACGGTTACTACATCACCAACATGATCTGCGTGCTTATTGGCGTCGTTACGTTTTACATGTACATCCGACCCACGGTGCTCAAACTCCAGGCACTGCCGCTGCGTGCGTGGAGGGTAGCCTTGGGGTCTGGGAATAGAAATTAGAATTCTTGTAAGAATGTATTATTATCTGTTAAATGTGCATTGGGTGTGATCAGTTAAACGTGTATTGAGTATGATCAGTATCCCCCCTGCGAGGCCTTGCCATCACTAGCCGTCCTAATTCTGGCCTCGGTCGGAAAATACTGATTCTCAGCACGCACATCACCATACACGCGCGCCCACAACTCGTCAAGTCTTTCGGGTGTTGGCCACGCATTCTCCTCGTCGCGCAGCCACAACCTTACCAAATGCCGCTGGGTCTCTGCAGTATCCACAAACCCGTCACGGGCATGGAAGATGCTCAGATTGTTGACGTACTGCACATCGCCAGCCCGGAAGTCGAGCCCGACAGAGTACTTTTCGGCGAGAAAGTGCAGCGCGTCGAGGGCTTCGGCTTGGGCCTCGGTGAGGGGCGGGATGTCTGACGAGCGTGGCAGAGACTGGTAGCCCGTGAAGCTTCGGCGGGCGTATTGGATGAGGACGCGCTCGGGGGCTGTGGCGGTGGATGGTGTGTGGAAGAGCAGAGGGCGTGTGGTGTATGGTTTGTCCTTGTTGCCGAATCTTCTCTCGTTAGATGAACCCAGGGAAATAAAAGTGAGAAAACAGGGAGGGGAGAGAGACAAACCCATCAAAAACCCATTCCTCCTCGGCCAGCGTCCGGATCAAATCCGGCCGCGTGGCTGCCAGCTCGTTATACACCCTCCAACTACTCGCCAACCGACTCGTACCGCCCTGCGCCGCCTCGCTCAGCGCAAACAGCGAGATGATATCTCCCGCATCGGTGTGGAAGACTTGCTTCTCAGTCGTGTACGCCGGCGCGCCGATCCGGCCCTGCGAGTCGGGCCGCGCGGACAGGTCTTTGATATGGTTCAGCACGACGTCGGTGGATTTGGTGTCTGTGACGATGCGGTCCTGGCGGCCGCGGATGGGCGCGATGTGCGAGCTCACGCCGGTGTAGATGATGATGTTTTCTTCAATGGGGTGGCTGTGTACAGGCAGGCCGCGGAGCACTTTGAAGCCGTGGCCGTGGTGCAGCTCGTGCGAGATGGAGCGGAGTGTGTTGTGGAGCGAGGGCAGGGGGAAGGTTTCTGGCGTGATGAAGCCGAGGGGTTTGTTCAGTGCTTTTTTGTGTCAGATACGTAGTTGGAAGGTAAAGGTAAGGTAAGGGGGGACTGACACTGGAAATGCTGCAGCGCCTTTTCAATCTCCTCGATCTCGGCAGCATTCAGCTCGTATGTCCAGTCATAGCTGCCCGCGAGCTCAGAGCCCTCCCAGACAAGCTCTGATTTCAACTCCTTGGGGAAGCCAGCAGGGAGCCCGGTGGGCAGAGTCTCTGTCGCGAGACGGCGCGCAGTGCGGGCTTGATATTTGGCATAGTCTGGGGCATATTGGATGTCTGGCTGTTGGGGGACGGTGATGGTCTCGGTGGCGGACATCTTGTCTTTATCTTTATATCGCTCTGTGTTTAAGTGTCTGGAGTCTGAGAGACTCCATTTCAAATCATCTGCAGCGGGTTATATAGTATATGCTGAGGTAGGGTTGCGTGATTGCCGGGTCAGCTTGCGAAAGCGCGGGCCTTTGATTGATCGAGTCTGTCAACTGGTACAAACACACGCCAGACCAATAGTTAATTATTAATCATTCATGATGGCATCTGGAAGAGCGATGGTGCAGTCACCCCGCATCGCGCTGGCTTATCATTGAGCGAGCTGATGTCGTCATTTGCGTCTCCTTGCTATCAAGGCAATAAGGGTGCATTTATAGACATGCACAGAGTATGGAAGTTGAAGATAATTATTAGTGAGATAGCAAAAATAAGTACTTTCTACATGGCTTTAACTGTATTTTGTACTGGTTGCGGTAGATATCAATACTAGGTTGGCGCCTGACTTCCAAGGCACCGCCTGACATTTCAACGTTGAACGGTCAACTATATGTCAAATATGAGCTCTATGGCTATTATAATATAAGTATGCTTATTTAGATCTTGATTTATTATTAATATAGTTTTAAAAGTGCACTGTTGCATAAAGTAAGTTCATTCTACATGTCAACTCAACTTGCATACTCTATCGATATATATTATTTCCCGCACTACTCTATTATTACATACATACCTGCATGTATTTTTACAGCCAAGTGTTCTCAATCCAGCAATAACTTTTGAAATCACTCAATATTTATAGACTACACAATAAACCCACACGGATTATTAAAAAAAAGAATCAACTGCTGCATATACCTCTGTATATCAATTGATAGTGGTACCCCGCTTATCAGCAACTGATAAGAGGGGCCCCAAAAAAAAAACATCACCGATCCACCACTTCTCTTCAAATTTTCTACACATGAACATTTCCCACACGACACACAAAAAATAAAAATAAAACAATAAACATGCCTCACTCCCCATCCAGCTCCACACACTCAACCCAAACCCCCATCGACGCCGCACGATCCATCGCCTCCTCGCCAACAACGACAATGACATCAGCGCACAGCGGGCCGGACCACAACGACAACGACAACGAGAATTCACTAGACGACATCTTCGGCTCGTCGCCGGAGAGCGATCCCCATTTCCTTCTCAACAGCAACAGACAACAACAAGAAGAGCCGCAGTCGCAGTCGCAGAGCGAACCCTCAGATCTCCCCGCCCTGCGCCGGCAGCACGTCACCGCTGGGTATCGCGACGGAATCGCCGCGTCCAAGGCCGAGCACGTGCAGGAAGGGTTCGACGGCGGGTATCCCGTCGGAACGCAGTTTGGGCTCAGAGTCGGCACGGTATTGGGGATATTGGAGGGGGTGATTAAGGGGTTGCAAGGGCGAGACTCGGCGGGGCCGGTGAAGAAGCGAGCAGCGCAGACAAAAAAGGAGAGTGCGGAAAAAAGCGACGAGACGGAAGAGGAAAAGGCAGTTCGAAATGAAAGGATAGACAGGGTCAAGAAGCTTTACACGACAGCGGTCAAAGAACTAGACGTTGAAGCGCTCTTTGGTGGCCTCAAGGCCGACGAGGAGGACACACAGGGACAGAAACCAGAGACCCGAATGAAAGCGCAAGCCGAGCCCGTGCTGGCCAAGTGGGAGAAACTCGTGGGTGTGACGGCGTGGGAGGAGAGCATGGAGGCGGTCGAAAGCATGGAAGACGCAGACGAGAAAACGGGCTGAACTGGTTGAACGGGTTGAACATGGCCCACGAGAAAATACGTACACAGCATACCTTTATTTTTCGGTGGACGGAATTTGCATCACCAAGAACATCAATACAGACCAGCGCACTGCAGTGAGGTCGCTGAATATGGACAGTCGACTTACCGTGCTGTTACACCGTGTCAGTCTTAACGTCCCAAACGCCAATGAAACTTCTCCCAGAATGTTTCACGGATGGGAACATCAATGGATTCCTCACATTCAAAATGAGGCTATTCATTGAGAGTCGGCTGTATCCGACTGGATTGTCCATGAGCCGGTGTTTGATTCAGAATATTGTGCATGACTGAGAGCATTGGCTTGGCCATGTGGTCAGTATCAGCATATAGGTAGATTTATCAAGTACTACGGGTCGAAGGACATCCTCACTGCTGTCTATTATATGAAAAACAACAAAGTATATACGGAATTTCTCGCTATCACAATAATATTATTTATTGCATGAAGTAACATTTGAAACAAATGATATACAATTGATATACTAGTTGCAAAGATCATAATCAATCACACCGCTACAACAAAAAAACCTTCCAGAACCAGTTGACCAGCCAGCGTCCAAATCCCACATACATATCCCGAGTATAACCCCAAACAAGAAATGATTCAACCCACCTCACAAGCCCAAAAATCACATGTTATCCAGTATCCAATCCGAACTAACCAGAAACTCCGAATCGCACCATAAAATCATACCTCGTGCTTTTTTTTTCTTTTCTATTTATTTCCGAAAACTCAAAATGATACTATTGATTACCTGTCAGTGTCAATGCATGTGCTTATGTACGGAGGAGATCATTGATTATTATTGGATGGGGTATTCGGAGGAAAGGAAAAAAAAAATCTGCCATTTTGGGCTATTTATTCTAGCTTGAATGCTAGCTGGGATCAATGTGGATCGGATCCATAGATCCCTTGCACCGAGAGTGTATCCATAATCCTGCGTCTTTTGAAGAACAACGAAAAAAAAAACAAAAAAACAAAACAAAACAAGCGAGGAGCTCCGCAGGGAAAAATTTGACTACCTTACATGGATCAGACCGAGTCGCCGATTATCCTGGATGATCAATTGATGTTAACTTGTTAAAATGTCAAATTGATTGTTATTGTCAAATTCATCTAATGATACACAACAGCCCAAAAACACTGTTGAAGATATTTTATTTTGACCCAAGAAGTTCAGAAGCTTCTTGTTGAATGATTCCCACCAGAAAGAAAAAAAACCAGACGCCTCAGGACGTCTTCCTTGCCCGCGCTTTTACCTCTTTTTGTAACCGAAACAAACGCCAGTCGACCAGAAGAAAATAGTACAGAGGGATGCCGATAGCCAGAAGATTCTGGCCCGTCTCCCGATGAGGTAGGACAACAAAAAAAGAAAAGCTCTAGTGCTGGAGAGTAGACAGATAGAGACGAAAAAAAGACGGAAAAATGAAGAGACAACTTGGTCAAAGAGTGAATGTCCGACGCGTCGGAGTAACCAGTAAAAGCAAAACATAAAGAGTGTATTAGTACGTTAGTGCATAATCCATCAACGTGCATAGGAAAAGTCATTGTCATGACCATGGAACCGTTATCGTAAATAATAAGCAAAACATAGAGCACAAGCGCAATGAGACATGAAACGTCAGCTCGTCGATGCAGAAACAAAATGCAGGATATTATTAGTTGCCACAATTTAGAGAACGGAGAGACCCCCACATCCGCTTAAAGACATTCGTGCGGTATAGCGATGAGGTCTCGGTATTATTAGAAGAGGGCTGGCGACAGTAGTATTGGTGGACGGTTTCCGCCTTGGTGAATGGAAGGAATTCATCAGTAGCGTTGGACCGCTGGCGGCGCCGGCTTTGGGCCTGAATGGCAGCAGCAGTCGTCGACGTGTCCATTTCAGTGACCGTCTTTTCGGTGCTCTGCGGTGACAAGGGCTGCGCCAGCGATGTGGTCGACGGCGCGACCAGACGTAGAGTCTGCTTGAGTAGCGGTGGGGGGAGCACATCGGTGACGGAGGTGACACTGGCGGCGGCGCGCTCGTCTAGATAGAGCGGTAAATGAGGCAGCTCTGGGGCTGGCGGAGGCGCACGAAGCTCCGCGTCTAGCGAGTGACCGATGTCTGCGTGTAACTTGGCATCTGATTTGGCGATGCGTCGGAGCTGCACGCGGCTTCGGACTTTCCGAAGTGTGTCGATCGGCCCACGCCGTGACTGGGATCGCCCACTAACAGACTCTGAATCCGAATCCGACTCCCACACGGATTGTTCCCCGTAGGCGACCGAGGTCGACGTCGACGGCCGCCCGATGGCAGATGCATTGGTTGCTTGCCGAGTAATAGGAGGGGATGGATTCGGAACCGGGCTGGGACAATCGTGCGCGGGAATGAAAAGAGCATGATCAAAGGGTGATGTGTGGGGCTCCATAGTGACTGGATTCATTAGGCTCGGCGGCGAAATCTGCGACGTGTCGATCTGTGATCTGGAGCCGGAGCTGTGAGTTTTCCTAGGAGGCACAGGGCCCGTGTTCTTCAAAATTGGTGGAAGACTGGGGAGAGGCTTGGAGCGAAGGGAAGATGCTGCAGGCGCTGCAGGGTCCTTGTGGACCATGACGAGGGTTTCAGATGATGAAGTCTTTGATTTTGAAAGGGCTGCACGCTCAGCCGGGGTCGATGGCCGCGTGCACGCTCTCGATTGGGTATCAGGAGTAGCTGCTGGAAGATAGAATCGGGCACCGCTGCGAGATCTGTCTCGACCGGCTCTCTCGCTGTGAAAGGCCAGTTGCTGGGTTGCCTTTCTGACCTCGTCGGGACAGTTGGAAGCAGAGCAGGTGGATGAAAACGAGCTGCTTGGCGTGAGGTCGGGGGTCACGCCAGAAGCATCAGTTTCAATTGAACTGTACGAGTTCTGGCTATGGTGGTTGTAGGTCCTGTGAAAATCAGGCGTTGCTGGGCAGTCTGAGGTTCGTAAAGAGGCCGTGTCGTAATGAGCGGCAACAATCTGCGTGGGATGATAGTATTGGCTTGATAGCTTTTGTTTGTCCTCGGTCATATAAGACATGAAATACTCGTTCTCTAGGTCCTCTAGTTCGACATCCGAGTCCTCAATGGTACGAGTATCCCACTGCTTCGACGCGTCTAGTGCCTGCTCTAGATAGAATGGATCGAGGTGAGAATCCTCCGCAATAGTCACGGTTGTGGATGACCCAAACGGGTCGATGTCGTGATGCAAGCCCTTCAAAGCATAACCCGTCAATTGGTTCCCAGGAAGTTGGAGGCGGTAGGGAACCTCAGCACACTCGCCAGCCATGGGCTACGTAGTCGAGATGGTAGATGCGATGGGAATAGCAACAAGCGGACACATTCGACGCAGCACCAGTTGGCGCAAAGTGAGCAGGTGAATGGACGGGTGAATAGACGGGTGAGTAGACGAGGTAAGAGATGATGATGGGGATAGATTCCAAGGGCGACGATGATCTGTTTATACACTCCACAGGGAGCACAACAGTAAAACAAAAAGTCCAGCCATTCTAGAGGTGGCTGACGCCCTCAATCTGCATGCCGATGCTAAAGTGTGTAAACATACATCAATTCGCGTCGCCGCACGGACGTGGTCGGCCTATCATACCTTGCATACGGGCTGCACAGGGATGGGGGTCCGGCAAGGTGGACACCCTGCACGGATGGGCTCAAGCTCTATTTTAATCAAGGACTTGGAGCAAGGAGGCATCGGGGAGTGACGCGGAAACGATCTTGCTGCAGGTCCTCGATGGCGAGTTCGGGGTGCACAAATCAAGCTGTGGCAAGACGCTCGTCTCCGGTGTTTAACATATCAACTCTGCAAGACGCAGGCAGACTGGGTTCTGCGCGAGCTGGCCGGATGAACAGGCCGTCTTCCGTACAAACATACATATCCACTGTACCGGATTACTCGGACATGGTCATTGTTGAGGTCGTGTTTGGATCTTGCCGGTGCAAGTGATATTTGCAGGAACAAAGAGACATACGAGGCGTACAGACTATGAAAGTTGGACGAAGAGCGTGGCGTGTATAGTCTGGCGTGTAGCCTGGCCACTCGAGGAGCAAAAGCACCGAACATGACCAGTTCGCGAAGGTGTAGTGTAAAGTTCACTGGATAGGTACATAGTCAGTGGATCCGAGAAGGGTCCACCGAAGCCGACACTATGACTGCCGGGGGACGAAAGCCGGATCTCCGTGAGGGACAGGCCCCAACCCAATTGCTGTAGCTGCGTCTGCACTGCACAAAGCAGCTGTATGGCGAGGAATGAGTACCAAGCTGTTGGTAGCAATCATTGCCACAGCTGCTCGATCGAAGTTGCATCGCGCTCGGCCAACTGCGGTTGCTATGCAAGCAGGTAGGATCCCCGCATTCCAGGGCTGTATAGTTGTGCAACTGTGTAAACAGATCGGCAAGATCTTATGCGCAGGCTTATTAGCTACATCATCGAGATGTCTTCTGCCTGTGTTTCTGCTTCTTCTGAACGAACGCGGCTGGGACGTGTTTCGAGACCTTCTACACGATGCAGGCTGGACGCAAAGAATCGGAATCGAGGCTTGACGCACGACAGGGGCCGGCCCTGGTGCTCCTGCTGGACCGGATGCCCCTTTCCGCTGGCTCGCACGCATCGATTGATGCATCAATTATTACGAGGCGAGACAGCGGCCAAGAGCGCCAGGTCAGGACTCAACACATCGCCCAGCTTAGATAGAGTGGTGAGTTCACGCCTGGGGAGTCTTGGACTAGACTGGAGCTAGAGGATATTATTTCGAGCAGTGCTGCTGTGTCAGCCATTACGAATCGAGTCCATGAACCAGAGAACCAGCGAGCCGGGTTCTCGATCTTGGGTCGGACGAATGAGCGAGGCAGACACAGCGTTTTCGTCGAGGCCTGGGACGCATCATGACGGTAGGGATAGCAGAGGCTCCAGCAAATCTGACAGGTCGTGAGAGAGTGTGTGTGTGTCGAAAAGAGAGTGTCGAACAGAGGAGGAATTAGCTGGTGGGGAAGGCGCGCGCCGGCTCCATTTGGCTCATCCGGGCCGCGCGCTCAAGCCATCACGTCTAGAACTCTCTCTCTCGATATGACAAGCGACAATTTACTTCTTTGTGGGCTTCAGTTGTGAGCTCCCCTGCGGCGCTGTCGAGTCTGTCAAGTCTCGTTATGACGCAGATACACAGAAACACACGCTACCAGTCACCACCACTACCACCACCACCAACTACTTCGTACGCTCTAAAACTGCTCTCTTGCAACCTATCGAATTAGGATTCCAGTACCCTGGGCCGCATTCGAGCCTAGCCCGGGGAAATGCACACACAATATTGCTTGCAGCCTGCCTTTGTCGCCGGGAACCAATACAGTGCACACTCTCAGAGCCAAGGCCGCTGGGGCACGCAAGGACGGTGGACATCGAGGCTGAGACAATGAGAGGTGGAGTCTGAAAAAGTGGACGACAACAAAAACAAAAGAGACATTCGAATTAAGGAAATCTCCGACCGGGACGGTTCTTTCTGGGACCGATCAGTGTGCATTGGGAGCCATCGTCAAGGAGGGTTTAAGATCCCCTTTCCCCTGCGTTTCTCAGCAGAGGATGCCCTTGCTTGTGTTGAGTGAACAGGCTCTGTCTGGTATATCCCTTTGAGGCATTTCGACGCTGCTGCCGTAGCAACACAGCCGCTGTCTCATTTGGCGTCTGATTATTGCTGCGAGGGCAAGGTGATATATTACGATGGCGCATACGAGAACAAGGGACGCCTCAATAGATTGTGCCCGGCTTGAATGGAGGATGGAGGTCTCGAAATTGAGATTATTGCCGCTACATATAATACTGCCGTACGACTTTGATGGATCGATGATCTTCCAGGGATCGCAAGGACTGCAAGGACGGCGTATTCTGATTCAGAAACCTATCGTTGGATTGATGGGAGTCGCAAGACCCTGCCTGGGTACGGTAGGCCTGTCGCGTCTAAGCGTCAGTGCTAGCATCACTCCACCTATGTTTTCTGGTAGACCTCAACTCGTATCCGGCGCAGAGCACCTGTCTATCTTCATACCCCAGGTATGCTTGCTAGTATGCTCGCTACGTAATCCTGAATCTCAGCCGATCTGGACCCAGGCCGCACTAGCAGGGGCATAGCGGCCGAGGACTGCCAACGCATCAATCTTGGAGCTGTCGTCATTTCGCGAGAAAACATAGTAGACAAGGAATCCTGATCATGATAGCTCGCTATAATAATGTGTATTAATTCCGTCAGCGCGGGGTTGTGCCCTAAACTATCAGGCATCACCGTCACCGCGTGGGGACAAGCATACAAAGCACCGATATCTCCGCATCGGCGCTATCAATTGCTATTGTCTGTTCCAGGCGGTCTTTGGATGATGGTCTGTCGCAGTTCAAGGCAGCAGTCATTGATCAAGGCCAGACAGGCCAGCAAGATAGCAGCAGTCGCCACAGGGCGGCTGAGCGCGGGCGATGGGAACTTGACAGCGCATCGTGTCAGCAACAGTCGCATTCTAGGTGTATGTCGTAGTAGTAGTAGTCGAGTAGCCCTGACGAGCAGCACAGAGACGATCAGCGGCAGGCAGGCGCTGTTAGGGCCGCCCCGGGAAGGCGCGGCGGTCGAGCCTGCCCTTGCCCTACTTGGCGGCTCCTGGCAATCGCCTCGCTTTGCTCTCCAGAGCGATCTCTCTTTTTCTCTTCACGGCCGCAACAATGGAGAGGCCCCTGGCGCTGTGAGGGTCGCTTGATTCTCGAATCAATAATCCCGCTCGCTTCGACCGGAGCTGGCTGCACGCCCCGGCGTGGCCCCTCGCTCGCACGAGCAGCTCCCGCCAGCTCCCAGCCATCCCAATTAATTGAAGCCAGTCGATGTCGCAGACGCCGCCCATTCGACCAGCCACATTAAATGTTGTCCAACTGGTCGCTGGCCAACTGCCCCCGTGCTCCCTTTTTTTTCTTCAGTGCTCGACATTCTCCAGATCTTCCTCGTGAGATTTTTGGAAACAGCTGTGTCTTCTACCACTTTTCCGCACATTCCTCACCCATCCGCTCGACGTCAAGCGCACATCGCAAACGCCATTGAGAGCCACGCTGTTGCGCTGCCGAGTGCTTTGACGCACCAAACTTCATTTCTAGTCCATTCTCGTCGCATTTTTACTTCGTTTTCCCATTCGACTGCCTTGACCTCCGCCGTGCCTCCTTCCACCAGCGGAGTGCTTGACGATACCCACGAGATTTACGACCCGTCCACGATAACGAATCCTCCGCGGCACCGCCAGCAGCAGCCTGCTCTCCGACCTGCGCCCTCTTCGTCTAGCCACCCTCGCCCTTCTAGTGCGTCTGGTAGTCTTCGTCACCTGCGACGAGTTTCTCCACGACTTGACATCTCCAACCCTCAATCACCTGCTCACCGCCGAACCACATCGGTCGAGACACCGCGCCCTCACCATACTCGAGCACAAAGCCGACAAATTCCTACTCGAGCAGCTGGCCGCAGTTTTACTGACATAGCCCCAGCTCTCTCCGAAGCAGAAACAGAAGCCGGCGCATCCGCTTCTCAGGACTCGGTCCAGCAATTGGGAGACTCGTACTGGCCATCTCGCTCGACTCGAGTTTCCCCGCGCACAGGCTCTGCTATTCTTTGGGCGTTGGAAGAAGCTATTCGCAAGCCATTCCCGTTTTCTCCGTACTTGGAGGAACTCAACGCTTCCATGTCCGAACTGATTAGCCCTGCGGCGCCAGTGGCAGCCGGAAGCAGCATCCGCCCTCAGAATGGAGGCTCTCGCCCAACACAAGGGCCTCGGCCTGTTCACACCCAGGTGCCAGCAGGCGTGCGTACTCCAACTGATATTATGAGAGACCGTCGAGATCGCGAGGCCAGAAAGAAGGCAGAGAAAGAAGCCCGTGAACGCGAGCAACAAGAAGCAGAATTGCTGCGGCAACAGCAAGAGCAAGAACGGCAGCAGCAAACGCAAAGGCCGCCGTACCCTGCTGCTACTGCTGCTGGCGCTGCCCCCGCCACCCAGGCTGCACGCCAACCAACATCAGAACAACCTCAAGGTCGTGGAAACGGGAACTTGAGACCAGCACAACCCCAACAACAGGCCGCTCCACCCACCGCACCGCAACCCGCCCAGAACCCAGGTCCACAGTCCCAGGAGCAGCCACGCCGAGCAACATTCCCCCATGCCTTTGAGCGATGGGAAACGCTGTCATCGCATTGGGAAGGACTGACTGGGTATTGGATCCGGAAACTCGAACAGAACAACACCGAGCTCAGCGAGGACCCTCTCAACCAGCAAATGGCCCGCCAAATCAATGATTTGTCCGCTGCAGGCGCAAATCTGTTCCATGCAGTAGTGGAGCTGCAGCGTCTCCGAGCGTCGTCAGAGCGCAAATTCCAGCGATGGTTTTTCGATACTCGCTCAGAGCAAGAAAAATCCCGAGAGGTTCAGGCCGATCTTGAACGCCAACTCCAGGTTTTGAAACTGGAGCGGTCTGACGCGGGGGAATTGCGCCAAAAAGCCGAAAGTGAGCGTAAAAAGGCCGAGGAAATGGTCCGAGAAATGCGGCGCGAACTCCAAATTTCAAAAGAGGAGGCCAGAAGAGCTTGGGAAGAGCTCGGTCGTAGGGAACAGGAAGAACGGGACCGCACGACCTCACTTCGCAATGGTGAGCCTACGCATGTCGGGGGCGTCCAGGTAGTGCCTATGATCACTGGAGGGCCCAGCCGACAAACTAGCAGCGCCAACAGACCGCAAACCCGCGAAGGTCCTTATCCTGGTGGCCCGACTGCTACCGGAATGGGCGGACAGCCACTAGGCCAGACACCGTATGTGGAGGACGAGCTATCAGAGAAAGACCCTTTTGTTGAAACCCCACGAGCCTCTGGATATCCTGCACCAGACCCGGCCACGTTTACTGGCGGCACACCCAAGTCTCAGCCTCCAGCGACATCGGCAGCGTATGCAGACCCCCCGGGCCATTTTTACCAGCATGGGGGCACACAGTTGCACGGTGAACCAGAGGCGGATGACCGCTCGTATGTAGCTAGCACCGAAGGCAGCGAGCTCGAAGGCGAGTATGCACCCCACGGCGCGGATTATCACGAAGGGGCTCAGAGCCAGGAATACGCCGGCAGTGACGACTACGACGACGACAGTCAACAAGAATACGATCCCACGTATCCACCGACCTCTGGCGGTCCCGCTCCTGTGCACCACACATACGCCCAAGGCAACGTCGATTACAGTGGTTCCGGCTGGGGTGGATGGGACTCGATCACGCCTCGACATCGCCATCCCACGCGTCTGAGTGACGTACTGGAGGAAGACGAGCGGAGCCGAACCAGCCCGAGTCGCGCCAGCCAGGCCAGTCGCGGACTGCACTAGTTGTTCATACATACATCTTCTTGGACATGGAGTTTTTATATCCGGTGTTGATGCTTTTCGGAGCGTTTCTTTTTCTTCTTCTTTTGCCACTGAATAAACTTTTCACCTTTGACGGTTATTTTTCCTTCTTTCTGTTTCTTGTTTTTATTTTACTTTTCTTTTACACTTCATATGCGTGTGCCTTTTGGCGAGAACTGCATCTGACAGCATCGAGTGTACTTATTGCGAGGGGCTCTGTTTGCTCTTAGCGGTGCATATATGCATATACACTAATAACGTTGACTGATGAATCTTTAAAAATGTATTATCCAGTGTTTATACGGAGTAGTGTTCGTAGTATGTACGACGACGTAGTTGTAGATCTGCGACTAATCCCAAAAAGACCTAGATCCGCCGAGCTTACTCCCCCGAGAGCTCCGCAAACTTCTCCGTCCATCATCACCACTTACTTGACCACAACCCTCATTGCAGCCAGTCTATCAACACAATGGCTTCTTCCGTCCCGTCAATGGCGCAGTGCATGGCTGCAGCATCGCGGACATGTTTCCGACGGCAGATATGCTCTCCGCTGCGGACGCTGCCATCAGCAACAGCACAGTTCACCACAACACGATCCTTCCTGACCCAAAACCGAACAACACCCACAAAATTTCCAACATCCCGACCCTTTACTACATCCACCTCTCGCCCCGCCAGCAAACCAACCATCAACCAACTCAAATCGCGCCAGCGCAACGGACCCTTTTCATGGAAAGCGGCGTTGCTATTCGTCGCGACGGGAGCTGCCATGATCATCTACTTTCGCGTCGAAAAGGCACGTCTTGAAAGAAAACGAGTCACGGAGATGAGCAAAGGCGTGGGGAGGCCCAAAGTTGGCGGGCCGTTTGTGTTGAAGGACTTGGAAGGGAGGGAGTTTACGGCGGAGGATTTGAAGGGGAAATACAGTTTTGTACGTCCACCCTCTTAACAAGAAGGACTGAACTGAAGCTAATGCTAGTGCTAATGCTATGGATAGGTCTATTTCGGCTTCACGCACTGCCCTGACATCTGTCCCGACGAACTCGACAAAATGGCCGCTATTATCGACAACGTCAAAGCCGCGTCTGACGGCGCCGAGGTCATGAAGCCCGTATTCATCACCTGCGACCCTGCGCGCGACACTCCGCAAGTGCTGAAGAAATACCTCGCCGAGTTCCACCCGGACATTGTGGGACTGACGGGCACGTACCAGCAAGTGAAACAAGTGTGCAAGGCGTACCGCGTGTATTTCAGCACGCCGGAGAATGTCACGGCCGGCGAGGACTATCTGGTCGATCATAGCATTTATTTCTACCTCATGGACCCCGAGGGCGACTTTGTCGAGTGTGTTGGTCGCCAGGATACGCCGGAGAGCGCGACGAGGCTGATTATGCAGCATGTCAATGACTGGAAGAGGGAGGGCAAGCCACTGGCCCAATAAAAATCCTGTATCATATACCACATGTACAATTACAAAAAAAAAAGCATACCAATCCCTCTCAGTATTATTTTCAAGCTTGCAAGAAATTCCCCTCTCGATCCCGATCTTTATTCGCCCTCCACGCCCCTTCCTCTGCAGCCTCACCCACAAACTCCTCCCTCTTCCACACCTCCAACCTCTCCTTACACACCTCGAGCACCTCCTCGCCCGCCCTCCACGCAGGGCCCCTATGCGCCGCACTCACCGCAATCGCAATACTCGCCTCTCCAACAGGCACAACACCCAAGCGATGCGCAATGCCCACGGCGACCAGGCCATGTTTCTCTCTCGCCGAGCGCGCAATGTGCGTGAGCGTTTTGAGCGCGAGCGGCGCGTAGGACGTGTAGCTGAGTTGTGCGACGGCCTTGTTGGCAAAGGTGTCGCGTGTGGTGCCGAGGAAGAGCACGTTGGCGCCGGCGGACGGCGACGAGGTTTGCGCGAGCAGTGTGGTTGGGTTGAGCGGGGTGTAGGTTAGTTCGAGATGGATGTGCTCGGCGGGGAGGTGTGCGGTGCGTGGGTAGGTGGATGGGTCGAGGTGTGGTGGGATGGTATTTTCTTTTTTTGTGTTTTCGTGGTCGGGTTCGTTTAATGAGGACATTGTGACTGGGGTGGTTAAACTGAGGTGACCTCAGTAATGGTGTTGAATTGATGGAGGAGAAACATATGTAAGGGTAGCGATAAGCGATAACACTATATATATCTACCGGCTATCAAAAACGAGCGGTGATACCCGTTGGGAAGTACAAGTACACAATACGAATATCCACAGCAAATACAACTAGGAACCCACTCTCAAGGCCTTCTGTGCCTGCTTCAATTTACTATCCCATATCTCCTCCTCTTCAGGCAGCGGCGGAGCGTCCGGGTCCATCATACACTGGTCAACCCGCATAATCTGCTTGCCCGTGTCTCGAGCCACCTGGATCACCTCGCGGAAATACTGTACCGTCGACCAGGTCAGATAGTGCATGACAACGATGTCCCCTCCTCGATCCACGTCGCGGATGAACGCTTCCAGCTGTTTCTCGGGGTGGTCGCTGTTGGCCCAGAGCCAGTCTTCAATGTCTACGCTCCAGTTGACAATGTACGGGTCCTCGATGTGAGCCGCCAGCCGCTGTCTCATGCGCGCTCCGACAGTACCATATGGCGGACGAAAGTATCGTGCTAATAATAGTCAGTCTGGTGGTATACGACAACCGTTAGAATACTAACACTGAACCCCCAGAAGATCTTCGACGGCGTAATACCCATCCAAAATCTCAGCATCAATATCTCTCACTCTCCGAAGCCCTTCCATCCTGCAGGCAGTATTAGTACCAATCACAACTATAATAGAAAATACTTACTTTGGATGCGAATACGAATGAAGAGCAACTTGGTGCCCTCTCCTCAGCATCTCCGCATAGACATTCGTCAGGTTCGTACTCTCGTCCATGATTCCCTTGCCAACAACAAAAAACGTGACCTTGATCCCTTCATCTTCAAGAATATCCATGACTTCTTGAGCCAGCTGCGGGTCTCCATCGTCAATCCCAAAGGCAAAAGAGTTGGGCCGTTTGCAGTTGAGAACCAGGTTGCCCGTTGGCAACTTTTGAGGAATCTCGAAATCTTCTGGTACTTCCTCCACAATCTCGACGCTCCGAAGATAAACTTTGTGCCGTGTATAAAACCCGTGAAAGGCTATCGATGAAGCAAGGCTAAGGTCAATGTAGAAATGTGACAGGGGCACGTAAATATCCTCGTCGACGGCGTAGCGAGACGCTTCAACGCTATCCGAGGTGCCGGGATACGGTGCCCGATCCGGATTGCAGTCTCCATTATTCTGATAAAGAGAGATGGAAAACTTGTCGGTCCCAGAGAACGAAACGTGGAGGTACATGTCCTCATAGTCGGAGAGGTCGAAACACGAGTCCGATAGCTGAGTATGGTAATTGTCGTCTGGGTCGGACGGAGACAGTTCCACGAAATTGCTCTCGTCGTCGTATGAATACTCGATTTCGAGGGTCTCGCCGGCGCCGTGCCAGAAACCCAGGTCGTTAAAGGGGCTGTCTTCGAAGGTGTCGATAACCAGTTCGCCTCTTTCCATGCGATTGGGCATCATTCCTCGGACCGACGCACACAGCAAGAGAGCGAACCACAAGGGAGAAGCCATGGTGACAGCAACGAGGGAAGAATAGCTGGGGATGGTCAGAGTTGGGGATTCAAGAGTTGGGATGTCAGAGGAAGAGAAACTCAAGTCATTCTGCATTGGAGGAAACTACGGAAACTGCTAAGTACCGCCTGCCGTCAGGACACTCCCTCTCTTGTCAACATCGTCCGCATGTCAACACGTAAAACATACAAAACCATTTCCTGCTTTTTATTCTCATTGCCATTTCCTCACTTCAAGCCACAAAAAATCAAAGAAAACTCCATCAATATTCAACCATGTCACAACCATGTCGAAACAGATGATCTCCGGAAGATCCATCGGCGCCTTCAAAGACCTCCGGCTCACCAATCATCTCCTCCCCAGCCCTGGGCAGCCTGGGCAGGCTCTGCAGAAGCAGAATGACCGAAACCGTTCTCGTTTGAATTGCCCATCTCATCCTCACCCTCGGCATCGGTATCGTCAGAATGGAACGCAAGATCGCCCTCTGGCTTGAATTCCTCTAGGAAGTCCGGAACCACTTGTTTAGATTCCATCAAGAGCTTGGCCAAGGCGGGACCAATGTCGCTGTTCTTGTCTGTGTACAAAGATGTGGCAAAGCCTTCATTACCAATGCGAGCAGTGCGGCCTGCCAAATTTGTTAGTACCGTTCTAAACCGAGAATATGTTGCCAAACCTACCGATGCGGTGAACGTATTCGTCGATGCCACCATAGTCTGTACTGGGAAGGTCGTAGTTGATAACGTGCATGACATTCTTCACATCGAGACCACGCGCCGAAACAGGCGTAGCAACGAGAATTGGTGCCTCGGCGGTACGAAAGGCCCGGCTGTAAGCCCACGTCAGTCGGTTGCTCTAACATAATCGAGGAATAACTTACATGGCATCTTCACGCTCGCGCTGAGTACGGTCGCCGTGGATAGAAGTACTAGGGAGGCCCTTGTTGTAGAGAAAGTCGTCCACCAAGTCTGCTTCGGCCTTTGTGTTGACAAAAATCAAGGTACGAGCTGGTGGCATGGACAGGAGCAAATCGTAGAGGCACTTTTTCTTCAAATCGTAATCGACGTAGACAATCTTGATTTCTGTTAGCTCTCATACTATTCATCCTACTCTCTTGAACAGTACTCACCTGCTGCTGGATGTTGATATGAGTGCTGCCCGCGCGACCAATACGGATGCGGACGTGGTCACTAGCGAGATACTTGCGTGCAAGCTGGCGACATTCCTTGTTGAAGGTTGCCGAGAACATCATGTAACAATGGTCAGCATCCTCGTTGGCGTCTATCAAAGTCAGAACCCATCAATACATAGGAGATGTAAATTGGCCATACCAGCACCGCCGAGAATTTTAGAAAACTCTTCTTCCCAGTCCGGATGCAGGAGCTCATCAGCTTCGTCGATGATCGTGTACCTGATTATCGTTAGCTCAAGGACTCCAAAGACACAAGTCATTGAAATGTTATCCGTACTTTAGACGCTTCATGGACAAAATGTTGCCTGTCCCGATGAAGTCGACCAGACGTCCAGGTGTGCCAATGAGGATATCGCACCCTTTTCGAAGCTCATGTATCTGGGCACCTCTAGGGCCACCACCATACGCAACGCATGGACGCAGCATTGAACGATAGCATAGACGACGGGCCTCATCAAAGATTTGATAAGCCAACTCGCGAGTGGGCACCATTACCAGAACCAAAGGCTCAGCAATGACGCCGTGAACGGCACTGTCAAACTCCGGTCCAGTAATTCTGGGGCGAGGAGCTGTCAGCTTCTTGGCTTTCCCCATTAGCTTGGACAAGACAGGAATGAAGAAAGCAGCTGTTTTTCCAGAACCTATATCAAGTTAGCTCTATCCTCTAAGTCTTTGAGCATGAAACCTACCAGTCTGAGCAACGGCAATCAGATCGTGACCCTTCAAGACGGCAGGGATCGAGTAGGCCTGGATTGGGGTCGGAACCTTGTAACCACAGAGACGAACATTGCTCAGCATGACTGGGTGAAGACCCGCATCGTCAAAGTTGACGATTGGTGCTGGCCGCTCAGTCGACTCTGCAGTCACCTTGATCTTCTTGATGCTACATGTTGTTAGAAATTAGTAGACTCGAGACAGAGTGGGAAGGTTCAGGGAGGGGGGGCAGATGCCAACTTACTTTTCAAACTTCACACCCGCACGGTTGATAAAGTCACTGCGGAAGAGCATTTGCTCGAGTTCCTTGTCTTCTGGACCAACATCACCGTACTCCTCCTTCCACTCATACTTGCGAGCATCATGAGCCCAGGCAAGATCGCTCCCGAAAGCAGGAGCCTCGGTGGGAGGACCTTCGCCTACAGGCCTGACGGGGAGAGCGTTGTACTTGGCGTAGTCGTACTTTTCAGGCTCAACCCAGCCCTTCTCGCGTGCAACAGCGGCTGCAGCAGCGTCCATCCGGCTCTTTGGCTCCTCCAAGTCAGGGAGGGCCGCGGCCATCTCCTGCGTGTCGAAGCTGTCCATTGACACAAAGGACCAGAGGAGGATGAATGTATCTAGTCAAACAGAGATGTTAGTGATAATGGTAGAGAGAACATACTGGACAGAAGAGAACAAACGTAGATGACCAGACTGTGTAAGAGTGAGTGAACAAAGAGAGAGAGAGAGTGTGTGTGTGTGTGTGCGTGAAGAAAAAAACGGACGACGCGCAGATGGGGGGAAAAGAGAAGAGGAAAACAAAGCAGGAGCACAGTGGGCCCAGGGCAGGAGCTGCCGGTGAGAGAAAACACCACCGCCAACAACAAAAGACACTTGGATACTCAATAAGTGCACCTGGCAGAATAAAGACTGCCTGAAAAGGGTACTAGGGTGTCTATGATACTACACACATACCTTTGCAGATACAAAGCCAAGAGGGACCCAGTAGAGAGTCGAAGATAGCAGTGACTGTGAGGCAAGAGAAGAGAAGGAGAGGAAGGGGAAGGAGAGGAAGGGGAAGGAGAGGAAGGGAGAGAAAAGATGGGGCAAGACAGACACCACGGCTAGGCAAGTTGACAGGGCAACCCACCAGCCACTGATTTTTGTCCAGGAACTGCAAACAAAGAGAAGCACATCTCGATGGAGTGGATCAGTTTACAGGGGTCTGCGTTGGAAAGATATCTAGCTCGGTCTGAGGACCAAGTCTTCCAGGAACAGTTGAATGTGTAGATTACAAGCTCGACCGGGTGTATGGGCCTGGAGCCATAAATAGTGAAGCCTACATGAAGCCTGACATGGTAAAGGGCTGGTATTGGATCTCCTTTTTCAATTAGTGCTATAGCTGCAGGCCATGCAAACGGCGGCCGTACTGCAGTTACACGTCAAACGGGATACCAAGAACGCGCATTCGAAGGTTAGGTTGATCACGAATGACTCAATATTATTAATCTACTGCCCCATCTGTGGCAGATAGCTAATATATCATGTTTTTACAGCTATAAATATAAAAAGTACACGCATAACGGTAGCGGATCCATAAAGAGTCGTCCCACAAGCTATTTGACCATGACAAACTGACCCACCCCAGGAACCCCATCCAGCACCACGTAGAGAACGTACGGCCCGGCTGGAGCAACGCTGCTGGATGGTGGCATGGTCACCTTCACCATCTGGTATTTCGACCCGGGAAGAAAGTTCTCAACGTCGAGGAAAAGTATCCGTTGGCCCATGTGGAGGGAGTGACTCACAAACCCACCATGGTATAGAGCAATCTGCAAAGATTCTGCATCCTCTCTGCTGGTAAAGGAAATGAAAAAATTGCTGCCATCTGCCGTGAGGTCCTCTTGCGAGATCAAAATGTCTAGCGGCCGTCTCGAGGCATTGTCTCCAGAAAGGTAAGGGGGCGTGAAGATTTCCACTCGAAAATCGGTTTCATACGCTGTGAACGGGCTGCTCGGGTCAGGGTTGAGAATAGGTTGTTCGGCTGGGTTAGATCCGGTAACCATGACAGTGCCGTCCAAAAGCAAGATCGCCACGGAATGATATAAACGAGGTATGTTGGAGATACCCGCCGTGCCCCATCTGCGCCCCGGGGGCTGATTGGGGTTGTATAAGAGAGCATGACGGCATGGATCTTTGGCAATTCCAAACCCTTGAGCCCCCCACTCAGCGCCGTTTAACCAAAGAACAGTCCCATCTGGAAGAAGCAACCCCTCTACCATCACTCTTCCCTCTGACATATACTCAAGCTCCCATTCAGGATTGTCGGACAAGGGCTGGATCCGCCCGCAAGTGGAATCGGCACGGCTGTTGATGTCTACATATTCTCCACCACCGCAAACCATGATTTCAGGCTCCCAAGATTTGTCATTGGCCAAAGGAAGGAGAACGCTCCCACCTGTATTAGGGTACGTTCGATATGACCCTGGGAGATCGGGCAGATCTTGAACAGTGACTCTGTTTTGGACATCGAATACTTCCGCCGAACGAGCCACGAAGATGAAGACGTTTCCGTCTCTCAGCAGATGCAAGAAAGGGTACATATAGTACGGTTGGTTCCTTTGCAAGATAGGGAGAGCAATACTATCGCTGATCCCGTGGCCTTTCTCGTTTAAAATCTCAAACGTAGGGTTGTTGTTTTCCACTTTGTTCGGGTCCCAGGCGTTTTGACTACCGGACATCACTAGAACGGTCTTGTCGTGCAGCATCTGAACGCTAGCGTACCAACGCGGGCTGGAGAGCGTATGACCTGGCTCTTCCCAGCCTTTTTTCTGGTAGCCTTCCTCGAGATAACGTATTGCCTGAAAACCGTCACCAACTGTCGGATCGATTTCTGGCAGAGGCCCGTTACCACCAACTGATATAAAGCGGCCGTCGGCAAGGAATGCACCACCAGTACAAAATGCATTTGTAGTATAGGATAAAGGGCGCGGTGTATTCGTAGTCAAATTGAAATCAGCTGAATAGGCATATCGGCCATTTTCCAGGGTCAGTTGAGTGTAATTTTCGACTTTATCGAGGAAGACGACATTGCCATTGGGCATCAGCACTGCAGCCATTGCCGGAACGCCTGACTGGCCGACGACTCGGAAAGATCCTTGTAATGAGGAGACGAATGCATGTCTGTTGGAGCGGAAGATGTCATTCTCAACATCGTCGGTCTCGATTTCGATGGGAAGATCAGGGTCAGGCTCGTCACTGAATAAGGACACCTGTGAAGGCGCACGAATTGGACTGGAGAGAGCACGGCTGAACAGGCAGTATAGCAGAAGCAGAGCGAGGCCGAACATTGTGTCACTCTTTCGGCATAATATCGATAATTAGACGGTAGGAATACAGCGTCAGAAGCACATGGCCGGTGTCAGGTAGGAGGCAGAGAGCAAGCCGAGTGAAGCGGTCGACATGGTCGAGCAACACGCAGAGGGAAGGAGCAAGCCACCACCACCGCGCCACCACCGCGCCTTCCAAGTCAACTCTCCTGCGTTTTCTCGCCATCTCCCTTTCTTGAAGCTCCATTGTCGGCTTGGACTGCGGCGATTCTTTGCCGTGCTTGCTTCAGCTCTGCGGATGTGTCATTCATTACAAACGACTGCGACGACAGAGACTGGGCGCATGAGCGGGATATCGACGGCCCTAGTCCACTTCTCCAAGCGAGAAACGATTACCAGTTCAGCCCCGAATCGAAGAAGATGTCGTTAGCTTCTATCGCTATTTATTAAACAGATGCCATGGGTTACTGATCCCAAGTCGCTCCTCATGCGCCGAACCAACAACAAACCACACTGACACTGGTCAGTCAGATTTTGGTGCCGAAACAATAAGGCAGCGATATAGCGTTGGCTATAGATAAGGACGACGTATCAGAAAAAATCCGACGGCTCGAGCAGTGTCGCCAAATTAAACGCCGAGGCAAGCATTCACCTCGAGCCAAAAACTGGTGCCTGGGAGCGACACACCGAAAGCGGCGAGGATCCTCGGCCCGGCAATGATCAAGCTGCGATCCGCCGGTGTACCCGTCAACTCCCCACAAGCTAGGCTGCTAGTGATAGTAGTTCACTGCTGATAGCCTAATACTACGTCCCCGGCCAGAAGGAGATATACGCCGTAAGCCTGGGCACGACTTGGCTTTAAAAACGCGAGCTGGAGCACAAGACCACAAAAGCCAAAAAATTATCCGGGAAAACAACGGCCAGCGTCCCGCGATGCTGTGCTCGCCCTCTGTGTCCCGCCTCACTCTTTCATAATTCATATCGTGCTTTCTAGCTCACAATGTCACCATTAGATAATGCTCCGGCCGAGGACCCCTCCCGCCCAAGCCTGGAGGACGCTATCACCAATCCCGGCGCTGTCAAGATTAACGTGCAGGGCGCCTACATTGTCGACGACCAACCCCCAACGCCCGACAGTATCCCGGATGGCGATGGCGTTCATTACGAGCGAAAGGATATTCGGCTCCCTCACCATACAAGCGTGGTGAGCCATGTGGCAGTTGACGTGAGTGTCTCGCAGACGAATCTCCCCCGCAATGGTTCCCCGCAGGAGCATTATGCGCTGACAACGGCTTGCCGCCACGCATGTACAGATCGGAGGCTCATTGGCGAAGCTGGTATATTTTACAAGGGAATTACAGTCGCCGCAGGAAGGCGGCCGCCTCAATTTCATGAGCTTCGAGACGGAGCGGATCGACCGGTGCATCGACTTTATCCAGCAACTCAAGCAGGACCATGAGAGACTCAATGGCTCTGCGCCCGACGAGCTATGTGTTATCGCCACGGGCGGAGGGGCTTATAAATATTATGACAGGCTGAAGAAGACATTGAATGTGGACATAATGCGGGAGGAGGAGATGGACTGTCTCATCACTGGTACTGCCCTACCTTTTTTTTCTCTCCGGTGAACAATCGGACTAATTGTATTATTCAACTAGGCTTGGACTTTTTCATCAACGAGATCCCCAACGAAGTATTCAGCTACAGCGAGACGGAGCACATGCATTTCACCGAACCACGTGCCGGAGCATACCCCTACCTCCTTGTGAATATCGGATCCGGAGTGTCGATGATTAAAGTATCTGGGCCGAACCAATTCCTGCGAGTCGGCGGAACACATCTGGGAGGAGGCACGTTCTGGGGCATCTTGTCCCTTTTGACCGGGGCCACGACATTTGATGACATGCTGGCAATGGCGGATCGCGGCGACAACAGCGGCGTCGACATGCTGGTCGGTGATATTTACGGCATGGACTATACCAAAATCGGTCTCAAGAGTACGGCTATTGCCAGTTCGTTTGGCAAGGTTTTCAAGATGAAGCGCGCTGCGGAGCGACAAGGGGAAGATGCGGGCGAAGGCGCCGAGAACACCTCTGACGCGCAATTCAGCCCTGAAGACATGAGCCGCAGTCTTCTTTTTGCTATAAGGTTGGTTTCTGACATAACTGGTTGAAAACTTTCCATGAGCTAACTCCCTGTAGCAATAACATTGGCCAGATCGCCTACCTCCAGTCCGAGAAGCACGGATTGAAGCACATTTATTTCGGGGGCTCGTTTATCCGCGGCCATCGCCAGACTATGAACACCCTCTCCTATGCCATCAAATTCTGGTCCAAGGGCGAGAAAGAGGCATACTTCCTGCGACACGAGGGTTATCTCGGCGCAGTCGGCGCTTTTCTCAAGCGCCAACCCCAGAACTGGGGTCGACGAAATAGCATGGAAGGCTCGTCACTTTCCACACAAGCCCGAGAAGATTTGCGACAGGAAGTTCAAAACCAGCAGCAACAATAATACCAAAGTCGAATTTGTTACGATAGAAAAACCTTGTCGATTCACTCTATTTGGCCATTTATCTCTTTCTTTTCGGTTCTTATTTGTGAATATTGAAAAGATAAGATTGGAGAAAAAAGGACAAATATTCTTACAACGATACCCAATTTGCCCGACATGTTGAATTTATTTAGGACGTGTCGGCCTCTTGAAGGGCATGGAATGTTTCGATGTGTATTATTTTGGCATGACTTGGGCCGGTTATTTACTGCTTATATCAATTGAGATGTAGCAGGGTGGTTACGATATTAGATTTGCATTGAAATGATAGACGTTTTTTTCCCTCGCTTTTTTCTGTCTCCGAGGTCTTTCGCACCAAGTGATTTCGAATTTAAAGTAAAAATACTAGATGTTCAACATTCAATATTGCTCTTTCAAACCTAAACATACATGACCGACTCATAAAAATCATCTGCAAACTGATATCATACAATAAACGCTCCGTAATCAAAACGCCTTGTTATACATATATGACCCCAAACTCCAAAACCAGACCGAGTGAAAAAGTTGTACATGAGCAGTAGAATTCCGACGAAATAGCGAAAGATCATTGACCAACGAGTCGGTAGAGCTGCAACGATCATATCAAGCACTTTGCGTGATCGTCACTTTGATAGGCTCTCCCCGCTCGCGAAGCTCCTCTATAAAGTAGCCAAGCTCCTTGGCATTGTAGATGCATCTGCATTCCATCTCGCCGTCAACGACACACTCCAGGACCGGCGTGCCGATTAGCCGGTCGTAGCGACGGAAGAAATCTTTGGTTTGGTTGAACAGATACTCGGGAGTATCTTCTTCGTCTTCGACGCGCAGATCGCGCACCATTTTGGTTCGGGGGACGACCAGTCTGAATTTGATACCGTTTCGGCCGTTGCGATTATCGCTAGTGGGTGTTTGTACTGAGCCCGTGGCGGTTAATGGCGTGAGAGTGCCTATGTTGGACTGTTTTGCGGGCTGTGTCGAGACTCGAGCAATGGTGGGGGATGATTGAGGTGGGTTTTCAGTCCACTACAACTGATTAAGAGATGAGTGTGCGGTTTTCGATGCCGATTTCTGTACGTGTGGTCGAGTTGAAGAGGGCACGTTCGAGGCCCTACGAGATGCAGACCCAGGAGACTCCTCTGACTCAGATTCAGAACCGGACTCGGAATCAAAGTCAGAGTCTTCAAGTTCAGATAAACTGCTACTGGTAGCTCTGTATGTTGCAGAGCCAGCAGAGGGCCTTGAATGCTTTGAAGCCTTGATCGACTGCCTTAATTGATTTGACGGCCCGGAAAAAGCAGGAATGTCTTCGCCACTACTTGATGATTGCTCGCTGTCAGACTCTGTCCGACGGCGCTTTCCGTTGGAAGATCTATCTGGCGGTTTCGTGACTATGCTCTGAAAACGTCGCTTGGTAACTGTTTCCCATGTCTCCTCATCCGGGGCTTCTCCAAACGAGCCGTCGAGCTGTTTGGTCTGCCGCACAGCGATTGGCTCTTCTTGAAAGTCGAGGCCTCCTCGCCATTTCTTTAGAAAACTGCGCTTGCTGCCCCAGCTCCAGTTCTTCACGAACACGCCATTTTTGTCACCATCAGGAATAGGCAGCCACAACGCTCTATAGCGCAAGGGTTTCTCTACTGTGACCTCGGCGCACCCGGGCAGTTCTTCAAATTGCCGAGAGCAAACCTTTGTCGTTAGAAGAAGCTCTTTGCTGGTGTTCTTGTTTTTTGGCCAGTAACTAGGAGGCGCTGGCTCTGTTGGGCGCTCTTTGTGCCATTCCTCCAAGAGCTCCAGCAAGTGCGCTGGGAGCTTCGTGTCTTCTGCCAGCACCACCAGTCCTGAGGAGAAGGAGGACAAGGGCTCGGGGGGAGACATTTTTTCTTGCTTGGCCTCAGTCTGTGTCGTGAGAGTCGGAATCCCGTGGCTTGAATCCCGGGTTGTCATGATTATTAGTTAGCTGTTAAAGCCGGCGATTATTGAAAGCAATGCGGAACCGGCCCCGAGGCGGGCTGATCGCGTCCCGTCGGCGCGCTTTTGCTTTGTCTTGGCATTGTTGGGGCTTGTATCCATTGGCAGGAGGGTAAGTGGCCATCAATAATGTGTGTCATTCGGAGTTTCGGTTTTCTGTTGTATCAACGAGAAGGCGTAAAGTGTTGGAAAACGAAGAAACTCATGAAGGCAACAAAGCTTCGTTTGCGAAAAAGGTAAGTGCACCTTCCGTCACGTGCTGGCCGAAGACTTCAATTGCGTGAATAGCAATGTGATCTCGTATTGCAGGGTAGAATACGGACTTGTGTAGATTTATTTTGCTATCAATTGCACATGGAATCATTGACGAGTCCCCTCCTATATATACTTCTACAAGGTGTTTAGGTCTTCAATGTTGAGGAGACGTCACGTGTTTTCTCCTCCGCGGAACCATCCACGTCGAACCGCTCTCGACAACAACGGTGTTTCTCTCCTCACCAGCTGTCATGGTCTCTTTCTAGCATCGCCCGAGGCCCAATGGCGCCTCAACAGCAGTCTCCCCCTCCTCCCATCCCTCCGCCGGTCCCTGTCGAGACTCATCCAAACAGGGCCGGAGGGCTGAAGCCCCCTTTGCCGCAGCGCGTCCCACCGGATCCAACACGACTTGCGCCCGAACATGCATACTATGCTCACTCGCAGCCGCGACTGTGGCACGATAGCTCTGCTCAGCACAGACCGATTGATGGCGCTGTGTCGACCTCGTCGTCGGTTGCTGTCGCTGCGCTGAGACCGCCGCCGGCCGTTCCTGGTTACGAGACTAGGAGACCCGATGCTCGCAAGCCGAGAGACCGTCGGCGAAAGAAGCGCAAAGGAGCATGGAAGAAGTTGATGTGGGTTCGACAGTCTTGTATGCATGCTTTTCCTACATTTGTCTCGAGGCACAGCTGACAGGATACAGATCCGGATAACTATACCGACGCAGAGACTTTTCTTGACCACCTCCAACGAAACCCCCGCCTCAGGCCCTATGATTTCTGGCCCCTCGTTGCCGATTCCACCGTCATCGTCCAACATGTGTGCTCCGTCGTGATATTTGTTTGCTGCTTCGTCGGGATTGTCCACAATCGAGTGAGCCCTGTTTCGGTAGTCGGCTGGGGCAGTATAGGCACTGTCCTAGGCTGGGTACTATGGGATTCCTGGATCTGGAAAGAGCAAAGCGAGGCCATCAAAGCTGCCCAGATTATTGAAGGAGCCGAGTTGGACGACGGCTCCAGCGCGTCCTCCGCAAGCTCAAACCCCGGAGCAGCCACTTCCCAATCCAGCGGCAATGCCAGCAATGTCCACGGGTTGGGGTTGAACATCCCGAGGTCGAGCTCCGAGATGTATTTACGACGCCGAAGCACAGAGCTCAGCACGACATCATTACAATCTGCGAACCCAAATTCTCCTACTTTACAACCCACCAACCTATTCTATTCATACAATGAAGACGGCAAGTCTTTGTTATCGACACGAAATCGCCAGCGACTTGCAACGGTCAAGTCCGCGGCTCTGATTTACTGCGCATTGCTTGGACTGAGCCCTATCCTGAAATCCCTCACAAAGTCCACCGCCAGCGACTCTATTTGGGCTCTGAGTTGCTGGCTGATGATCATCAACATATTCTCTTTTGACTATGGCAGCGGAGAAGGCGGAATGGACTCGACCAAATTTCCGGCTTCTCTGTCCACCAACGCAGCACTCATGGCGTCGACAGTCTTGGCCTCGCGTTTACCTTCGACTACGCATGTGTTCAGCTTGACGCTTTTCTCTATCGAAGTATTTGGCTTGTTTCCTGTCTTCCGCCGGCATTTAAAACATGTCTCATGGACCGGCCACTTGATTCTTACGTTCGGACTAGTCTTTGCCGCTGGGGCCGGGGTTGGAATCACGCTTCGAGGCGGATGGGCTGCAGCGATAGTAGGCTCATTTCTAGGCAGTATTCTCACGGCTTTGGTAATGGGATTATGCAGCTGGTGGTTAATTGGACTGCAAAAGTACAAGAATGTTGTCATTGGGCCCTGGGACCCAGCCAGGCCTATAATACGGAGGAATTGGGATTAGACTGGAGTACACTGTTGGTTATGCTTTTGTAGATTTTGAGCTTTCTATATTATATACCCCAAGGCAGTAAGACTGTAATTGAATGTTTACCTTTAATTTTAGACCCTGAATTTGGTACAGTATCAGAAAATTCTCCTTATTTGGAATAAAACCCCTTGTTTGTTGAGATACTAATTATATTGCTACAGTCTGGCTTTGGTGGGCTCCTGAGTACACTATAAAACTGGTCGAATTATTCTCGCAGGCCATTCTGCAGGCTTCCAGACTTCATCTGTACGCTGTTAAGGTTCAACTCCTCTGAAGTTGTAAAAAGACCTTTCATCTGCCGTTTAAATTTGATTCGATGCTAGAATATAATGTAGCATGTTTGTAATTATTGGCATGTGCTGTTCAATTTCCACCTTTGGATTAGAGTTAAAGTCATTAGACTAATTGTCACTGATATCATACATGAATAATCACTAGCCAGTATAGCATATACAGAAGTCAAAAAAAAAGCATATCTCTATGCCCTCAGGCCAACCTCTGTCTTCAACACATTTACATGGCTCCAGTCATAGCTATCCTCGCCGAGACTCCAAGCCATGACGCCGCCAATCTGGAGCTTGTCCACAATATCCGTAAACTTGCGCTGCATCAGCTGCGGCGTATCCCACGTCCAGAATAGATGTGCAGTGGGATCAAAATAGTACTGTCCACCTTGGTTCTGATCAGTCATCCCCCATTTTTGGGCGTTGCGCCAGGAGTCGATCATGGAAGAGCCGTTGCAGTTTCCATAGTCTGATAAACAGCCAAGGGCGCAGAATTCGTCCGTATTTCCGCTATGCAGAAGGAATTAGAGGTGTCAATAGGCTTCGTTTGATGGACGGTATTGAAGATCAAAGGATACAAAGAAAAGAATGAGACTCACCAATATCCATCCGGAGAGCAGCATGCGCCGGCAGGACATTTTCCCTTGTTGGGACCACAGGCACCGTTAGAAGAGTTTAAAAGGTTCATCGGTGCTTGGGGCTGCATAAAGATGGACTCAAAAGTGACAGTTCCACTGTTTTTATTGTCTGTCCCATCTGCCGATTCCGCTGGTAAGATAGAACAACCAAGAGCATTATTGGCAGTACAGTTCGAGGTTGGCCAGGTTGAGAAATACTTGGCGTAGAAAGTGAAGCCGAGATTTGCCTTGGCTGGATCGAGACCGAGATCCAGATAATTCTGAACCGACTGCTGAGAACCGACTACGCTGGTTTGGTGTTTGGTCACATCGTCACGACGATTCATCAAGTCGTAGCTCATAATATTGACCATATCGACAGCGGAGAAAATGCCCGAGGCGGTTTCGTTGGTGTATGCAATCATGTCACGCTGCAGGCCAGGTACAGCGATAGAGAGGATCTTGTCCTTTCCCAAGGCCGCTTTGATTTGTTGGAGAAGTAGAGGAAACGTGGCTATCTCGCCTGTCTTTTGTGAGTTTGGCACTTGCATGTAGTTGTTGCCGTTGCCCCCAGGATACTCCCAATCAATGTCTAACCAGTCAGCTTCTTCTTTCAACTGAACAATCCATTATGTCTTGTCATCCGTGGACATGAGTCACACTTACCAACACCATCAGCACCGACAGATGTAACCATTGCAGCCACGTTTTTTGCGTAACTCCGGATTGAGTCATTTCTTTTGACGGCAGCCGAAAACCCAACCGCGTTACCCCATCCTCCGATGGAAATCATAAATTTTGTGTCGGCCGGAAACCGGGCTTTGAAATCCTGGACGTTTTCCCATGGAGTAAACTGGCTGCTGTTGCTAAAGGTCGTGGAATCGGCAAATGCCATGATGGCATGGGTTATACCGCTTGTTACGTCGGTAGATGGGAGACTGGAGTTGTGATATCTGTAATGATAGCATTAGAAGATGATCATTGAAGAGAATATTGGCGTTACTTACTGGTCCACGTACATCACGTACCGCAAGGATGCGGCCGCGTGGCAGACCAGGAAAAGGCCCAGAAGAAGAGTTTGTGGTATCATTTTGAAGATGCAGTAGTCTTTGGATGTAGGTTTATGGCTGATAGCGACTAAGTATAGCTAAAAGAGTTGGATGAAGGAGATGGATGAAGTTGTGAGAGGATGAAACGGTAGAAGAGGAAGCAACGGAGAGGAAACTGCCTCGTCCACGTCAACGGACAGATTCATCGTGACTCACCGAAGCCTGCGAGCACTTGAGAACAACTCGACCAGTTTTGTAGTGACTGGTACTCAGGGCCTACCAAGGCCAGGTTATAACAATATGCTTGGTATCTTGACACACAATGGGTTTATTCCGAAACAGGAAAATGTCCAGATGACGCAGCAATAAGCTTCTAATTTTTTTTCTTACTATTTTCTTTTCTATTTTTTAGTAACTTCAACTAGTAATCACTACTTTACGTTCCGCGATAATGTTCAATACCTCTCCATCAGCCAATCTCTCCTCTGCCCCTCCTCCATCGCCGCCAGTTTCTGTGCCTCGGCTCTCTTGACCGCACAGTACCTCTTGACAAACATCTGGCCCAGGAGCGCCTGCATATCCTCATCTACCTCCAGTTCCGAGAGGCTCTGTTCAAGGGTCTTTGGAATCTGCTCGACAATTCCTAGACGCCTACGATCGCTTGCAGATAGCGTTGCCGCGTCCACGGGACAGTCGCCGTGCAATAGCGGCATTCCTCTATTCACCCCAATGTGTCCCGCGGCGAGAAGTGCGCCCATTGCGAGGTACATGTTTGCCAGACCGTCAATTGATTTGAGTTCCCAGTGTCCCGGGGAAATCTTGCGGATGGGCGCTTCGCGGTTCTGCGTGCCCCATGTGATCCATTCGCTACCGGCCCAGACCCCAGAGGCGACGCGGGCGTAGCTGATCTCTTGAGATAGAGAGAAGGCGGTGATAGACTGGAAATGAGCGAGGATCCCCGCGAGGAAGGAGTCTTGTTCCGTTGCGGGGGATATGGAGAAATGGGCGTGTGATGCGGTTCCGGCGGCAAAGGGGTATGGGCGTGGATAGAGCGTGGCGCGAAGACCGTGTTTTTCGGCTACATATTGCACGGTTGCTCGTGCTTTGAGGAGGGTGTCGACTGCGGCGAGCGGGGAGTTTGGGGGTAGGATGAATTCGAACTGTCCCGGAGCGGATTCGGCGTGAAATTGCTCGAGATAGATGTCGATGCTGGCCAGGGTAGATACGATTTCCTCGACAAGAGAGAGTGCGTTGTGGCGGATGTCGGCTGTCATGTTGGACCAAGAATGGGTTTTGGTCAATGGTTCCCAGTGACCATTTTCAGACCGGCGGAGAAAGACAACCTCAATCTCAAATCCGAGCGTGACTTGGATGGGCTCCAATGCCTTGACAACTCGCTGTAGTGTGGTGCGCGGGCATCCTTCCAGGGCGGTGCCATTTTCGTCTTCCCAGAATGTCATGACAGTAGCACTGTTGGAATTGATTGCAACGTTTCGGCTGAATGTCGACAAGTCTGGTCTCATGTAAAATTGCCCTGTAGCAATTCCACCAGGAGCGAGGTGATCGTCCTGCAGCAGGTGCATAACTGCCAGCGTAATCCCGATGCGCCGTTGACCTCGGGCGATTTTGATGAACTCGCGCAGTGGGAACATGCGTACACGGACTGTGGCTGTATAATCCACCCATTGCATCCAGATTATGAGATTCGGGTCCTGAGTAGCTAAATCGAAGAAAGTGGGTGCTGGTTTCGTGATCACATGGTTTTGTGGGATTGAACTGCTGTTCTCAGGACGGGGCAAGTTAAGATTATAAAGCTTGTTCGAATTGTCAAATAAAATGTCTATAGCTGCCTGTTTGCCCTGGGCAAGACTGAGACTTCCTTGGGAGACATAGTCAACTAGCACCTGGTGGAAATATTAAAACAAGCACATTGTGAATTGGAATTGATCATACCGTCTCCAAAGTTTTCCTGAATTGTATATTCGACAGCCAAAACGTCTCTGGATGAAAATGGCCATCAGTGCTCCAGAGTAGACGGCTAATCGGGGTCAAGTCAAAAGCCTGTCGTAAGATGGTTTCCTCAGCATCACCACTAACCATGGGAAATACTTCGCCAAGATCAAGATAGACGTTCGGATAGACCGAGGCAAGGTATCCAGCTTCTCTGGTGTACGGATACGAAGAGTGTAGTAGAACGAAGTCGATTTTTGAAAAGTGAGCAACAACCGATTGTAAGTGAGCAGGATTGGCGAGCCGCAGATCCAGATCAGAATCACCGAGCCCGGTGTGGAATTGTATAGGTTTTGTTTTGATATTCCTTGACTCTGCTAACGTGTTGATGGTTAAGAGTGTCAGGTACACTATATAGTCATTGAATGGCTTGTCCGAGATCCGGTATGGTGCTCCTTGTCCATGGGTACGTTGGACAGATTCCGCAACCCTTTTATGATAAGCGAAAAGGGGATTTTGGTTGTTGTAAACACTCGATGCGAACGGTGGCAGGGAGATGTCCAATCCAGTTCTGTAACAAACCACAGACTTGAAACCCACCACCTCATCATCTTCCAAGTCGTTCTCAATACGGCGTTTAAACCGATTAGCAAAATCCTCCATCAAGCTCTCATTCCAGTCCTCTGGCTTCACCAAATCTCCTAGTACTTGAGCGGCAACAGTCTCAATGCGGACGATTCGCTTGGTCTTTGACATCGTGAAACGGTCATGCCATGAATATGCCTCAATATCGACATCTGTCAACAAGTCATCGAGCAGAAGAGTGTGCGTGCCCTCTAGGCATTTGCGCACGAATCCCTCATAGTCGCGCGACACCCACTGCTCTCGGGCAGCCTTGATAGCCTCCCAGCTGGGCTCACAACCAAACAACGTAGCAAGCTGTTTGACCGCGATGTGGTGCGGGATTGTATGTCGTGCTTGCTTTAGTGCCTCACCATGCGCCTCAGACGTGATAGATTCCAGAGGATAGGTGTTGTAGTTGAGCGCGTGGTTGGCGCTGAGAATGTTGTGGGCGTGATTGTCAATCAGCGGATGCGATTGCACCAGAGCCCGCAGTTCATCGAGATTTTCTCGATTTGCCATTTTTTTCTGTATTGCACTGTTTGCAACAATAAATTGATATCGCTGATGCTCTACTGTGTACAGAGATGCAAAGAAACGCGCGTGGATGAAGATCAAAAGCTGCGACTGAGGTCAGCCTCAGCTCGAAAGGGCAAAAGCCCCTCCAGAGCTCCAGGTCGCCGTCCCATTGGCCCAGCGCCTTAGCTTAGGAGATGCACGATCTGCGACTATTGAAATTAGTTTTGACGTAAAAACCTGGGAGAATATGCAATATTTGTTCGATTCAATCATGGCGTCTACGTGCGCAAGAAATTGTTGGATGTAATTACAGCCTGTGAATAAATACATGCAATATTTCCGTCCTTTTTTTCCAACATACAACACCGAAACCCTACAAAAAATAAATAAGTAAGAATATAAAATAAAACAGGGTGAAATAATAAAGAACAAGATATATGTCAATCCGCTGATACCTCTTTCCCCTGCGATATCGTCTTCATGTCAACCGCCCAGGCTAGAGTTCCTCCAAGACACTTGTCGGCAGCATACTTTTTCTTCAGCATCCATGTCTCGTTATCGTCGTATGAAACCCTAGTCAACTATTAGAATACCCCAGGCAAATCGAGAGAAGGTCCTGTTACTCACCACTGCGTTGTATCCCACGCAAAGTACTTGACTGCTGCCTGCTTGTCCAGTACAGGCTTGATGTTCGGATTCTTCTTCAACACTGTATCAATCTCAGCATTATGTAGACTCCCAGCTTCGTTCGAGCACGGCCCTGGCTTTCCAGCCCCCGAAGCCGCACATCCAGGCTTGGTGCAAGAACCGCTGGTGAGTGTATACGTCTTGCCGTAGTCGGCAAGTCCGAGGATAACTTTCTGCGGACTCACGCCTGCATCCCACACCTTTTTCAGCGATTGCTGGATATCGGAGAGGTTTGTGTGTGGTTCAGCTCTGACGGGCTTTTCCCAGCTGCCGTGGAGATCATAGGTCATGATGTTGAGCCAGTCGACGTGCGGCTCGAGGCCTTTGAGATCAAACCCCTTCATATAGACTTTTCTTTTGGTTAGATTGATTTCATGACTTGAAAGATGAGGAAACTCACAGGTTCCTCCAGGCACAGTCACGCTGAGCCCTTTATCCTTGCACTGTGCACGATACTCCTTCGCCAGAGAGACCATATTTGCAGTATCAGCCAACGATCCTCCCGTGTCAGTGGCAGCAGGGTACTCCCAATCCAAATCCATCCCCTCAAAGCCATATTTGTCCATAAACTGACACGCCGAGTCAATAAACCTGCGGCGCCCTTGTTGCGTTGCAGCCAGCTTCGAAAAAGGGGCTGCTCCAACTGCGTATCCGCCAACGGCAATCCAAAGATGTAGATCCCCAAGTGCCTTGGTGCGTACCTCTTTGAGCTGGTCAAATAAGACGGTGTCGTTGGGCATGGATAGCATGACTTTGCCTTGCTGGTCGATTAGGGCGAATGCAAAGTTGATGTGTGTGTATGGGGTCGGGTCGATGTCGCTGGCTTCGTATTTGTTGCAGACTCGGTGGCTCGCCCAGCTTTCGTAGTAGGCAATAGAACGGTTCATGGAGCCTGGACATTTGGGGACGCTGTGTCAGGCCGTCAGCAAATTTACGACTCTCTTCTTAGTGACGTGCAACTGACAGTTTTGGTAGGGCTGCTTTGCAACCACTCTGACATCCAAGACCGCAATAGTCTGTTCCTGTTCCGCAGTATCTAAACTTTCAATCAGTCCCTGAGAAAGTGAATTCGTAAATAACATACCCATAACGAGAACAACACATTCCCTGGGGACACATTTCCTTCCCCGGTGGCGCATTAACTATTCCCACATGAATCAGCCCTATCAAGCCAAAATTGCATGACAAACAACATACCGCCACATTGAAAACTTCTTTTATGAGGTGTATTCCTGCTCAACGACAGAATCGACGATATAGGGATCACGAACGGAAATGTGACGAGACAAATCATCGCGAGAATGCCCTGTACTTTTTGCATCCGCATAAAAGTGAAGAAATTGGCGAGATACATGGTGACAATTTGGCAGCCTGCGACGGCGAGTAGACAAAATCTGGGAAATGCATCAAATCACGTAGGTGAAGCGCAGATTTGCGGTCATGGAAGAGTCGTTTGAAGCCTAGTTTCTTATGCAAATAGGTCAATGCTGTCTCAGTATGTTGGTTCGAAGAATCTCCAGGAACAGAAACCAACAAAATTTCCAGAAAAAATAATAAAGAAGAGCTCGTTCGCTATGGAGATATTCCCGGACTCTGTGGAATGCGGGCTGACGACAGCATGTCCTTGCCCTGGTAGCGACAATTGGACACGGAGAATTGCCTAGAACGCTTATGCGTATCGGAAAGTGAAACGGTGTAACCAACCCGACACTCCTATCGGTGTTTTTATTTGCGCCATTACTCGTGTGTTGTTGGCTGAGTGTTGTTGTGGCCGCATGCCGGAGGAGAAGGTGGCCCGTAGCAACGCATTCCACTTTCCCTTTACGGACATCCGTCAATACATGTAGATAACTCGCATTATGCTACTAATACCATCTCCAATACAATTTGCCATGCCTATATCTCAATAAATTTACATTTTAAGAACAAAAGGCGGAACAGCAAACCTAGAAATGCCCTTCCAGAGTCAACGTGCCGGTCTTGGTGATCAAGTACTCGTTCACAGCTACATCTTTTCCGCTCTCCTTGCCATAGCCAGACTCTTTCATGCCACCAAACGGCGACTCAGCTGCGGAAGATGCACCTGAAGGAATTAGTGTCAAACGCAAAACGAAAAAAAGAACTGTACTCACCAGTATTCAACCCAATCATACCCGCCTCCAGGTTCTCATACATCCGCCAGAGTCTGTCCACGTTCTTCGTAAACACATAGCTGGCCAAACCCATACTTGTGTCGTTGGCCCACTTGGTTGCCTCTTCTTCAGTGTCGAATTTGTACAGAGCAGCAATGGGAGCAAAGCTCTCCTCGCGAGAGATCAGCATCTCCGACGTCATGTCTGTGAGAATCGTCGGCTCGAAAAAGTAGCCTCTCTTGTCTTTGATTTTATTGCCTCCTAGAATCAACTTTGCGCCAAGTTTCGTGGCATCTTCGACCTGGTTTGCCGCTTTGTCGACTCCGCGAGAAGTAGTCACTGGGCCCATTGTGGTTCCTTCAGCAGCGCCGTGGCCGACGACAATGCTTTGTGTACGCTCCTTGAGCACGTTTGCAAATTTCTCGTAGATACCGGCCTGAACGTAGATCCGATTGGCCGTAATGCATGCTTGGCCGGCGTGTCGCCATTTCAATGCGAACAATTGATCCATGGCCTGGTCGAAATTTGCGTCATCAAACACGATTAGCGGGCAGTTACCACCGAGTTCCAAGGTGACTTTTTTCAATCCTTCTGCACAGTGGGCGGCAATAATCTTGCCGACCCGTGTCGAACCAGTAAAGGTGACCTTCTTGACTAAAGGATGCTTGCAGAGGGCTTCGCTAAAAGATGCAGTGTTGTCCAAATCTGTCGTCAGGACATTCAGCACACCTGCTGGAAACCCTGCCTCTTTGGCCAAGTGTGCAGTGGCAAGCATGGTCAGAGGTGTTTCGGGACTTGGTTTGACAATCATAGTACATCCAGCTGCAAATGCTGCGGCGGCTTTGCGTAGAATCATGGCCATGGGGAAGTTCCACGGCACAAGCGCAACAGCGACGCCGATGGGCTGTTTGACCGTGAGAATACGGCGATTTTGCAGCGCGGGGGTAGAAACGGTGCCGGCAATACGCTCTGCTTCGCCAGCAAACCACCAGGTAAACGAGGTTGCGTAGTCGATTTCTGCATAGGACTCGGCAATCGGCTTGCCCGTCTCGTAGGTGATAATCTTTGCCAGATCCTCCTTGTTTTCCAGGATGAGGTTGTTCCACTTTAACAGCCACTGTGCCCGCTGACGAGGGACGACTTTTCTGTACTGTTCAAAGGCAGCGTGAGCAGTCTCAGCAGCATGGGGCACATCTTCGACCGTGTTTGTTGGGCAGCTAGCCCACGCGGTGTCGGTTCCTGGGTCTGTGGTGTTGCTCAGCTGAAGAAGTTAAAGAGACATAAAAGCTGCAAGAAACTCACCGATAACCTCAAATCGACCGCCTTTCTTCGCGGGAATCCACTCATTGTTAACAAAGCTGTCGTAGTGAAGAATACTCGGGTTCTTGAGCTGTAGACGATGACATCAGAGTAGTTCGAAGAGCTTCATCTCAGGAGTCCTACCTCGAACGGGACCGTGTACTGCTGCGTCATGTTGAATCAGTCTGGCACAGTATCGAAGTCAATGATTAGTTGTCGAAAACAAAAACAAGGCAAACAGCGGACAAGAAGGAGAAGCAAAACAGAACTGACTCTTATAGTAGGAGGGCCGCCCCACCTTCCTGTGTTCCCGTATTCCCCGCATCGCTGCATCTCGGCTACTTGTCCGCTCGGGATCTTGGGTCGGTAGTCGCCTATACCGATACCTCTTACATATGAACGAGGTTTTAGACATCCCGAGTCCTTTATGAAATCAGGACTGGTCGATTTTCTTCTTCAGTTCCCGTCCCAGGTGAAAGCCATGCGATTTCGCAATAACATTGTCCCTATACTCATTGAGCGCAGCCGTCTCCTGCCATGCTGGATCATTGTATTCATTCGCAATATATAGCGGCAAAATGAAATACAAAGCTCCTGGAAACGAGTTCATGTCATTGATGCTTGACCTTGCCAGGTCGAATATCTGTGTCGTTAAATAGCGCTTCATTGACTGGCTTTGAGGTGTATTTGTTGCGCCATCTTGTTGAACATGAGCAGATGGTATTAGCGGAATGGAAAGCTGATTGCATATTTCTTCCATCTTGAGGAGAACAGCATGATGAAAGGCAAGTGCAGCAGTCGTATTCGGAGTATATGTTGGTGGAAGACGAGTTGGAGATGATACATAAGCTGGGAGAGTTGACCTCCAGCCATGAAGGGCCTGCAAGGCGTTCATCGTATCGTTGCGAAGAGAAACAAATTCAGAATCAGACAGGCCTTTCGTCATCAAAATATCAAAGCGGTGAAATAAGGATGGTACATCTGCCATGTAGTATAGTAATGCGGGATACGTTGAGTCTCCTTGATATTCTGGCCGTTGCAGGAGAGCCTTCCACCTCGGTTCAGATAGGAAACAGGGACTCCGATATGTGCCAGCGTTGACAACCTATAGGTGATCGTTCAACGGGGGGTATTTAGCGAGTAGGGGTGGGATGCGTACTATCATATACTGGCAAGCTAGAAGGATCTCTCTCTCAATGCCGGTTCTATGCCGATCTGGCCCTCGGCTTTCTATCTGTCGCGGAATTAGCCAGGTTTTTGGTGAGCCAAGATTATTTGGGGGAAAATACCAGGCACGACATTGCATTGTAATGGGTAAGCCAACTGGAAGACTCCTGGGCGACAATGTTCTCGCAGATACATATGCATAGAACACTAATCACTGTTTCTGTGGTGAAACATGTATTAGGATCTACCAATGCTTCTCGGAGCTTGCGCAATGCCTTTGTATATGCGCCGACCCCTTCCCACAGCTTGTCATCATTTTTCTTTGTTGTGCCATAAAAGCTTGCAGTGATAGCCTGCACACAAAGATCTTGCAGCGACCCATGTGGCGCACTACTCTCGACTGTTCTCGCTAGTATATTAACGAGCGCCGAGGGCGATTTTGTATCGATAACGAATCGAGACAGGAAGTAATCTTTGATATCTGCAAGAGCCAAGTTACGAATAGGGTTGTTTTGCTGGATAAAGACGGGCTCGAAATTATAGCCTCCACACTGTACGCCTCGGTCTTCGCATCTTTTACAGCCCGGTCGCCTGAGATCTATTGTCTGGTGTCGGTATAGAGAAAAGTGAGGAGGCATCGATGCAAGACATACCGCATTTTTGCTTTCGATTCTTGCATGTAATACAGTTTGGTATTCGTCTGGAACCGGAAAGTACTATTTTTGCGGCAGGGCCCATTTTGACATGGTAGTATGCAAGGGTTTTATTGATTGCTTGATTGATTAGATTCTGAAGTCAACTTTGACGTGGATAGCGCAGATCTTTTGAATCCAACAATAAACCAGCCAAAGACCAATCAGAACGCACGTTGTTACTATATTTAGTATTTAATGTTGACTGCATACTTGTACGCGTTAAGTTAAGTATAGTTTGATTTTCTGAAATTATTTAATAGCCTATACCTATGTATAGTCTTAAAAAATCTAATTAAATAATAGTTCTTTGTGTTTTCAAATGTTTTTATGTGTTATATATATGGTGGGTGGGGTGTTCAGTGGGGGCCCATCGTGAACGTTGTTAACTGACGATACGTTTTCTCTGTTTTAAAATCTTGGAATCGAATTTAGTTTTATTTTAAAGCTCTACCAGTTGTTATGAGTCTTGCTACCATGTCCCAAAACAAATTATCGGACGAGGAAGTGATCAAATATTGTCTATCTTGCGATGAGAGTCAACTTCTCGGAGGTGGAAAATATGGAAACCGGGTGGTGAGTATCTCGTACACAAATAGTCAAGTTCGGTCGAGACGTTTCATACTACGAGGCAGTTAGTCAACAGAGGGCGCTCGAGCTTGTGGATGCTCAATTTGTGAGAATCCCCCGAGTTGAACGGTTTTTTAATGACAACGATGGGCGGGGATATATGGTGATGGAATTCATTGAGGGCGAGATCCTCCAATCACTCACGAAATTTCACATAGAAAGAGTAGCTGCTATCCTCCAACACTTCAGCACTATCACAAACAATGCCGCAGGTAGTCTTGGTGGAGGCCCATCAATAGGTCTCCTCTGGCCAGAGACAAATGATCTGTTTATCAGTACTTTATCCGACATTGAAGACTGGTTCAATAGTCGACTTTTCCCGGCTCAAGGCCTGGGACGCGTTGCCCTCAAAACCTCCAAATTAGTCCTTTGCCATCTTGATATTGCCCCTAGGAATCTTATATGGCAGGAAGACGGCTCTGTCTATCTCTTGGACTGGGCCAGTGCGGGTTTTTATCCTCGATTGCTTGAATTTGCTAGCCAATGGATTACTAAAGGCAAAGATGGAACTTTCCATACAATGTTGCTAAAAGCTATGGCTCCGCTACCAAAGGCCGATATGGAACAGAAAGCACCAATCTGCCAGGCCTTATACAATAACCAAAAGTACACATTGTCAGTATAGACCCCTTCTATAATTAACTCACGGTTAACCGTATTGCGCTCTAGTAATAAACCAGACCCTGAACCGCTGTATATACTTCCTGTTCCTCCACTCCCGAAGTTGGCCGAACCCGATAGGTCGTTGTGCACGACTGAATCACTTACGCTTTAGTAAATAATAAAAGTGAATAGGAAAATAAAGTATATTAATAATCATTGATTTGATTGAAGCATTTTCTATGTAAACATTTTTATGCTTTCGCGCTCCAGATTATAAATAAAAAAAATGTAAAAGGTTCGAGATAGTATGTAGTCCACCAAACGGAAATTAGACCAAGATTAATATCGGTTCTAAATAATGAACTTCTTGCTTTCAATATTTTAGCCTCCTTAGTATATCAATTTTATTATACTTGTATCTCAATGTAATCGAATTCACTCACTATTTACTAACCTCAATTTGTTGCTGAGTAATCCCACTACCCCTCCTGCAGTGCAGCAGTTCCTGTCAGAATCCCAACCTCTAATAAGACCGAACAGACTTCAACGCCAATATATCCTAGAATTATTCATTCCATATTTCTGACAATTCATTATCTACCTTTGAAGAGGAATTAAGTCCTGGAGTTGTCGTCATCTCTCTGTCAGATTCTTCAAATTATTGCCGGATCGTTTCTTACCCATAACTCTCCGATAGATACCACATGGTACTCCATTCAGATGCAGAGCCCATTCATTGGCAATGGCGCTCTTCCGCATGGTTCATTTTATCTACCGTCGCTATAGCCCTATTCAGTGGTTTGTCCTATCGTACTCCCCTATAAAGTTGAACAGAAAAGAAATTCTCACTAACCTCTCCGCCCCAGAAATATTCCTCTATGGCTTTCTTGTTCCGATAATGCCTTACATGCTCGAAGAGCGGCTACATCTAGGCTCAGATCAAACACAGCGTTTAACCTCCATCTCTCTCGCCCTCTACGGCCTGGTATCTATCTTTGGGGGGCCACTCATCGGGCATTTCGCGGACAAGGCGTCCAGCGGTAGGATCCCGTTTCTCATAGCGCTGGTGGGATGCATCATTGGGACGTTCATGGTCGCCTTTGCGACTTCTGTGGGTGTATTCCTCGGCGGACGTGTGTTGCAGGGGATTTCAGGGTCTGGGGCGTGGATTGTGGGCCTGGCGACGGCGGCGAATGTGGTCGGTCCAGATCAGATTGGGACCACAATGGGGGTTCTTATGGCCTTTGTGAATGCAGGGATGATTTCGGGGCCGATGGTATCGGGCTTTATTCTGGAGGCAGCGGGGTATTGGTTGACGTGGAGTGTGCCCGTGGTCCTATTGCTCATCGATATCGCGGCTCGTTTGCTGATGATCGAGAAACCAAATACACCCAGCACGAAGGCTCCAACAGACGTGGAGGAATCAGACAGTCTTCTACCTTCGCATGAAAATGATCGAGAGGGGTCGCCTGCTCCGAGCTCGAACTTCTGGCGCATGATGCTAAGTAACAGCCGCGTGATAACGGCTTTGCTGATTGGTATTTGGGGCCCGGCCATTGGTACAAGCTTCAACGCCACGCTTCCACTTCATGTGCTGGATATCTTTGGATGGGGCCCCTCTCGTGTCGGACTGATGTTCTTAATGCTATCTATGCCCGGTCTATTATTCAACCCACTCGCGGGATATCTTCGTGATCGCATCGGCGCCCGAACACCGGCTTTTATGGCCCTTAGCTTACAAACAGTATTCCTAGTCTTGTTAGGCTTCGCTGGAAACAGTGATTTTGACTGGGCTTCCTCTGGTGCCCGCGGCCCGGCACTTTATATTTTTTCCATTGTCGCAATGGGCATCCTGCGACCTTTTATCTCGGGTATTGGGGCAGTAGAGTTAACATGTAAGTATCTAGCAATGCTTATCGGAACAGTTTCGTACTCACCTATATATCACAGGCGTCGTCAAAGAAGAAGAAGAAAAAAGCCCAGGGATCTTCGGACCCCGAGGAGGCCACTCGCGTGTCTTCTCTCTGGTTGAAGTCGCTGCCACGGCTGGCATGACGATTGGGCCCATTATCTCTGGAGCCCTTGTTGAACGATTTGATTACTATCGAATGAACTGGACATTAAGTAAGTCATTCTCCCTCTCTTCAACTCCCATGGTTCTCGTTGATCTTCTTAGGTGTTATATCCATCATCATGGCTATCTTAGCCTGCATATTCCTACATGATAAAGTTAAGGCACAGAAAGAAAGCGCCGAGCGAAGGTAGAAAAAATATTCGAACCAAAAACGATAAAAGGGGCATCAAAATAACATATTGTACGTATTTCCCGGGATATCTTCTATTGAGAATAGTTCAATCTAACATTTGAAATAACAATATCCAGGTTCTAAGTTCAAGTATATTACCTTTCTGGTTAAATGCCCCAACTATACAAGACTAGAATACACAGCCCAAACTTGCTATTTTAAACAACCAATATAGACACTCATGTACCCTATCATCAACACACTAAATGTGGAAACTGGCTATCCCGGTCTCGCCAGAACTACATACGCAAATTTAAAATGATCCATAAGTGGTTGAGGTGTATTGTCTTCATGCACGCCAATTCCATGTTTGTACCATTTGCCTTCTTGGTCTAACCATCCTCGGTTAGATACCTCGGCTCGACGCGAGCCCGATATGGAAGTCGAGTGCGATAGCCAATCACAGGCAGAAGGACTACATAAGAGTGCCCCACAAGATATAGACTAATTAGGAAATTCCTCTCCCTGTTCTGCTCATGTTCCTTTGAAGTCTTCTCATACCCCAAATAATGACACTTTTGCCCTTTATATTCATTTAATTTTATCACAGGAAGATTCTACCCTCGTGAATGACTCGAAAAAAGCAAGTTTCTGCCTACAGAAAGAGGAGGTACACTGTCTGAGGGATCGAATGCAGGCCAGAAACAAAATATGCGGTCACTCATTTGTCTTATATTCTCTATTTGCGTCCTAGGAGCAACTGCAGATGACCCGAGTTTCACCTTTCCTCCTCCATGGGCAACTTTTAACGAAACGAGAGATGACCTGGGATTCACTGTCGGACAAACGATAAGCTTAACTTGGAACCTGAGTTCAGATAGCACTCTCGATTTCACGCTTGTTCAGTATAACGGCGATGGTGTATCCAACTGTATAATTTCAGAAGTTCCGGTAGCGTACGAGGATCAGCTGTGTACCAAAATTGCAGGTATGTCGGTTCTGTTAGCGCCAATACTCATTGATGTAACATTTGAAATGAGATGAATGTGATAATATCTGACAAGCCCTTCCAGCCGATGTGCCGAATAATGGATCATTCCACTGGAATGTCAGTCGGTTAGGCATGCAGGCCTCTGATATTTATTTCATCATTGCTCAATACGGTCCAGAAGGCTCAGCATTCTACTCCCACTATATCAACATAACCGATGCCTTGCCCTCGTCACCTACGTCTACGACATCGAGTACATCCACGACTTCGACGCCTACCTCTTCTACCTCGTCTTTCTCCTCTCCCTCTCCGTTACCGTCACATTCTAGCACATCTTCGACACCAGTGGGAGCTATTGTCGGTGGTGTGATTGGCGGAGTAGCTGCGGTTGTTATCATCAGTGTTCTTTGTTTTCTTCTCTACAGAGCACGAAGGAAGAATAAACAAGTTGAGAAGCACCAGGGGCAAGATTCAAAACCACATAGGTCGTCCGAACCTACGGAAGAAGTGTGGAAGCCTGGACCACATATTTCGTATCCTGAGATGGAGGACACGTCCCGTCAACGTTATGAGCTACCTTAATAATGCCAATTGGACTGTTTTTTTAATAGAATATGTTTTATTGTATATGTTTAATAATAGAAATTTCACATGCTGGACTTTTATGAGTAGTCGAGTGTTGGTTGAAAAGGAGGTAACCCATCATTTGCAATTCTGATTTTATAGATATTCAATACAAATAATATTAAATCTGGCTGATTTTTAAGTCTATGTGTAAATATAATAAAATAAATGGATTCATTTGTAAGTTAGTTATACTAGTGTTGAAATGAAATAAATCAGCGTAGACATATGAAATGTTTGTGGAGATGGAAGCTCATCCAAAGTACACTTCATTAATTCTTATTAACTGCAAGTGTAAGAGGCAATGGCCGAATAAAGAAATTGCAAAGTAAATAAACTCAATATATGAATTTATGAATTGATCTAAAGTCCCTGAATAAAGCGAGTTAAGTATAATGATAACTGCGGTTGAATGGGTCTTGACATGCACGAGAGCGAAATATTTTCAATAGGTACAGTCATGTAACAGTCATATTAAATACCAAGGCACAATGTAATTGTGCAAACGGGGCAAATTTACATTGGGGTCGTCTCTGGCGAGTGGCAAATATCTCAGCTCACTGGCCACCGCCCTTACACCTTCCGTTTGTCACCTTCTCCCCCCTCTCACACTCAAATCCCCCCCCTTCTTCGCTTGGTCAGGAATTCCATTTTGACTTTTATAAATTTCTCATATTGCAGAAAAAAACCAGTACTCTCTTCAAATAGCAGGAGAGCAAACGATGCCACCACCGATCGAGCCGGTCGACCCCAATTCCCACACATACATAGCACCATGTGATTGTCCCGATTGTGAACAGAGCTTCTACAACCTCGAAGAGCTCAACTGGTACACCAAGCGAGTCTATGACGAAGAGGCAAAAAAGATAATCTCAAAACATGTTCGTAGCGCTGCCAACGACAGGCAGTACCTTGCACAGCGCCTCGCAGGTTTTGGGAGCACACTCATCAACCGCTGGAAGAAAAAGAGTCGAGAGAAACGCCAGCAATGTCTACAAGAGGCAGCTCCAGACCTCTGTAAGGAGAATTGGATCACCATTCGCTACCACATCAAAGATTGGATGTTTGAGTACAACCCACGTACCAGGAAGCCTTGTCGATCTCAACTAGTCAGAACACACTTATTGTTGAATTGGCTGAGTGTAGAGGCGCTGGTAAACAATTCCATGATGTTGTTTGCCTTGATACATGTCAGAACCGCCTACTCAGCTGCAGACTGGGCGACATGGGATGACAGCAGACTGGGTTTCAGCTGGCGCATGGCACATTTCGATGTCGATTTCTCAACAAAGTGTGTCATCATGCACGGATTGCGGTACGGAGAGATGGTTGACTGGAATGAAAAACTGGCTCACAGAGGCGATATTCTGGGGGTCCCCAAGGCGCAACTTATTCTAGAAGCCCAAAGCCATCTGATGCGCACACTTCGGAACATCGTTGACAATATTTTGGATGGTGTTGATATGAGCACAGCAACATCATCTGAGAAGTGGAAAAGCATGACTGCGGCAGGGTTCAGCCACACGAATGAGGTCGAATTCTGGTCTACATACACAAACCCGGCCTTCTCAGCACCTCCTGTGTTTTCTATCAGCAACCTAGTCTCAATTGCACAGACCAGGCTAGAAGCAGAAGGTGACCATTTGCGATTTCTGCAAGCGAACCCAGCTTATATGCGGCGACACGTCAAAACCCTTATGCAGGGAGAGCACTACAAGTCGATGCGTTCGGACCAAGTAGGGGTTTTGATAGCAGATGAAATATTCTACAGTGTGAGGTTGTATCTGGAGTGGGAAGGGGTGAAACTCGAATGTGAGAATGTGAGGCAAATCTACAACCGTATGCGTGACAGCATTCATCGCGGACAGAGATTGCCTCGTGCTTTTGACCAAGCAATGGGCGCTCTCGAGGTCCGTATCGTCAACGCGGTGAATAGCCAGGCAGCCCATATCTGCACGCTGATGAGCAATCGACCTGGATTTTCTCGGTATTTCGAGGACTCGCCCAGAAAGATTTGTCCAATCAACCTTAAGAAAGCAACACCTGGGCAACTTCTAACACAACTATTTCAGCAGGACCCATTAGCATGGTGCCTGTTTCAGATGACAGGAAGACCAGACGGCCGATACGTATTTGATCACGCAACACTCTTCAGTTTTCTCGAAAATCATCTGGCCCAGAGCGACGCAAAGGAGAGAGCCCGCTTGGATGAATTTCTTTACAAGAGACTTTCCGATCTTGCAGCCGCGCACCAGATACTATTTGCGGTACGTCTGCATAAACCACAGAATGCCTACAGAGAAATAGGGGAGATAATGGCGACCGAAGACAGACTTACTTGGAAAATGTCGACCATCAACACGTACCAGATGGAGATGGTGAAAGAGTTTCATGAGGCGGTGGAACTAGGCGAACTGATTGTCTCCAACTTTTGTAATGGCCCAGGTCCGGTTAAAAAGAAGAACGAGGCCTGGATGGCACAGTCACAGAAGATTCGAAAAGGGCTGGAATTGTTTTGGGACGGGATGAGGATTTGTTGCCAAAAACTCCTCATGACAACGAGGCTAAATCCATGTGAAATCCGGGAGTACATGAAAGTTGTCTCGGTCAACTTGACTTCAGAGTATGCCAAGGAAGTCGAAGCTGAGAGGCAACGCATGATGGAGCAGATCCAGCGCGCTCGTATGCCCGTGGCTAACGATTTACAGAACGAGTGGCTGTCTACCGATGCTCACGATACTTCCAAGCCAGTTAAAGTCAAGCCAAAAGATAAAATCAAGTCTCGCCCAGCTGAACAGCCATTGTCGAGCGTGGAAGATATTCATGAGGAAGTCGCCGACCTACAAATTGAGAGTACACGGATACCCGTCAGCAAGCGCGCTTCTGAAGTTTTGGGTCTGATGTTTCCCACCACGGCCGAAGAAACCCAAAAAGGAGTTCGATGGGATCTTTTTGTTCACATGATGATAGACATGGGATTCTCGGCTCGCAGCAGCTGTGGCTCAGCCGTTGTGTTTGAGAAATTGGATATCTCTTCGAGCAACGGTGGAGGCAGAATTGTCTTTCACAAGCCCCACCCCAGTCCAAATGTCGACTCCATCATGCTGCAGTCCATGGGTAAGAGAATGTCGAAATGGTTTGGGTGGCATAGTGACCTTTTTTTTCTTGAGGAAGAAAGTTTGTGAGATGGGTTCTATGTTCAACATAGATGGAGTGTCCTTTATGAAGCCAATATGTTTCGACGCAAAGATGTTCCGGAAAGAAAGTTTTGGTCCGAATGATTTTGTTCATTAGATTGGTTTCTATTTGAGCTAGATACAGAATTCAAGTACTCTTCTTTTAGAATGAGTTCCTCATACCCAATCTGACAACACTGCGGGATAGCAAAAATTAGCTGAGAGTTGAGATTTTCTTTCTCGCCATCTATCAAGCCTTGACCATCAACTTGGGTCCTGCCTTCATAATGCGAACAGCAATGAGGAGGAATCCAGCGACAGCAACAGCAACACCTCCATAGACCCAAAGACCAGTCCAATTCAGGGGATCATTCGTCCCTAAAATGGCACCAGCGCTTGGCCCACCGATCAACAAACCCAGCCCGCCAATCGCAAAACCCTGACCGATACGCGTACCGATCAGAGCCTTGTTCTGTGTGAGCATGGCAAAGCAAACAGGCGGTAAAGCAACAATGACGCCGCTGAAAAAGCCTGTGACGATGGCCTCGACAACCATTCCCGCGGTGTTGGTCACGCCAAGCATACAAAACACCGTGATGCTCAAGATCAGAGCCATTGGTACAAACGTGTTGAATACGCCGATGCGGTCAGATACAGCATTGGGCGCGATTCGACCAAAGATTGATGCGGCGTTGAAGATGGCAACCATATAAAACCCCAGCGAGCTGTCGGTGAAGCCCTTGTTGGTCAGGTAGTAGGAGATGTAGAAGATGAGCACCGAGTTACCAATAAACACAATCAGGATGGCTATAGCAAAGGTAATGTAAGGCATATCTGTGAATGCAGACCAGTCAATCACGGCGCGAGGCTTTGGTGGTTTGATACGCTGCTTCATCACAATTACTGGGATGATAAAAGTCCCGAGAGCGATAAAGGCCAAAGTCCGCACAGCCCAAGGAAAGCCGATGGGTCCGATGAGTCGATAAAGCACGATAGGATAGATGACGCCACCCAGCGATGAGCCAGAAGATGCGATACCAACTGCCAGGCCGATGTGCGAGCTGAACCACGTCGGAAGCAGCGAAACAGTGGGCGTGAAAAGTAGCCCACTACCAAGACCAACGCATATAGCCTAGGCCAGCACTGCCTGCCAGTACTCGTAACACAGTGAGAGCATCATGTAGCCAAAAACAACCAGAATGCTACCGGTTATAAGAAGCAGGCGAAGGTAGCCTCTGTCGTATATGGGTCCAGCAACGATGCCGGTTAGCTGGACCAGGAAGCATTGGATGGAGCCGATCCAGGAGATGTTGGAGGATGACTCGGTGAAAAGAGCACCGGACTCGTAGTAGGTTTGGAAGACGGCAAATGTGTTGATTAAACCCCAGGTATTGAAGAAGATCATGAAACCTCCAGCAACCTGAAGCCATGCCGTGAGTCCGCCATCAGGGGGAGGAGGAGGACCTGCCGGGCGTACACTTTCAAGCTCGGGAGTAGCAGGCGTGTCGATCTTATTGCCGTTGGAAGATTCTGTCTTTTCCTTCTCGTTAGCTTCGATTATTGAGTCTGAAGACATTTTGTCCGATATTGAAGTAGAAGGGCCCGGGTTAACCAAGTCCAGCGTAGACAACAAGTCAAGGAGGGTCGGCAATGAATCGACGCTGAAGCAATAGATAGATACATCGAAGAAGAGAAATCTCAATGAGATTTTATTTAATTTTTGTAAAAAAGGAGAGGCTTAGGTAGTTGTTCCGCCGAATCGGGGATGTGAGGCTGACAAATGATTTCGCCCGCGTCGGCGGAAGAAGATAACTTCAGTCTCTCCGCCGTGTCGGAACTACATAACTTCACTTCACCCATTTTCCACCATTATCTGCAATTAGGATGGAGAGCCCGTGATGGTAACGCCGAACCCAGAGTCATTAGTCAGTCAGAGAAAGGTTCGCAAGGGGACGCGATCCTGCTGGGAATGCAAACGACGCAAGACCCGATGCATCTTTCCGGCGTCGGGCGAAGCAACATGTATCTGTTGTCAGCGCCGACGAGTCCCCTGCATCGGCCAGGAAATCCCAGAGTCGTTGGCTCTGGCCGGAAAAGGTCACCGCGGCTTAGGAGATCGCATCGCAAAAATTGAAGATGCAATGAAAGACTTGCTTGCTGGCAAAGCCACTGGAGCTGCAAGCCAGATCGGAGATGATGATTCGGGCGAATCGAGCCTCACTCCCTCGTCAGGTCGAGCTCCTCTCACGCCTGCAAAAGTAAACGAAACAAGGTTGTCTACATCCATATTTCTTCTCTAACTGTTTACTTAGACTCTTGGAGAGTACTCTATCTCTTCAACACTGCTTGGTTCGTCACCGGCTTTTTCAGATCTAGCCGAAGCCAACCCCCCTGTGTCTCATTCCTTATGGGCAGCCTTTCCAGCATACGAAGACGTCAAGATTTTGCTTCCAGAGAGTTGGAGAACTTCACGGTACACCTGCGCGGTCAACACCCAGACGCATGCCAAATTGAATGCTGAGACACTCGGGGCCCCGTACCCCACGGCCAAAAGTCCTGGCCCCAACACTCATCCGGTCATTCTCGCAAAGTCTATGCTCATGTTTGCCATCACTCTACAAGCTCCATGTGAGGAATTCATTGGCCTCTCGGAGCCACCAAGCGTACTCGGCCGTCGCTGGGCCGCGGCTGCTGTGACATGGTTGGCGACCCAGGAGGAGACGCAGGGCTCCGTCGAGAGCCTGGTTTGCATCATTCTCGAAGCCATATTTGAAACTAACTGTGGAAACCTTCGAAAGGCGTGGGTTATATATCGCAGGGCAATGACGATGGCCCAAATGATGGGCCTACACCGCTCGCCTATGCCTCCACTAAAACGCGTCGACCCTGCGCTTGATGCTGACCCGGAGTTTATGTGGTTCCGCATTGTCTATATGGACCGTTATCTCAGCTTACTGCTTGGTCTACCGCAGGGAACCACTGATAAGAGCATTGGGGCTTTGTCTGTTTTACGCGACGAACCACCACTTGGCCAATTCGAAAGACAGCTCACCGTCATAGCATCGTGCATACTAGAGCGTAATGAGCGTGCTTTTACTGCGAGCGAGATTACTGCAACCCAGTCTATTGATGCAGAACTCCTAAGAGTATCTGAGAATATGCCGGCAAGCTTCTGGCGTCCGGCGAATTTCCAGAAGGTGGTGGTAGGATCTCCCGAGAACTTGTTGGAGGCAGTAAGGCTGGCAGCACAGGTCTACTACTATGGCTTGCTGATCCAGCTTCATCTACCATATATGATGCACGGAACTAGCAGTGATGCGGAGCATGAATATTCCAAAATTACTTGCGTCAATGCGAGTCGGGAGATTATAACACGCTTCATCCCTCACCGAAGCTTTCAACCAAAGTCGTCCTGTTCACGGCCCGTGGACTTTTTTGCCCTTTTGGCCGCTATGACGCTTCTTCTTGCTCATCTTGATACTCGTTATCATCGGAATGCGACCAATTATCTGGCTCATCAGCGTCTAAGCGATCGTGCGTTGCTGGATCAAGCATTGGAGAGGATGGATGCGATGAGAGATGATAACAAGGATATCGTCATGGAAGACAGTGGTAAACTAATCCGACAATTACTCGAAATCGAAGCAGATGCAGCCAATGGAAGTCGCTACACTGCCAGAAGTGTGGGAAGAGAAGAAGATACCACACAAGACGCTCCAGGAAAAGAATACGGAGAGCTTCGTCTGCTCATCCCGTACCTTGGCACCATAAAAATCACTCGTCAGGGACCTGTCTCTCTCGAGCCCTTTGAAGACAGGGCGGCGAATAGATCATTTGAAACTTCCCAGGCTGATTTTGTCGACCAACAGCCCCTGAACCATATGCACAACATCACTCAAAACTCTCTTTTGGGAGATACCCTAGCACCAAGACAGCTGAACCGGCAGATGGAAACACCAGAAGAAGAACAACAATGTCTGCTACAATACCGTCTGAGCTTGGACAATGAAAATACCACATTACAACCGCACTTAGACCTTCCCTCCATCGCAGCCGGTGTCAATGACTGGGCTTTCCAGGGCACTGATGGGGCGTTCTTCGATAGCCTCTTAAGAGGCTGCTCTGGTCTAGACAAACAAGGCAGCCTTTGAATTTTATAAACATATGAGAAAGTCATCTAGTCTAGCTCCTTATGCATTATTCTTGCAAGTATCAATTGATGACGGAAGGTCTACACAGTCGATTCGCCTCGATCTAGTATTCATATACATATATTGGCATCTCCTCGGACTGAACAACTGACTTTATCAAATAAATTTAGTAAAGAGAATCTCGCAAAGCTAAGTAACGGGTATAATGCTGTAGAAAAGAAATAAAAATATATCAGACATGAATATGGAATGACCGTAATCCCGAACTCTCACTTAGATCGTCTTCGCTGACCCCACCATTTCTGTGATTGGTCCATGGCAGCTTTCTCGCGCTCGTATTTCTCCATTATCGTGTACTGACGCTCGGCACCAGTCAGTCGTTCTCGGCCGCGTCCACGCTCGGGAAACTGCTCAGGCGTCCATCGGTCGTGAAGCATATCGACTACTTCCACGATCAGGACGGCCGCTGGGACGAGTAGGAAAATGCTCAGTCCGACTATCTCAGGAGTGAACTTGTTGCAGATGATGGCTGGATCCATGTGCGAGAAGCGAGACTTGTAAAACCCGGCCAAGCCGGAGAAGCCATCCTCTGATTTCTCGGGTTTCTGCTCGTCTGAAGGGTCGCTAGTTTGTGAGCCTGTCTCATTTTCCGGTCGTGACTTTTCGATTGCGGTGAAGTATTTTGACTGTTTGTTCTTGTGTTGCTGAGAGGCTTCTGATTTGGCCGGGTATTGAGTCAGATAGAAATTCCGCAAGGCACTGAACGTTTTCTGAGTTCTTTCTGTCCAGGTTAGAGGAATCGCAACCCCTTTGCCGCCTGCTTCTAACATCGAAATTCGTAGTTTATTGCGCTCCTCTTGCGACCAGTCGGAAAAGTGTGGCGGGTTTTCCATAATCCCTGCTGGAGAGGATATGTATTTCAACGAAACACCCTGAGCTGCCAGTTGATCATCGACGGAATGACGGACTGGAAGCCCGGTGGTCATCCATGCATTCAGTGCGACGAAGACGAGAAGAAGTGTGCTCCGCATTGCGTTTGTTTGACAGCAAACACGCCAGAAGTTCTGTTTGCAAATGGTGCTTGTGGTGTCGATTGATATTGAAATGTCAGTTGTAGTTACACAAACCACATGTATTTATCCGGTATGACTGCAGATGTCTCCTGCCGCTGCTGCAGAAGCTGTCACCCGATCAGACAACGAACTGCGTGTGTGTGTGTGTGGGAGAAGACCCCTCTCTGTCGCTCAGAGCACGAGCAGGAGAAGAGGGGGATCTGCCTGTTAAATAAGCACTTGGCGATTGTGCAAGCGATGTTCCCAGCAATGACTGTTATCACAGTCAATTGCGCTCCGACGGACCACCAGCCAGTCAAGCGGTGCGCGTGTAGACAGCCCGCTTACTGATTGGCCAGTGCCTTAGCACCCGCTACTTTAAATTCTCTTGGCATTGAAACTCTGTCTTGATTGGTCAGAGCGTATGAATCTAGCCAATGAGGCTTTGGGAATGAGACACGCGTGGTGATCACGCCAGCCGCATCTGGAAGTGGGGCTTCGGCAGTTTGGGCCGGGACGCTGCATGGCCGGCCTAGCGCCTTCCCTTTGCGGCTGATGCGATGACTCCCATTTCCGTTTTGGGAACCTCTTTCTTTCCTGAAATAGACACACTGCTGTGTTGCATACCAGCATTGAAGTCTTGTTATGACAGCGTATTTGGAGATACATATTCCGGTTGCGTTTGGAGTCAAGACGTATGCTTTTGCAAGATTGCGGGTGGTTCCCCGTGTTTGATGTCCCGAATGAACCAACTGGTGACTCAGATTGTGTCGCTCGTCAAACCCGCGTGGCAAATATGACATTGGAAGTTTTCATTCCCATGTAAACAAACTCATTTATTGGCTTTCAATCTACATATTTTCGTAACATCATTCTTCAATATTGAAGTGACTGAATAATCTCACACTGAAAAATGAATCCACCCTCTAAAGGCGAATGGAGCGAGACACCAGCCGAAATGCCCGACTTGTTCCGGGTGACGGACGACCAATCCGAATTCAATGCAGAATCGATCCTAGAAGCGGCTCTTGCCCAGAGCTTGGATTTTGCTATTCTTTGAATGACAGAACAACAGAACACTGGACAAATATACCGGAAACAGGTTTCGATCTCACCTCTGCCCTTCAGCCACTGGTCAAGGGCGAAAATTATGCGAAAGCTGGGCTTGTCCACCTAGTGACAAGGGAGAATTTGCCAAGAGAGTTGGCGTTTCGCAAGGAACATTGTCCATCCAAGATTCGAGTGTGGCAAATCTGGACCCCAGATAGCTGTACCGTATGGGAAACTCATTTCTCATCGTTGACGAGAAAGGATATCAGGATGGTTGTTGTTTACCGTGATACAACGGAGGTCGCTGCCGCGTTTATACACAAAACAGAGTTGGCGAAACTTGTCAGTTTTTGTTTTTGTAGTCAGAGGTCTCTGAGGACATGTGGTTTGCGCTTCATTCGACATCGGGATACCTAGTTGCCTGTTGTTACACCCATTCAATATTTAGTGAGCTGTTTTTATACCGAGAGGTTGAACCATGAGTCTAAATCACTTTACTTGACTAGGACACAAGAAATCACGGCTATTCCTCTGAGCTTGAAATTGAACAGTTAATGCCCATTGCATATTGAACATGGTCAACAGGCATTTCCAAAGGACCTGCCTACCCCGAGTTTTCACTTTTCATCTTCTCTCTTTCTACTATAAACTAGTGTTGGCAATTAACGGACATCTGTAGACTTCTGAACCTTCACGCACAACCTCAAGTGGTGCCAGATTTCCTATTTTTCAATACATTTCGGCATACGACATTGCCAGTTGATACCTTTTACACAAATAGTTCAAATAGCATTCCGAGTATTGGAAAAGGCGTTTCTATTGTTAAATTGCATTCATCTTCTCTTGACTGAAGCGTCATTGATGTGATTTGTCTTTGTTCTACTATAAGTCTAGTGGGGTTTGTAAGGCGCCAGTCTTACCAGCATGATACTGCATGTTAAGACGTGAGATATGGTCTAGGATTGACAAAGTCAAGACGTAGACGTACTCTGACAGCTGATGCCATTAAAAAAAGTACCGGAGTAATAAATGGACCCTGAAGCTGCTTTAAATTTCCATCAAGGCCTCTTTATACCTCGACTAGACCCAGACTGTTCCAAATTCGGCAGGCACCTTCCACGTTTGGAAACTAGCCCTAATCTTCCCTTCATTCACTCAATTAAGCATTCTTTAGTTTATTTAGAACCTCTTTAGTGCTACTAATTACATTTCGTTGCCAAGGAACTCGTCATTTTGAGAGTCGTGGAAAGAAGCTGCTTGCTAAGCCGCCTATTTGTCAGTGGCGATGATGACCACGCTGATTCTTCCGTTGTCAAATATGAGTCGATCGTGTGTCTGAGATATTATACGACGTAGCTCTCATCCTTGCGCGGATGATCAAACACGGGGTTTCGCTTAGGCACAGCGATTGCATTCCCATGTAGAAAACTTTACGTGGACTAACATGCATAGCCACTCTGGAACAAATCCCGTGAAAGTCTTGGTGCTAAGCCTTTCATCTTATTGTTTTCATCTCAGTCCAATACGTAACCAATGCCAAGAACGCCATTGCTCTTGGCTCCACGAATGCAGAGATTTCTTTTTCATCTTGTTATACAGAGTTTACTCCGATTTCAAGCACGTTACTAGAAATATTTGGAAGTGGAAAGAGTTGACTTGACGGCAAAAACAATGCAAGCACTGTTAACATAAAATCCCCTTGCCTACGTATGCAAAGTTTCTTCGGGTTCTCTCGGATAAGTAAAGATGTTGAACTATCAGTTGATAGAATAATAATTTACTGTTCACATACAACATCTACCACTCAAAACATAGCTTATTTGTTGTCTCTTATCGATTGTTCTGCGCGGAAAAGCCGGGTGAAAGGAACCCAAGGAGTGAAGATCTTGCTGCTTAGGTACTTAGACCCAACAACAGCTCCACCAAAGCTAAAGATTGCGCCCGGCGAGCCGGTAAGCATCGCACCCGAGAACACCAATTATTAATGTGTGAACGGTAGTTGAATTGTTTTTCGGTGATACAAGGTGAGAAAGGTGAAAATAATGGGTACTAATTTTAAAAAAAAAATGGTCTCCGAAGCTACGTTGAAAGTACGGAGCAGGACCGAATTGTGGTAGCCTACAAGGAGCACGGACAAAGCCGCTGTTGGGTCATCTTGGGGGTTGGACCCCATTCAGTCTTGGCCAAGTTTCCGGACAGTGGGTTTCTTTTAAAAGGGTTCGGGGGAAAATGTTGGCTGGTATTTTTGTCGCAAAACGATATTTGAACCTCAGATCGGATCTTGTATGACGTCTCTGTACACATAGTTGTATTTAGACAACGTAACTGTCCTGTGTAGGCATAACAAAAAGGCGTATTTTGGCGGAGATGGTCTATTTTAAGCGCCAAGAGGACTGAGTCGACGAGGAACCAGAGATTATTCTCTGGTGAAAAGTTTTACGTATTCACTATGGGCTTCGCTGACAGCGTTCTGAGCCTTCGATATGACTTGAAAGTACTTGGGTGAGTTTTTTCTCCACGATTTTCACTTTCTTTGTCTCGTCTTTTCATGTTAATAAATTCAGACTGAGCCTGGGAGTTTTCCTAGCGCTAATTGATATCTATGTATCAACAATCACATTTTACACCGTGGGACTCGATAATCAAAATCCATGGTTGATGATATGGACCATAATTGGTCACCAGATCGCATTCGCTGCGTCACTACCCTTTTTTGAGGGGCTCGTCGAAATGCGCTATCAACGTCTTGTGTTTATCATTTCGGCGGTCCTGTTCTCTGTTTTCTCGGCTGTCGCTGGCTATACAGATGTAGCCCTAATTCTTGCTGGTTTGAGAGCTGGCAAGGGCTTCAGTGCCGCGGGGATTTTCGCGACGGCTGCGGTTGATCAGTCTGCGACAGCTCAAAAAGCTGTTAGATGTGCAAAAATCATCGGCCCTCTATGGGCTGGGCTACTTAGTACTGCGTGTATGGAGTTTATAAGATGGAGGTGGATATATTGGCTAAAGTGAGATTTCCAGAGAGATATATCTGACCTGACTTGCTGATTAAACGGCTTCAACAGTGGCATTTTTGGTGTTGTATCTTTGGTGTGCTATCTATGCAGCGGCAAAGACGACGAATGGTCGGAGGGTTACGTTCCATCGGATTCTCAAATATCGCATCTGGACGTTGTCGGGTGTCTTCTCTTTGCAACAGGCATGTTTGTTTTCACTTTGGGATCGCAGATATCTGCCAACGTTTTCTGGGACGAGAGCTGGATTGTTCCTGCTTTTGGTTTAATCGTCGTGAGTTTAGTGGTATTCTCTGCTTTCTGGTTGTGGGAAAAAAGCAGCAGGCAGAAATTCGGGCTTTTCCAGTTGCTATCACCCGAATCACGCGATAGCAAAATCAACAGCAAGCACAGCAACAGCAACAAAAATCTCTCTCTTGTTCTGTCTATCGCCTTGGCTGGTTTTATCTGGGACGCAGTTCTATTCAGCCTGGTGCTTGGCTTTCAACTGGTCGACACACCTCCTCGAAGACTTGAGTATTACCCGGGATTTTGGTCAGCTATCAGAATGCTACCACTTGTTGTCTCTAGTCGAGTTGCCATATTCATCGGCACAATTGCCATAAACAAGGATTTTCTTGTTCCTTGCTCGGTTTCGTACACCGGCAATGTGTTGATGGTATTCGGCCTGGCGATGTTTACTCTGGCACGAAGGTTTCCGGTTGGGAATTTTAACACGATTCAATCTGTCGCAATCGGCATGGGATTTGGTCTCCATTTGGCCGCTCATGACGACATTGGGCTGAACAAAGCGTCGTCGCCTACACAACCGACATACTCATTATCATCGCTGCTACCACCACTTGCGCCATCCGCATCATCCTCATCACCGCAACTACCAGGCATTGAGGAAGAGTCAGAAGACTCCCACAGTGGCGACGACGAAAACACCGAAAGCGAAACCGAAGATGAAGACGATCTTGAATCCATCCTCTCTCTCAATCCCCCCAACGACAACAAACCGAGCCAAGTCAAAATTGAATGCATCCGAGTGATAGGTGGTGTTTTCGGGTTATCACTCATTAACATGATTTTCCACTACAACTGTCTAGAGGGAGGCAACTGTGGCAAAACAGCGTTTGTGAAGAGCTTCACGGTGATGATGCCAACTGTGCTACTGATTTCGCTGTGTACGTTTGCGGTTTTGTTCTTTCTGGGAAAGATGAGGTCTGTGTATAGTAGAGTTTAGAATTGATACCACCAATAAACGACTTTTAGAGTTTCTATAATACATACAATACATATTATTGGAGGCAACCCTTTGATTGGCCGTTCGAGGTAGTGGTTGGCCAGCAACGCTGAATTACCCGATCGGGAAATTATCTTGGCACAACCCGTGATTGGGCAGTGTACAGATGTGCGATGTGAGGGATGAATGAGATTTAGCGATACTATTGAATCTGACCTCAATAAACAGGTTTCTCTTCAGCTTGTCTTATTTAGCTGTTCGTCTGCACTTTTTTTGTTTGTTTACTTTTTTCTTTCCCTCGTTTTACCAATTTTCCCGTGAATATCAATTGATGTCTGGTGTTGCCGGCAACATGCCTACAGATGGACAGGTATTCCAGGGACGGGTTCACGAAATGTTTAGCGATGGAAGCGGGGCTGAGAATTCTGATTGTGGGAAAGATACTGCTGCAGCAGACGAACATGGCTCTCACCAGCTTGCCGCTGAGAATTACGGTCCTAGGGTGAGCGGAAGCAACTGCTGCGCACAGCCACAAAGAGACCCAGCTGATTGATTTTTTTCCTAATAGTTGAGCAATTTCCGATTTTTGATGGTACTTGCTGGCTTTGGTATGGCGTTTGTCGGGTCGCAAGTGTGCCCTCTCATTTTCGCGGCCATTATTACCACGGTTTCGGTCGACTTGGATGGAGCAAACGAGCTGATATGGATTTTCTCGTCGAGCTTGGTTTCCATGGGCGTCGTGGCTCCTTTTGCTGGGCCTCTTGCAGATTTATTAGGAAGAAAAGTCGTGGTGCTCGTTGGCGTGCTATTCTCCATGGTTGGCATGATCCTTTGCGCTGCAACACCAAATGTGTACGGGTTCATTGCTGGGCAAACATTCACTGGAATCGGAATGGCAATTCAAGAGCTGCTATCTATATCTGCCGTTCTTGAGCTCGTTCCCCGACAGCAACGAGGATTCTATGCTGCTATCATTGTCTCTACATTTTTACCATTCGCTCCCGCATCACTATACGGAGGGCTCATTGCCCAAAGCAACTGGAGATATTGCGCATGTATGATAGCTATTTGGAACTTCCTAACAGCTGTCATAATCTTCATATTTTATAACCCACCACCGCGCTCCAACTCAACAGGTCTGTCCCGGCGACGAATTTTACACAGAATTGACTTTATCGGTGGTTTTCTGCTGACCGCTGGGATCGTCCTATTTATGATTGGGTTGAACTGGGGTGGACAGGCATATCCATGGACATCAGCACGAGTGACTTCTTTTGTCACTGTGGGTGGCTGCCTGGTGGTTTTGTTTTTGCTTTATGAGTATTTCTTGGCTAGACATCCAATGTTTCCCGGCCGGCTGCTCCAGTACCCCCGGGCCTTTGTGGCGTTGATGACAGTGATTCTCCTGGCGGGTGTCAACTATATTCCAGTCCTCTACTTTTGGATTATGCAGTCAATCAGTGTGTACGACTCGGATCACTTCCAGGCCGGCGTCCGAACTCTGCCATTTGGCTTTTGCATTCTCGGCGGCGCAGTGATTTCTGCCCTCATGGTTTCTATATTCAAGAACCATATTCGGCTGATAATGACATTTTTCTGCGTCGTTCAGACAGTTGGTGAGTTCATTCTGTTTGAATTCACAATATCCAATCTCTAATACATAATTATTTAGCTATCGGGTGCATGGCCGCCGTCGATCCGCACAACATCAACACTGTGTGGGCTCCTCTTGTGCTCGGCCTGCTCAGCGTCGGCGGCGTCTTGATCCCGAACCAGATCATCGTCACACTCATATCACCCGACGACCTGATCGCAACTGCAACCTGCTTGACCGTCTGTCTCCGCTCAATTGGCCAGGTCGTTGGCGTCAGCATTTTCTACAACCAATTCATCTCCATCATGACCAAAAACGCCTACTCCTACGTAGTTCCCGCTGCATTGGAGGTCGGAATTCTGGATCTCACGGTCATCAAAAACATGCTGCCAACGTTAATCGCGGTGCCGTTTTCAGAGTATGTGAAGACTCTGCCGCAGGTAGACACTCCGGAGAAGTACGCTACGCTTCATGAAGCGGTCATTCAGGCCTTTGGTCACTCGTTTCCGAAAGTTTACTATATCTCAATTGCGTTTGGGGCGACGGCGTCTATTGCCAGTTTGTGCATTGGAGATCTGTCCAAGCTGATGGATGCACACATTGCTGTGGAGTACTTTTGAATTGTAAAAGATGGAGGGAATTAGGGTATGACATTTTAGAAAGACGGAGTTGCTTTTGCAAGGCACAGTTTACATGTTGATTTTGTATAATTAGATAGAGTAGCATTTAGATTTTAGTCATGATTTAGCGCTCGTATAGAAATAAACATCTTAACGACTGATGAATGGGTAGTTTGATACAACCGATAGTAAGTATGTAGAACTGCATTCCCGGAACGGCAAATTTCGCAGCCCTAGATTTTCCTTATTCGGTAAATCCAGAGAGAGGGTTGCAGAGCGAAATGGGTTTTGCTCCGCCCCACCATTCTGAGGCAAGCCTGTTCGTTTTGTAATCATGGCATGCAAATTTACCCTCCTAATTCCAAATATAGAAAAATGATGCCTACAAGCGGGGCAAAGACTGGAGTCTAGACCAGTGGCCTTCTGTTTGCCCTGGCTGTAACCCTGACCCCTGTCCAGTCGGTCTGGTGTTGAGATTTTCGCCGCCCATCAGCCCACTTCACCGGTCGTGAATTGGATATCGTGCCTAGACGACCGCTTTGGTGAGATTCTACTCCATCTACCTTGTGTCACATGGGATGGGTCTGTTGCGGCGGTGTCAAACTGTCGGATGAGGGCATCCAGGAACCGGACGCGCTCCGACTGGGGGTTCAGGCCGAATCCGCCAATTAGGTGGATCTATTTTTTCATTGTCCCTATTCAACCTCAATTGACCCTAATATCAAAGAAAAAACTCTGCGGGGCGTAAAATGTAGTGGCTAGCTGACCCGGTAGTGGAGTTCACCGGGCGGTAGGGCAACGCCCGAGGAGAGTCATCCACACCGCGCTCCGGGGTGTCAGCTGGTTGGGGCAGGGTTATATTAGCCTCATAGTATTGGATAGAAAAACCCCCCTGTGGTTTCTTTGCACATCACAATTGTGGGTAATAAGAGACACCGCGCGGTGTGCAAAAGGGGCCGTTGTTGAGAATACACATCAATTGGGACCGCCGGTCAAATTTTGAATTCTCACAGATAAATTAATTTATATCCTCCACTCACTCCTATATTCTAGACCCAAGAATTTTTACTTTTTTCCTTCTCACGGAAGCTATTTATTTTCATCCTCGCGAAACCACGCCAGAATGGAGTGTGTTCCGGGAAACAGAACACCATCAAACATTCGACATATGGAGAGTTACATGTTGACAGCAGCGCTATGAGCAGTCACTCTACGGTATACACAGGCGCCTACTACAAAGGATGGACAAACGCTTCTCTGTATCGAGCCGGATCTTCGGTGATTACCTTCGTACTACCTGCGCACACCTCCCAAAGCACAAGATCGTCAAGGAGATGATCGAAGTAGCGAACAAGATGATCCTCAGATGCTACAGCAACTCCGCATACGTCTGGATGGGATTAAGCAGCACTCAAGAGTCTAGCACGACGGCAAACACAATGACGAGACTCTACGAGGAGGCAGTATCCAACTGGTATATGTATAGTTATACCATTCACAACTCTATTGACCGACAAGATGGTTGTCAATCGGCAGGACACGAATTATCTCGCGTACTGCATAAAAGGCCAAAGCCGCCTCCGTTACGAACACAAGCAGACAGAAAAGCTGGATACATTTGACCACGACCTTTACTCTCAGGTCCTGTGTCTTTTTGCAACATCCTTTCCACTAGATTATCAATAACTTTGGGCTGAATGTGCTAATGCACTATTTCTTTCAAAACAATTGCACGATACAACAAACCATATTCGCAACTCAGGATCTGGTTTGTTCAAAATATACCAAGTTAGAAGACAGGTCCGAACGACAGATTCAACTCTGGACTTCTCGCTGCCACTGAATCGAACCGTTTATCGAAAGTCGGCTGGTACACTCCGATGTTGGTTCTATAGCGGAGGCCGCAACGCCCAGATCCGCCAAGGTCAATAACAGAGATCGTCTGGAGAGTATTATGGACGTAAAAAGATATGGAAGCCGCGGCTACCCAAGCTTAGCCCTGACTTTATCGTCAAACCGGATGGAATTCACTGCCTCGTGGCCCTTGCGGACGAACTTCAGAACATTGTAACCCCGATGAGTTGCGGAGTGATACTGCGGCCTCTTTGTAGAAAACGCAAACCTCTGCCAAAGATTTCTTCACCACGAGCTGGCTGGGCCACTTGGTGCTACGTCTCAAATGAGAGCAATGTTGAAGAACGTGTCTGCAATGTCCTGGTGGCCATATACGAGGAAGAAGGGATCCATTGCAAGTTCAGCTCTGGCTACTCCACAACTACCAACTGTGGAGCAATTCTACGATTTGATGACGATTATATCGAACCTCAGCTGCCAGGAATAAACCAACCATCCAGATGTCCCAGACACTTGCTCAACAGTTCATCGGCGCATCCCGCGCCCGGAATTCCTTGAGCATCTGGACCTGATGAGACACTCCTCTCCGATCATGGCAATTTGCTCTCCCGCCAGTTAGTAACATACCAGCTCCATGTGTTTTCTCTTCAGCACGTTACTGACTGTCTATTCAGATCCACAGCGGATAGTCAACAATTTTTCTCCAATTCGCTATCCGCTTCCTATTGCCGGCTCGCTGGGGGAGCCTGCAATCACTAATGCACTATCTAGATAGCTACCAGCTGCAAGAGCATTCTAGGGCGTCAGTATTGATACCCTTGCTGCTGCGTAGCTATGCGAATTGGATTGCGCTGAGTTTCATTCTGCTATTGCGATTACACTATCGTTATCATCCGTGGTTTGGTCGTCTGTTACCATAAAAAAAACCCCCTGATCCGACTGCCGGTTGGCCGTATTCTTCTCCCGGTCGTCTTGCTGTGTCTCGGCGGCTCTGATCCATTCTACCAACGATTTGCATAGACATGACGAAAGGTTCTTTGGTTAAATATCCATTCAAGGAGAATCTGCTTTCGTTATGATGCAATTCGGCCCTCCAAGCAAGTACGACGGCTCCGATGAGAAGTCTGGGGTCGACTCTTTTATCAACGATGATTTCTTTTTCATCTGAACCCCTCGCCTTGTCTCTTCCTTCCCACCCTCACTCTCGCCCTCGTCGTCGTTGTCGCCATCACTACCACCATGGCCGCCAAACCTTCCTCTAGTAACGGAGGGCGAAAGCACAACCGCCAAGGAGGCCGCCCCAGTCCAAGCAAGCCAACGCCCAACTGGTATTTGTCTATATTCATTTACTGGAACATACGACGATCTGGAGGACCGTGGTGAGGACATGGAAAGTGAGGATGAGGACCTAGGTAGCACCCGTTCGTCTAAGAAAAAGGACGCTTCAATCAAAAAGTTATTTCCCGAGAATGACTCCGTTAATGACAAGACCGTTTCCGATGATCCTTATGATAGCCGCGTCTTTTTCCCGGTCAGCGTTGTATTCGTGCACTCGAAAGTGAAGACACTACCAAGTTCCAGCGTCGCAGAACATGATATCCATGAATTACACGGTTCACAGATGTTTCGATGAACCGTCACGTTGCGCATCACGACCAACAAATCGGGCCAAAGGTAATGTTTCGGAGGTTGTGAAAGATGGCCCTCCATGTTTGCCAGCCAAAGAAAAAGACACTGTAATGGTACAGCCGGAAGAGTGAAATGCGTGGGTGGGAAGTTCAAAGCGCAATTCCCACTGATCAGGATCCCAGGCAAACCGAAAAAAAGAACATGGGGTGTCCCATGACATTCCTAGCGGCTATTTACGTCGATAAAAGTCACGAGAACGGCCGTATCGAGACAGAACTAATAAAAAGTCTCTGGGGAGGACTAGCGAAAAGACAGAGCTTTCCATATAACTGGGCGACAAGTGTCTCTCCCATTGTGATCAGCGGCCGTGGCAATTCGCTGGCTGTACCAAGTCTGATCTCGTCGAGGAATACTACGTATGGCGTCAGGCAAGATGCCTCACTCTTCAAGCCTGACAACAACTCCGATACAAAGACACAAAACGAGGTTTCTTCACTTCGTGGGAGTCTTAGCTAAGATGATATCAATCTCTCTCCTCGGCTCTGACTTGGTTCGCGCTTACAGCCCTGTTCTGGATGCCGAGACGATTCTGTATCGCTTGGTGCCTTCTCGTGGTTTGCAGTAGATTCTGGAAATTATACAGCTTTCTGCCGCCTGCATTCGGGCATTTATTTTGATGAACAGTCTCTATGCCAGATTCATCCACCAAATGTGTCCTACTTCCTGGCTATTGGGGTAGCTACCACGCCAATTGCAAATGACGCGACGGGGGTAGTTGTTCCGACCACAGAATCGATGATTCAGACATGAATACCAACTTGCCAAATCTTCTAGACCGTCCATACAGTCTCGAATGACCTGGGGAAACGACAGTGGATCCCGCACTCGCTGTACTCCCCTGCTTCTCGAAGATATCCCAGGCTCTGAAAATAATGGGATCGATCTCGATCCCGAGCCTGGCTCTAAAGAAAACCTTCATCAACCGGCCCCAACACATCTCTCGAGAGTTATACCCTACCTTCGAATAAAATCACAGATTTTGCATGTGATTTCTATCCTTGCTATCAACTGGTAGCATTTCCTAGGAGAAAGACCCAGCAAGCTGCTGCCGAGAATCCAATTGAACAGCGGTTCGATTGAGATTTATAAGGGCGAGCTCTTCTGCAGATACCCTACGTGCACCCATGCGCACAGGTTCTCACAGCCGACAAAGCTCCGCACCCACTACAGTCGGATCCACGGCCACGCATACCCAGCCTCGTCCAAAGGCCAATTGAATCCGTACACAACGATGGCCTGGAGTGGCTGGCAAGGTACGCCCAGCTTGCCCAGCTGGCCAGGACGTGCCTGGCCGTCGAGCCGGAACGTCCTTCTCACCTTTTCCGCCTGGCGTGCGAAAAAGAATTCGGAGGAGATTCAGGTGGTAGAAAGTTTGCCAGGCAAGATGTCAAATGCGCTCGTGACAAGCTTTTCATTTGAATTCCAAGGAATCAATATGGGCATGCCATTCCTGCACATATCTATTGTTAATACAATCTTCGCCAACCAGGGACGAAGTTCCAATTAGTGAAGCTGGAAGTTTTTGACACTCAAAGTTGGCCGCATCGTCTACAGTACAACCTCTAGACCGCCACACGGACTACGAGGACTATCAATGGCCAGGTGGAAAAAAATCGCTTGGAACCTGTCCTGTGGCCAAACATGTTGCTTGACCTGCTCCGAAAACCCCGCCATCAATTGCTTCTGTCCATTCAAAAACGCTTACTCTACGTCCTGCACCTGCTTCGTTTCGCCCTTACCAATATTCCTGACTAGCAAGTACATGCACGAGACCGCCTGTAAAATATTTTTTGCGCGGAACACATTTGTGATTGAAGGTGGCAAGCAAATACACGTTCTCAATGCACTCAGGGGGCCCGCTTTTCGTCGCGAGCTTCGTTCTGAATACTCCCGGCTTATCCGTGATCAATATGCTTTCGACTCGGGTGCCTCCAAAAGACTAATCGGGAGATATCTGGCTTCTGCAAAAAAAACTGGGTGGTGTGCTATATCCATACAATGTCCTTCCAAAAGCTATGTGCAAATTTCGACTGCTGGCTTCGAGTCCGGTTGGAGCGAGTCCACAGAAAGGCTCGGAGAGGATATGCGTCTGGCTGATGGGCGGACAGCCGGCTGTGCAGCTGGTCTTTATCACCAACTTCATGCGGAGCAGTAATGGACGGATCGGCTATTTCATCGAGCAATTTGAGCTCGATCCAAACGTCCGTTCAGGATCTCTTTCATCTTTCACCACGACAGACGGACTCTTCGTCTAAAATGCACCAACTTTTATTTTCTTACTAAGATGTCGACAAGTGGGCCGCCGCCCTCCAAGCCAGTACAAACCGAGCAAGCACTACTGAGTCCATCACAAACATTATTACCATGAACTGCATGGTCCATAAATGTTGGGACGATGCATTATTCGATCTTGAGCCTATCACCGGGTTGCAATTTCCCCGGTCCCATCGAGGTAAACCACTGGCTTGTTGGTTGTTCGCACAGCCATCATACTCAGATGGCAGAGGATTGCAAATACCAACAGAGTCCAAAGGAGCGTCGAGCTGTACATCTTGGAGCGTAACAAGTTCTTCATTGAAAAGATCTCGCTGTGTTTTACTTCCTACACCCAGATCGGCCGGCCCAAAAGTGATATACGACGTTGCCAATCATGGCGACAGTTTGATGATTGAGGCGTGCTTAGAGGAAATCTGAGCCTTGCAGCTTACTAGTTTACAAAGCGCTAGAGTTTCTCTGGGGCCTCTGGGGCCAAATGAATTTGCATCTGAGTTTGGTAACCTCCGAGTCATGTACGATGTTCTCGATTGTACTCCCAAATTTTGGCAATCATATCGTTCAAAGCCGAAATCAAGAGTATCAGCTATCGATAACTCTCTGTCTTTCAGGATACACGAAACGTCTTTGAATATTTGGAATCTACCCATAGTTGGATGTCTGCTACTTGCAGCAGAGCTTGGTTGCAGATGGCCCTGTTGGAGAAAGCCTATCTCAAAATTCTATGAAGGTACCCAATCTTGAGAGTAGCCGTGGTTCTGTGGAGCCTCATACTGAACCATTGGTTCCTCGAGATGGTGCTACAACATGATATACATAGATGCCTCTATGCATGTTGCAGTCGATGCAATCAGGAATGACAATACGGAAGGAACGACCAGCGGCATCTGGAATGCCATCCTTGGATGGCAATTCCCTCCAGCAGACAACTACATCATACGCCCCGAGGAGAAAAATAAAAATGGATTCGCCGACCTCCATGCAGTGCAGTACCAACGACATGCAAATGGCCCTCCTCGGCGGTAAGCTGTGATAGAAAGTTCTTATAATAAGAGAAATCAAGGCTAAAGCTAGCACCAGCCAACCCCCCAGTTCCCGCCGACCCCCTGCTGCAAACGACGATCTCTTGGCGGTGCTGGAGCAATTGACAGCATTGCGGCAAGACGATATTGCTCTCCGGGAGGAGAATGCAGCCCTGCGGGAGGCTCACGAGATCCCCAATGCGCTCATGCGCCCTTCGACAGAGGGGATTTTGCTTTTAAAGAAATCTTCCATTCTGAAGACGAACCAGAGTTGGTCATCAAGTTCATCTAGAAGTGGTTACAATACGACGCTGGCCAGCAGCGTCGTTTTTCCTCATCGTCCAATGCAAGCCATACTCATCCGAAGGCGTCGGATCTGACTGGCAGGAGGCCACCATTCAGCTAAAGAATTACCTCAGCGCAATACACAAGACACACCCCGCTGGACAAAGGACCCATGTGTACGGAATGCCGGGAAGACTCGTGTTGGGTGGGGGGGGCCAGTCACAGAATATAGGGTAAGGTGGAAAGGCTACGACGCGGAGGACGACTGGTGGATCCTGGAGAGCCAGTTACAAATCGTCTTTAAGTGAAAGAATTCGAAATGTGTTGCGGAGTGCAAAAGAACTCCAGATTCCGCCAGGTGTGTTCTGGGACCTACAAGTCGATTCCAAATATCGTCAGGTTCATTTTTTGGGAACCAGTGGCAGTAAGTAGAATACTACACTTCTGACATGCTGTGAATACAAGTACTAATTAAATTTAGTGACAAATCTTGCCGCAATTCACGGCGGACGTGTTACAATCCAGCAAAGAGATTTTAAATTGGTGGAACACCTTTACTGTTTTCCTAGTGTTAAATAAGTTGGTTAAATGAAGCAATCGATTGAGGCGATAAAGGAATTGGGATAATGAAGCTAGCGATCTCGTTATGATTGTTAAGCCTCGGTTTCTTCAGCTGCAGAGTACGGGGTTTTCACCACCTACAAGGGGCCTGGTTTCTGCGGACTTACATCTGAATGATTTTCCTCGCCTCTAAGGGCACCGAGGCAAAAAGGACAAACGTACGAAGGTCTGCTTTCTGCTTCCTTAACAATGAAACACAATGCCAGCGCAGTTGTTAAGAGATGCTCATCCTTTGACCGCAGGAAGAACGGTGTGCTAGGAAATGATTCAGGCTGAGCCATTGGACAGATATCAGCAACCCCATAGCAATGCTACAGGGCCATCGCTTCAAGACAAAACAAAAATTTGTTCGAGGATTTTCTTTCTCCCCAGGGAAGGGCAGGTCGCTCGAGTCTGCCACACCAGATATCATTTCGATCCAACGATTTCTACTTGGATTTGTGATCGCAAGGCCATCCAGTTGCTTGGACTGACAAGCAACTCCAACAATTCCATGCTCCAAAAAGCACATCCGCTGACGATACAAATCTGGAAATCAAATACGCTCGCGTTCTTGGAAGGGCGGTCCAAATACGGAGGCACATTCTACGCTATACTTGAATACCTATCATGAGTAGCTGGAGTAACGAGAAGATTCTTCAGTTGATAAACAAGCATACCCCATGTTCTTGTCCTGTCAAACTGGAAAAGATACGTGCGGAAAATATTAGGTGCGTGAAATACAGTCTATGCCGATATGAAAATTGCATAGCTAAAGTGTCTTGCCTACAGACGCCCACCTAGATTGCTGTGGTCCGGACTTCTTTTATTGCCTGAATTCTAGCTGCAGTATCAACTTATTTTTCACTGCCGGTATATTCTTGTTTTTTTGTTCAAGATGCCGGGCTGTCACATACCTTTGATTTTCTCCATGAGCTTCAGCAGCAATTTCGCGGTCACCGCGAGCAAAGGATGCTGGACAAGGCTATGCAAATCGTCCGAGAAGTGGAGGAGCGCCTCAACAAAAAGCAAACAAAACCAAGCTCTCTGGCCGTTACGACCTTAAAAGAAGAGAAGCAGATCCGACGATATCACATTACACGTTTCACACGAATTGTCAAGCGCTATGGGTTTACGGCTCTATACGGAAGAAATTTTATAATCTATCTCGAAAGTTTTATTACGCAGTTTATATTTACTTGTGAATTGTGTAAATTACACGAAAAGACCCCATCATACTTCGATATCGATGTTCAAGATGCCCGCAAACTTGAAGTTTTTTAGTGACTACGAGAAACAAGACCGGCTCCGAAGAAAACGTGCCATAGCAGAAACTGGCAACACGGTTCCAAGAAGTTTGCCTGAACCGACAGTAACGCTACCGAGGCGGCGGCCTGAAATTTCGAACAAAAATGGCCATTGACACGCGCGGAGCGGATCGCGGAGCCAGAGTAACTGTCAATCCACTACGACAAGACTTTCCAGAAAGTAAACGTTAAGGGGGGCCAGGCGTACCATGCAGGATTTCCGCCGGCCCGGATCATTCCAGATAAAGACTTTTTTCTTCAAAACGGAGAGGTGACTCTGCCTGGAACACGTCCCCCCGGCTTGAAGGACATTTCCTGTGTGTCCTCTCTCTGCTGTATGTCCTGTCTCCCTTGCGTGTCCTAACACGAGCGTATATTTAGCTCCGAGCTACTCGACCAACTCGAGAACAACATACCGGCACTGAAGGCTTTCAAAAATACCAATTGGAAAGGGGTTAGATCCATCCGCAAGTATCTCCACAGTGTGTCTGTGAGAAAGTGTATGATGTTCTGGGGGTTGGAAGTGCGAGCCAACAATTGGCAATCACTATCCTCTTCTGCATACGTCCCATCATCCACTATTTTCAACAGTCAAGTCAGAATGGCATGGACGGAACAAAACGCAAATCAATCGCGTCGACAACAAAACATGCCACTTTCCGGGTGGGGCACAAATGGCGCAACCTTCCTGAGAAACATGCACTGCGTTGTGTCAGCTTGTCGCTCTTTCCCATTCAGTGCATGTGTTCTCAAGCCCGAGGGAGTCGTTCCCCCGGTTTAACGATGATATGAACCCATGGCTTGTAGGTGGAAACTGTCGTATACACGCTGTGATCATCCTCAATTGGCATCATAGTGGCAGTATAGGAAAAGTAAGAGGGGATATGCAGCTGTGTTTTCATTTGACCCAGAACCCAGTCACAAAATCTCAGCCAGTGAGGATTTTGGTGTTGTGCCTCAGGTGGTGGGTAATGAGATGGCTAAACATGAGATACAGTGTTTAGAGAGCGACACTGGTGCAAGGAAGAAACTACCTCTTCACTTTGCAGTCATTACACTCGATGACGTTGATCAAAAAAGGCAATATCACCTGTCGCCAAAACCTACGGACCTGCTATCAGTGAATCATGCCTACAGTCTCATGAAATTTTGATGGGTGTTTTGTGATTATTTCTTGGTTGGACTTTCTTTGAAAGTCGCTCGAAATGGAAGATTACGACAAGAACATCTAGGCCGTCAGTTGAGACTACATGTATCATGTGGCCCCGGGAGTATTGAATTGTCAGAATATTTAGTAGACTAAGGAAACCCTTGTTATAAGGGTTGCGCCCTTTTTGATCAGGTGGTAAAAGGTCTGTCACGAACTACAAAGAAGTCCTTGTACGTCTTGGCGGCAAGCCACTTCTCATTCACCATGGAGCTGATAGATATAATTTCACTGTTGTTGTTGAGTTGGATCTTTTGTATTTGATTTGCCTATTCTCTGTTTCCAGTCTTGCACAATTACGGAAAAAGTCGGCAGACTCGCATACCGACTACAGATTCTTAATCACCGGACAGTCCATCCAGTGATCTCTGTGTCACAACTGTATTATGCACACCACGATCCATTCCACCAATTTATCTTAGAAAATTTGTTAATATTTCCCTTAAAATCAGACTTTTATTCTGCGTTTATACAGCTTAAATATTGTGACGGCTACATGGGTATATGGTGTAAATCACCATCATTGAGCAGTCGGGAAGAAAGAAGTGGCACTATACTGTATCTTGTAGGGATCACCTGTAACAATATACTCAATATATTACACACTGACGAACTGAAAAAGCGATGCATCCTCAATGCGTTCAACACGTTCTGTCGTGGCGTAGCTAGCCTTGAGGACAGAAACACGGTGATAGTATGCGCCGTCATACAAAACAAACATGCTTGGAAGCCCTCGAGGGATCAAAGTGAAACAATCTTCCGGTTCAGACTGAAAACCAAGGGAATACCAACGCGCACATTTCGGGCATTTGCTCCATGCATTGTGCTGCCGACACTCTTCCGGTAGGTACTCTGCCGTGTCAGGTGCTACGGCGATAGAAAGGAAATTGTCCCCTGATCGAATCCTCGTCTTCCCATCGTCATTCACGGAGAGGCGGAAGATTTGTCCATTGCTGTATATATCTCCTCCAAAGAAAAGCTCAGACTTGAATTCGCCCGCATCACCTGTCCAAAGACAGTCACCATTTAGGGGGTAGAGACAGAAATGCGCGCTGGGGTGGTAAAGATCAACACCATCCGCAGAGATAGGATTCTGATCGTTGATAACGGGATCAGAAAGTGACGTGAGAATATTGATGTCGCTAGGGTCGTCCAATGTGTTGAAAGGATGAATCTCAAAGTTGAGCGCATCAGAAATGCTGGCTGTCCATAATCCGCTCTGTGAAAGATACTCTTCCCCACGACAGATGTAGAATACATCATCTCGATGGTCAGGGTGACTCTGTAAGTGTCCAATATAGGCGCCATTGTGGATTATCTTTTCCTCATCATCAGACAGATAAAACAAGTCACCGCGGAGGTGGTGGTCGCTACGGAGTGCGAAATTCTGACCATCATAGTGAACAGCGATATATTGGCCAGTAACCAGGAAATGAAACGGCCTATCTAGCGCCTCACCATCCATGTCAGGACTGTGGTTGTGATGAAGTTCTGCGGCACTTGTTAGGTTTTGGTACTTTCTATGGCAAAGATGATGCCCACCCTGATAGTAAAGGACAGTCTAGTTGTTGTCTTTGTGAGATACGAGTCTAAAAAAAATAATACGTGCCTATTTGCACGTGCCTCGTAGTCTAACCAGTTAAAGAACGTTAAACTGACTAAGCTTACAACTAAGGACCAACCAATAAGAGATAGTGCGTTTCATAATATGTAGGGTTTAGGAAACAATTCGGAGTGGAAGAAGGGGAATCAGATTTTGACTCTGACTGTATTATATGAACAATAAATTTTGCTGGCACGATGCAAGGTTCCCTGCTATCCAGCAGTTGGATTTTTTTTTTTTGAAGTACGTTAATGGTGCCTTGTGTTCGGGTGATATCATGATGGCTAGTGTTCGTATTTTTAATCCCGACACAATACAGCTTATTCACAGATTATTCAGACATACCGTCGTTCAGTATCATATGGTTCGAGCTCGGAACGGGACTCTATTTAAGGTGTAATCAAGGATAAAGAGCACACAAGTCGGGTGTAGGTCCACAGACCCCACATGTACAACAATGCGGTCTTGACAGTCACGCATACAACCCCTTAATGCTTTCCCCACTGCCTGATATTATGTTTCGAAAGGCATGGCCATTTATCTTCCGCCCGTCAGTGTCCTTTCAGGTCCTGTCCGATCTTCATCTCGAGATCAACCAACAATACTCATCCTTTGAATTCCCGTTGTGTGCACCGTACCTCATCCTTGCGGGTGATATTGGGCGCTTGGTGGACTACGACGAATATCGCAATTTCTTACAAAGGCAGACGGAACGATTTAAACTGGTCTTTCTTGTTCTTGGGAACCATGAATTTTATAATGGGACTTTCAAATTGGGGGCTGAAAGAGCTATGAGCCTTGAAAATGAGCCATGTTTGGGTGGGCGGCTTATTGTTCTTCATCAGAGACGCGTTTCTATATCAAATATCACCATCTTAGGCTGCACACTCTGGTCCAAGGTTCCTGATGATTCAAAAGAAGTTGTGTCGTCAAAAATCAAAGATTTTCAAAAAATCGACAATTGGACGGTGGGCGATCATAATGCATCTCATGATGCAGACCGCGCCTGGTTGCTAAACGAGATACAATCTATCCAGCAGGAAAATAAAAATGAATCAAACCAAAAACAAACCATACTTCTTATTACACATCATGCACCGTCGCTGACAAAGACATCTAGTCCGCAGCACTCACAAAACGCCTGGACGTCAGCCTTTGGAACTGACCTCCTGTCGCAACCATTGAATTGGGTCAAAACTTGGGTATTTGGACATACGCACTATTCGACGGATTTCAAAGAAAGAGGGATTCGTGTTGTCAGCAACCAACGAGGCTATGTACTTAATTGGAGCGATTCCAAGAATAAAGACGATAAATTCGATGTCAGAAAGGTCATACATGTCTGATCTTCAGAAATGTATACGTGACCCGGCGGTTCTTTCTGAACTCGTTTTTCTGTAATTTCTCAAAGGTCGTCTACAAAGACAGAAACACTACATATAAGTATTGCTTCCAGGGTGATAAGATTCATTTACTCTAATTATTATTCAAACAATGAATCCGCTTCAACACTGTAGTAAGCTTCAGTGAGTCAAAGCATATGACACAAATAAACATGACTCATAAAAGAAGGACGTTTCATATATTCTACTATAAAAGTCATCTCAAACTTTACCTCGTCTTTAATGTCAATGGATTTTACCGTTTTCGACATATTTCGGGAAAAAACACTAAAGTTATAGGTTATTTGAAAAGTGGATTTTTTCTGATCAGTTGACTGTCTAAGAACACAGTTCACCATCTCTGTGGCCAAAATGCGTCACAAACGGCATCTTCCCTTAAAAGAAATGTGGCTCTATGAGTCAATATCTTCTATATAACCCACTGCATTTCCGAGTCCTTACTCTATTCCCCAAAAACAGCGACTCTGACAGCGCCAGTTTTCTCTATCAACTCAAAATCTCTTCCTCTCAGACGTTTTTTCTGCTTTCTGACTCACGACATCTGCAACGATGCCGACATCATCTAAATCCGAACCCACCTTCCAGGTGATGTCTGATCTGTACATCTACGATCCAGAAAACGCTGGAGGCGTCAAGTTTACCAACTCTGCCGACTATCTGATTCTCGCAGGTGATATCGGCAAGTTGAAGAACTACGAGCAATACCGCGACTTTCTTGCAATCCAAACGGCTCGATACAGGGCCGTCATTCTCGTTCTGGGGAATCATGAATTCTACGGCGGAACAATCCAACAAGGATGGAAAGCCGCCAAGCGACTTGAAGCAGACTCCGAATTGGACGGGAAGTTGATTGTGCTCGATAAAGAGAAATACGATGTGCCGGGGACGAATATCACGATTCTCGGCTGCACGCTGTGGGATGTGATTGACGACTATGCTCTCGCTCTGACACAGACACAGGACCACGAACAAATCCGGGGGTTTAATCACAAGAGCCACAATGGATTATTCATAGACGATAGCAGCTGGTTGGAACACGAGGTAGAGAAGATCCTACGCCGGAACAAGAAGGTGGACGAGAAAAACATACGCCAAATACTTGTCGTCACACACCATCCGCCGTCTTTCGAGGTGGGGGACACCTTTAAGACACTCTTTTTGTGTGAAGAATTGACCCATCCGTGGACCAAGGTGCATAGCTGGGTGTATGGACACAGCCACACGTACCAGCACAAAAACCCTTCGATGGAAATCAAGAAGAGTGGAGTGCGCTTTGTGAGCAATCAGCGAGGCATTCCCCGGTGTCTAGACGGGGGATTTGATGCTGAAAAGGTCATCGAGATCTGATTGTTTTTTTTTTGTCTTGCTTCGCATTCTATTTAGCCTGCTTAATTTACATACTATTTAGGCCTCATCAATCAATCTGATATTATTAAACACTTTAAAACATAACCAGCACAGCCCTAACCAATCGTAACCCAATGCGGAAATCGTGCATCGTGAATTCTTACCCTGTTCGGGCTAGTGGCTGTGGCTTATCGTCGCCGTTGACGTCGATCTCCAACATGGTTGCTACTTAAAACAACCATAAAACCTGCTTCTTTTCTTTCTTTTTCTTCTCTACACACACAGCGAAACTCTCAAAAAAAATGTCAGAAAAAGGACAGCACCTGTACACGCCGGAAGAGGACCTGGAGACGGCGCCTCCAGCATACGAGGCATACGAGCCTAACAACAACATCACTTCCAACCCCTCCTCCTCACGCGCCGAATACGCAACAGCTCCAGCAGCCTCAACAGCGCCAATCGAAAAACCCAGATCCAACCCTTACCCCGACCCGAACATCAACCCCTACACCAACCCCACCTACAACCCCAACCCCAACCCGAACTTCAACAACTTCAACAACCCCATCAACAACCCCATCAACAACACCAAAAAACCCATCGCAATCCCCGCCATCGACCCCTACAGCTCCCACTCACCCTTCCTTCGCGCATTCCCACCCGTTCTGCGCCAATCCCACAACCTCCCGTGCGAGTCCTTCCTCCCCTTTCTCGACAATCTCAACAAAGTCATCTCCGAAAGCCCGCCTCTCGAGGTCCTCGACGCGACGGGCGGGATCTTACGATCTGTACCGATTTTGTTCCCCTTGCACTGGATCGGGGCTACTATAAGCGGACTTGCGCAGAAAGGAAACTCGGGTGTCGCGAAATCGCGAACAGACTCGTTGATTAAGCAGGCTAACAAGGATATCTTCGGGCCGAGGGGGCTGAGGCTTGAGATTGCGCGGTTGCATGCGCTGGCGCATATCGCCCAGATTCCCATAGTAGGGTTTGAGTCGGGCAGGGTTGATAACGCGGCGCCGGTGATGCAACAGCTCATTGCGGCTGATCCGGTGGTGAATAACACGAACTTCCCGGCAGCGAGCGAAGGGAAAATACCAGAGGGGGTGTTGTTTGAGGCGGTGCAGCAGAAAATTACCATTTTGCAGCCGTGGATTGCAGAGTTGGAGTTTGATGCGTTGCCACGGACGGCGCAGTCCAAGTTGACGCGGTTTAATGCGGCGCTGAAGAGATACAATAATGACCCGCGAGGAGTGGAGCGAGGGGAGCGCAGTGACAGAGGGAAAGCTCCAGAGGTGGAGGAGGAAGACGGCGTGAGACAAGGGCTGTGGCTGGTGATTCGGGAACTTTAATGATTGTATAAAAGGTTTGCACAGGGTATCAATTCATTATATCACGCATCATATATAGATAATACATATAATCACCAAAATCACGTTTCCGACACAAAAAACATTGTAAGAAATTAATTTCGTCCCGGCTCCGGCATTGGAATATGCCATTCGTGAGGGTTCGTCACCCCGAGTCCCGGGTTACCATGAGAAGCGCCCTCTTCATGCGTAGTCGGCAACTCTGCCGCGTATGGAGAATACTTGAGATCTGGCGTAGCACCGCTAGCATTCGTCGCGTACGACGTTGGGCGCGACGGTGAGGACCAGCCGGTAGCGCTCGGGTTTGATGAAACCGTAGACTGATACGAATCGCGAGGATTCGGGGGTCTGAGTTGCTGTTGCTGTGGAACCTGATGGTAAAACGACGTATCTCCCGGCAGTTCATTAGCAAACGATTTCCCAGGGTTCGCAGAAGGAGCAGCAGCAGTAGGCGACTGCACGTGGGCAGGCGAGAACGGCGACGCCGACTTTTCAGGCGGATACGCCTGCGATGGCGAGTACTGGTACTGCGGCGGCGAATACATGGGCACAATCTCATGCTCATTATTATTCGCTGTCCCTGTCGGCGATTGCGGCTGCTGCTGCTGATGTAGCGAACGGTCCGCCGGATTGACCGTCTTGAGCCGACCCCCATCGTCCATCATCGCCTTGAGCACACCTGCATCCAACAGCTCTGCCTTTTTGATCAACCTGTCAACCAACACTTTCGTCGCGGCCTTGAGCTGCGAGCGCACAAACGAGGTCATTGTGAAATTGCAGCGAATCTCAATCTCCTCTCGCAGATACAAACCCTGCTGGGGCGCTCCGGAGCCCAACTCGCGATGCTCAGGCGGTTCGCCCGGCTGGTTCCCTCCAACGCGATAATTATGTCTCAAGTCAATGCCCATGGGTGCGTATACGTGCGTCTGCACGCCCCAGGGGACATCGTGGAAGCAAGCACGGAAACTGATCTTGCCAGACCCAAGCTTGCCTGTGCCAGGCACGATCTGGATGCGTTCGAAGATTTCGTACCATGTCGAGTAAAATTCGTCGGCGGGAGCGTCGCGGGGCGCCTGGATGGGGTTGTGCGAGAGGACGAGTGGGTTCAGGGTGATGATTTCGCCGTGGCTGTGCAGGAGGTCGAGGACGAGCTGGCGCGGGATGAACGACGGCAGGGGGGTGATGTTGGTCTGGGATTCCTTTTTCTTCATCATGTCTGTTGGTGGTTGAATATGTGAATATACCAGGTGGCCTAGGTCGAGCACTTGGGTATCTGGGATGTTGAGAAAAGATGGAAGTGGGCGGCCGGACAATTGCTATTATTATCTTCAGCTGTTGGTCGATGACGTGAGCACAGAGAGGGGCCAGCAAATCACGGCCGCAGAACATCTGTCTAGCCTTCTAGGGCTGAAATGCGCAGCAGTTACCTAATCGGGCATCAATGACAAAGACTGCTTGTACTCAGTCAATACTGGCTCTGATTACTACAAGGTGCTTTGTCCTATTTCAAGTGCCACAACAAACTGCTGTACACGTTACAGCTGTCTCATCAATCAATTTGCTGCTTTTGTTCCACAACTATGAAACATTCAATCCCAAACTCCCACAGCGTCCAGCTGCATATATAGATCGCTCGCCAAATCATCAACAACACAGGCCATAAACCAAATGGGTATCATATCAGTGCGTGTACTTCTGATATTACCCTGGCAATATCGGTCATACAGGATGCAAAAGAAACAAAAAAAAAAGGCCAACGTAATTTGTCGTTAGTAATGTTTCCATCACCATAATGAATCATGTCATTACAAAGAGTAGTGCAAAAATCAACACAATTGTTTCGGCTCCCACTCCTCCAACAGCCGAGACACTTCTTTCAACGAAACCGGCTTTGTCAAAAAGAGGTCAACTCCTGATGTCAAAGCCTCGGTCTCGTCTCGCGCACTGCTCAGACCCGTCAATGCGATGATTGTTGCAGGTCGCGGCTCATCCCGCTCATACTCGAGAGCGCGGATTGCCCGGGTCGCCTCAAACCCATTCATCACCGGCATAGAAATATCTATTTGAGTTAGCCAAGTTTCCTTGTGGTTCAGTAGCAGACATACCCATGAAAATGATATCAAAGCCCTCTGGTCGCTTCTCGACCGCTTCCACCGCCATCTTGCCGTTCTCGGCACAGTCTAGGTTGGCCACGTTGCGGCGTCCGAGATATGTCATCAGCAAACGAAGGTTGATTTGGTTGTCATCCACAACCAAAACATTGATTGGCATGGATGGCGAGAGCCCCAGGTCCTGGTCCTTGGGCAGTTGTGGAATATCTTCGGTATTTCCAACAGCGGGCGCAGATTGTCGGCCCATGACGCCCTCGTCGTTAAGGCTCTCTAACTGTTTCTCCTCGACCGGTGAACGCAAAGCAGTAGAAATATTGACCTGCGAATCGCTTCCCGTGCGCAGCCCATCCAGTGACGGCATCGACGATTCATCAGAGCTCGACCCGCTTATGCTGACTGCCTCAGACTGCAAGTCGGATTTCGAGTCGGAGAATCGGATGCGAGTTCGGTCAGCCAGGCGGGAATGTTGCACCCCGGCATGTCGCGTCGGAGAGGTGCTTGACTTTTGCAGGCATTGGAAAATGGTTCGCGCCAATTTGTGTGGTCCGCACGGTTTGTACAGGTATTCCACGACATTCGCTAGTCTTGACCATGTTGTGCGCGCTGGGTCCAGCACCTCCGGGTTGTTGCAGAACACAAGCAACGCCAGCGGCCGGCTGACCTGCTTCGATTTAAACTCATCCGTCACGTCTTTATCGTGAGCCAGTACAAGGTCGGCTGGGTGCTCGGTTGGCCAAGGCTGAAGTGTGAGGCCAAACCATTCGGTAATATAGCGAGCAAACACAATCGAGCTTTCGCTATTGTTCGATGCAGCCGGGTCATACCCTACAATAGCAACGCTCTTGTCCGGGAAGCGCTCGCGAATATAACGTAAATCGCGACTCAGAGTCGACTGATTCGGGCGCACAGGCGGCGAACCAGCCTCTTCTGCAGTAGGACGCGATAGCGGCAGTGTCACCTTGACTCTTGTTCCCTCACCCGCTTGGCTGCGAATGCTAATGTGGCCGCCCAGCGACTTCACAATGCTGCGCACAATCGCCAAGCCAAGCCCGGTCCCCACTGCTAGTGTGTCCTCCTGTGAGAATGGCATGTACAGACGAGCTCGGAGGAAGTCCTCTGATATGCCTTTACCCGTGTCGGAAACAGTGATGGCGATCAGGTCGTCGGATTCTTGTCCAAGTTTGACCTTGCTAGACGGGCTACCCTTGAGCGTTTCCAAGCGAACCGTCACATGTCCGCTGTCGGTATATTTCATCGCGTTGCCGAAAATATTCATGACAATACGCCGTAAAGCTCCAGGCTGCGTTCGGTACACCCAGTCTCCTTTCTCAATGTCAACGATCACGTCGACCTTGGAGCGACCATCTCCATTGCTATCGCTGTCAGGTGTCGAGAGCGAGCTCGACCCAGAACGCGATGAAGGTGCAGATAGATAAGACGGTGTTGTCGAGCTATTAGCAGTTGATCGACTGTACGAATGACCCAGACAGACTCCTTCCACGACTTCTTCTGCAAGCAGACAAATGTCTTCACAGGTATCCATGTCGAGCAAGGAAGCCATATTGTCGATGCCCTGGATATTGTCCGTCATATCATCTTTGCGGTCTCGACGAGCTCTTTTCATCTGACGCCAACTCTTTTCCAGTGACACAATCTTGCTAAAGTCCAAAACCTGATTCATCGTATCCAACAATGTCCGTCCGCATGCATTGACCGTCTCGAGTAAAGACTTTTGAAATTCGTTCATGTGAGTGCTGTCCATGAACTCTGCTGCCGCAAGAATTCCGTGCAGCGGGCTCCGCAGTTCGTGCGAGATGCTTCCGATAAAATCGCCCTTTTGTCGGTCTGCAATGATAGACTCGAGACGACTTAGCTCGGCCATGATAGAGTAACCGAAGCCCATGATGGAGGCCAATTCCACTGATGAGTTAAATATTTGCGTATTTGTAGAATTCCAACAAAAGCAACCGGCAAACCATTGAGACGTAGCAGCGTTCCATAAAGGAACAAACATCACCTGGCTAGCAGCAGGAAAATATTTAGACAGCTGGGAGGTTTCCGTAGCGCGCCATTTTTTGTTTGATCTAGATGGAGCATCAGGCGCCACGCGGACAGCCGAGACTGGAGAGATAGGGTTGTTTTCATCGTCGTCGGACGAGGCAAAGAGACTTCGGTCACGATGGAACGTCCAAATCTTTCCTTTGGGATATCGACGGAATACGCTCTGCAAAAACCGTCGATCGAAATTGGCGGCTGGCAACGTCTTGTCCTCCTCCGAAGTAGAGGAAAATGGCACATCACTTGTGGACAAACCCAAGACGGGTGCCGGAGATTCGTTGTCGTCAACAAATTCCAAACGTCCATTGTCGACATCCAGTGGAGTGTTGCTGTTTTCCAAGAAAATCACCCCGCTATCACCGACCAGCTCCAGGCTTTCGCGGATGAGATTCGCGGCACGGCGAAAAGTCCAGCTCTGGGTGTGCATCTCGTCCGCTAACCGAGCTTTGGAGCCCTTGCCATTGGTAGCCAGCCAGTCTGGCAGCGGGTTCGTCAAGTCGGATGAAGTGCCTGTATCCCGCCCTTCCGACGAAGGAGGCGAGCGGCTAGGGCGAACATCAATGCTGCTGTCGCGAGAGCGACGAGATTCTCGGGACCCGTGAGAGCCAGATTCTCGAGATCCGTGAGAGCCACGCGATCGAGCAACCGGGCTGTTGGGAGGGGAGCTGGAGTGCAGAGAAGTCAGACCGTCGACAAATGAAGAGCTGCCTTCGACGAAGCAGCTTAGTCCACGTGAGAGGCGAGCGGCACGTCGACCTTCAGCACTTTGCCGACTGAGGCGAAGAAAATCCATGACTAGAGTAGAGAGGTATCCAAGCTCATCCTTTTCGATATCGGTCAGGCCATTCCGAGGCTCCTTGTCGAAAACTGCAAGTGCGCCGATATGGATTTGGTTCTCGGTCACAAGGGGGGTTCCGGCATAAAATCGGTAGTGGGGTGGCCCTGAGACGTAAGGAAGGTCGGCAAACTGTTCCTCGGCCGACAGATCGTTGACAATGTGGAAGCTATGTTTGTCTTTCGGAAGTACAGGCAATGATGCGGTTTTCTGGTATAATTAGCTAAAAAAAAAAAAATTGGCAAAAAAAGAGTAGGACAGTAATTACAGCATTTAGACAAGGGCCAGCTCGGGCACTGGCAACCCATGCGTCGGAAAATATGTTTTTGGAAGCTTCCCGCAGGTTAAAAGTGCGTGAAGTCTCTGCGAGGAGGTACTCTGTTTCACGGTCCACGATGCTTCAAACGGGTCAATACAGGGGCTGTGTCAACAAGGGATAGCGCGTACCTGATAATGGCACGGTCTGCATTCAATTTGAGGGTGGCGGTTTGAGCGAAAGTAGTCAAAATGGTATTGGCGCTCGAGGGATCCTGCGACGGGAGGCCGATGGCTAAGGAAGCGCCAGCATTTTCTTGTATGGCCGAATCGAGCACCTGGCCGTCATCTGAGAATGGCGAGGCGAGGGGCGAGTACAGCAGGGCGGCCGGGTTAGAGGGCTGAAAGTAGCGGTACAGTTCACGAAAGCGACGGTCTTCGAGATGAGGCTGGGATTCTTGAAAAGCCATGGTGACAGAGTGTTAGAGACCGCCCGGACGGCTTCCATGCATTATCTTTCACCGGGCGGCGAACGCGAATCGTTGTTGTCGTCCCTTCCAAGTCTCTCCAATTGCGTGTTTTTTACCGCCCGGAAATTGTGGGTTTGTTGTTCGCCAGCGGCAGAGGCAACGAAAAAACGAAAACACTGGCTCGAAGAATGTTGAAAAATCGTGAACTCCGGGTTCGGACGGACTATCGAGCGGTGGTTCCGGTGAGGTCTGGATGGGCGATGTGGTTTGAACGATTTGACGCCAGACAAGAGAGGATGCAAGTGACGAAGAACCACGGAAAACAAGGCAGCGACAGATATTTTGCGCACGGTCGGAGGAACGGTCAGGCTGGGGAAGACCGCGATAGAGAGGGGCGCGAGACAGGATTCCGATGCACGGGAAAAGGCGGTACGGGCAGGGGGCGACCATGTGTCATCTGTGGACGTCAAGCGACATCAGGTCGCAGCGAAAAGCATTATTATTAACAGTGGCAGCGAAGAAGTTGGCCAGAACCTGCTTTTGCTGGATGGATGCAGCAGGGCGGACGCTCACTGGCTGGCGGGCGGGCTCAGAACCGGTTCTGGGCAGAAGAGTGCAGAGGCTAGGCAGGCTAGCACGGGCGCTACGGCGAGTCAGCCAGCAGGGAATCCGGGCATCGTGAACAGCGAGAATCATAATGATCGCAGCAGCGTGGCTCGTAAGAGTAACGATAGGCACTGCTGCGATCAGGCTGGCCATGCCCGTTGACGACGAGATGAGCGCAGGCGACGGTCGCGATCTGCCGTCACCGCAGGCGCGAGTGGGTCGCCCACCGCGCTGGGTCTGGAAGGCGCACGTGACTGGTCTGGACCAGCACCTTCCCCAGTCGACTCAGAGGCACCAGGCACCGGAGTCACCTGACTGCCAGGCACCGTCTCGCCCCTTTGCTGTTTTCACCCCAACACGAGAGAAACTGGACATAGTCTGAACACGCAGCGATCGTCGGTTCTCCCCCATTTCCAGGCTTCTTTTGCGTCTCAGCAAAATGCAGCACTCCCATTGGCTGGGGAGTTCATTTCCAGGCTGTGAGTGGACAGCTCGATGCAAGTCATGGCGAGCACAACATTGGGAAACAGCACAGGTAAAGATGCTAGAAGTCTAAAAATGACCCTGTCCGGTCGTCTGATAAAATTCTGGTGAGCGCAGATACGAGCAATTGCACGCAAAACTGGAAACAGCAGCACAGAGGATGGAGGAAACACAAAGAATAGAATGGGAATCCGCAGTTACACGCATTCCAGGGGCTACGTGTAGAATAAATAGCAGAGTAAATAGAAAGCCACCAGATGCCTGTCCTGGGCAGCGGCGGTCTAGCCAGCCAGCCAGCCAGCAGCAAGCCATGCCTATCATCGCCCGCGGCAAAATCCAGCGAGCCAACCACAACAAGAAGCAAATACGTAGTACGTAGCAAGAAAAGCACTCACAGTTTTTCCCATTCCCTCAGGGAGAAGTACGGATATGTTGGAGCAGCATAATTAGCCTGGTCGCAGACCACGCAACGAGTTCAGTCTCCGTGTAGCGTCCGTGACAGCTCGTGGCAGGCGGGATGGCAAGGAGCCTGTCACAAAGAAGCGCCAGAGAGCAAAAAGGTCGGAATAGTGGCATATTTGTTTTTCCTCCCGGGCGGCCCAGGGTTTTATTCAACGATAACAGCTTACACAAAACTGCTGTCTCGCTCGACCGCTGCGGCCCGATGATGTCATTCCCGGCGCTTGAGACCCTCGTCCAATCATATATGCAGAAAAACGCCACTGGGGTGTGGTAGCGGGTCCTTCCAAGAATCGTGTGGACTAATCCTATTTCGGCATGGCCTCAACAGCACACTATTGCAAATTCGGTAGGTAGCCTCCACTGAACATAATGATCCTCAACATTTATTGGGATGTGATTAGTATAGTAATAGGAGACACGACTAGATTATAGTAGGTATGGTCTCTGAGACCATGTAATCAATGATAGCCTGGATCTAGGCTAAATGATCGTCACGGCACTACAAAAATGGAATCTTACATTAGAAGTGTCACTTGCAAATGATACAGCCAGATTCGAAATTGGCTGCATCTTTTTACGCACTCTGTGTTTAATCCTGCCCTATTATTGTGAAGTCACCCCCTTGTACTAGTCTAGTAGAAGTAATTACTATATATTTGCGATAGTGATAGACACTAAACTAACTATATATTTACTAGTCCAAAGTAGAACCATCTCTATAGCGGGGCATCCTTCATGAAAGAGAATATACGTAAGGTGAAGGCAGTTTCCAAACTGACTGCAACGTACTCTGTATCTTCACCAAGCATTGAACAACGATGAGCTGTCTAGGTCTAGCCTAACCGCACCACACTAGCTAAGTTGAAGTCAATCTTGTACCATAGATCAGCTATTGAACCTTTCTCCACTTGTTATCGACATCTAAACTTTATTAGGGAGCCAACTTCATCAGAACTATTGTATTCTGTGATATTTTGCGGGGTACTCAGCCTAGTTTACGACATTACACTAATTTGGACTATCAACAAGCGCAAATCTCTACCTCTAAAATACGGTCCCAAAATTAGACACGAGTGACGGAGGTCAGATATCTTGCATCGATGTACTTGTTGATCTAGGCATTTAACCTATCTGAATATGTGGATGCCTCGTTCTCATTCTTAGCGTGTGACAATTTTGATGATCCCAATCGTATCGACACCACTTCGTGTTCACGCAAACTGCGTGCATAGGGTTTTACAATAATACGAAATACCGGTTCCAATATTGGTAGATCATGGGCATACTAGCATAAAATATTCAGTGATTATGGATGGGGAACAGTGCAATGAAATGTTTTTGGAGGGAATACAATTTGTCCCCCCTGAGGCCCTGGGTGGTTATTTAATGCTCGAACTTTCCTGGCCAATCCCAATTTTACTCAGAGAGCAATTCCAAGAACATCTCTGCAATTTCAATCAACATGAAGATCAACGCTTTTCTTCTTCCTCTTGCCATCCTCTTCTCCTCATGCCCAGCTGCCCCTGTAGACGAAACTGCAGTCTGCAAGGAAACTTTGAACAATTTCCGAGATTACCTCAAAACCGTGACTCCAGCCGTACAACAGTCGGATGACCACCTCAACGAGCACTACGATGAATACGCCAAGCAAGGATTGAAGTCCGACATGGAAGATTATTTGCAAAAGGCTAAGAACGCTCTTGGTGAATACCCGAAATTAACAGACATGCCGGACAGCCAGTTCTTCAGCCTTGTTAAAACTAGCTGCTCCCAGCCAGCGCGAGAGAGGAGGGATCGCCGTCCGGCAACAATTGCTGGTTCCCTAGCTCAAACGTTGCAACCATTATATACGCACACGGGTCGAGGTGGGGTGACAGGGGTCATTTCATCTTTAATACACTAGATGCTGCAGTAGATTTACTTGATGAAAGCACAAAAGCAGCGAGCAACATTGTACGCGGAGCGACTTCCGGCCTAGGTCGAACTGCAAAACAGGCGGTACCTGGTGTTGAGGGAGTACTTGATGCTGTGGGTTGGTGATGCATGATTATATGAAACCCGGGGGGCTCACTTCAGTATCTAGGGTGTGGTTAGTACTGTACCCTTCTACCTACGTTTAATTGAAAGGCCCTTTTTGCTTACTCTCAAAATAGGACTTGTCAACGGGTTTTACTGAGGAACACTTTTGAGTATTGGTATCTTTATATTTTGTAATCCTGCGCAGGATGATTGCTTATTGTTTGAGACTGTTTGTATACTGCTCCTGTACCTTTCAGCGTCCTGTTATTTCTAGTCAAACCATTCTTTTTTAATAATTGAAGTAACAAAGTTCAACATTGAAGCACATGACTCTGTGGAAAGGTGTTGAATAATATGATAGCAGCTCTAACGGGTTATGGTAAACATTTGAACAATCCACAAAGTAATCCTTAAATTTATGATTCCCGCTTTAGGAACCTTGCAATAACATTAACACGTAGAACACTTTTATATTGAAAAGTCTCTTTAAATTTTCCGATCCTCGTAATCACCTCAGGCCATCCGAGACTGTATGTTTTGGATGTATTGATCTATTTCCTGGGCATTGAATCCGAATGCCAGGCTCACCATGGTGCGTACGTAATGCAAGTCGTGCTCCGGAATATTACCAAGCTTGCCAAAACATGCGTAAATTCTCGAAGCCCGGCCCTCAAGCACCTCGCAGAATTTGCCTTGTAACCTCTTTTCTTTTCTCAGTGCCTCTTCAGCCTCGCGGAACTTGTCACAATATAGCTTTCGAGAGAAATGCTGCTTCTTGACATTTTCATGTGCAAGATGCTTGGGGTCTTCGAGGATGGGCTTGATGTCTTCGTCGGGCTCAACAAGTGGAAATGGCATTGGGTAGTAATTGACTTGCCAAGGAGCTGTTTGGGTGAATTCCCAGTCAATAATGCCCAAAAAGTTCAAGTCATCATCGACGACGATATTCTGAGTGCCAAGGTCCACATGGTTTAGAGAAAAGAGACCATCGGACCCCCGCGAAAAAAGGTCTGTCTTTTGTATAATATCGAGAAACACAATTGCACCAAGCCTACTAGATTTTATCAAGTCTTTGCTGTCGTCGTCCTCTTCAAGCTCAATTCTCCGCAGTGCAGCTTTTCCAATTGCGGTGAAGTACTCAACAGCTGTAGAAAACGGGCCCTCTGGCATGACCCCTTCTGCTGCTGTTGATAACTTGCCAATAACGGGTTCTCCCAATTCATCAATTGAGGTTATGGACCCAATAAGCGGGTATGCCAACGTAGCTAATTGCGCTTGCGCAGAGGTCCACTGGGACAAAACATGCTCTTGGGCGTTAAGCTGGTCAAGTGTAAAGTTAGAGAGCGAGGATAGCAAGTAAAGGAGAATTAAACAAGCGATAAATTATTACAACAAAATACTATTTTCTTACCGGTAAATTGCAAAGATCAGATTCCACATCTAGGAGAGTGTTGCCGTAATATCCTTCCAGAAGCATATATACGGCACCAGCGGCGACAGCCCGTTCAGACTTTGGGCCTTCATACGCGCTGTGCATGGTTCAATATAATGTTTTTGTCGATTTTGGCGAGACTCGTCTCTAAGCGCTCCTTCATGCCATTGTAATCCCAGCCCTCAAAAGAGGTCCAACGTGTACTGGGAAGTTTTTTGGCAGTCGTTGATTTGTCCATGGCTAAATCGACTTGCTCTTCAAAACCCAGAGTTTGCTGAAGCTGAAGTGCTCACTGATTGTGGGATTTGTGGTCTACACGTGACTGAGGGTGGTTGCAGGCTGGTCGTGGGTGTAAGCCACTCGTTTGGGAGCGCAGGGTCTCACCGCGGCATACCCCAATGCCCTGGACGTCGCAGTGCTGACGGGGTTTTCCTTTACGCTGGGTTTTAATACAGCAATTGTCTCGGAAAACCAGTCGTGTCTATTCTATCGTTTCTTATAGTCTTTGTATTCGAATGTTAGGGTTAGCCTACCACGTGCAGCCGACATCAGTCAGACTACGGAGCAGAGAAGATTTCAATGCTATCATTACAACTACTTGATAATCGCTGATCTAAACCAGTATCAATAAGTAAATTGCCGCCGATTACAGCCGAAATGCTTGAACCAATCAATTGATTAGTTGACTTTACTACGTGTGTAGAACTACATATATGTAACTCCGCCTATGTGAACAAATGGAACATTCAATGTGGAAACTATGCAGCACCCACTACATGCATAAACCAAGTAATATACCGAAAGTCATATGCAAATAACAGAAACCAACATTTAAGGAAACAAGAAATCAACGGTATACTTGTATAGAAAAGATATATATATATATCGTCTACTCGGCAATCATATACTACTCTAAAACTTCTCCATCAGCTTCTTGCGCACCGTCCACATGCGCGCGCGTTTTCCAAAGATGTACATTGGAATCGCGGTCAGCAGGCACGCAATCTGGATGCCGCCGATCGCGATAAACACGTTGCGGGCCCCGTCGGATTCGAGCCAGTCGACAAAGAAGAGCGAGAAGACCAGCCCGTGGAAGATGTCTGTCAATCGGTTAGTCCTCCTCTGCATGCAACGAAGAAGGGGGGAAAAACATACTCTTGCTAACGTTCAACGTCACCAAAGCCTCACCGGCATACTGTCGATAGCTGTCCACACAAAACGTAATTGATGTCGTGCTGCCCAAGGAGCACCCAAACGAAATCAGCCCAAAGAATATGGTAGGTACAATCCAGTTGTCCTTTTCCTCCGCGCTCCAGCCAAATCCCATCAGTCCAGCTGCGGTCGAAATTGCGACAGGGATGGCCATCACAAGACGGAACTCTGGCTCGTAGATTCCCCCGTTTCGCCTTGTCATAAACCGCACAATTATGTCAGACACTCGTCCTGCCACTGCCGTACCAATTACCCCACCGATAAAAGGGGAAATGTAGACCAAGCCGGTTGCCAGCGGAGAAAAGTTGTAGTTCTCGCTGCCCTGATAGATATGGGCAACAGACTCGGACAGAACGATCAACCAACCAATAGACAGCGCATACACTAGAGCCGACCACAGCACAGCAGGGTACGCGAAAAGAATAAATGGCCGCACCAGCACTCGGTGCCATTTGTCCTGCGCCAATCTTCCATTCCATGGTCGAAGTGTGCGCACATAAGTAACCGGACCTTGTTCCCGGAGGTTATGCGTATATAACGAAGCAGCCCTTGTCGGCGCTACGTTCTCTGCCGATTCATGTCCTGTCGGAGACATAGATACCTGTCGCGCTGCTTCAATATCGGCACCAGGCGACGGTAGAGGGCTAGGCTGACGGGGGAAATAAGAATCCATTGCGCTCAGGTGCGCTGGAGAGGGAGTTGCCAGTTGGACATCTTCTCCTGCATTCGATGGAGTTACCCCCGGGCCTTCCGTGGCCGCATTATTGGCATCTCTGGCCACTTGCGGCTTCTCATCTTGTTCTTTTTCGGGTTCATGCGACTTTCCGTCCAACTGGTCCTCAACGAACCCAACATGAACATCTCGTCTCCTCTTTGAGCCGTGCACTTCGTCTGGGCTTTGCACCTCGTCTGAACTTCGCATATCAGTTGGCTTCTCAACTGTTTGCCGTTCCGGGTGTCGTCCCCGGAATCCATGGTGCGCAAAATCAGACACGCTTCGATACAGGTTGGGTCGCTTGCTTTTTGTCTTTGCTCGGGGTGTCCGATCCCAAAATGTCTCGGGGACAAAGAAGAACAAGAGAACAAGAGCGCCGCCAACCACCATAGCAACCACCCTATATCCGTTAGCCATGAAAAAACAAAAATTTTTGTCAGGTCATACCAAAATACCCAACGCCATCCGTATCGTCCAATGATGGCGGCGCTAACCAGCGGCACCAGATTCTTGCCGCCAAGAAGCAGGAGAGTATAAATACCAATGCGATAGGCTCGTTCGTGCAGGAAAAAAATCTCGGCAATTGTCGCTGATGGCAAACACTCGACCGGACTTACTGCAATGCCTTGAAAAATCCGGGCAACGACCAAGCTGGCATAGTTGGGCGAAAGGGCGCACCAAACTCCCGAGATGATAAACAAAGTCGCTCCTAGTAGATAGACCGGACGTTTTCCATAAAGAATCGCCGTCGGAGCCATGATTATCGATCCCAATCCTAGTCCCAGCATGTAGAGACCAGTCGTGTAGGCGACTTGCTGCGTACTGACTCCGTACTCTTTTGCAACATCATTGAATCCAGCTGCAAGTACAGGTGTCATACCACCACCCATGAGACAATAGAATCCCAGTGAAAGTAAAGCCGCGTCTCTCCTCCATGATGGCCAGTTTAGGGGGTCGTTCAGTGAGTCCTCCGGCTGAGGATCGAGGAGGATCCGTCCATCCGAGGTCTTCTTGGGAGCCGGCGCCACCGAGCGTGAAGACGATCGACTTGGAGGGTACGGCGAAGGAAGAGACGATGCCGATGTTCGAGCGGGCTGGTTCCGGAGACCAAGCGGTTCGTTTCGATTCGACGCCAGAAGAAGCACAGTACCTGCAAAGAGTGAGTCAGTACCTTGCCTCCCAGTGAGATCATTCGTTCATACCGGGCACCTCGTCCGTCTGCGGATCGCTGAGGATTCCTATGGTCCATTTGGACCGATTCCCCCATGAAGAAGTCATCTCGATGTGTGACAGACAATGTATCGAGCTCTGGAGAACAGAAATGAGAAAGTGACTGGAGTCCCGCCGCAACAAAGAAGTCGGGGGCGATCCCCGGGCGGTCTCAAGGAGAATAAACCAGAATCTACTGTTCTAAGAACACGACGGCCACCATTTATAGCAGAAGAAAATATCAAGAGAGAGAGAAAAGGAAAAGAAAAAAAGGACAGCTCCTGAGCTGTGTTATAAGCGCGAAGAGAGAGAATCGCGGCGATAAGACGGGCTGATAAGCCGCTGCGCCCATGTGGCTGCAACCGGAGCTTGGGGTACCTTGCAGTACGCCGGGTCCGCGCCTAGAATATTAGCGCAGCGAGTACCCCGAAGTACCGGTCAGCAGACAACACCTTCCACCGCTGAAAAACGTACCCCGCAACAAGCATCACGACATCGTGCAGCGCAACAACTTGCAACTCGTACGCCGGTCTGCAAACACAGCCGGTTTGGGATTATCTTGAAGATCTCATGCATGCTGTCCTCATCACAAGACCCCGAGAGCGCTCTGTCCACGCCATCCTGGACCATCGCGGCGCCGTGGTTGGTCCGCCGATCGCTATGTTTCAGCTGTTGCTCCGCCAAACTAAACAGATACGTCTCTATGCGGTTCGCCGTCGCTATCGACGTTCTTCTGGGTAGTGACCCGAGGACATACTAGTATTAATTCGTGCTACAAAAAACGCAGGTACTACTCTGTCTGGCCGAATTGTGCCCTTGTCGCAAAGTACGTCCACGGTCCTCGGAAACTCGCCACGCGCGCTGTGACCAACGTGCAGCTACTCGGTCGTACCCGTAGCACGAGGCTGGGATCGTCTCACTTGGCATGACGACAAGCTGCATGATCTTATCGTATTTGCTATCTCAGAACCCGGGGAATCGTTTCTATTGCAGTACCGACAGCTCGGACATCTCAGGCCCAAGCCATGTGTTTTGACTCGGCTGTCCAGTAAGGATGTTATCTCTCTGCATTATCACCATGCAGTCAATCCTTCGGACACATGGTATTTTGTCAACCTACGCATTGACTCGTTGCATGCCTAACGACCTATGCATGCGACCCCAACGCCGACATTCCAAAGCGTTGGATCCTCCGCGCTTAACCGCAACTGGCCACCAGTGAGGACTCGTCTATGAAACATGCGACCCATCACAACGGTCGGTATGGAACGCGTGGATCTTTTGCCGAATGCTGATATGGTCAGATTTTTATTCCACCGTATGATTTGGTTGGCTGATGTATGGTAAGTTTAATTATGGATAACCCTATGGCTTGGCTTGCGGGGTAGATCTCTGTGTAGATGACGTGTGCACCACAGTTCTATCTACAAGTAGACGTTCTATCAAAAATTACTAAAAACGCCACTAGCATCGTCGCAACATCCTCTCTCCGTATCATAGCCATGGAATTCACAACTAAACAGCATTGCTTTTTGCAAAATCCCTTGTCAGTGTTGAGGCTGGCTGTTTACTAACATCTTGGTCCACTATCTGTTATATAACCCTGGATCTTATACTAACTATATTTGACAACATGAATAGTTATATGCCAGTACTTCTATCTCCCTGTTTCTTTCGTCACATGCACTTCTTTTCTATGTAGCGTTGCGCATGTTTTCAAGTCTGGTTGCTTGATTGCTTTAAATAGATGAGGCCCAAACTCTGACTGAGTAGCAAGCTTGCTTGCACAAGTTTTAAACATCGTAAACAAATTTTCTGTTGCCGGAAGCTGAAGGCCTGAATTTCCAATTCTACCTATATACTGCTCTTCTTCCGGCGGATTGGTAGAATAGGGAGTTGTGATTTGAAGCCTTTAACGAATCTAGCGTCTCTGGTATGCTTCTAAAAAGCTATGGAAGCTTTCGGGGTCATTCAGGATTTTTTTACCCTGGGAAACGTGGTTCTTCAGGCCGAAATCATGAGGGTTGAATCCGTTTCTAGGCACCCTCTTCTTATTAAAACCTTTTTCATCCTTCCGGTGGTTGCAAGGATAATTTTGTCGTCGGATTTAACTGTACGTTTCTTTCCAAAGTAGTTAAACTCGAAGTCATCTTGACCCGTGGTTTTGCTTCTAGAGAAGTGCGGTAGCTCGGTCGGAGGGACAAGGTCGCTTAGCTTGTAATTTCGTACATTTTTGGAGTTTGGGGTAGCAATGGTTGATTCCTTCGTTTCATAGTAGAACGAATGCTTGACGAACCAATTTTGAGGGTCGAGGCGGCCTAATGCTGTTGTCAACAATTGAATTGTCTCTGAGTTTGTAGAACTTACTGCAGAAGATTTGTGGAACCAGTATTTGCTCCCGAAGACACACATAGCATGGTTAAATGCATCTAGCAGACGCAATTTTATCCACCAGTGGCCAATTTTGAATATTTTCGTCTTCTCCTTCAAGAAGCTGGTTTGACTAGAAAATGCCGTTCCCGAACACAGTTCTCATATTGCCGTGAGAAGGTATACGTAAAGCCATATGCTTGGCCTATCCGGTTAACGCTGTCGATCCTCGATCGGAATGACTTGGAGGTCTTGGGGGTGCGTTCGCCTTGAGTATTTCGACGTTCCGTAGGCTTTGCTAAAGCATTTGTTTCGCTTCTAGACAATACAGGAACCTTAGCCGAGAGCACTGGAAAAAAAATTCGTAAAGGAAGTTAAGTTGATCAAAACTGGAACATGTAGATGTACCTTAAGGTGGGCAGTTGGAATACCCTTGCGCTTGTTGTCGGCAATCTTAGCTGTAAGGAGGCTCTGTGCTTGGCTCAAGGCCGACCATGCCAGCTTCTTGCCTAGTGATCCTGTAGCCCACTTCCTTATCCTAGAGTTAACAGTCAAGGTGTCAGATTGGGCGTGCTTGTCTTCAAAAAGTATATCCACGTCATCTTTATCGTTAGGTCCCAACCAGCTAGGATGTGGAGGTGTGGATTGACTTCATTGCCATTTATAACCGGAGAATTGGATACCCCAGTGGATATATTTCACCACCTGGAATTTCGATATGTGCTTCCGTATCTCCTGGCATCGGTTCCAAGTAGGATGGATTGCGCAGGCGATACTTTGGTCAGGCTCAAGGCCTTTTCAAGTATGATGCATTGGGAACCACCTCATTCGTTGAAGGGTGACACGACGTGTTGATGAAGCAATGTGATTTGTCTCGGTGAAATAAAAAAAAAATAATAAAATATAATGGATAAAGATGCCGGTGCTAGTTTCACAGCTTCTCGTCTCCTCAGCATAGTTCTGCGAGATTTGTTTTGAAGCTGACCCGTGTGGGATAACAGCACAACCCTATACATTGAGGTTGAAGTATCGCAGCTCGCACATGTTTATCGTGGCGCACATGGATCGAGACAGGAACAGCTTCCTCGACGTTTTCGTTCATCGTCTGTCGTTTATAGATGTGTAGACACCCAGCAAAAGAGCAGGAGGGGGGCCTAGACGCAGAGTACAGCAGAAATCATGGTCATTTGTGAACCGCGTAACTCATGGTTATCGTATTCGACAAAGACACGGTGCTACTGGCTTGAAGGGCGGCGACCCACGATTTTAACCTCCTGGTCTTTCCAGAAGCATTTGAGTAAGGCCCAAAGGTTATGCGCGCGTGGACCCAGGGCGAAGGGGAAATTTGGGCTCTCACAAGAACCTGGCGAGAAGGGGTACCCGTTATAACGTATTTCAGGTCTTGATTGTACGCCTGTCATAAGCGATATATATTAGCCATCACAACAAAACTTTAAACGTGCGCTATGATAACAGCACAACCCTGCTATGGGTTGAGGTTGGAGCATCGCAGCTCGCACATGCCTATCGTGGCGGACGTACATTCAATCTTCAAACTTGAACGTTATCGATGACTGGCTGTCACCCGAAATGCCAGTAATCCGGGCCCTGACGTTGACATAAAAAAAGAATTCTCGAAACGAGGCGCGTCTATTGGAAGGGAGGCTATTGAAATAGATGCCTTGGGTATAAAATAGCACCCATTGGCCATGCTGTAACTCCTGTCTCAAAAAAAGGCGGTCTCCTTATAGTTGGAGATAAGACAGAATTTGATATTGTGAGACAATGCGTGGAGTGAAAAGATGATTCATTAATCATAGTCCCGTTGGGGAAGATATCTAGATGCCCACGTGACATGAAGTGAGATACATGTTTTGTGTAACAATAGACTTCGTCTGCGTGGTGTTGCGCTGACTCCTCGTTGTCCCCGTGATGTGACGCTGAGTCCTCGTTTCGCTCGGATATCTGCCAGGGGTCCGTACGTATTAAGCAGCTTCCGGATGACCTTGTTTGCGAATACGATGCGGAGATTCCGTTTCATGTTTTCTGTTTCATATACAAGTCGCCCGACTCTGCAATTGTATCCGCTGTAAATGGATCAACGAGATTTGATATTCCAAGTAGATGCCGTATACGAGCTTGATAGCTGCTTTATGGAGGTCGTAAAAATGATTTGACGCAGGCATTTTCATAATCTTGCCACCGGAGATTTCTTGGATCTCAGCACGTTTCTACAACTGACCTGCTGTCGTCTTAGGCTTTTCACGCCGCTTGCTCAGGTATGGATACCACGGCTTTTTGCATACTGCAAGAAGGGAGTTAAGTAATATGGCGAAATCGACGGGTGACTCGTTCTTAGGGCTAAACACGCGAAATTCCACGCCCATTCCGGAGGAAGAAATTTGGAAAGCATGTAGACGAATACTTGGACAATTCTTCTTTGTTTGCCTTCGTAAGACTGGTTGTTATGCCGCCGTGTTGTTCAAAAAACTTCACACATTCAACGTCATCTAGTGTAATGACTGCAGAGTGAAGAGGTAGTTTCTTCGATCGAAACTGGACATTCAGAAATTTCCCATGTCTGTAGTTTTCCGCTTGACAATGCAGCTGGCGAATATTCTGTGCGCGTTGATTATTGTTCATCGTCAGTCGTTTGTAGACGTGTAAGCACCCTACAAAGAGCAGGAAGAAAACATAGACGCAGAGAGCAGCGGAAAGCATGGTCACGACAGGCATTTCGTATCTCTAGTTATGGACACTTGCTGCAATTGCTGCGTAGAGAGAATCTGGCCAGTGGTCGGATCAAATATTCCACATTGCGTACCGGCATCAGGAAGACGTCACCGACTGCCATTTGCAGGGATGGAGGGGCTTAATGGTGTGTCTCGGTTGTTTCTGTTGCGGAGTTGGTATCAAAACCATCCTCTCCCATGCACGGTGCATGATTTTGTTCTCATATTTCACCTATAAGTAGGGAAAAGTCTTCTGGTCTACATGAGACAAAGCAAGAAGTCTTTCTCGGGATCGCAAGGAGTTCCTTCGCTGAAATAATAAAGAAGATGTATCATAGGCGTGTCAACAAAATGTTAAACGTGTGCTCTGAAAATGCTAGGAGCTCGTGGTAGGATAAGATAATCCACTGTCATAGCCGCTATGGCCGCTTAAGACTATCCTGTATGGTCGGGATATGCTTCATAACAACACCGTGTCATTGACCGTCCGGGTCGTTATCACCGGGTTGAAATCCAACTTCGCGTGGCCGCGATGATTTCGACGACTCGGTCTGTCACCTTGGGTTCACGGCATGCCGCATAGGAGTAGCAACAGTCGAGAATAAACAGAACATCCACTTTCGAGGTGCCTTCAGGGTTTTCAATATCTGGATATACGGAGCGGATAACCTCATGTGAATGCGTGGTATTGACCAAACACTCCTCGTAATTGGATTGTCAGGCGGCACACCTGCCCTCTCGGTGGTGTTGTTCACCCAACTCCGTGTCCATGATACGGCCTATGTGACCGAAGTTACGGCGTTTGTATGGTGTTACCGTCGAGAGCTCCTCCTCCCCAAAAGACCACCACTTCCCCTGCAGTTGGGGGCATAGGGTCTTTGAGTTTTGCTCTCTCCTTTTGGCTATCCGAGCAGTCGACAAGACTTCCAAACCGACCTAAGAAACTAACACCCCGACTCATGTAACTTCTATTCAAACGTTAGAATTATGCATGACTTTTCAGATACCAACAGAAAGATCATACTTACCCGAATTGCCTTCTGGCAGAATCTCTTGACAGCTGGATGAAACAGATTTTCAGTCTCTTGGCCAGTTAATCTATGGTTTATAACTGATGCCAACAGAATCCTTTCAATCAAGCACACGACCTTGCCACATGTTCGGACAAGCGACCCATTTCTCAAAGGCGATCTTTCTCTTTGGTTGATCGAAATTGTGAGAACGACCTTGTAACTCCCAGGCAAATACAGAGCTCCGAAATGAGCGACGGATCGTAAACGACCATGTTGCCCTCCGGCAACGCCTCGAAGCTTTCCGTCTTGGTGGACTTGGTGGACTTGGTGCTCAAGGGCCTCCTGCTGCTGCCGTGCACGACGATGTTGACGCCGCTCAGAGCCACCTCAACGCCTGATGATGGTATTGAGGAAAAGAAAAACACCAGTCAAAAACAACAGTGTTCTGATGGAAAGGTGTTATAGGACTCCTCGAAGGATATCAGAGTAGCGCTAAACCACTGAGTTCCCTTCACAGGGAATCGTATACTCCTCAGTCGTTCGCCTTCTCGGAAAACGATACACATTTTCACGGCTAGTCAACACCACTTTCAGCGAACTTTTGTGTTCTTTTTGTTCAGTCCTGTGCAAAAATAGTGGGAAAGTATCTCGACTGCAACCTTCTTCTGAAGACCGAATTTTTCCGGATTTTTGTTCTTTTTGACTCCACCATGATGGTCCGTAAAAGCAGGCACTGCTTTTGAGTCATTTTTGACCCTGACTTGAAATTGTCGAAGTCTTGCAGAGAGGGCACTGGGGACATGCCGAGGACACGAGATGAGCAAGATAATGATATATCTGCAAGAACGTTAATACTAAAATCATAGCATAGCTAAAAGAACTCACGTACATGTCGACTGTTATCTCATAGACTGGATAATGCTCATTATAGAGATTCACAAATAGAACTATTCGGAATTTTCGACCTCGTGTCAGATATTCCAGTGGAGTTAATCTTCATACAGCCAGGTTAGATGTCACACCGTCCAAGAAAGGGCTTCGAATAACGTACCAAGGTTCTCGAGTTTGAGCCAAAAAAAAAATTGTTTCGTTGTAAGATAGGAATCCATATTGAAGGCCAGCACGAAACCTATACATCCCAATTTGCCCTGCAGCCATGAGGATCCTTCAGTAGACAAATTTCAACGTGGACGGCTAACATATCAAGACAGCGGCGTCGTAGGTGAGAATGCATGATAATCTCAATGAGAGGATGGACCCAAGCCGATTTTGTAGCAGCACATGCGTTATATCAAGCGCTCATGGGACTATCGTGTAATATGCCGATGTAAGTTTATTAACTTTAGCCACTGTATATATCTCCATTTCAAGTTGGCCACGAGTTGGAGAAGACTTCTGGCCATGCGGTGGTGAGTCACCACTGGCAAGTTGAAAAGATAAGAGTAATAAAGCAGGATAAATGCATGAAGTAATCACGAGTGCATTCAAATTGGACAGCCTTTGACATTTTTCAAACCCATAGGTCCTCTCCATGAAATCGTCTGGGCCTTGCCCAACGGATGTTGTTGGCGCCAGTGGTAAACCATAAATTGACTGCCCAAGAGACCGATGTCTTTTTGGTGCAGCTGTCAAGATATGTGGCATGCTTTTTGCCTTCTCGAGAAGTGCAGTAACCATGGATCTTCCAAGACCTTTTCGCCGACATAAAGAATCGATGATATTGAAGCTACATGTAGATAGTCCTGGGTCCGAAAGGTAGACTGTTGGTGCCAGTGATAAACCATAGATTAACTGCCCAAGAGACTGAAGTTTTTTTGGTGCAGCTGTCAAGATAGACTCGAGATTCCTGGGAGAAGGAAGGAAAACTCTGCCCGGGCGAGGGTGGTTCTTGAGCACGCCCGGCGGTGCCAGGTGTTGACCATCCCAAACCGGTCATCAGAGAAGGAAATCACGCTGGGCCAGTGTGGATCTGTGAAGAGATTTTCACTAGGCGCTGCAATAGAAGGACAGGGCATTTTCATGTGTCTCAATGGAATTACAGACTGCTTTTCTTCCGCACCTGAAACTTCGGAGCGGTTACAGGTAATAGGTCCTATTACTAGAATAAGGCGATTATTGGTTTGTATATATTTAACTTAGGGCAAAGAACAAAGCAGTTTGCGCCCCGGTGGGCCAGCTTTCTGTCACCGCGACTCCAGACCGGGCGCTATGCTGAGGGTTGAGGTCATTCACACAAGCTGAGTTTTATACTACACGCATCTAACCAGCTACACGCCGGGGATAGATCCCTGGAGGATCCACATCAGGGCATCAGGTGGAGATTCATCAATACCGCCGGATTGTTATCCCTGAAAACCGACGCGGTGAAGATATTTGCCATCTTCCGGTGTGACTGTGCCAGTGTCACCACAAAGGCCTGGACGCGGAGCCGAGGCAGGTCTCGTTTGGACATCTGGATATAGCACCGCCATCTGCAGGGGCTGTCAGACAAAGACAAACGAACATTTTTTGAATCCGGTGTACCGACTATTCCCGAGAAACTGCCCAGTTGATGCCGGTAGCTGATATGCTGAGGGAATCTCACGCTCCGGACTCGGACAAGGGTCGGCAGACCCCTCCCCAGGGAACTATGGCTTTTCAGTTAGTGGTTTAGTCATAGAGTATCCAAGGAATAGCAAATTCCTCAGCAGTAACTGGAGTAATTACAAAGAAATGTGTTCTCAGGCGCCCGATTGGCCCGACGAAATCAGCTGCAGGCGGGGTCACGTGCCGGTCTCGCCCCTTGCGCGGCGAAACAGACTTGGCTGAAGGTTGCATCGACTCTCAAATTATTCCCAGAGCCCTCATTCGCCGCCAATTCTCCTTTTCTGTATTCATTGAGGACATTTCTTTTTTTGCTTTTTGGCTGTGCGTGTACTTCTATCGCTCGCACAGCGATTTATCTTCTTGTCTTCTCTCATTCCCACCATATAATTTAATTAACTCGGCGCGCATCCTCCGTTCCTTACGAGCTACGACTCCGTACAGCACCGCCACAATCGCCTCAACTCGCTTTTTTTTTATCGTCGTTTACTTTTCCCCCGACATTGACACAATACGCCACCATGCGGATTAATCGCATTTCCCCCGCCGTTGCGCTTCTTTTTCTCGCTTTGAGCTCGTCAGCACTCGAGACCCCTTCGGACGGTCTTGCGGACAGCACCTTGCCCTACGGCAAAACACCATCAGGAGCATCCTCCGAGGTCCGCTCCAAGGCTTCTCCCAAAGGGACGCTGGACGCCCCAGTCGATGGAAGAGATGGGAAACCTCATGATGGACCCTGGGTAGAAACCGGCGCGGAGCGGGATAGGAAAAGGACCAAGGCGGACGGCACCGAATCTGTCCCGGCGACGAACAAGGCCTCGGACAGTAGCGAGAAGCTAGGGTACGAGGGACAAAAGATTCCGCATTCCAACGCAGGGGTTATGGACGATCCCGACAGAGTAGGCCCGAAAGAAGGCACTCGAGGCACAGAGGGCGGCATGACCGAAAAGACCAAGGACAATCGACTGGGCAAGGAGAAAGTCCCTGAGACGCCCAAGGAAGCACGCCCACTGCCTCACAGCGAGCAGGAGAAAATGCCTTCCCGGGAAGGCGCCTCTGACAGTTCCGATACGAAGACCGGCCAGAAGCTGCTAGAGGTGTGTAATCCAGTTGTGGTCAAGTTTGCAAATACTAACTTGCGAGTGTTGTAGAAACCCGACGATCTCCCAGACCGACCTCATTCTATTCCCCATCCCAAATCCCCTGGCGGTACTTACGACGAGTCCCTTGACTTTGAGCCCCGTCCGCCTGGTCGAAAGCCCTTTGGAAAAGGCGGCACCCATACCACCGGCACAGGTCCCACCGAGGGCAACGTCTTCAGTCCTATCCATTCTCTTTTTATTTCTTTCACCATGATTTTATTCTCTGAAGTCGGCGACAAAACTTTCCTTGTGGCTGCGCTTATGGCGATGCGACACCCTCGCTTGGTCGTTTTCTCTGCTGCATTCTCGGCGCTGATTGCCATGACGGTGCTCTCTGCCGTTCTTGGACATGCTGTTCCAACGCTCATTCCTCCATTCTTCACCAAGTTCGCCGCGGCTATTCTTTTCCTCGTGTTTGCCGCCAAGATGTTCAAGGAAGGCCATGGCATGTCGCCGGACGAAGGTGTGGGTGAAGAGATGAAAGAAGTCGAGATGGAACTGGAAGAGAAGGAACATGAACAACGGCGCCTGAACCGCAGCCAATCGAACATCAGCCCGTACGCATTAGAGGCTGGCCGTGGCGGCCGCACGCGGTCCACAAACCGTATTCCATCACCACCAGCCAGCGCTTCATCTGCATCGTCTCGCGAAGTATCGCCAGTGCGCGGGTTCACGATCAAGACCATGACTGCCGGAACCAGCAACCTGTTTTCGCTCCTGCTCAGCCCGGCATGGGTTCAGACATTTGTCATGACGTTTCTCGGGGAATGGGGCGATCGTAGCCAGATTGCGACTATTGCCATGGCTGCTGGTCAGGATTATTGGTGGGTCACCGTTGGAGCGGTCATTGGACATGGCATCTGCACCGCAGCTGCTGTCATCGGCGGTCGTGCTGTCGCCGGCCGAGTGAGCCTTCGAGCTGGTACGTTTTTTGTTTCTCATTATAAAAGAAATCCAGCTAACATCAATCACAGTCACATTGGGCGGAGCATGCGCGTTCCTCGTCTTTGGAATCATCTACCTAATCGAAGCATTATATTGAAAGACATTTGGCTATTTCAATCTCATTTCTCTCTCCGTTTTATGTCTAGATATATGAAGATAAAACTGTTCTTCTCTTTTTTTTTCCTTATTTCATTTTAATACATGTATTCATACATTTGCTCTGTTGGGTAATTTTATGACTAGTTGCATACCTATGTACCGCATTTAACAGTTGGCGCAAGGAATATCAATTGACGAAACAATCCATTTATTTGAACGTCTAATATGCTTCGTAACGATGAGAATAGACCACCGACATTGTCATCTGCACGTCTGGAACATTTGAACGTTTGATATAGAGGACAACATTGAAGCTACATACTAGAGGTGACTAACCAGATTAGACCAGCGAGAATACACAGTGGAGTGTGTATTTTGTATAGCCAAATTTAGCTAGTATGTATACCCCATAAAGAACTTGATAGCGTCAACGGAAAACTGACCTGCTGGTGTACGTAGGCTTTGTGATTAATTATAGATTGCTTACTTGGTTCGTTAGTCAAATATACAAGTAATTTTTTGGCTTCGCTTTTGGTTTTACTCTTGGTTCTTTCTGGGCCTTTACTTGAATTTGTACTGAGAACAAGGGGTCCGAACGAAAGACAAGATGATCACGTCACATGTTCCACGTTGGATAAATCTTTCAAAGCAGTGAATAATAGACAAAAAAATTGCAACTAAATTTATGAACCAAATAAACACTGGTGCAAGCTTGTCCTGGAAGCTGAGCGCAAATATTCTAGGGTTAACATCAGGGTCAGGGTTAGGGTTACGGCAGGGTTAGGGTTAGGTTTACAACGCGTAAACAAAACAAAACAATGACTTTTGTGCAGATCAACACGGTTTCACAAGTCAAATATTGGTTTAAATATATGGGTAATATTTTTAAAAATTAATTGCCCAATATTTAGAGTGATTTAGTCATTGTTGAGATCAAAACCCAAGATTTTTCAAAACTTGCGACCGTATTAAATGCATAAATCTGGTAATAACTCCCTGCAAATTGGGTCAGGTGACCTTGTTGCTGCGGCAGAATACTCCGTGTATATGAAGAACGGAGAGATACACTAGCTATGAATTAGGGTTGTATGGACGTGATATTCTGTAAATAACAAATAACTGCAAGCGAAATTTTCGTAATATAACAGGTTAATACGTGTTTACTGATAGTATCTTACAAAGAATACCCTTTCAATACTGCCAAGCCCGTGAATCTTAGCCGCACAAGGTAAGCGGTGAGTGTACGAAAAATACTACCCTAGTGTTAACGCATCCGTCCACCACAACATCTCCCTCCGTCGCGTTTCCCATCAAGAAACGAACTGACCGAGTCTCTTTATCAATTCAGTTCTTTTCGCATAAAGCAAAATTTCAAACCCATGATATAGCAGCCGTGAGCATGTCCTCTTTCGTTGATCCGCGGGGGAAGTATCCCCTGAGTGAGACTCCGAGAAGAAGCACGCGGTCGGCAGCGGTGGCGGCGCGTTCCTCCTTGCAACCATCGCCCGTGACAAGGAGAAGCTCGCGCAAGGCTGCCACTACATCTCCTAATCCAGCAAGACCTCAGCGTCTTCTGAAAAAGGTTACTGAAAGTCCTATCTCTGAGCGAGCCACGAGCAGTCAGAGTCATGGCGTGAAGACTGGCCAAGGGCGGCACACCGCCCGCGGAAAGGGAAAGGCCTCAGACAAGGCGCAAACAGGTCAGTGATTGACTTGGTTGATACTGCACGATTTCTTTCTCTCTGCTTTTGCTTTTACTTCACTTTTGCAACTTTTTTTTGGTCGACATCAATTTATAGACGATTATGCAACCACATTATCATGGGCGATGCACAGTCAAGCCTGGCAAACGCTGGTGATGCTGACGATTCTTCTTCAGATATCAACTCTATAAGTGAATATCATGGGATCAGCGATCTGTTCCCGGGCGAAGAGAGCCAAGAGAGCCAAGAGTCCCAACAGTCCCAAGAAACTGGTGTAGCGAGCAGTTCTATTCCTGAATCAGACGACCACAACGTCTCAGGAACGACTCTGCTTCACACAGATTCAGAACCAGACACAGGCGATGCAGATACGCTTTTGATGGTCGACTCTCTCCCCGACTTGTATCGAGCTGCTTCTGCGATTTTGGACTTGTTCGCCGCCAATTCTCCAACTCCAAGCGGCATTTCCAGCCTGGCTCGAGCTCTACAAAACCCCAAGAGCAGCCAGAGCAGGAGGCTGCAGCGGATGCGTGACAATTTCGCCACGCAGAAAGACTGCTTTGGCAGTGAGACTTACTTGGCCATCGAACAGGTTGCTGCGAAGCTTCCAGTCCTCACTCTTCACTCTGACTCAGCCGCGAAAAGCTGGCGCGCTGACGGGATTCTCTACAAATCAAACTGCGCGCAGCTTGCACTGGAGATACTCACCAAGGCAAGTCGCGCCGACAACGTGGAAGATAGCATGTATGACTTGGAGGGGAAATATCCGCTACCGTTTTTGAACGAGCTAGTTCGCAATAGCAAACTCGACTTAGCAGGGCAAAGCAGTCTTCGACGACAGACCTTTGACTTAGCGCTTGAGATGAGAACGCAGTTTTTGATGACTAGTTTGGTTAGTCAACAGGATCGTGACAATTATGACCCTCAGGGTTTGCTGCGGCACGCGTTTTTCAATGAAGTTCTTGAGACGCAGGCATCTCAGGATGAATCCATGCTTCGTGGATTCAACCTGCCGAGCCTTCAGGACAGAGATGGTAATCTGCCAGAGCAGTATGAGGATGATGTCCAAGACCGGATTAGGGATATTCAGAAGTATTTTAATGATGACGGAACGGTTGACTACAAGGGTTTGGAAGAGAGTTTTCCTTGGGAGGGATTTGTCTACGCCGTAGCGAAATGGCTACGGTCGAGAAATGAGGAACTTGACCGATTTCTCAAGACACAGCCATCGGTGGATGAAGTCCATGACCGGCTAGAGGAAGCAGTGAACAACCGCACCAGCCTTGGCCAACCCGTCGTCACGCCCGAACAAACCAAAGCGACAACGACATCTTCAGAAATCACTTCTAGCCAGCAGCGTCGGCGCGAGTTGCTTCCAGCTGCAGAAATAACGGAGAAACGAGGAGACGCAAACGTGGGACAAGGAAAAGAACAACGCAAGTCAAACAGTCGGATTTTCAGTGACCAGAAATCCATTCAGTTTCTCTTTCGACAGGCCAAAGCGCTTGAGCAAACGAACGAGCCTACTCTTGAATCTGCAAAGGATTTTGGTCCCCGACTATCGCAGTTGGCAGCGAAGCCAGCCGAGAAAATAAGCAGGCCAGTCGCGTCGACATCAATCAGAGCAGAGGAGACGGCGCATGTTACGTCCTTTTCTACAGATCCCGATCAGACTCTTGTTGGCGACTTTCAAGAAGACCTCATAAACCCCAGCCCTCAGCGCAGTCCCCAGCGCAGCCAGCCAACTAACCGACCTCGTCAACAACCAGCCCCGTCTACACAAACCGCAGCAACATCAAGCCAAACTGTCCCTTCGTCACGATCGATACTCGAAGAAATCAAGAGACACAAAAAGAACCGCGCTTTTATCGACCGACAGTCTAATGCGTCGCGCGTGTCGCCAATCGACTCTCAGCGCGTTGACCACGGCTCGTCTAGCCAGCCTCGCAAACGCACACGAGTCGAAAGAGAGGAATCGGAGGGCGACGAGTACGAGGAGGATCGTCGAACTATCGACTTGCAGAACAAACGCGCGCAAAAGCCAGCGCAGCCGGCCAAACGGCAGAGACAAGATGTACAGGTGGAAAACACGCAGGTGGAAACGCCTCCGCATCCTCGCCAGGTTCCTTGGCCAGCAGCTGAGGAGCAGCATCGTGAACCTTCATCTGCTCAGCCTCCACCAGTATCCAGTTACACTGCTGGTGCTGGTGCTACTGCTGCATCTCCGCCAGCGTATTCGACTCAACCTTCCGCCAGTCAACAATCCGCCAGCCAGGCATCTCCAACGCGAGTGCCGTATGGCGCGAGGATTCCTCAGGTGCGACGGCGCTGGTCGACGGCAGAAGATAATAGGCTTGTTGAGCTGGTTGGGCAGTATGGCACGAGCTGGGCGGTGGTCAAACACCAGGACGAGGCGTCGTCGCGGCCACAGCTGGGTGATCGCAACCAGGTGCAAATCAAAGACCGCGCTAGGAATTTGGTTATGATGTGGCTTAAGTAAGTTTTTTTTTTTTTTTTTTTAATCCTAAATGGTGACATCGCTAACATACTTACAGAGGGGGAAGACGAGACCTACCGCCGAATTTCAACTACGTGGCGCTGAAACAAAAGGACGTGGAAGAGCTCGAAAGCAGGGGCATTCCAGTTCCAGACCGGCCATTGCCAAGAAATACGCGCTATTGATTGTTTTTCCTTCTGTTCGGTTGAGTTTGGCTTCTTTTGCTTCTTCAAGATACCCTTGCTGTGCTTGTTTGTACTGGGGGATGGTCACTGGTTTTTCTTCTTCAAATATATAAATACGTCTTGGAAATATTCAGATTAATTTGTTCATTAATTCAGTCATTGATTAATGCAGCCAGCGCATATCTATGTAACAATTGTTCAATGTTTCCACATCTAGACGTCCCTACAGCAACTCGGCAAGTCTCTTCGCAATAAGCTGGCCCATCATATCATACCCCTTGTCCGTCAAATGCAGCCCATCATCCCAGATTTTGGTCTTGATTGTGTCGTCCATGGCATGGTACGGCAGTGCTGATTGTAAATCAAACGTGAAGCTGTCTCGTCAGTTCACGTACAACTAAAACTATATCTCTCTCTTGGAAGAAACGTACAATCGATCTTCCTGATGCTCGAGAATACTCTTGTTCAGCGCATCCCGGTTGCGTTTGAGTTTCGTGGAGACGTATGCACACTCGGGCACAGTGAGGGCGAGCACTTTGGTCTTGGGGGAGGAGGACAGGGCGAGAGACCATGTCTTTTGCAGGCCGGAGAAGATTGATTCGGGGGAGAAGGAGCCATAGCCCAGGTCGCTTGCACGCATTAGCTTTTTTTCCTTTTGATCAAGTGAATAGTACATACTTTGTCCCGCCGAGTACGATTACCCAGTCATATGTCTTTTCTCCTTCTACTATATATATATACCCACCATCAGTCTAGATACATTCGCAAGGTGAAAAGTGGAGGATACATACATCGCCGTTGCATCCTATCAATAAACTGTCCAGGCGGACAATTGACCAAATCGCCGGGTTTCCCTTCAACGTCAATCTCAATCTCGCCCTCGACGATTTCATCTTCGACGAGCGTTTCCTTCAGAGCGAGGGCGTAGGGGTGTGGTTCTTCAAGCCCATAATGCCAGAAGCCCTGGGTGAGGGAGTTGCCGAAGCAGAGGATGTCGAGCATCCTTTTTTGGTTTAGTATGGTATGGTATTTGCTGAAGAATGGATGTTTGTGTCGAAAAGTCGATGTCGATCGATGATAGCGAGATGAGGGGTCGGTGGGGTGATGAGGTTCTTCCCCCTCGCGGTGACTGCCTGGCACACTGACAAACGGTATGTGTTTTTTTTGTCTTTCTTTTTTTTGGCAACAAAATCGTGATAAACACGATAAACAGACTGTTCAATCGACTGTAGTGCGAGTTAGGTTAATCGCGATAAGCTGCGTGCTTTCTAGAACTCGCTTGACGCGCGCGTGATTGGCTGCCGCCGGCAAGGCTTGCATTAAGCGCGCCGGCATCACGTGGCTGATATCGTTTACTACTTTTACTGTTTACATATGATTGATTTTGTACAGACTGGAAAAATTGATGGATTTGTTAGTAAAAATGCTCGTGGATAATCCGTTCGGCTATCGCTATCTATCCCTCAAGCCACTGTTTTGTGAAACAAAAAGTAAAATACGCTCCGTCGCTTGCCGGATGGAGTATGGATAAGCCTCTTCCATGTGGTTTCGGAACTTTCCCAGAACCAAAAAGCAGCGTCGTCACGGGAACCATGGATCGGAAACTCACACCCGAGCGGCGGACGGTGGCAGTGGCGGCCTGACCTGTCCCACTACGGAGCACAGCCAGCGGCAAAGTCACAAAACGGGAGTCGTGTCTTCGAGGTACGAAGGCGATTTATTATTAGAATAATGACGACAGGGATGGCGTGCAACGTGGTGACTAGTACTGGGAGTACTGAAATAGCCAAATTGCGGGGGACCGGCCAGTCACTTTGTTGGTAGTGAGACATGAACGACGACCGAGGTTGTATCGCCGCGGATCCACCCAGTCCTGTCGGTGGGCATGGAAATTGCAGGTAATTCGTTGCTGACCAGAAAATGTCCAACACAAGCAAAGTCAGGGGGGAGCACTCGTTGGTGACTGAGTAGGATGCCTCGGGAGTCGCAGTCCAATCAAAAAAAGGGTGTCGTCATGAATCCAAGCAGGTCCATCCTGTGGATGCTGATCAACAGGCAGAACGAGGCAGGAAACAATGAACTGGCGATCATCCTGGCTGCCGGATCGATTGCACAACAAAGGTGCAAAAACGCTGTCGGGCCTGACGAGAGCCGCGCGATGGCGTCAGAGGCGGACTCTTGGGATTTGGCCGTGGGAAGTTGGAACTAGCAGTCAATAGTCCCTAGGGAGTCGTGACAACTGGGAGAGATGACAACAACACCAAGTCACTGTGCCCACTGGAGGACGCAGAAGTGAGACAGCGCGGCCCTAAGCCGCCGATCGCCCCGCGCTGGTTGGGCGGCAGGTGCAGGTTGCATCGCGCCTGCCCCGGCGCGGCGTTTGGCCCCTGCAAGGCCCCGCTTATATAAGCGTTTTACCAGCAACAGGCGTGAAACACCGACAACTGCGCCTGCTCCAACACTCTTTCGCCTTGTTGATTTTTGATCTTCTTTCAGCCCCCGCGACGTTACATACACTGTAGTCTTTCCCAGCTCTGATCATCTCATTTCGCCGTTGGTGGCTTGTTGTGCTGTCATCCGCAATTAGACCCAACCTAATCGGGCGCCGGAGCCTTTAAAACGAGTAAGCCCCCAGGCTGCTGCTTTGTTTCTTTCCATCATACATATCTAATTAATCTATCTGCTTTTGAAAAAAATTTATAGACCTCAGCCAGCACACTCGCTTAATCTACACCCACAAGATGCGTTCATTCGTTCCCACCACCCTCGTGGCCTCGGCTGCCCTGTTCTCTGCTGCGCAGGGAGTCACCATCACCAAGCCCGCTGCCGGCGACACTGTCGATGCCAGCAAGGGCTTCGACATTGTCTGGACGTACGACTCGTCCGACCCCACGGACTGGGAAATCGAGCTGGGCGTAGGCAAGCTGATTGCTACCGATGTGAAGCCCGTCAGCGCCGCCGCCGGCGAGACCGCGACCTACACATACACCGTCAAGCCCACGGATATCGCTGATGGCACCTACAATGTCATCCTCGACCCCCGCAACAAGGGCACTCCCGGTACCGGGCTGCCCCAGTCTGGTGAATTCACCGTTGGCAGCGGTGTTGCCGTGACCACCACCACCACCACCTCCGGCACTACTACCTCCACCGGCACTGGTACTGGTACTGGTACTGCTTCTCCTACCAGCACTGGCACTGGCACTGCTCCTACCACCACCCCTGTTGGGTAAGTTTACTGGAATCACTGAATTAGATGGATATAGCTAACATTGGACATGTAGAACTCCCACCAACTCCGGTACCACCACCTCCGTCACTGGCACCCCCAGCGGCAGTGTCGTGCCCCCCGTTTCCGTGTCCAACACAGTCACCAGCGCCAGTGTCATTTCCACGACCATTGTCTCTGGATCTCACACCACTGTCGTTCCTCGGTCGACTGTCTTCCAGACCACTGTCGTCCCCGGCAGCCCTACCGCCTCTGGCACTACCTCTCCCACCACCACCGCCATCCACACCGGTGCTGCCGTTGCCGTCGATGCCCGCGTTGGCTCTGCCGTCGTCATGGCTCTGCTGCCCGCTTTCTTGCTGTAAATTGTCGACATTTTTTGAAGTCGAACAGAAGCGCCTTTTTGTTTTGAAAATCTAATCGCACGCTGGCTGGTTTTTCATCGTCTCTTGACGGGACGGAACATGCTATGAAATTGTACATATAAACGCTATGTCGATTTTGCTGCTGCATTTTTTCACTGTTTATTACCACTGTATTTGTAAATACAACCGACGCTCCTTTACTGGTTATTGGTGCAGTTAAATGATACCAAGAATGTTAACTTGATTTAATCAACTGATACAAAATTTGCACTTTAACTCGTATGCCTATGTCAATTATTCCTTCCACGTATCAAAAGCTCGAATCAATTCTGCCACAGTTAGCACACATAAACATAGATACCTTGGGGAAGGAAGACTCACCATAATAGAAAGCCACCCCTTCCAAATGTACACCCATATCAATCCGCTCATCCACCGTATGAATATTCAGCGAGTGGCCTTCACGAATCGGATTGAAGCGGTAAATATTGCGCGTCAGATTCCAATAGAACCGCGTGTCTGTGTTGCCTGTCATGACATCTCCAGAGACAATCACCTGTTTCCCTTCTTCCGTGTCAGATTCTTCAAATGGCAAAGATTCGAATAATTGGCGAGTTACGCCAGAGAACCGCGTCCAGACGGCGTTGCTTGGGGACGTTGGGCTGATAGGTGCTGGTTCGAGGAGAGGCGAGAAGACGGAGATGTCGAGGTGGTTTTTGCCGTTGTCGTTTTTGGTGATGCTTTCAACGGCCCAGTCGGCGTCGTCGTTGATAAAAGCTGAGAAGGTGAGGTTGTGTTTCTTGACAATGGGAGCCACAATATCGACGGCGCGCTTCTTGATGATGTCTGTGGTTTCGTGCAGCGCAACACGGTAGTTTACAGTCACGTTGATTTTCTCGGGCAGAGCGTTGATCTTGACGCCGCCGCCGATCAGGTCGGCGGCCTGCGATGTCTGGTAGGTGAATCGCGTGGGCTCGCCGCGCGAGGCGCTCAGCGCTTCGGCGAGCCCGACGTAGTCTGACGACTGCAGGGACGACCAGAGCCAGGGCTCGACGTGGTCTGGAGAATGGCGCGCCTGGCACTCGAGGCCCTGGCGCGCAGGGTGTGCGAGGTCCAGGCGCGGCGTGAAGAGCTGCTCGCGCTCGAGATGGTAGATGATCTCGGCGATGATGCCGATGCCCGTGTGGTGTGGCGGGATAGACGAGTGGCCGCCATCAACAGCAAGTGCGAAATGCAGGTCAATGGCGCCCTTTTCGCCCACGCCGGGGTGTGCGTAGATCTTGTCGCCGAGGGTCTGGAGGCCCATGCCGCCCTCATCCAAAATAAATTCGAGGCTGTCGGGCCCGTAGCGCTGTTCCCAGTGTTTGGCGAGCTCGCCGGCGCCCTTGTAGCCCTTGGATTCCTCGTCGTACCCAAAGGAAAGGAGCAAAGTGCGTGTTGGAGACCAGCCCTGGGAGAGAAGGTCTTCGACTGCGGAAAGGATACCGATCAGTGTGTTTTTGCAGTCGCTGGACCCGCGGCCCCAGAGCCATTGGCCGTCGAAGTAGCCTTCAAAGGGTGGATAGGTCCAGTCATTGGCGTCATCAATGGGGACGACGTCTTGATGGGCCATCATAAGCAAAGGTTTAAGCGATGTGTCGCTGCCATTGAAGGTGTATGCCAGGCCGAAGCGGTTGATTTTTTCGACTTTGGCATATGAGTGTCTGTCTTGTCAACTTCGTCCCAGCTAAGATAGTAAGGAGTATATAAGGACATACACTAGAGGAAACAATTCCGCAAGCACATCATGCAACTCCAGAAACGGGGCAAAATAATCACTCCACGGGTCGTTCTCCAGCTCGGTCGACGTGCTGGGCACCTGCACTGCGCGCAACAGGCGACCGACCTGTCTCTTGAGAACAGCCTTGTCCTGCACAAAGTCGTGCGACGAGTGGAAGCCATCGGCTGGCGGCGTCACCTTGGCTGGCAGCGGGCAGACATCGCTTCCTGGTCTGTCCTCGACCAGCGGTGTTTGTGTTTGGCCTGAGAGCTGGTAAGGGAGCCAGAGCGCCGCAGCGCCTGTGATGGGCAGCAGGACAGCGATCCGCATGGTGTGCTAGCCTGCGAGTTAATTGAAAGAAAGAAGAGATGGAGAGAAGAGAAGAGGAGAGGAGAGAAGACGAGAGAAGAAAAGAACAATCGACCCCTCACGGTCTCCGTTCACCGTATCTTATCGCGGATCGGCGCATATGCCGACGTGGCTGGAATAGGAAGGTCGTTGAGTCACGCGCTGGAATGGTGCAATTGAACGAAATAAAATTAATAAAGGAACAATCAAATTGACTTTATAGACTGTTCGGTTTTCCTGCCAGGTAATTGATACGGCTTTTGGGAGTGTTCTGGGTTCTTGGGGATTTGGGGGATATGCAATCTGCGGGGCTGGTGGAGACTGCTTAAGAATAACTCCGCCGTAACAACAGTTGTGGATAATTATCCCCAATGTCACCTGTTCAATAAATATCCATAAACACACACGATGACTCTTACCCCCCTCAAAATCCCCTCCTCGTCTGCTGTGTGCCAGCTCTGGGCAGTCGACGCAACCTGCGAGATCGTTGTGTCGACCACCAGTCTGATGCAGCCCGAGATCAAGGGCCACGAGAAACTCAACCTGCCCACCTTTGTCTTCTACATCTACAACTCCCAGCTGGACAAGCGCGTCCTGTTCGACAATGGCTCGCGCAAGGACTGGTGGAACCTGCCGCCGGCGGTTCTGCACGGCGTGACGAGCAAGGGCGTCCTGGGGCTGGACGTCAAGAACGACGTGTTTGATATCCTGAACGACTCTAAAAACAAAACCGTCAATGCCGAACAAGTCGATGCTGTCGTCTGGAGCCATTTCCACTACGATCACACGGGCAATATCCAGCGCTTCCCTACTTCAACAAAGATCATTGTCGGTCCCGGGTTCACCAACGAGTTTCTGCCCGGCTATCCCGTTCGACAGGACTCGCCTCTGCATCAGTCTGATTTTGAAGGCGGACGCGAGCTCATCGAGATTGACTTTAAGTCTGGGCTGAAGATTGGCCAGTTTGATGCGCACGACTACTTTGGAGACGGCAGTTTCTATCTGCTCAACACCCCCGGACACACAGTCGGCCACATTTCGGGCCTCGTCCGGACCACGCCCGACACGTTTGTGTTTCTGGGCGGAGATATTTCGCATTTCCCGGGCATGTATCGCCCGACAAAATACGTGCCTATGCCATTGACGCTGCCCGTTGAGACAAAACTGGACACGCCCAGATTGCCGGTGCCATGTCCATGCTCGCTGTTCACGGCCTGCCATCCGAAAAACCCTACAGGGAGCAACGAGGAAGAAGCCCGCTCATCTACATTTTATGAGCCGTCTCAGGATGCATCGTCCTGGTACGACGATCCAGCGGGGGCATTGCGGTCCGTCGAAGCGCTCAAGGAGTTTGACGCTAATGAAAACGTGTTTGTGGCGATTGCGCACGATCCGGCGCTGAGAGAAGTCGTTGATGTGTTTCCACACAGCCAGATGAATGACTGGAAAGCAAAGGGCTGGGCACAGCAGAGTCACTGGCATTTTGTGAATGAGTTGCCGGTGGATGGGCGCCCTGGTCGGGGTTTGATTGTGCAGGGGCTGATGAAGGATGGGGAGGTTTACAAGGCCTAGCATTCTTGAAATAATGCATGTACGTGTAAATATGCATATATGTATATATCAACATTGGATATTTGAATACAGCGGGACATTCTGTCAGCTGGCATATGTGGTGCTTGTGTATCATCACCCTACGAGTCTACTTGATATGAAGTTTGGCATCTTTTTTTAAGCCTAGCCACTGGGCAGTTGTATCTTTATAGGCTGCCAATCCTATGGTAAGTAACTTAATATCGTAAAATTTCACATGTAATAAAACCAATTGAAAATATCCAGCATATTTCGTTCGGTTTTAAAAGCACGTAGCCTCGGGCGGGATACATGTAGGTTACTGGAGCATAACGATTGGTCTAATCGAGACTATATGCTATACTGGTTCATTTTTTATTAACATTTCTTCTTACTTATTCAACTTGGACAGAATTTAAATATTATGGCATTTGAATATAGCCGCTGTCTATATAATTAGACCTGGGGACTGAATTAATTTGAACTTCATCTTCCAATCTACCTCTCCTTTGATTCAACTCAGCGCCTACTTCATGTAAGCTTTTATTTTGCTATTGGTCTTGAATACATGATGGTTTCAAATGTTGGTTTCGAAAAGCCGCCCAGTTTCCTAATTTGGTAATTATTGTTGGGATACCCAGTAGCCCAACCTATGACCTTATGAGAATAGCGCTGAATAAGTATGCCCAGCGAGGATTGCTATACAACCATTCATACCCCTCTACTTAACACTTCATATCCAAAAGCGCGATCATGCGTTTTAACCAGGCAGTTCGGTAAAGGCTTATATAGAGAGGGAGAATCCCCCTCTCCAGCTGCTTCTTCCCATCTTCCTCCCCACAAACAAATGTGAATCGATCTTTTGAATACTTTTCTTATTAAAAGATATACGTTTTTATCTAGGTAACATGAGAATCCCTAAAGGTTTGAAATCTCTGTCTATCTTATAACACGAGGAAACTGTATACGAAGATAAAGACCATTTCCAAGATGGCTTAGTTCGAGAATCTTGTGGGTTTAAAGTAAAATTAAGATATATGTAAATTAACTCTATCTTATATACAAATCAAATATTTTACGACGTGGCAGATCATGCGAACTCTAAGTATAGGTACCTATTTAATAGATACTTTTCACGTCGTAGCAGTACTCATCCCTAGCGTTCAACGTTAGCCCAAAAGAAATGAAATAGTCAGAAAAAAACTTACTCAGATGGACCCTCCCATCCAACACATTTCCAGCAGTCAAAGAAATGCGTAGGATCATACTTCTTCTTGGCCGCAAGCAGACCAACATAGTTCGTACCGAAAAAGGTCTCTTGCCATTCGGGCTCCAAGTAGTGACCCTCGTTCACATAGCAGCCTCCACCAGGCGTCAATTCCTTCAGGGGCTCGACGGTGTCCAGCCATGCTTCGACTCTTGCCGTCGCATTCGAGGGCGGGAGGTTTTCAGACCATCCACTTGTCATGATAGTGTGCCACAGAGCCGAGCGCCAGACAGGGTTGACACTTGTCTCGGCGCCATTTTGGTGGTTGATAGGCGTGGTCATGATGATTTGGATGAGAGATGTCTCCCCGGGTATTATAGTCTCGCCGATTTGGATTCCTTTAACGACGGCGTCCACCAAGTGTGTTACCGAGCTCTTGGTTTCAAATAGTGATTCTGGGACAAGTCGGCTTGCCAGAATTTCGAACATTCCGCCCGGTGATAGCTTCGCAGCGATGGCACTGGTAAGCTCCAGATAACCGGTGTATGTATCATAGGTGGTGTAATTGCTCTCCCCGACTTCGATTTCCGGGTGGTTCGTCACAAAGGAGGCGAATTCCTTAGTCAGATCTTTCAAAGCCGTTACATTGTTCGAAGGCAGAACAAAGTAAACGGCACATTCGTTAGGCCAGTAGTAGGCATGTCCTGAGACGTTGTTGGCCGACCACTCTGGTTGGTAAGTTGCGTGTTTGGTGAGAACCTGCTGCAACACAGGCCAGTTGGCAGTGCTGTTGCCGTCGGGCTTAAACGAGGCCAAAAATGAGTATACGTTGATTTTCACTGCTTCGTGGAGTTGGAAGCGATAGTTGATCAGAACGGCAAAGGAACCGCCGCCACCACCTCGCATAGCCCAGAACAGATCTGGGTCATTGCACTGGTTGATTGTTCGGAATTTGCCGTCGGCAGTCACGACGTCAAACTCGACTGCATTATCTGCCATCAGACCGTGCGCAGGAGCAAAGACACCGTGGCCGCCTCCCTGACCAAAGCCGCCAGCTAGGCCAACCGATCCTTCGTTGCCACCAGTCACATCCATGCCAAATTTTTGGAAATAGGTGTATGCGTCCACCGCCTGAGTACCGGCTCCCATCTCTCCGATATGCTTCCCATTTGCGGCAGCGCAATTGGACGCGGTGAATTCTTTGTGATATTTCATGGTGTTCATGTTGTGAGTCCAGATTGCGAGAGTGTTGGGGCTGGTAGAGCGCCCAAAGTAGTCGTGTCCTGTGTTCTTCACGCTGACTCGGAGGTTATGCTCTCGGGCGAATTTCACGGCAGTGGATACGTGACTGGCGTCACGAGCATCGACGTACAAGGACGACAGTCGACCAAGGTAACACTCATTGGAAAGAACCTGCGACGTTTTTGAAGGGTTCAGGGCACAGGTGTTGGACAGACACGATTCCCAGTTAAGCCCTGATGCTGCACCGTAAACATCTGTTCGTGGCTGGTTTTCTGTGTAGTTTGCGGCAACGACAGCACAGGCCGAAGGGTCGTAATTCGGAGAGCTGTAATAGCAGCTTGCTGCGTAGGGAATTGTGCGGTGTAGGTTTCCGGAGAGAGTGCTGTTGAGCTTCTCCCATTCTTTGTTAGACGGCCAACAGGCCTGTCCAGGGCGACAGTTGTATCCTGGGTTTGATGTCGCGGACGCCGTGGCGACAAGGCCAAGGGCCATTGTGACCTTCACCAGAGAGGCACTCGATATTTGCACCATGACTTGGGTGTTTTGAAGTGTCCCAGGTATGTAGGTAGAGAAGGGATTCTCACAATCGCACGAGGGGCCTAACGTCGCCTTCAAGTATTATTTATACCCCAAGTCTCCTGAGCTGAAGCTGTCGGTTACCCACTGTTGACGTAGAGGGCAGCTACTAAGTTACCATTGATGGCTAGTGGGCAACGACTATTTTCAGCTAGCAGCAGTTGACAATCCCGAAATAGTAACCAATTTAGCATGTACTCCGCGCGGCCGCTGTGTATCTGCGGATTCTTCCGCGTACGGTTAAAAAGCACGAATCAGGTATGGATAGCGATTGGCCAAAACACGGAAATAGGTGTTAAATATTTTATTAAGATCCATACAAGACAATTGATTGGCCTGTTGGTATTTGAGTGCTGTGAATGTGGAGTGGGCTGTGGAGATTAATTTAAGGGGCTGATTGTTATCCGATGTTAACCTAAACACGGAAATCAAGATGCCAAGTCCGTACAGGGAACGGAGTACAGAATACCTTTCCTTTAATTTACGGCTTCCACCGATCCATCCTAAAGTCGTCATGAACCAGGGCTTCGGGGTAATAATAGAAACGTTGGAATTAAGCCGACATTCGACCCTGGGGCCCTGGGACCCTGAACACCTTCACCCAGACTCTAGAAGTTGGGGGCGAAGATTTAATCTCGCCCAGGCCCCAGGAACGAGAATTCCTCAGAGAAACGAACATTAATTAAGATACGTATAAAGAAAACCCCTCTTGGCTCTCAAAAATAATTATTTTAAACTAGGTTTAAGCTTTGCCAAGGCGGGATGGCGCTAGCAAACTTCTAGAATGGATATATATCCACAGGGCTAGTTCTGTTTAGGTAGTGAAGATGTTCGGCCAATCAACGCGTGAACCAACATTCGAAGCCAACACAGGGTACTCCGTGCAAAATACGCAGTAATAATAATTATTAATATCTCAACTCATGTGTACTTAGTAAGTACGTACGCGCCCCTACAGATATTTTATCTCTGATGCTATTAGCAAGGTAAAAAGAGGAAAGAAAAGAGATTCAAATTAGACTCCGTAGTCTGTACTACTAAATGTTATGCTAAACTGCACTATTCCAATCATGGTAACATTATGCCGCCCTAAATTTGAAACGGGGTTCCATAGAATTAGATAAAGAATTGGTGAAATAATTAATAGGACTTGATAAACAATTTTCAGATTCGAACTGCACTACTCATAACATGATTCCTAATGAGGATGGTTTCTCAGGGAGAAGAGCAGGTAAATTCTAAGATTGATTGACCCTGATTAAGAAAGTTCTCATAGAAGTTCTCTTTGGGGGCCGTTTGCTAAAAGTCTCTGAAGTGCGAGTACTGTTTTTATCTTGGTTTGCTCAACCCTGACTCGCAATACTGTTATTTCCGAAACAAGTAACGCATTTTCTATCAAGTATGTACAAATTCGATGCATTAATTGTAGTACCGATTTTTGCAGGAACGCGGACACCGTTCAGCAACGTCACAGTAACATTAAAAGGCCGAGTAACAGTCATACTACCAAGTACAATTGTAAAACAGTATTATTACCGTTAATTTATTAATATATTGCCAATTTATTAACCATATAATTTATACCATACCGGTTTTGCAGGAGGCCGGATACCATTGGGTACGTTGAGCCGATGAGTAACGGTAATACAACCAAAAGCAGTATCGTTACCGTTACATCTATAATACGTAGCTGATTTATCAGCGTAACAATGGTTTTGATACGTAATAAATTTCGATACGTTACCGAATTTCTACAACGTATCAAATCTTGGTACTTTCTGAACTTTACAACTATCCTGCAACTGTAGACTTTATATGCAAAGCCAATGGAAATTAAATTTTGAATTTATGGGCCCACAAACCAACCAGACTCGTCGATGCCTTTACTTTGTAAATGTATACGTGTATGTCGACACTACCCTCATGTATGTCAACCCCCCCAAAGGCCTCACTAATCAAAGCACGCAGGCAGGCCTCGCTGCAGCTTTCTCAGTACGTTCTCAAACCCCTACAAGGCCTCACTAGCCAGGTTGCAGGCTTCTTGGGAGCGTCAAATCGGTGTAGGCAGCCTCGCTACAGGCTTTTTGCAAGCTTCCTGCGTACGCTGTTATAGGGACCCTGCATACCTTGCTGCAGTTTCTCAATTTGTAATTAAAACACTAAAAAAACAGTCGACTTATAAATTGTAATTTAATTTGCAAGGTATAAAGAAATATAAACATATCCAATTTTGCAACATTACAAGTAGTTCTTAATTTATTAACAGTCTACAGCATTACAACATTACTAATATATTAAGAGAAGTAGCCATGCTTATAAATTATATAATAACTTTTCCAACGACAAGACATCAATTTGTGTGTGAATTCCTTATAATGTTGTACAACATTGCTCGAATCGACGTCCTCTATTGATGGCAGGTTGTTGAACGGTATTGTGACGTCTGTGTTGCTACTCACAACGATATGAGATCTATTACTGTATATCTGGATAAGTTTATAAATTAAAATCAACGAGTTATTGATCTCATTGATAAGGATGTTGATATTATTAAAAAGTCTTTATATTGAAGATATCTATGCCGATATTATTCGTCGTAACTCGTATCGAGTAATTATTCTATGCTCTTTCTATATGCTAATTAACCCGCCCGACATAGGGCTTCTGGTAAAGTGACACCACCACCGTCCCTCCTTGACGCAAATCGCATCTCATCCTTGCCAAAATCAAAGACGGCTAGGACGTTTCTTAGAAATGCATCACCCAGAAAGTTGAAACTGACGCCGAAGGAAGAGGCTGCGGTTGGGTACAGCGCCGACATACACGTCCCGTCCCCGACAGGCATGATGAGGTCCTGCGGCTTGTGCCAGAACACGCGGCCCGCGAGCTGGATGCCCAACCGCGCCGGCTTGCTATCGCATGAGGCAACATATATACCGCTGGCCTCATCATAATGCACGGGGGGGTCGAAGAGTGCGTGGATCTCATCAAGGACCTCAGGGGGCAGCAAGTTGAGTGGCTGGCCGCTGTCGACAACGGCTTGGAAGGCTGTCTTGTTGGACGCGAAGCCAGGGGTGAATGAATTGGCGATGGAACTGTTGCTTGCGTTGTCCGGTGGCGCCCACAAGACTCCGTCAACAGTCAGTGTCCATTCGGTAATCTCTTGCGTGTTGTTGGTGAAGGCTCCGGGGATATCATTCGTGATCTCGACCGGCTTTGCAGCCCAAGAGTCGGTATCGTGAGGCACTGGGGCCAGCTCTCCCAGACCCAGGTAACCTCCGGGGCCGACTATTTCGTCGTCTGAGGACGGACGCTCAAGAGCAAGACTGAACCAGGGCTTCACTAGCCCTTGCTTCCACATGCGTGTGAAGATTGGGTCGTAGGTGGTTCGATCAAGTAATAAAGTCTCCGAGTCATTGTCTGCGACTTTTGAGCCATAGTGCGCCATTGTTAAAGCCGGATAACCAAATCCCATGACACCCTCGTCGATACCACTGCCAGTGTCGATAGTGCTATTGACTAGTCCGATGATTTGCTTGTGAATGGTGATGCTGCCGAGCGTGACGTCCTCGTACGCCAGTGCGCCGAGGGCATTGCCCGCGCCGTACACAACGCCAAAGTACTCGTCTTCGATTATCTCCAAGGTGTCCGAAGGCTTGTACGTGGCGTTGCCGAACGTGCAGTCGGCCTGTGGGATCTCCAAGTCAGTTGTGCCGTTAATGCACCGCCAACCATCCCGCAGCACCCAGAGGTCACTGCTGCCGGTGTCCACTTGCACGATGAATGTTTGGTTACCGATAATAACCTCGGTGTCGAATAGATTGTAGACATCAGCCCCGGTCACTTTCACTGAGGCACCATGAGTAGGCCGTCGTCGAAGTGACAGCACATTTGAAGAAGCGTGGCAAGGCGCAAAGTAAATAGACGCCAGAGCGACAAGTGACAGGCTCAACTTGATCATTTTGTATGTTCAACAGGGTACCTTCAGACCTGTCATATCAGGAAAATGAATAAAAGTTGAGATTAAATGATGAATATCAAGAAGTAGCTCACAAGAATTTAGTCTCCTTTATATAGCTTCTACACGACCTAATTTAAGGGTACGTATAATGTCTGCCTAGTATTCTTCTGTCTGATTTTGCAAATAAAATAACAAAAAACAGTGGTCTGTGCAGGAAATGTTGATGCATCCAGACTTGACACAGCTAGAGCTTCATTTCTCATTGGTGCGCAGGATATTCTAGAAAATCCTTTGATTCCTTAAAGCCAGAATACGCAGTAAATTGCGCATTCATCCCTATTGAATAACCTTGTTGAAATAAGTTGGCGTGAAACTGACTCGCACCTTAAACCGTGTTGGGAAACCAGATCGGCGTCATATACCTACTCATCCGGCAAGCCCGGGTTGTAATAATAGAAGTCTTATGGCGTGCCCTGAGGCTGAGTCGAGTCAGTCGACAGCGCACAACCCTGCTATACCATCTTTACTCGTCTTTATATCAAGTTTCTTAATAAATGCTTAAACGGTTTAATCTAGGTCTACAAATAATTCCATACATACGTATATAAGGCTTACAATTGATACTCTCGCCATGTACATATCTTAAAACAAATCGCCTCCTTAAATTCATGTTGGTCAATAATTGTGATGCCTTGCGCGGACCACCTGTGACACTATTTACACTGGTTACAGCCACCATCAATTGAACCTACAAATAGCTATAAATAGAACATGCATATCAAAAGCATTGTTTAAAGCTGGGTGGCTCATTTCACGTTGCGCATAATTCCGCATACTTGCGCATCGCGCATACTACATTAGCAACAAGCCAATCGATTCTGAGCTACATTTTCTTCCCAACACATTATTATAATAAAATACGCGCTATTCTCTACGTCATTGTATTAAAATAGCAGATCTACTCCCCAGAATCTTGACTCGCTGCTTAGCCGACGAATCCATAATGAGATAGATCATCGCTGCATATCTGCATAAGGCCAGACTTTAGCATGCAGCGCTTTTTGTCCAGCATCTTCTCCCAAATCGACAAAGTCTTTCATGGCTTGTTTGTTAAACTCGCTCAGTCGTTCGTAATCATCTGGTCGCACCATACCGCCAAGCGAGATCATAGCGTCATCTTGTAACTGGTGCATGATTGATGAAATACCTTCGATGAGGTTCATCTCGTGTTGATGAGACTCTAATTCTTCCTCGGTAAATGTTATAGGGCATGATCCTGAATCGAACGCAAGGTCTTTCCAGCGTGCAATGATAGATATTAAAGAGTTTCGCAAGGAAAAGAGATCCTCTCTATCCCAGCATCCGGGAACAAGATGTATCGGTTTCGTCTTGATTGAATTGTATCGATCATCAATAATAGTCTTCCGTAGAGGGTCCCTCCGTTTGACTACTCGAAGATAATTCGTTAAAAGATCATCTAGAGACAAAGTCGACTCATTCAGAGGCTCTAAAAACTGCGGGAATTTGCGCTGGAGAGCTATGGGAAAGACTTTTGTTGATTGCCAGTCGATGATAGACGTGACGCGCTTTGTTTTCGGATCCACAAAAATATTGTCAAGATGAAGATCTGGATGAGAAATAGTATGGCAAACATCTGGAACACCCATGGCTAGGTGTGGAACTAGCTTGAGATACCGCTGCAAGAGCGATACGTAATCGTTCGGCGTCTCGGGAAGTTCCATTGATCGATGGAAATTCATTCGTGGTTTAGCGAATGATTCGGCCCATTGAATTTCTTTCAACCCAATGTCCGTTGCATAGTCGACCAAATTCGTCCCTTTACACCACGTTAGCAATATAGTATGGAAATTGTGAGGAGGGACTATACATGGGCCACGATGAAGATCCATAGCAGCTTTCTGATCTATCCAGTGTCTTGGATCAGTCGACGGGCCAATGACAAAGTTCTTTAGGTCTGCAGCTTTTGATTCTGAGGCAGCCAGTTGGACAGTGCTGGAATCCAATGGCTCGTAGCTAACCTTTCTAGCATCCAGATCTGATTTGTAATAGATGCCCCCATGTTTGGAGAAAGATGCAGAAGCAAGTTTAGCTTCGATCTCATCTATCTGATTCACCACATCCAATTGCAAATCCTTTGAACACTGAAACCATATGTTTCCAAGCTGCTGGCCGTCGGCTTTCTCCTCTATAATATACTCTGCACCCACTGGATTCGACTCATCTGATGACCAAGCATATACACGAGGTATAGGAATACCAAGGATAGAATGAAGCTGAAATATCCAATTAGGTGCTGACTTTTTAAGGTCTGAATATACTCACAAAATGACGTGTTGCCACTTCAGAGGCCAGCGTGTAAAACGATGGGCCTGCATTCGGATTCGGGATTTTTGCAACGACTTCATCGCCGTCATCCATGGTCAATATAAGGGCTTTGTTGAACTGGCCTTCTACACATTTGAGGACTCGTATGCCTGTGCTCGAGGGATAAGCAAAAAGAAAAAGGAAATAAGTGTATTGTTCCATACAAGACCTTTCACCTCTGCCCTTTAAATTCGTCGCGATATCGATAAGAGCTTTTAGATCGAACTTTCGGTAGCGTGCTGCCAGCTTCTCTGGTTCATTTCTCCTAGTTGAATTATTAGCGCACAAGAAGGTATGTATGGAAAAGGTTAATCCCACAGCCATCGATATCGTTGATATTTAAACAGATCTTCCTCTTTCAAGGCTTCCTCTGCGAATTCATTTAACAAAAAATTCCTCGATTTTTAATTAAATATGAACATACCGGAGCCGTCTTCCAAGCGTCTCAAAAGAGGAGGTGACATGGTTGTTATAGATTTCCTATAAATGCTAATTCGTAACGGCTTTCCTAGCAAAAGGGGCCGCTTGAGGAACCGCATGATCGATGTGACTGCGACGATTGTGAACATGCGACATGATCGCCTGGAGCTTCGCACGTTTCGCGATAATTATTTCCGAACAGGTGATGGTCATGAAAACCGCAATCTCAATAATGTATCAAGGAATAAATGTGGATAGTCCCCCTAGTTACGATAAGCCGGATCGGGATCGGCGCAAGGTCCGGCTCGAGCAGGGATGACTCGGAAATACTTAAACATCAAGACTACCACCAGTTGAAATTTCTTATTCGAAATATTTGTATCTGGTGGCAATATTTCTTAGCCATCTATTATACTACTCACCATGAACATCCCATCACTGAAACTGCGCGATGGCAGGACAATTCCACAAGTACGACGCCCCCTTCTTACCAACCACCTTCACTCTAACAAAAATATACGTAAACAGCTCGCCTTTGGCACCGGCACAACATGGGTGAAAGGCGGCAGCCGCCTCGACACCCAACTCATCCAAACCACCAAAGCCGCCATCCAAAGGGGCTTTTACCATCTAGACTGCGCCGAAATGTACGGCACCGATGAAGAAGTGGGCATTGCCATCAGGGAGGCCGGCGTACCCCGCGAGAAGCTGTTTGTGACTAATAAAGTATCGAATAACATTCACGATATTCGCGGGGCGGTTGAGCGGGGGTTGAAGAAGATGCAGCTGGATTATTTCGACCTGTATGCAACAGTCCTTTTCTGTTCTGGTTTGTTTGTTGACGACTTTCAGATACCTCATCCACAGCCCGCATTTTGCCAAATCAGATGCCGATCTGCAACAGGCCTGGAAAGAAATGGAGCAAATCAAAAAATCCGGCAAAGCGCGCTCAATCGGGGTGAGCAATTACCTGCGTTCGCATATCGAGGCCACACTCAAGACTGCCGTTGATCCGCCCGTGGTAAACCAGCTCGAGTACCATCCATACTTGCAACGCGCCAACGGGTTTGTTCCGTGGATGCAGCAAAACGGTATCCAAGTAGCCTCTTACAAAGGTCTGACTCCGGCTGTTCGCTGTCCACAGGGCCCGCTGCACGAACCGCTGGCCAAAATTGCCAAAGCGAACGGTAGAAATGTATCGCCGGCAGCGGTATTGCTGGCGTGGATGATGCAGACGGATATCATAGCGGTGACGACAACGACCAAGGCGGAGAGGCTGGATGAGTATGCGCTGGCGCTGGAGTTGACTCTAACACCAGAGGAGATCCAGGAGATTTCGGAGGTGGGTGCGACGTATCATTTGCGGACTTCTTGGACGCGGTTTTATGAGAAGGACGATCGGTCGTAGTATGTATGTAGGTATATAGTTGTGGTTGTTCGAATAGGTTAGGGTTAGGGTTAGGGTTGTGTTACTTCAATAGTACACCAGTACAGCATATGTAACGTGCACACTGCAGGTTTTTATCTCTTAATAATAATCGCCGTTTATGTAGAATAAAAATTCTATGAATAATACATGTAACTAGTATAGGTTGATTAGTGCTACATGATTGGCCATTTCGAGTACACAGCCAGCGCGGCCCTGATTGGTCACAACGAGTTCACCATGTCGTAGACGGCAGAAACATTAGTATATATTCTTTCATTCCTATTATTTTGCATCCTACTTTTTAAACATTTCTGTCTTTCTTATCTTCACTTCATAATGGATTTTTCCCACCCAAATGAGAAAATGGAGTATCATTCCAAAACCCCATCACAATGCCTCCCCTCAGCCGACCCAGAAACCTCGGGGTGCGATGAAATAGAAACCCCCGGACTAGAAACCTACCCTGAAGGCGGCCGTGACGCCTGGCTAGTCGTCCTCGGCGCCTGGTGCGGCCTGACCGCATCGATAGGAATCTACAACACGGCCGGCGTGCTGGAGGTCATTGTCTCCAAGGTTCTGCTACCAGACGAGACCCCGTCGAACATTGGCTGGATCTTCTCCATCTATGCGTTTGTCACCTGGCTCTTTGGCGTGCAAGTTGGGCCGACGTTTGATGCAATGGGGCCGCGGGCGTTGATCATTGCAGGGACAGTGTGCACGCTTGTTGGCGTTTTTGCGTTGAGTGTTTGTACAGGTATGATAGCCCCCCCCCCCCGGTTTTCTCATCGCAACTGCTAATTTTGAGAAAAGAATACTATCAGATTTTCCTCTCCTTCTCTATTCTCACCGGCATCGGTTCATCGCTCCTCTGTACTCCCTCCATGGGCTGCGTGGCACACTGGTTCCTGAAACGCCGCGGGCTCGCCAGCGGCATCGCCTTTATCGGAGCTGGCTTCGGCGGCGTCGTGTTTCCCTTGATGATACAAAGCCTTTTACCTCAAGTCGGCTGGGGCTGGTCGATCCGGATCATGGCGTTTGTCCTGCTTGTGCTTTGCACCATCAGCGTCGCGTTTTGCCGCAGCAGGATCCCACCGCGCAAGGGCTCACAAACTACCTGGCGAGATACGCTGCCAAACCCCAAAATCTTTATGGATGGAACGGGGGCTATGGCGGTGACGAGTGTGGGCTCGTTGTTGATGGATTTGGCGTATTTTATACCTATTACATATGCGCCGAGCTACTATATTGATCGGCAGGGCCTGTCTCATGAGGCGGTTCTGACCGGGTCAGCGGCATTTGCGTATCAGCTTTTGGCTATTCTCAACGCTGCGTCCTGTTTTGGTCGGTACGTAGCTGGCGATCTGGCTGATCGGTTTGGGCGGTACAATACGATTATCGTCTCGCTGCTGCTGTGCACGGTATCCGTTATGTGTTTCTGGCTCGCAGACATACTCGTGCCATCCCTGCAAGACGATGCACTCCTAATAATTTTTATCCTCGTGTTTGGCTTCTTCAGCGGCTCGAATGTGAGTCTCACGCCAATCTGCCTGGGGCAGCTGTGCGAGACTCACGACTACGGCCGGTATTACGCAAGTTGCTATACGGTGGTGGCATTTGGGGTGCTGGCGAGCATTCCCATTGCGGGCAGTCTGCTGGATGCAGTGGAGGCGACTGGCAGAGAGAAATATTGGGGACTTGCTCTTTTTGCTGGGCTTAGCTATGTGGGTGCGTTGCTGTGTTTTGCATGGGTTCGGGTTAGAGTCAAGGGGTGGAATTTGACCAAGTGGTGATATCATATAGCATTTAGTGGCATAAACTATTGCTTCATAATAAACTATTGCTCAGTGTGATAGTAGTACTGTCATGCAAGAATTCGTCCGTGAAGAACCACTCGTCCAGATCGAAGTCATCCATCTCTGTATCTGCCTGACTCTCAACCGCGTCTATATTATTATTACCTGGACTCTCCCTCTCAAATTCCACCATATAATCCCCCACCGTCACGCCCATAACCTTCTTAAACACACGACACAGATAACTCGGCGAAACACCGACTTCTGCCGCTATCTGCTTCAGACTGCGCTTCATCGTGGCTGCACCACCGCCCCTTTGTTCCACACGCAACAGCGCCAGCACTCGCGCGACGAGCTGCTCGCCCTCGCCCACAAACGCCGGGTTGTCCGGTTTGCAGCGCTTGCAGGGCCGAAACCCGTCGCGGCGGGCTTGATCGGCCGAATCATAAAAAACGATGTTGGCGCGACGGGCCAGGCGGGCAGCGCATGTTGGGCGGCAGTAGATTTTGGTGGATTTGACGCCGTAGAGGAAAGAGGAGTGCGAGGAGGGGGTGCGGTGGGTGACGGCGAGCCAGCGCGAGTGTGGGTTTTGGAAGGGCTGGGGTTGCATTTTGCGGGTGGCTACATTGCACGCATTCGTATTGAGTGTAGTGAGTGTGTGAATGTAGTGAGTGTAGTGAGTACTACAAGTGAGAAAGTTGTAGGAAAGTTGTAGTTGGAGTTGGAGAGAGAAATGTCGGAGGATTCGGCGAGTGACGTAAGCGTATACTTGTGCGTCCCAGTTAATCTTAAATATGGACACAACTCTAAAAGCCTAATTAGTCATATTATCCTATAGCCAACAAACACTGTGCAGAGCACATCGTTATAGAAGTCTTAAATAAGCCCCGCAGTCAGGCAGCCTGTTTATCACTATTATTACTACTGCATATGACGAACCACTCCATTATTAATTATTATTCGCACGTCTTGCGTTACAGCTGCCGCGAATACGAGAGGCTAAAGCAGCCTAGCAGCGCCACTACTGCAGCGCGGCGGAGATCGCTCATGCGAGCTTCGTTTCAGCCTCGTGATTTTCTGCTTTCTCTTCCTGCCACCACCTTTTCTGCGTGCAGACATTGTGTTTTCTCCTGCTAGCACTACGGTTTATTATTTATGCCGACGGTGACGTTGACACTGCTAGGCTGAGCGAGCTGGTTGAGTTTTTGTTTGTTTGTTTACTCGTCTTCTGATCAACCCCGCACTCGACTGTCGCACAACCCTCACCTCAACTTCTTCATACCATGTCGTCTCTGCTCGTCAGCGACCCGCGCTCCCGCGGCCGCTCAAAATCTCCCAGCGGACGCCGCGAGCGCTCGCGATCGCGCGACATTCGGGCGCCCTCGCCTGCAGTCGAGGTCAAGAAGAAATACTACGATGACGACGACGACGACGAAGAGTCGGCCGAGGAGGAGAAGCGGCGCGAAAGGCGTCGCGAGGCAAAGTACTCGTCTGGCAGTCGCGCCAGCGGGCGTGACGACTATAAAGAGTCGTCGTCAGGCGCGAAGAAATATAGCAAGAAATACGACGACGACGACTCGTCGGACGAAGAAGAAGACCGGTATCGCGCCAAGGAGCGCGAGCGCGAGCGCGCGAAAGATCGGTACTACCATTCTGACTCGGAGGATGACAGTGACCACGACGATGAAGATGAGAAACGACGGTACTACGAAAAATCGAAATCGTCCAGTCGGTCAGCCAAATACAAAGACGAAAAACACAAAGACGAAGACGAGAAAAAGTATCGTCGATCTGCTGCCGGCAGCAGCAGCAGCCGCCGCTATGGCAGCGCCTCGGAGACTGAGAGCGACTCTGATCTGAGCGCGCTCGCGTATGGCGACAGTTCGCATCGTCGCCAGTACGCCTCGCAAGACCCGCGGTCGTCGCGCGAGTCGGTGTCGAAGGCCTCGCACCGACAGAGCGCGACGTATCGGCTCGATGACGAGCGCAGCAGACCTGGCGCTCATCCCAGCTATGCCAAACCAGACCAGTTTGCGTATCAGCAGCCAGCTGTAGGCCAACACTCGGATCCGAGACATGCGCCTCTGCAAGGAACTGTGCCTCCAGTGTTGCCGCCTGACTGGGCTCCTATTCCTGCAACTGAGATGCCGGGATATGTGCCTCCCACCACCCATCCAGCAGCCACACACTCAATTCCAGGCGCATTTCCCGGGGGTTATCCAGCTACCGCGGCCGGCACGGCGACCGCATACTCGCAAGCACCGGGCTATACCTCGACATCGTCGTACGCAAACCCACCACAATACCAATACGCAACTCCAGACCATACCATCAAGTACGGCTCCAAGGAACGGCCCTCGTACACGCAAAGCGCCGAAATGCAGTTTGGCAAGCAGCAGTCGTACGTCGCCAGTGCCGAACCACAGTTCCTGGAAATTGCGCCAGGACGGTCTCGCGGGGACAGCGTCGGGCGCCAGGGCCGTCCTCACAGCCTGTCTGTGTCCAGCAATTTGTCTGCGGGTGGACGTCCCCCGGCGAGTCCGCTGCTAGAAGCATACAAGGGAACCTACCAGTCCATCTCGCCCATGCCCTCCCCCATCGTGAACCCGGCAGGTCTGGCTCACGACGACGACATCTCCGACCTCGAGGGTCTAGGTTCTGGGTCCGACCGGCGCCGCAGCAGCAAACACAAACACAGCAAATCCCGCGACGAGCGTGACAAGAGAGAAAAAGGCCGCGACAAGGAGCTTATCGAAAAGGAACGCAAAAAGCATTCGCGCCACTCCAGCCGCAGCGGCAACGAGGAAGTCATCCTGATCGCGCCGTCCAGCCGCAAAAAGGTCATGTTCTACGACCCGGTGCCGGATGCATTGGCCCTTAAAGAGTCGCTCTCGCACCGCACCAGCCTGGACACACGACCCTTACTCGAGATTTTGCCTTGCTTGACAAGCGACGAAATCCTAGCGCTGCGCCAGGAGTACAAGAGCCACGCCAAGGTGCAGGGCAAGGGCATCAACATCGCCAAACACATCAAAATGCGCCTCGGCAGCACATCCTTTGGCAAGGTCTGCTACGCCACAGCTCTGGGGCGGTGGGAATCCGAAGCATACTGGGCCAACTGCTACTACCAAGCGGGCACATCCCGGCGCGAACTCCTAATCGAGTCTCTCATCGGCCGCAGCAACTCGGACATTCGCGAGATCAAAAACTGTTTCCGGGATGCGCGTTACTCGGACGATCTCGAAAAATGCATGAAGGCCGAACTCAAGGCGGACAAGTTCCGCACAGCTATTTTGCTGGCGCTGTCGGAGCGCCGCCAGTCCGAGTCGCCGCAGATAGATTTACATCTTGTACAGCGCGATCTGTCAGACCTACACCGTGCGCTGGTGGCCAGGGAGGGTGGCGAGACGGCGATGATAAATATTCTGTTGTTGCGCAGTGACAGTCACTTGCGCGAGATTATGCGCGTGTATGATGCGCAATTCAAGCGCAATTTTGCGAAGGAGGTGATTAAAAAGTCGCCCAACCTGGTGGTACGTCCTCTTCCTCTCTTGTATATTCACGTCTAATTTCCCCAGGGCGAAACACTCGTCCACGTACTCAACGGCGCCATCAACCGACCCATGCGCGACGCCCTACTTTTGCATCAAGCCATCCACGAGTCACGACCAGGCAAAGAGCGCTCAGAGCTGCTCATCTCGCGACTGGTACGGCTGCACTGGGAGCCACGGCACCTGGAGCTGGTCAAGGAAGAGTACCGCCACCGCTACAGGGAGATTGTCGAGGAGGCAATCGCCAAAGAAATCATGGAGTCGGGGGGCAAAGGTGATATGGGCGAGTTTTGTATTGAGTTGGTGCGGAGTTCGACCAAGTTGAGCCAGTTGCGGTAGTCTTTTTTTCATTTCATTTTCTTTCGTATAGGTCGGTCTATCACAAATCAAACAAGTTAGGTTTAAAGTGTGGCAATTTCTTAGTCAAGATTAGCAATTGAGCCGCCTCGTGTTGTCATCGCGTATTAATAATACAGCGGAATACCATGCGCTGTGCCCCTCACACAAAATATAGTTAAATACCACGTACTTAGTTCCTGATTGATAAGATCTCTTTTCCCTCAGACATTCAAGCTCTATCATGGCCGACTACATATTCCCTTCCCCCCTCGCGGGCTACGAGAACCTCACCCCGCTAACCGAGTACTTACTCCCCCCATTACCAAACTTCCTCAGTATCTTATGCCAATGCTAATTGTTGTATAGCGAACGCGACACCGACGGAAAATCCCTCCTCAACCCGCCCTCCACCGCCAAATCCTCCGCATACAGCTCGTTCCCCGCGCCGCTCGACAACGGGCGGCGCGGCGGGTTCGATGTGCATATTTACTACATGGTCAACAGCGCCACTCAAACGACGTTTGCGCGGGAGCTGCACGAGCGGATTCGTCGCGAATGTATGTATCTCTCCCCTTCCCCCCTAAAAAAGTGCGTACTGTACTGACGAGAAAGTCCCCGAACTACGCATCTACCGCTTCTGGGACCGTCCCGTCGGGCCACACCCGATCGCCATGTTCGAAGTAAACCTGCTGACGCCCGCCGAGTTTGGCGCATTTGTGCCGTGGCTGGTGATTAATCGTGGTCCGTTGAGCGCGTTGGTGCATCCAAACACAGTAAACAAAGGGGAGGAGGCGAGGAATCATTCGCAGCGCGCGACGTGGATGGGCGAGCGGGTGCCGCTGGATTTGGAGATGTTGAAGGCGTTGGATAAGAGGGATTTGGAGGAATGACTTGTTTAAAAGAATATACATTTGTAAATGAATTGGTTAGATGGTCTAGCCACGAAATATCTACATTTTAATTACGGGTAACTAGTTCCTAGCCTAGTTACGCAGCTTGCGGCGCAGGGACTTGCCTTTGGTCTTGGGCTGGAACTCGGCGACCCAGGCCTTCATCTGCTTGACCTCGGCATCGACTGTCTCCTTCACGCTTTCGTTCTCATCGCCATTTGCCAGGATCAGGTCGTAGCAGTGACTGGCGTCCTTCATGATGAAGATCGGGTTCGAGTCGGACGAGCCCAGCGGACCGCCAGGGCGGAAGTCGGACGAGACAGTCTCCTCGCGCCAGGGGTCGTATTGTCTGTTTGTTCCTGTTAGTTCGTTTCCGCGCCAATGAAAATGCGAACTCACCCCTGAGCCCAGATCACTCGCTCGGTGGTTCCCTTCCAGCCATGGGTCCAGGCGTTCACGGCGCTCGAGCGCTTGCCCTGCGCACCGGCATATGTGTATCCATCGTCGGGCTGGAAGTACGTGCCGCAAGAGCGCAGGAAGTAGTCCGCAGTCAGTAGGCGAGAGACGATCGACTTGGTTCCGTTAGGAGCACCACTATTCAATTAGTTTCTCTTTCTGCTCTTGTAGAGAGGAAAAACATACTCTTGCCAAGCGCCAAAAGGCTCGTTACAGCACAACCATTGCCACTGCTTGTTGGCAGAGTTATCGACGGAGGTGTCGGCGTAAAGTGGGTTGCTCGAGTTGTACGAATCGAAGCATTCGGTCGAGGTATTGTCGTTGGCCCAGTATTCCCACTGCGCACAGTCTGCTAATTGTCAGTATTGATATCAATCTAATAACAGACAAGAAACTCACATCCAGGGAATTGGGTGCCCCACCATTGGGCGTATCCCTCAAGGGCCTTGTCCACACCGACGCCATTGCCATCAGGGCTGGCAGGGGGGTCGGCATACACGTTCTAGACGGTCAGCTAAATCAATTTGAGTGGAAATTTTCTTCATCTCACCTCGATGTAGTTGCAGAAATCGTACAGGCCGTACGAATCCGACGCGGAGGTGGTCTGCCCAAGGTAAGGTCCATTGGCAAGAACCCTGAAAGGTATTAGACAATAGAACAAACATATTTCGATTAACTTACTCGGTAAAGTCGTCGTCATGGAGGTCTCCAAGCTGGAACTTGTCTTTCAGAGCCTGCTTGGCGTTCTCGTCCGATCCAGTCAGGATGCTGTCAATGTGGTCGATCACGTTGACCAAATCAGTGGAGCAGTTCTGAGGCAGACGCTCCTGGATAGGAACAAAGTATTGCCACTACTAGAGTCAGCCTCGTTCTTCCACACAAAACAATTTCACATACGTAGTTCCAGATTGCTTCAACAGGCGCGCTCGAGGCGTGGTAAGCCCAGAAGGTACCGGGCAGGGTCGCCGCAGTCCAGCCAGCCTGAGCACCGCTGTATGAACCACCAGCCAGAATCCAAGCCTGTCGTCGTTAGTTATGTGCATTCACTTCACTATAACAGAGAGAGAGAAAAGTACAGCATTGTCCGGAGAGCTCTTGGTCGAGTTGTCGAAAGGCAGCTTGACGTTCTTTGCAAAGTGAACGGCGTCGGCCAGCGCGTTCTTGAAAGTGAGGTGCTGCATAGTCTTGGGGGTCAATTCGTCCACGGGAGAGGATTCGCCATAGTAGCGGTCTAAACTTCAGTTAGTCTAAACTCTCTCTCTCAAATAATCGTACTCACGCTCGAGAATCAAGCCAGCACCACCAAGCTCCTGCGCATAGAGACCCGTGACAGTGCGGTTGGTGAGGTATCCCTGGAACCCATTGGCATCAGACTCGCCAGGCTGGAAGAGGATGATCTACATTGGAACTGAATTAGCGGTTTTCTTAACGGAATAAGAAAGAAAAATTACCGGAGACCCAGGTCCCTTCCAGTACTCGTCACTCCACCAGTATCGCTGAGAAAAGGTTCCTAGCTCGGGGTGATCATGGTCGATCAGCTGCTCGAAAGTACCGGCGCCTGAAGAAGCACCGGCGACGAGTGCAGCAGCTGGAGGCTGGGGAATCCGGTGCAGGGCAGCAGCAACCGAGGCCAAGGAGGCGACGGCTGCGAGCGACAGAACAGAGTGCATGTTGTTGAGGCTGTAAACACACACGTCACACGTACTGACAGAAAAAAAGCAGGGGGCGACCAGGCGCGCGATCGTCCTCCCTATATAATAATAAGACGTAATACCATGGCGGCGCCAGAATCATCCGGTGCGCCCCATGGGCCCATAATTGAGGATCGTGTGTGAACTTTGCAACTGCAGCGTTCCACCGCTCCACAAATTCCCTTCAAGCTTAACGGTAGGCGCATGATAAGGACACACTATAATCGCGTGATGCTCACAGCTAAATCAGCTGGGATGCCAAGCTCCAGGCGGTGCACCAATGAGCCTGGGATTGTGTTGGCTTGGCGTAACATCGCGGGGTTGTAGCGGATTCAGGTTGCCTCGTCGGGCCCCTGATAAGCAAGTTAAAACTTAGACATGAACAATTCATTCGTACTGTTGTGATGGAAGAAAGGACGATCCGGATGAGGCTGTACAGGTCCATGGTGTCGTTGTCTTCCCTCGCACGGAACGACCGACACAAAGAAAGAACGAACAAAAGCAGCCTTCCAGAACAAAGAACACTGAAGGAGCCCCACCTGCCCGATCAGGAAGGTTGCTCGCCTGATCCAGGAACTGCCGGCTGCAGCCAATCGAAACTCGCCGCTGCTGTGTGACCTGCGTATCCCGAAACCTTAATAATCCCCGGTCACGTGTCAGCTTAGTCTATTTTATGAGGCATATCCACCCCCTATTCAATATTCAATATTGAGTATTTACGGAGTACTCCATATTGACATGTTAATTACGAGAGAAAAATAAGAATAAGAAACTAGCAAATTAAAATCAACTTCATTTTAGTTGGTCTCCATCAACGCGGCTGTGACTGGGGGCCAACAGAGCCGCAAATCGTCAAAGCCTCGGCTACTGTTTATTGTTGCCTATTTTTATCCGATGATCTTTCCCAGATTTAGATACGATCAAATTAATTAACAAAATTGTCAATATTTACCACCTCCAGCTCTGAATAAGCCTCGGGGCGCACTGCCATCCAACATCCAGAGCCCAACACAGCACCGCCTTGTCAGACTTGCTCGGCCAATGTTTATGCTTAGAATGTTGTTATTCTATTATATACAACTGACGTCATCCAAGTCGTATTTATGATATTATTGCCCTCAAGAAATGAATAGAGAGGATTAAACCTGAAATATTTGAAAGTTGAGTATTAAATTAAAATCCATATGTTCGTTTAATATCGGAAGTGCCCCGTGTGATCATTTTGGAATGATCAAGTATAAGAAAGAAATTCAAATTCTTGTTTATTATATCTGTCTCAAAGTTCAGAGCTCTGTGAAGAATTTTACATGTATACTGTTGATAACTTAATCTATCAATCCACGTCATCTTGGCCACATACACCTTACTCCAAATCCATAAGAAAAGACATAAGCCACGTACTACGTAAGATGTCCATCCAATCTATATCAATTAGGAGCTTGCTCAAAATGATTAGTTTGGCACTCCTTCTCCTCATGCAAAGCCCCCGCCTTAACGACAACATCCTTCAAGATATCCTCCTCCTCAATCACCCGAAGTCTATCGGGCCGCTTAGTGGAGATCGACTCCTTATCACGAAAGACAAACAGAGGCGGATTAGTGCGGTAATACTCGTCAATATCTTCGAGCGTACGCCCCGCGGTTTCTGGGTAGAACAGGTATACGACTGGCACCATGGCAGCATTCAGCACAATCCAAATGACGTAGAAGCGCCACTTGAGGTTTTGAATGCCGATGGGTGTGATTTCGACGACCATGAAATTGAGGATCCAGTTGGTGGCGGCGCCGACGGCAGCGCCCTTGGTTCGCATTGTGAGAGAGTTGATTTCGGTTGGGTACACTGCAGCACATTAGTTTCAGAAAGGGAAGTTCTTGAGGGAAGAACGTACACCATGGTACACCCTGCATGCCAATGCCAAAAAAGACATAGTACAAAAAGAAAAACGCAACCGAGGCTGATGCCACGCTATCCCGGTGCGAATAACCAGGCATCTCATTATATCTCAGTAAAACAGTGATAATAATATAGCAAAAACACTGCCCTGCCGCACCAAACATCAGCATCTTGCGCCGACCCCATCGATCAATCTGCAAGACACTGAGAAACGCCCAGCAGAGATACTGCACACTGTTGCAAGCGGCAAGAAGCCGAGACAGCTTGTCCGAAAGTCCGACGGATTGCGTCAAGACAGTGGGTAGGTAGTACGAGGTAACATTGATACCGGAAAACTGCTGCATGGACTGTGTGCCCATTCCGAGAATCAACCGGCGGAGAGACTTGGTACCGGCTTTTTCGCTGGAGCGACCAGAGAGAATGTCGCGCCAGCTAACGGCGTTGACGCGTTCATACTCGACGGTGTTTTTGATTTGTTGCATTTGAACTAAGAGAGTAGGGTCGTCGAGTTCTTTGCCTTCAAGGTCGCCAAGAATCGTCATGGCTTCTTCGTGGCGGTTTACGATGACAAGCCATCTGTGATCGGTCAGTCTGCAATCTAGGGAAGAAAAACAAAAGGTAACAACTGGTGAACTAACCTAGGCGACTCGGGAAGCCATGGAACAAGAAAGAAAAGAGCAATAATGAATATCAACTGAACCGCAATCGGGAACCGCCAGGAAAGCGGTCCAGAAACAAACGAGAACCCATAATTGAACCAATTGGCCAGTGAAAAGCCGACCAGCAAAAGAGCATTCTCAAAAATAACCAATTTCCCTCTCAGAGCCGACGTGGAAGTCTCGGTCTGCCAGACAGGCACAGTTGAACTGTTCAGACCATTCCCAATACCAGAAATAACTCGAGCGGCCATCATCTGGCCGACACTGTACGACGAAGTCTGAAGAACGGCACCCACCAACATGACCGCAGTACCCAGGAGAATGGTCTTTTTGCGGCCTAGCTTTTCGCCGATCCAAAAGGCGAGTATAGAGCCTAGGAAACAGCCAATGTCGTAGATGGCAGTAATTGTGCCGAGCAGAGTTGTTTTGGATGGTCCCACGAGGTTATGTGTTACCAGGTAATCAGTCGAGACATTCACACCGCCGAATACTCCCTTTTGGGGGGTCAGTTAAGTTGTTGAAGGTGTGTGTCCTCTGGCCTTACCTGATCATAACCATACAGGGTCATTTCCACTCCGCAGGTCACTGTGATCCAAAAGAGAAGCCATCCCCCTCGAAGGCCAAAGTAGGGCTGCTTCGGCCTAAATAGTGACATGGTTACAAGAGGATAGACGGATTATACTGAAGGGAATGAGACGTAAAGGCATGGAAACTCGCACCAAGCAAGGGGGCAGATCTCTAGATAGAATGGACACGAGAAGAGAGAAACTCCCAAGCGCGATGACCACATGCATAGTAGTGGGTAACGAGGTCGGATATAAATAATATCATTTTCTCCTGTCGCTGTATGTGCCGGCACACGGTACCAGTTGCTCGTACCCCATGGGGATCGGATACGTCAGAAAAACCGGGGAGCATGGCTAGTCCAGGTGCCGGCGTTTCCCCTGGATTCCCTTATTGGCAGCTTGCCACGAGCCTGTCCCATCATTTCCTGATTCGTCTCCCTCGAGACGACTGCTTTACAAGGAATGCCCACGAGACGAGATACCTCAATTGATGGATGCATTGCTGATCCGGTTAGACTCGCGTCTATTGGCCGCAGTGTATACATTGACCGCAGTATAGGTATTGTCACCGCGTCGTTTCTACACAGAGCATGCAAGGCAATTAACCACCTCAATAACAATTTTGCAACAATTTTTGTTATTAAGGAACAAAAATAACTCTTTGAGGCAAAAAAAAACAATATTGAATAATTCAATATGACAAAAAGTTAAATGACCGATGCCGGGCTCGATCCGACGACCTTATCGGTTTCTATGCTGTTCAACAATGTAAACGATACGAGATAACCAACTACTCCAATCGGCCAGAAACATAGGGCGATTTAGCTGAAATTGGCTTATTCCAATGGTGAGTGTTTAATAAGAGTATTTCTCCTGCTGAACAACATTAAAGACTTTTGATACATAACCCTAAGGGTTACTACATGTATGAGAATAACACAAAATCTATGTTGTTTCAGTCTTAAAATTTTCGAATGATTATTAAAACCGATTTTTATTCAATATTTGTTGCATCTGTTGTTTAAATTTTCACTATACCACATGCAATAGTAAAGATATATGTATGCGCTAAAAAATATCATTTGATAGAATTTGATACTGAACATTAAACATTTGAAGCTCTTATCGCATCAGCTTATATCAATTGATATTTAAAGGTTCGTTCCACGGTAACTACAAACTTCAGATGCTTCAAATATTGCTCACCTCTGTACTACCGTGTGATTATGCTTGGTGACAGAAGGTTAACCCTGGCTGATCTCCCTATCTACACATAAACCTTATTAAAAGAATAGCTGCATTGCGAGAAACGGCACGAAAACCCACACCAGGATATACCCCCTTCGCGATTGTGGAACACATCCTCGCGAACCCGGTCCAAATTACGCTCGTCGCTATCGGGCCTCTGACAAACGTGGCCAAGGCACTGCTCCTCGAACCCCGAATCAAGCCCGCCCTCAAAGAGCTCGTTATTATGGGCGACATCTTCATCGGAAAGATGTATTCGCGAGCTAAACCAGGATAATTCAATGTCTTCTCAGACCCAGAAGCTGCTCGAGTGGTGCTGCGCTCTGGTGTCCCGCAACGCTGGATGGGTCTCGATTGCACTCTCCAAGTACGACTGAGCATGAAAGACGCCAAAGAGCTCAAGAAGTATCCGTTAAGCTTTGCTGCCTTTGCAGGATATGCTACGGTCACCTACATTGATCATCAAGCTGTTCGATTTCCGGGCAGGCCGAAGACGAAGACTGACTCTATCCCTATGCACGATCCGCTGGCGGTGGCGGTCGTTTCAAAGCCTGAATTATGCGAGTATAGGGACATGGCTATATCTGTCATAACAGGTGATGGTGAAACACGCGGTGTCATGATTGCAGACGGATTAGAAACTCCCTCGCCACCGGTTCCTAATTGTCGAGTTGCTGTCAGTGTCAATGCCGAGGCGTTTCGGTCGCACTTTTTGTCATTTATCCACAAGCTATAGATATTTCCTTGTCTCATTATTATCATGAATCTAGAGTGTTTTGTCTAGACGCATCAAACAACCACATAGATGTCAATGCAGTGAAATTGGTCGTTGGCTTTCATGTCCCATGCTGAACAAGCCGCCAAGGACAATGGCTATGTACAAAAACTTCGTAGCTATTAAATCAAGTAAAAGTCCTCATGGAATTGAATGTCCAGAAAGCGGAAGAGAAATCGCTTGGTTTGTTTTGGACATAGTCCTCGCAGGAGCCGTAACCAGTTGAGGATGCACATCCAGAACTATCCCAAGTTCCCGAGGCCCAGTCGCCACAGAATGTGGTATCAATAACAATCCGCTGATTCTTGATATGCTCAGACATATCACATCCCGTGCCATCCTGGCTATCGAATGACGTGGTTGGGGTGCTCCATGTCGTTGGATCCGGAGAGTCGCCCAATGGTCCATCAGAGCCATCGGGGATGGAATCACGCGGGAAAAACCAGATATGGACATGGTCGGCAGTCCATTCCATGGCATAAACACCGCCGTTTTTATTATTAAAGCCACTTCCAAAGGAATTGGAGCGAGAGTCATTCGCATCACACCCTTCTGTGTCTTCCTGGTTGCAGTCTCCCCACCGGTCCGGGGTCGCGGTCATATTCGCACCCTGACTGATCTGGCATTGGCCCTGAGCACTGCTCACATGCAGAGACATTTGGTTATTCTGTGCATTGTTGGCATTTTCGACAACGTCAATTTCCCCTTCCTGGGGCCAGTTAGAGGATGAAGATGTCATCCACCAAGCCGGCCATGTACCGCACGTTTCAGGCTAATCCTCAGGTTAGCGTTCTGATTTCATCAAGTCAAAAATGAATCTCGCACCATATGAGCAATATCAGCCACAAAAAGTGTGCCAGGGTTATAAGTGTCGGTTGAGGTCAAACGAACACTCTTGCGGCCTCTGCCGCTTGCAACATTGGTCGTGTCGACGCCGAGGTAGATGTTGCCACCATTTCCTATCAAGCCATCGCTCCAGGCATCGTCCTGGCTGACGTAGTCAACATATCCATTTGTCGGATCTCCGTCGGTCCAGAAAGTGAACTTGCCGAAAAAGTCGGCGTAGTTGTTTCCCGTGTAGTCGTTTGCCAGGGAATAACCCTTTGTGAGGCATGGAAGGGCCAGCAAAGAGATGGACAGGAGGCTAGAGTCCGACCGCATGGTGATGGCTAACCAGGTGCTTTCGAGAAAGTGTTTTGCTACGAGTAATTGATATAGAGATATCACGAATGATCAGCGGCGGTCATCGTGCAATTTGGAATCCCTAAAATCCATCTTTAATAAATTAATTAGTACCCTAGGGCCTACGGCCTAGGTACTAGCAATTTCCCCTTTGGGAAAATGCGGTGGCTTGCCTGAAATTGGCGCTGCGACCTTTTTCTACAGCTAGGGTCCAGGACTATAACACTAAGCCAGACGGCGCTAGAGCTTACGATCTTAGATGTCACGAAAACCAAGATTATTCATGTTTTAACGGCATGAGGAAAGGTCTCACCGTGTGTTTAAAGCTGGCCCTAAGATTTACAGGAGCGCGGCAAACTAGGCATAGATACTATTGACTCGGATTAAGGTCAGCAAGGGAAGGTTGAACATATGAACCCACAAGAACTTTGTATTAACATTTGAATGCGAGAGAATATTTTTCAACTTTCCACACGTCGGTTTTATGATTAATTTATGTTTTTGATGCAGCCTCAAATAGTTTCGTCTGCCCACTGCATCGATTACTGACAACCTGGTGCAGTGGGGGCGCAATTGTATTTATACCTTAGATACTGTACTAGCTAGAATTGTTTTACTACATCATTTGGCATGGGAACGGAGCAATAGACCTTGTTGCCATATGTTATTCATACTGAGTGCGTAAACCATCGCAAGAAATACTGCAATCATGCTGGGATTTTCTTACAAGCTTCGGTCCTGTTTTGGAATATGCCCGTAGTACATCTTCTGCCCAGAAAATCAAGAGACTAAGCCTGGCATTTGGGAGAACTTGGCTGCAAATTCGTATCAAACAGGCGGTAGTAATGATCCGTCGTGGGCCATTTTGAGCTGCCAAAAAATCGATAATGGACAGCCAATGAACATACTCATAGTATATACTGGGCAGAATGAAGTGTGGATAAACTTCAAAGGAAGTGAGCTACTTGGTAAGATTCATCAATTGATATCTTAGTTGACAAAGTATTATATTATCGAAGACTTATTTTTAAATTCCGGCACCATGCGCATGACTCCCATATGAGTATGGGACAGACGCATGCCATAGAAACCCCCGCCGCTCAGCGACTACATAAGGACCTGACTTTATCAAAGTAAGTTCGGCTCTTGATATAATTCAAAACACTGCTCTGCAGTCTATCTGGCGATGTTGGGTTACCCGGGCAGTAGGAGAAGTTCAGTGTCGACACGATGAGATGGGAAAGGGAAGTTTGTGTTGAGAGTCGAGATGTGCAAAGGAGCCTTTGAATAACCGGAGATGCTTGAATTTGTTGACTCTGACAGGAGGGCTTTACTGGTGGTCGGTTTCATCTACCATAGTTATTGAGTATGCATCAATTGACATGCATTCCTCTATGCTTGAGAAAGCAAATAACTCGCTTTGGCTATATGTGCATTGGTGCAAACACACTTTTGGCCGGAGAAAATAGATTTCCAGTAGATACTAAACATCAAATAACTATATACTTGACCAAACAAATTCCCCGAGAAGGAAAAGAAACTTTTATGCTCGCGTGGTAGTGGGTCCAATTAAAGTCCCCGATAAGGAAAGACCTACAGCCCTAATCATTGATATGAATTGGCCATAATATACATTTTCTCATTGGCGCACAACAGTAGTACATATAGAGTTGTGACTGACGTATAAACGAGATCACTTATGCCAATAGCACTTTCATGCAAAAATCTTCGCAACGCCAAAAATCGCCCGACTGGTGGGTCTCCAGGGCATGTAACGGTTTTTGTCGAATGATGTCATCGCTCATTGGCCAGCAAACTGTTTACTCCTAATAATACTCTCAAATCGCTTTAGGTCCGGCGATTTATACACTTCTTACTGGGCGAGTCAATCAAGAAGAAAAATCAACAATTTGAAAATCACTAAAGACAAAGCCCCCTTGAGGGCTGGCAATCGAACACTTGACAGGTCAGATGCTTTTTGATACAATGAAATATGCAGACTAGCCGCGGAGTAAGATACAAAAGAGCAAAACATATTGGGAATCAGGCTGGGCATGGGGAAAAAAGAATCGGGGAATAGTGCTAATAATACAAACGCTGTGTTCTTTGGCTTTTAGAGGCCAATCTGCGCGGCCGGGATTCATACCGAGGCGAAGAGTCAAGAACCAGAGATGCATGCTTCCCCTGCAAGATGTAACCGGTGTCAGAGTATCACGGATATACGAAGATAGAAGGCAGGCTCCTTTGTTGAATCGAGAAAAGGGTCGAAGGACAGATAGGACGATCATAGGAACAAGCGACCATTCAACTCCGGGGAGAAAACAGATAAGAAATCCACACAGGAATAGGAAACGATCTGAAAGAATGAAAACGAAGCATGAGGCTGGCTCCACAGCGAAAAGTCGACAAGACCCGGATAGTTGTCTTGCAGCTGTCCTTCAGAGGCAGGAAGGGATCATCATATCCATCAAAGCAGTTGAGCCGCTCACCATTTATCGTGTCACGCGGCCGCTCGACATTGGTGGCGGTCCAAAGCGTCCCGTATTGTTGAATTGTTTCTTCGGCGTGGCGCTGTTGATGTTCAGACGGCTAGTCCGCCAACGCTCGTAGCACAGCTCACGACTGGTCTCCCGAAGTTCAGCGCGCCATTCCTTGAAGACCGACTCTTTCAACTTCACAAAGTCGCAATGCTCGGGGTTATACGGATCGGCAAACCCCCATGGGAAATGACGCCCAACAGGCAGGTCTGGCGAGTCGAGGGAGTGAGGATCCGGTGATAGGATGGAAAGAGGAATAAAGGGCACTTCAGCGGTCGAGGTAATCGAGATCGAGTTGTTTGCCCGGTGTTGGGGCCGAGGAGGAGAACGAGGAAGAGGAGTGGTAGCTGGCGCGTCGGCCGGCTCAGCATCAGCATCGGTTTCGGCCTCAGCTTCACCATCTTCTGATTTCTCAGCAGCATCATCCTCATCTTTTTCGAGCAAAGAGGGCTCTGATTCTTCGTCCTCTGTTTCTTCCAGAATGAGCACCTCCAACGGATCAATCCTGGCTTGTTTCAAGCCATCCCATACCGCTTTCTTCAAGTAGGCCATGTGGGCGGTGGTAATGGTGTCGGCTTTGCTGATAACGGGTACCACGGCAGTCTTACCCTGCATTACGCGAAGAACCTGCAGATCTAGGTCTTCGTCCAGAATACCGGTCACGCGAGGGACCGAGAAATTGCCATTGGCCTTCTCAGCCGCCTTGTTGGCAGCCGCCAGATTGGCATCCAGACGGACGGGGTCGAGAATCAAAAAGACGCAGTGAATATGGGTGTCGCGAGCACCAGGAGAGCGAACCACTTTCATTTCTTCGGCCAAGGTGTCCTCGAATTTGCTTTCCAAGAAGGCAGTGATCTCTCTCAATTGTAGATCAGCCACATTCTTTTCCAATCCCTCCGAGTCCCAGAGAGTAAGGCCGACTCGCTCGCCTTCGATCTCCGTCTCCAGATAGTGAGACTTGAAGTTGGAGTTGGACGTGGAATTGATCTCTTCCAAGATTTCTTCCTGTGAGCGGATTGGGTGCTTGTTAGGAGGCAGGGCGAGAGACTTGCGCAAGAAATTGAGGAACGAGGTCTTTCCACTGTTCTTGGCGCCGACAACGAGGAGACTGACCAGCGGGTTAGTCAATGGCAAGATTGTGAGCAGTAGGACACAATGACTCACTTGTAGGGGGTGGGGTCTTTGCGCCGGCGCAATCTGCGAGGGCTGTTGATGGTGCTGACTGCACTGCTGGCATAGCTATAGCGGCCACGATGGGTCATGCTTTCAGTCCTGGCATAGGGGTCGACAACTGGCGGGGTGAATCCAGAGGGTGGCAAGCTGTGGTGCGACGAGCTGGCACGGCTATCGGCAGCACTGTTGGGCACTGCGAGACTAGCAGGACGCTCCTCGCCTCCGAATGTCTGCATTCTTGGGGTTGGCGCGAAATCAGGCAGGCGAGGGGCCTGCTGGGGAATGGACTCGCGGCGGCGCAGCTCCTCCTCCTTCATCTGTTCCTTCATTCTCTTGGAGATTTTGCTGCTGCCACTGCCTTTGCGCTCCGAGAGCGGCTCAGTGGATTTGGAGCGGCGCAAGAAGCCCAGGGACGAGCGGCGCGAGGCAGCGTCCGAGGTGTTAGTGTTAGTGTTGGTGTTGGTGTTGTTGTTGTTGTTGTTGATGCTCGCGCGGTGTCCGTTCTCGGTGATTGCAGGAAGAGCGTCGGTGGGCGGCGGCGGCGGTTGGCTGTTGCCAGGCGTGCGCGGTCTGGTGGCCATGGCGGCGGCTTCCTAATCGGGCAGCGGGAGGGGCGGCCTGAAACAGAGGGCAGCGAGCGTTTGCTTGGTCTTCCTGATACTACCTATCAGTTCATCTTGTCCACTTGACTTCAAAAACACAACACCTCTTGTCTGCCTCGACTACTGCGCGGGGAATGGACTCACACGTGCGCTGGCAGGTGGCTGTAGCTGTGGCTAGGACTGTAGCTATGCTATAGCAGCGAACGAACGAATGATGCTCCGACTGGTCGTCGTCGCGGTCTGACAAGTCGAAAAGTCGAGCGCAAGGGGCGGTTCCAACACGAGATAGTGCTGCAGTTTCGTGATAACGAGTGAGTGCAGCAGTCTTCAATCAAATCAGTCAGTCAGTGACATTCACAAGTCCAGCGAGCGATTGCCTAATCGACCGAGCGATGACTCAAAGCCAGTTCCTCTGTTTTCTGGCCAGGGGCTAGCGAAGCAAGATGAAAAGAAGGAGAGAGAATGGTCCGGCTCTCGTACGAAAAGGGAAAGCAAGCAATCAATCTGTCACTGCGCCTCGACAAGAAGACGGCAGCGACACCACGAACAGAAGAAACGAACGACAGCGGGATGGAGAGCAGGTGACAAGAAGAGTATGCTTTTTTCTTCCCAGACGTTTGCCTGTGTAGCTAGCAACAGGTACTGTTGGCGAGTCGCGAGTTTTCCCTAGTTTGAGTCTATTCCCCATAAAGGTTCCCCTCCACTTACTAACAATGCTTCAGGACTAGGCCTGCCTGCACAATCCTTCCAACTGGAAGAGCAGTTTTGAGGCCCAGCAGATGCCCAGGCCATCTCCCATCATTCAGGGGCTGCTTCGCCTCCCCCACTTGTGCGATTGGAGACAGCCGTTGGCTGATAGATGGCGCCGGCTGGCCACTAAGGTCTGTCCGGCTCTCTGGCCGCACTCGTCATCCTCCTGAAGGGGAAAAGCCCAAGCTTGCCGTGCTCCGGCTCCGACGAATTACACAAACTGGTGAATAGTGCCGAGTTACCGAGTTAGGTCAGGGGAGCCCCGTGTGCATGCGCCATCATGTGCAGTACGGACTCTACGCTGCCGTGCTGGTCGAGTCTCAGGCTACATGGCTTACTCGACCGAGTATTATTGCCCGTAGCTCCGACGCCAGCTGGGACCAACGCTTCCTTCTCCGTACCGTTGATGAGCTTTGGTGGGGTGCTAATTTCGAGTCGCGAAGCCCCAAGCTTCTTTGCCGATCGCACGTTCTCAAATTTAATTGCAGGAGGGTGGGACCACACCCCGTGGTGAGCCAATGGCCAGCAACCTGGGTACCTGCAAGTATATTTCCGCCATGGTTGGCAGGTCGGGTACCTGAAAGTACAACTGGGCCCGGCTACAGCCTCGCTCAGGGGTCTTTTGCCTGCTAAATAAATTATCAGTCACAGAGCCTGGAACACAGAATACCAATGCACGGTCCTCGTGCTTGTCTTAAAAAACGGTCGGAACAGGAACCAGAGGGATATTTGTGCATCTTATTCATCAACAATAATGATGTCTACCAGTCTATATAACAAAAATAAATCATCGTTTCGCTTCTCAAATCATTAATGCGCAATATTGACAACTCGGCTCACCATATATACATGTGCAGATATGTGCATCAAAACTGGCCGAAACAAAAACATTTCCTTATCGCAGAAACCGTTTACCAGATGAGATAGTCCTTGACATCGCAGTCATCACCGTTGGGGCACACGTTGTCGCGGACGAGGCCCTTGAATTTCGGACCGTTGGGACCGCTGGTGTATTTGTACTCGCCGAAAATTCCAGTCTGGTTGGCAACCTGGATGTCACCCCATTGACCATTATAGTACAGCCAGTTGACGGGATAGCTCGAGTCGTATGGGGTGAACTTGGTGGTCGAGTTGTCATAGCTGTACGCATAGTAGTTACCGGTGGGATCCCACAGCGTGCCATTGCTGGTGTAGTCGACAACAAAGCCATCTGGCAGATTGTGTCCGGGGATGGTATGGTCGTGGTTACTAAATGCCTAGTCAATATCAACGAAACAAAACAGATTCTGGATAGAAGTGCAAACGGACCCTGGGATGGCATAGTTGGCGTGGGTGCCCCGGCCAGAGTATGCAACTGGACGGCCCTTGATCTTGAGGGTTGCGTTGTAGGTGAAAGCCTCGCCACCGGCGTGCTGGCTGTACCACAAAGCCTGTGGCTCACCGTCCTGGAATCGGATCATGTTGTGCTCCCTGCCAACGAATTAGCCATTGGACTTTCAGATGTTACGGACTGTGTGGTTATTACCAGTCACCAACGTGGTCACCAAACCACATACCCACGACCTTGTCGCCCTTGTTGTAGCTGCCAGATGGTCAGTGTACTTCCTCTGTTTCATGATGACCAGACACTCACGCATAAAAGTAGAAGTAGAAAGCGTCGAGGGTGTTGTTTCCGTGGTCAAACGTGACGATCGCGCAGCTGGTCGCATCGTTGGTTTTTCCGTTGGAATCGGGTTGGACACCTCTGAACCAGGATGGGTCGGCCGCAATTCCTTGGTTGGAGGTTATGTACACGGTAGTGTTGCCCAAGTCGTTGAGCTGGTCCAAGTTGTCGAGGGTCAACGGGGCCGAATAACTGGAACTGGGGATGCGAGTGGCGTTCACGGCCGGGTACGAGTTGTCCAACTGGGCGGTCATGTCGCTAGGGAAATAGGTCTCGTTGACATCGAGCCAGACCACCGGTGCTACACGACATGTCCTTGGTTAGGATGCAGTCGCACACGGTGACGGAAGTGGTGATCAAGGTCCATACCGTAGGTGAGCACGTAGTCGGGCAAGGAAGCAGCAGCACTGCTGCCTGCGGCGAAGACAAGAGGTAGAACCGACTTCATCTTGTTTATTGTCCCGAGGTCGCTGTTGTTTCTCTTGCAAAGGATGGCGGAGGGGAACACCAGGAAGCCGAGCTACGTACGTACCCTTCCGATTTAAATACCGTTCACCTGTCATGCGATGCTAAGGTTTTCCATTGTCCCATGGGCCATGGCACGATCGCTACTAACCTAACTCTGGCATCAGGTTGCAGTCACATCGTCAAGACAATCCAGCCCCATGTTATTAGTAGTATAGCCAGACTGGTGGGGGTTGGCCCTGTCGATCACCAGCGTCAAATTCCAATCAAAAAATGGCATAACGAAACATGGCCCGGAGTCCTCCAATCACTGCATTAATTATTTTGGGGCACCATCTTCTATGTGGTTTATTCCATATCGGACAAGTAATCGATAACGCTAACCGATCCTTGCGAAAAAAGAGTCGACTGACAAGGAACGGATCACCCGGCAAGGCCGAAATGTTACATGCAAATTTTGACTACGAAGTGGTCCTTAACAGAAAAGCATGCGCGTTCTTGTAAGTATTTGCACCTGTTCACCAGTCTTGGTAAATCCCCGCGCGTGCATCGCTACCTGATAATGCGATTCCGTCAGGGGCTTTTGTCATGCTACCACACAGTCAGGTGTAGGTAGCATCTGGATGATGCAATCGAGGATCGCGATGATCACATGTCAACGATTCGCAAAATCATTATTTGAGGTTTACTTTAATTTTTTATTCACTTACTTTTTTACGAGAATTTAATGTTCGACGATTTGATTTTAGATGTCCAGTCGAAGTTCCGACGTCCTATCTATAAATTTAGAAGCTTTATTATGACATATATGCATACATGCTCATAATGGGCGAAAACCCTCCATTAACATTGAAGCATACTTCAATTGATGTATTCAAGATGTTTGTTAGTTTCCATTCTACACGTTGACACGCATTCCTATACCCGATCTTAGTTTTCTATTATATTTTATTTTAATTCGAGTGGTGAGAATTATTGTTGACATCGGGTGGACCGAACATTGAACTTGTTGCCCTTTCAATGTTGAACTCTTGGCAACCAGCCCAAGGATAGTAGATCCGACCCTGGTGGCAAATTCTATCTAGTCAAAGTCAAGAGGTCATCTTTCGCTTGCGGGGGGATGACTTCAATGTTCCCTGACGATTTTTACAAAGAGTTTTATCTACAGGCTGCGATGCTCTTTCTGATAACATTGGAAAATCAACACTGGGACTCTCAGTAAACATATCAAAAAGAGCGTCGCAGCGAAATAATTCATGCATAGGTCAACATGATTGGTCAAGTACATGTATAGTGTCCAACCCGTATGTATACGGTCAGTCGAGCATGGGTATAAAACATGTAAAGTATACTTGTACTTTTCTTGTTTTTCTGGGAAATTCTGCAAGTGAAAGATACATATACCATGGCAAATTTTCTCCGTCATATCCCCGAGAAGAATATGCCCAAAATAATTGTCTTCTCCTTTCTTTTTTCCTTTTCTTTGTCTTCTTTTGATCAATCACGCATCCGAGATGCACATCGTCAGAGCACAACGCATAGCGCTAAAGTGACGATCGCATGAGATTGGCCGGATGCCTGGTTAGCACTGCAGTCTTGCCGAAATAGGAAGGTTGGACAAGATCCTCGATCCGTTTGCTGCGAACACTTTCAATGAAGGAGGAGAGCTGAGTGAAACCCCCAGCCTTGTCTTCTTTTCCTTTTCTCTTATTTTCTTGCTGTTATCTTGATCTGTGACTTTTGTCATCTTCTTGTCAGAAGCGAAAAGCAGCAAACGCATTACTACCAGAATATCCGTCTTAGGGTTACCGGTTGACTATGTTTCGGAGACATATCTGGTCTATCGTTACACAAAATCTTCGACGGCAGTCGTCTAGGGATTCCCTTCCGGCCGAATGCTTCGATGTATGCAGTATGTACATCAATTGATCCTTTCCTGCTGTCATTCTGGTGTAGATCCATGAAGAACTATTCAGAGGTAGCTAATATTGGGTTTCTTGCCTTTAAGATGATGCTTAACTTGCCGCCGAAGCAACAGAAAGAAACCCCGCCTCAACTTGTGGATCTAAAAGTCTGGCCATAGATTACTACAGGGCGTGTATCTCATGCATCGAGTTCCATGCGGCAAACATATCTTCAAGTGACTCAAATACCAGCATCTTGGGTGAAATACAACAGGCTCTTAACGATTGTGAAGAAATGTATACCAGTTCAGCAATACAGATGCGAACTATCAATCCGACCATTACGTCAATGCTTGCTCAGGATTCTGGAATGATTGCTTCAATTTCAGCCCTAGAAGCAGAGTTATCGTCCATGCAGAAACCAGTACCACAACCAACTATAGCTGTGTCTACTTCGACAGCTTTTAAGTTCCACCAGTTCCACCGAAAGTGATTCAGGCCCTCCGGTGTCTGTCATTGTACCAGCCATCATTGTCTCCCTCATTGTATTTTTTTTTTGCCGCTGTTGCGTGTATTTCTTGGTTGCGACGTCGAAAACAAAATCGGCAACTGTCAATAGAAAATGCTCCATCATCATCCCTGGAGACAAAACCAGAGCTTCATGCGAATGACTTTAGACCAGAGCTTGATGCGGCCGGCGAGGTTATCCCAAGGGGACACCAGGGAAGGTCGGTAAATTTTGATAATCCGGCAGAGTTGTCTGCTTTACACATACCGAGAGAAGGGAATAGTGGAATTTCTCCAGATGTCATTATGCATATAGACTGACGATATTGCCAAACATGGCAACATTGAAATGTTATAGTCGACGCACCTTTCATAATAGCTAGGGGTATTCTGTTCAAATTTCTATGTTGCTAACCAAAACCATGACTTCTTATTATTTCCAACCTGTACAGAGTAGTCTACTACGAATCATGTTATAGATCACTACCACTGCGCTTTTATATCGTAAACGCCATCTTCGTTCATCACTTTGCCTCGATCCCACTCTCGTCCTTCGCCTTTCTTTGCCCACCGAACATCCTCAATATTTCCTTCGGTATCGTGACTGCTTGTGGTGGTCCCCAATGAAAAAGCCGGATGAGATTTCCATCTGTCGACAACATCACCATCAAAACCCGCAACGCGCAGACGCTCCTCGCCTTTCTTTTTCCATTCGGCTCGGTCACGGAGCGCTTCGAGGGCCATGTCCCAGTCGTCTTCTCCCGTCATCAGGCCAGCCACAGGTCTGCGCGTAGGTCGTTTTATAGAGTCTTCATCATCGGAAAGATGCACGTCAAGCTTGGGGTCGTAGTCGTGTGCAAAGTGAGAGTCCATCGTGCTTGTATTGTCGCGGTAGGAGCCTCTACCCCGTGACGCAACAATATCCTTTCTGCGTAAAGACGCCGGTAAAGGACCGACGAGATCCTCTAGAGGATCCGAATCGTCATCCAAGTCATGGTCTTTGGGTGTTCTTTCTGGTTCGGAATCTTGTCGGTGGGGAATTTTAGAAGCTGACTTTTCAGCTTTGCGGTGAGTGCGCTGATCTTCTTTCGAGTGCCTTGTGGAGGGCCTGGGCGATCTCGAACGTGACCGGTCAGAGCGCCTGTACCGGCCATGGCGGTCATCTTCTTCATCCCTTCTGTGCCGAGAAGATCTATGCGGAGAATTAGAGTAATCTCGTGTTTTTCTCGACCTCTTATCGTCATCACGATGTCGCCGGTGAGACCTCGAATGTTTTTCACGATCCGAACCGCTGTTACTTTCATCTCGATGACGGTGTCGTCTGCGTCGTTCGTCGTCTCTATCCCGATACGAATCGGATTTTGACCGCCTAGATGATGTACGCTCTTCCCTCAGGTGTCGAGGTGATCTGTCTCGGTAGTCTCTATCTTTGTCCCTGGAACGCTCGGAATGATGCGATCGCCGGGAAGACGATGATTTCTCGCCACGAAGCTGGCGCATGCGCTCTCTCGCCTCCTGTTCTTCCTTTCGTTTGAGCGCAGCATTGTGGTTATCTGTGTCTCGAAGGATGTTTTTGAGAAAGCGTGTGTTGGGTTTGGGTGCACGTTCTGTTGGTCTGCAGAAAGAAAGCTTTTAACAAGGGAAACGGGCAGTGCGCACAGTTGCACACGAAAAAGTCTTACCGGCGAGGTAGATAAGCCTGAAGTCCGAGAGTAGAGTACTTTGATGATTTGTCTTTTGCTTCAGAGGCAAGCAGCTGTGCGACATAATCGTCATTTGCGGTGAGGTCGTCGATCGCCTCACCGAGCGGCATCGCAAGAGAGCTTGGGGATAATGCTGGAGAAATCCAATATTTGCGGATAAACCAAACTCCTGTGAGAAAGGCCAAAATTGAAATAGCAATGCATTTCAACCCTGTGCATCGTAGTTGTCATCAGGACTTCCTGTTGCCTTGGATTAAACGGTCGGCGCCGCTCCAAGCAAACAGAACAAACATACCGTCATAGACAGCCGGGCTTGTTTACGTCGCGCCGCAGTCGCGATGAAGTCGAACACAGTCCTTATTCACTCCTGCTGGACCTTTCATTGAAACTGGCCATCCTGGGATGACATCCTGACTATCAACGGAACTATCGTTGATCTCGCATATTGAACACATCCCAATTGTCCTGGCCTGCCCGCTATAAAAATGGCAGCACCATTATCCCCCACCAAGGCCTATGCCAAAATCCAACAACTCCAGCAAGGTCAAAACAATGACCCCAATGCTGAACTCGCGATTTTACGGATTAGCGAACCGATTACGTCGTCTTTAGATGTCGCAGACTTGTCGCGATCACTATCCAAACGCGCTTCGGATGCGTCGATAAACCCATCAGAGAACCCTACCCCCGCGTCATTAGAGGCGGATTTGACGCATTACAAGGTGGGCAATAACCAGACATACAATATTTTTTGTTCTTGGCTGATGGATTTCTTCTCGTGATAGGAATTATTCTCAAAACTACGCTTTTCATACCTAGAACAGGTCACAAAAGAAAAGTTTCTACGTGCCATTGTTGGAGATCCGCCGCTCGTGGTAGGGCATAATGAAAATGTGGAGTTGGAAACACAATTGGCAGAAGTCAAACAAGAACTCAAGAACCGGAAAGAGGAAGTACGACTGATGGTAGAGGATATGGAGAAGGTTGGCAGAGAATTGGCTACACGTGAGTTCTTTTTTCCTTTGGTACATCATCTTCCCTAGACGATCCGCTTATTGTTTTTTTCTTCTTCCGATAAACAGGATACAAAAATGTGCAACTTCAAACAACACAGCTTGCGACCCTTCCTAAGGAGATAGCCAATTTAGAAAGCACAATTGCCACTCTACGGGCATCGCAGGCCCAGCACGCACTTGCAGCAGATCCTAGCGATCCAGCATCCTCTCAAAACTTGTCGTTACCCGCAACTTTGTCGCTACTTGCAGAACGGGAAGCAGAACTGGCCGGAATTGATCGCCAATTGACGTCAATGCAAACCACCCTTCCTCGCAAAACGCGAGAAGCGGAAGCAATGGAAAGAGAACTCGGTGTTTTGGAGCGGAGAAAGACGGAGACGCTCGGCCAAGCGCGCGAGGCACAGAGGAAGAAGCTTGAGGGTGAGAGCGATGGTCTGGAGGAGATGGGCAGGTGGTATCGCGGTGCTGAAGCTACTTTGAAGAAGTTGGTCCATGTGGAAAATTAGGTTTATGTTTCGGAGTTGCTTGATGAATTGATGATACCAGGGCCAAGGCGTTAATGTGTTCATATTACATTCATATACCATCTACATACTTTTTTTTTCAATCTAATGTTGAACCTCTGAAAATAAAGCCACCTGTGTAGCTAGTTCATATTGACTCGTAACCATACAACATGCTATTATCCTATGCTGCAGCAGAAAACTCCTCAGAGACCCTGTCCATAAAGACTTTTTGGTATCAATTTTTAATCTATTCTTCCTCTTCCTCCTCTTCCTCATCACCACCCTCGGCGGCCTTGGACTTCTTGCGGCGGACACGTCCAGGGCGGCCACCACCGAAGGGCGAGGTGAGAGCGAAGTCAATGTGCTTCTGGGAGTCAAGGCGGACCATGTAGGAAGGAACGTTGACGATCTGCTTTCCGACACTATCGAATTGTTAGTACGATGTACCTGATAATCAAACATCAACAAGAACATACCGGATGTGGCGCTGGCGGATCAGGACACGGGCGTGGTGGATAGACTTGGCAAGACCGAGCTTGTAGACACAGGTCTGGAGACGGCGCTCCAAGAAATCCTCAATCTTCAAGGCCAAGACGTAATCAAGCTTCATGCGGGACTCATCGAGCACACCGACACGAACCAGACGACGAATCAAGGCATTACCTTCGAAGAGACGCTTGGGGTCCTTCTCGTCGAGAGTAAGAAGCTCACTAGAAAAAAACACCAGTCAGGTCACCCGCCTCAACAACTCAATGGCAAATGTGAAATCCATACCGAGCAGCACGACGAATCTTGGAAAGGGTGAGCTGGACACGCCACACCTCACGCTTGTTGCGAAGACCGAACTCGCCGACGATCTTCAATTCGGAGTCACTATCGAGGGGTTAGGAATGAACAACACGACATAAGCAGAAGCACGCTTCCACTTAGTGGCCGGGGAGTACTGACAGACGAGCCGACTCGTATGCTAGTAAAATGTTAGTATCGCGATGATCGAGATGCTTCAAGTAATTGTAAGGTACTCACGTCGACGAGGAGTCTTGTAGGTCTTGGAGTAGGAAATCCTGCAAAACGAGAAAATCAATTAGATACTTCACGGGCGACTGCGTAACTGCGGTTTTACTCACGGGGCCATGGCTGCGGTGGTACTCTCCCGGTTGTCGTGATGAGGTCGGTCGGAACGATCACTTGAATTTGTTTGAAGTTCCCATGAGATTCGAAGTGGAGGGCATCGGGAGGACCCACTAAGCGAAGCGAAGCGGCAGTGATTGGCTTCTGTAGGGCCAGCCCTAATATCATGCCTCATGCGGATTAGTCCGCGCACTAACCGCCCGAGCCATCACCAACTTTGCGGACGGAGGCACACCACTTTGTAAGTCGACAGCTTTACGACCACCAGCATCACGACAACACCGCAGAGATGGGTCACTCACACGGTCTGCGCGCCGGCACTCGGGTATGTTTACGAACATTATATCATGCGAACTGAGCGATTGTGTCCGCCGAACGAACGAACTAACGACTGCGAATAGTATGCCTTTTCTCGCGACTTCAAGAAGAAGGGTTTCATTCCCCTTTCCACCTACCTGAAGGAATACCGGTATGGGCGATTTTCCAGCGAGATAATTATGAGACGGACTTTATTCTGACGGAGTATAGGGTTGGTGACATTGTCGACATCCGATGCAATGGTGCTGTTCAGAAGGGGTTAGTCAATCTTCCATCTTTGCCTTGCGAAGCATTCCACCTGCTACGAAAAACAAAGTTGTTGCAAAATTTGTTCATATACTGAGACGGTTTTCCTTCCTACAGTTTGCCCTACAAGTTGTACCACGGCAAGACCGGTGTTGTCTACAACGTGACCAAGTCCTCCGTCGGTGTCATCATCTACAAGCGTGTCGGCAACCGTTACCTTGAGAAGCGCATCAACGTCCGCGTCGAGCACGTCCACCACTCCCGCTCCCGTGAGGAGTTCATCAACCGTGTCAAGGAGAACGCCATCAAGAAGCGCCAGGCCAAGGAGCAGGGCACTCACCTTCACTTGAAGAGACAAGCCGTCCAACCCCGTGAATCCCGCGTTGTCGACTCGAACAACAACTTCCCCGAGACGATCACCCCTATCCCTTACGACACTCACATTTAAATGGTTTCTATAGGAAAAAATCTGGGATTGGGTGTTTTGTGTGTATGTGTTTGTGCCAGGTCGTGGGTCGCATGATGAGCAAAATGGTTCGGGAAACCTTATGTTTTGTGCATAGAACCTCCCAATGAGAAAACAATAAACCAAAAATTTTCCAACTTCAATCAGTCTGATCAGATGTAGATAAGAGCCAGCCGGCTATTGTCATTAGACTCATTACCAAAGACACCCAACTGAAACACTGCAGTCGTGAACATAGATGCAGCTCAAGTAGCCTCTCCAGTATTATTAGAGCAGCTATTACATATCAACTCTCAGCTTATATCTGTATAACAATTCGCATGCGTCACATCGACCGGTGTCAAATGTTTTGTGGCGGATTCAAAGCTGAGCCATGGCGGGCGTGTGATTGGCCGGGGCTGCTGACGACTCCCGATAACTCCGCAAAAAAAGTTCTCGGGAGAGACTGCGACTCCTTAACTTGTTCTTCCCATTCCTTTCTTCACTTCATGTACAATTTTTATCATTTACTAATGACGGAAGGATAACGCGATATTTTACGGACCAAAGTCCCTCTTTATTCGATTTTACTCAACCCCCATATTACCCACACATCAAGCATGACCTTCTCGACGGTCTCACATAGCAGCCATGCGCAGGCGCAACTGCCACAGAAGCTTACCTCAGAGGGCACTTTGATTGAATCCAGAGAAACCGGCGAGGTGATGCCAAAGCGAGATGAACCGCCAAAAGCAAAGCCGCTCGCGCATTTTGTTGCAGGAGGGTAAGCAGAAAGGAATTTGCCAACGAACGCCAAGTTGTCCATGCTAACGAGAATCGTGTGTTAAGAGTCGGCGGAATGACAGCAGCTACCTTGACGAGTCCTTTGGATGTGTTGAAAACAAGACTTCAGTCAGACTTTTATCAGACCCAACTAAAAGAGCTGCGCAGTGCACACCCTGTGCGACCAGCTCCTGCCATCATCGCTCTCCCGCGCAGCGCCCTCTTGCATTTCAACGAAACGTTCCAAATTCTCCAGTCAATATACAAACACGAAGGACCCCGCGCACTGTTCAAAGGCCTTGGTCCTAATCTTATCGGTGTTGTCCCTGCTCGTGCGATCAACTTCTATGTCTATGGTAATGGAAAGCGAGTTCTGAGCAATTACCTGGGCTACCATGACTCGACGAAAACGCCATGGGGCATTCATTTGGGTGCTGCAGCTATTGCAGGCATGGCCACCGGCACAGCTACGAATCCTATCTGGCTGATCAAGACTCGTCTACAACTCGATAAAAACAATGCCGAGAGTGGAAAGGGCGGTCGACAATACAAGAACAGTTGGGACTGCGTTAAACAAACAGTGCGGCACGAGGGAATTCGAGGATTATACAAAGGACTGTCTGCCTCGTATCTCGGCGTTGTCGAGAGTGCCTCGCAATGGGTTCTGTACGAGCAGATGAAGATGTTTTTAGCGAGACGCGAAGCCGCCAAACTGGCAGACCCAGCCCATGTGCATACTACCTGGGATGATGTGGAGCTCTGGGGCGGCCGTATTACTGCTGCTGGTGCGGCCAAGTTGATTGCTGCGGTAGCCACATACCCACACGAAGTTGTGCGTACGCGATTAAGACAAGCACCCGTCGTGCCTGTCGGTGGCGGTAAGGTTCACGTGAAGTACACTGGTTTGATCCAATGCTTCAAGGTTGTCGCCAGGGAAGAAGGCATGGCGGGACTTTACGGCGGACTGACGCCGCATCTTTTGCGTGTCGTTCCGTCTGCCGCTATCATGTTCGGAATGTAAGTATTGTCCGACTCCTCTTGTGATAAAAAGACTAATTTTTGCCTAGGTACGAGGTCATCCTTCGTCTTTTCGGCACCACGTCTTAATATTCTCGGCGGTGACGCTCTCCCTCCTTTACAACTGTATAATACTACCATCTCCTCATTTTCTTCTTATTTTTCTGTCCTCGTGCCTCTTTTGCCGGGATAGGTCTTATCTGCATATTGCTGGCGCTATTCTGGTGCGGGTTATGTTGCAGACATTGGTCAGGACTTTTTTTTCAGGTCCATGTGATGTGTAAGATAGCAAGGTTTTTTCAGGCGTTTTCGGGAGGGTGTGGTGTGGGCATGAAGACTTATTTTTAGATGGGGATATATTAATAGATACGAAACTTTTAGTCACTTCGGGATAATGAGATCGTCGAGCAATACAAGTAAGTCACTTGACAGTGCAATTATACCAGTGACCAGTAGGCAGGTCGATGTTCACATCAATTTATGAGTCAATTGATGTCTCTGATACATGATTGACAGGTAATTGGTGAATCCGGTCACTTGTCGGACGACTTTGTCGGATACAAGAGCATGCATAAACATTGGAAACATTTGGCGTTTCGTCAATGATGTCAGATCCTTGAGTAAGTGCTCCCAATTGGTCGGATGACAGGTTTTCTAAGCTTGAAAGGAAATGGTTCTAGTAAAATAGCTTCTCCGTAGCATCTTTTTGGGTATACTTCGCTTCGAAGGACTTGGCTAGCATTGATAATCAATTGATGAACAAATCGAGTCATGCGTTGCAGGGCAAACTTCCATTAGGAGCTTTTTACCTTGTCGGCTTCTAGCAAGCAAAAAACAATCCAAAATATGGAATAGGTTTTGTGACTAGGGACGATGCGCTATCCTTTTGAGTGCTAGTTATTGTATTTTCTCCATCTCGTGCGGTATATATTTAGTTGTATATATGGTCGATTTCTCGTCTAGACTGCTCTGACCGACTTCACCAGGCGCTCTTGCATCTATATTAGGCTGATGCTATTCTTGAACGGCCAATCCGACGCCGTCAATCCGCGCCGAGGCGTTTTGCTAGCGGAGAAGTGGGTCTTTGCCGTCCATTCCTCATTGAGTTAGCATGAAATGGTAATGGTAAAATCCATTGGCCACAATACAAGATACTCCACTGATACATACCTAACATAGCTAGAGTGTTTCTAAAAATGTCCCGGTGGGACTTTCTTCAGCGGCATGACAGATCCTAGTTTGCCCAATCACCAGCCGCCCGTCGACCTTTGTATACTCGACAACCTAGTCGCGTTGAAACGCAGTCGAGCGTCAAGTGAAACGGATGCTACGCTGTTGGCACCTCTTGCAATGCAAGATTTGTTTATAGCGGAGTCCTTTTTATAGAATGCCTCCAATCACGCACACACATTTGTGTCCACTGTCCTGAAGAATACGATCGTTCGCGTGGCGTTGCTAAAGTCACTAGGCGTCTGCCAGCAATCAGTTCTTTTTTAGGAACAATTCTTCTGCTAATATATTGACCCACTGCTGATGGTTGGTCGCGAGTTGTCGATATCCTGTTCTTGGCACTCTGTCCCCATTTGCGTGCATGGCAAGGGTACTTGTGCGCATGTACCACCTGCTCCGTTGGGCTATAGCTTATTAGCTAGTTGGCGATTATTATTGACCGAGTCCCGAGTATTCCGACTTTCTAAACTAGCGCTTTCTTGGTATATCGGTATTCATTTATATCAACTGGCATCCCGGCTGCTAACACATCCGACTATACTAATACACAATACTTTCTCTCGTCGAATAGTGACAACGGTTCCTGGCTTGAACCTGTGAATAAATATTATTCTATTCTTTTATTTTCTTGTTTATTATTTATCAACCATCACGATGCTGGCATCTTTTCTACTTTTTGCATTTATGGCCATGGCCATGGGCTCTCCCGTGCCCTCTCCCCGATGGAAACCGCACCGGCATGACTCGAATGGATCCAATTTCTTCAGTTCATTGACTGGAACATGTTCCATGAACATGTCTAGTATCCCTTCCATTGCAAACCTTTCGTCCAGTCTTCCGACTCCCACCGGACAAAGACTGCAGTATGTGGCCGTTGGACGCGGTATTCAAGTGAGTAGCGCCTTATACCATCCAGTTCGCAAGCGGGGACGCTGGTACTGTTCGGACCCGCTGAGTCCAGGAAAGTAAGAAATATGCTGATTTTTATCAAAAGAATTATACATGTGACCCCAGTGCTTCTACCGCATCCCCTGCCGCAACCCCTGCGGCTATCGGTGCCATAGCTGCTTTGTATAATGCCAACTGCCTTGTACAAAATTACGAGCACATGGTCGACAAAATCCCCGACCTCCTGCTACAGTTCTCGGTCAAGAGTACCAAGGATGAAATCTTGGCCTCGGATTCACCGAACATGCTAGGCCATCACCGATTCGGAAACTCGACCACTGCGGTGTTTGATCTCAACACCGCCAGCCATGAATACGGCCAGGTGATTGCTCACAAGGCTGGTTCAATGAATGCACCAAACCAGTCCCCAGTTGGCCAGTCTCCGAGTGCAAATGGAGCGGTGGCATGGCTGTACCTGCTGCCCAGTGCGGAATCGACGGCGGATGTAACCAGTGTTTACCGGACACATACCGCTGGTGGGAATGCGCCGGCAACCTGTGAGGGACAGAAAGGAGGTACCTTGTCGGTTGAGTATGCGGCGATGTATTGGTTCTTTACGAAATCAGTGTGATTCTTAGATTGTATTTGCGCTTCATGAATCCTTTGCTCTCCTTCTGGCTTCAAGCTGAGGGGCTGGTTTCTATGTATTGAGGTATAGTGCCTGCTCAGGGCAACTGGCTCCTGGCTTCAAGTACAGGTATTTGGCCATGTGGACCACCACCTACTTGAAAAGCACTTCGTTGAAGGGGCAGTCATGTTTTGTGTTGCTACTAGATAGTACTAGCCGGCGCCCACAAAGCCAGTTGCACGCTGGGGGTGATGCTTTCAATAGGAAAGAAAATCAGGAAACAATGAACAACAAACAATTATAATGAACAATGAAATAAGTCCGGAGAGTCAATGACCGCATTAAGTAACTCCAGCTCCAAGCGGGTCAAGTCGATGACGCTAACCTTATTGACGAGCGACTCTGACCGCCCTTCGCTCTTTCCTCTTCCTTACAAACTCACTTCTTTACTTCCCAGCTTCATAATCCAGCTTCAACTCACTTTCGATCGTCGTCCAGCTGTGTCTCCTCCATCCATTCCAGCTAGAATCACCCGAAAATCTTTCAAATCGCCAACATGCCTGACAGCTTCACGTACAAGAGCTCCGGCACCAACAGCCAGGTGAATCGCGCTTCCATCTCTCTCTCCGTGGACTAAACGCTCATATTCTGTCTTGCAGGGCAATCATTATTGTGCTCGTGACTACGGCAGTGGTGCAGCCAACCCTAACTCGTATCACTTCTCCAACGCGTTAGTTGTCTATCCTCTAGCTCTCATGGTTTCCCTATCTTGTTATGGACTACTCTAGATATTGGGAACAGAGACGGAGACTGTACTAACTCAAGTGTTGATCTAGAGACGGCTCTTACTACTACAGCAACCCCAACGGCAGCACCTATTACAACGATGGCCAGGGCTCGTCTGTCTATACCCCCCCAAGCGGAGGTAGCGGAGGTAGCGGCAAGAAGTGAATGATATCCGTGTGCTCTGCGTCGGAAATCCTTCTTTGAGCTTCATCGACGCTGGAAATCATGGTCTAAAGTGAAAGTTGAGAATATGGCGGCATGCTCTGTGTTTCTGCTGGGGGATGCGTTGTTCAACTTGCTGTAGGGAATACTTTCTTGTAGAAAATACAATACTAGTGCTTTGATTTTGCTTTGATACAGTCGAATTTCCCTCCGTAGATATCAATCTTAAAACAACACCAAAAACCATGAACCATATGTTGAGATTCAAAGAGGAATAAAAAAAAAAAAAACAATAACAATAATAAGCTCGAATCCAGTTTGTCGGGGTTATCGGTAAAACTTTTATCGTCAGTATTCATAATATTTAACGCTAACAAGTTTTGTAACTTCCAGATGTCCTCATTTATCTCTCCTCAACACTACCGAAATAGAAAACGGGTCAGCCAGTTGACCTTCTATTCATGGTACGATAGGAATCCATAAGGACACCTTTTTTTTCCTCATACCTTGAATCCATAACTAGAGACGAGGCCGGTGATCAATTCATGGATTCAGTACTAAGTGATGAGTTGCTTCAGAGCTACTCTGATCGTGAACTAACGCAACGTATCATCAAATCTCGTTCATTGTCGGATAGCTCCAGATTGGCACTGCTTTCCGCAGACCTTATTGCCAAACATCACGAGCCGACCGAGGTGGAAGATGCGGTCCAGGCCATGGAATTTGCTCAACGACTAGGTATTCGTACGCCTTCAATAAAGAGAATTGTTAGAGATGAAGGAAATGCATATTGCATCATGGATCGCATTGAGGGAAGTACTTTAGAGCATGCTTGGGTGAGCCTCAGTTGGTTCTTGACGATTAGACTGGCTTTGCAGCTTCGTTATATCATCAAACGTCTTCGGTCAGCAACATCATCCACGGCTGGGTCACTGGTATCTGGCGAGTGCAGGTCATTCTGGCTAGACGATCGCTATGGCATTCCAGCGAAATCTAAGTCCGAAGATATTGCATGCTTCCTTCGATTTTGGGACAATTTCACGGGAATGCGCAATGCGATACAGGCTGCAAACCAGGGCAGAATAACAAATTCTCAAAAACAATATCAATCAGAACCAGAGACTTTTGTATTTACACACCACGATCTTGCAGCTCGGAATATCCTTCTTGCACCCTCGGGTGACTTGTGGCTTCTAGATTGGGAGTTTGCTGGCTTTTACCCAATGTATTTCGAGTACGCCTCTATGCAGAATTTCGACATACCCAAAGAGTGGAACCTATGGGCACGGTTACGATGGTATCTGTTTACCTGGATTGCCGTTGGGCGCTACTAGCAGAAGGCGCGCATGCTACGACAAATAAGGTCCAAGTTCACACGATTCCCGGTTGGAAGACGCTTCGAACTTTTAAAATTAGGAGGCCCACATAGGTATCCTGTATCATAATTTGAAATATGAGTGGATTTAGATGCCCGTGGGAAATTTCAATCTGTGTCCCGAGAAGTTCAGCGTATCATTGGCCATGAAAATAATTCCTCAAACCGGCGCTTGTTGAAACAGTCGACCGGTGCTGATAGCCTTGGCAGAGGGAAGACAGAAGCTAAAGTATTTGTTTAAGAAGGTTCATTCCGACTAACTCATATCTATGTGCTAATGTGGTTTAGGTTAGTTGCGTTCTGTTCTGGGTGGATACAATGCTCTACCTCACATGGGCTGACAATCACCAATAATTCAAATGTCATTGGTATCTGTGGAATGTGATAAACGACATGGACGCCTAAACTAAAATTTAAGGCACGTCGTCACCTTAAAATACTGAAAAGTCAAAGTATAATATTGGGCATCGTGGTGTTGTCCAATTGGATATAGAGAATGAGCACAGCCGTTGACAGGAATGACCTGCAATTTGTTCTGAGCTCCGTCATTGGTGAGTTAATCGCACGACCCCATGAATCTATGGCTAACAGAACTCCACAGGACCATAACCAGGTGGTTTTATTTGGCCTGCATATGCTTGTTGTCAGCCCAATGTTAATCTAACGTGGCCCAAAGGCTAACCGAATTATTTTTTTATATGCTGGTTGCCGACGGTTTTCTGCTTTCTGAGTTGTCCTTCTTGAGAAATTTAGTACTCACAGTTGAGCAGTGCGTGTCATATTTTGATTAATATTATACCAACATGGTACTTTCATAGTATTGTCCTCGGCTACGCGGGGATCATCCAACTCACATCAATTGATGAACTGCCTCACGGTGCGCTTAAGAGGGCTGTGCTTCGTCCTACAAAGAAATTCTGACAATAACCCTATTAGGACACAATAACCGAGTTTCTCCCTCAGAACCCTGTCTCCAAAATTGTTTTATGGCCGCGTTAAAATGTCTAGTCCGGCTGACGCGAATCCGAAGTTGCCGGGTGATCCCACAGTGTTCTCCTCTCTGGGGTAACACAGACGGGACTTTTAGCGAGCGCCGATCACCGTTTCGTACGTGCTCCAGCAGTGCCCCTGCCACAGGCACGGCCGGTAACCTCACGTGGCACATATTCGGAATTGGTGCCAACTCGGCTGAAGCTAAAGGCGTGCCTTACTCAAGTCATGGTGCCATGTGGTGCCCTGGATAGCCTTGCTTGCCTTCCCGGGGCTGGAGTGGCTAGTTCGGCTCATGCTGCAATGCGAGCAATCCTAGTCGCCGGTTCGCGCTGCAAGGCGACTAGTTCTTGGTCGGTATGGCGAGCCAAGATCGAATCTATTGGACTGGAGCTATTTTCGCATTGCCCATGTTTATGAATCGCTGTCTCCGACTGTTCCCCACCCGCCCGTGAAGGGAGAAACCAGCAACACCAAGAGCCCAATGCGGCTCAACGGTTTTGACGGTGTGACGGACCTACGTGGACTGCTCTGGCGTTGTCTTGATCCTGCAAAGGGGCCGGCGAATGTGGTTTTGCTATTTGCAGAGGACTTGATTTCCGGGTAAATGACAGGTGAGTACATCAATGTTCAGACGCGAATCTCATTGTCGTGATGACGGCCAAAAGAAGGCAGCTGGCGCGCTAAGCATGCCAGCAGGATCCACCAGATGAATTGACGCGGATTGTCTAGCCTTGCACGAATATTTGCAATGATGACGGTTCGCTGGCAATCTTAGGGATAATCGCCACCGGGTCGGTGAGTGAGATTTTGTTCGCCGTGAGCCTCAAGACGGGACCGATCTATTAATATTTAAAGACCCGTCATCCTCTGTCTGTCCTGTTTACCTTGGAGCTTTTCGAATCACGATTTGGAATCATCTTCTCGCTGAAAATACTTCCATCTGGCCCCTACAGGCGACGTTCGATCTACATATCGCATCGCACTCTACTACTACAAGATTATCCTGACGGAGCACACCGCTCTACTGTCAACTTGTGCATGATGGGCACCTACGAGTGGGACCAGTACGTATACCGTTCATTGCATTCAAGGGGCGTTAAGAAAGTTATGGGTGGCAGAGTAGCCCCTTGTGGCCCAACCCCAACATCTGTCATGATCAGCACCTTCAGCCTGATTTCTATGGGACAGTCTTTTCCCCCCCTCCCCCCCATTTACGTATTAGCACTCAAGATTTAGCGCCCGCACGGCTCATCATTTCTGTCTTTGATTTTAGGCATGTCCGCTCCGAGAGGAGTGAGCCTGAGGACTTTCGCGGGATAGGTGGCTGGGATACAATCAATCGCTGCCCACCTAAAGACGACATCTTGGGCCGAAATACAGCAGATGAACGAAAAATCCCTGGCGTTAGTCAAGGGAGCCCTCCCTACGCGACTAATCCCAGCGCCAACAACAAAACGCCGCCGCAGAAAGAACAGACCCCGACGACCGGCAACCACAGCACTGCCCACATTTGGCAAAAGTACAAGGACGACCCTTGGACGGCATTGAAATCTCGACAATAGGCGCGTTCAAGTTCTGGTGTTATCTTATCTTGGGAGCTGAACTGGTGCATGACGGAGCGTACGTTGCAGTCCTGTCATTGACCCCACACTGACTGACCAGACACTACTAGAATTGTTCTAAAAGGCATTTGAGAAAATCATGCCAGAATCCTTTCAGCATATTACGGTCATACTGGGGCTTGCTTTATTGGGGACTATTCCTTTGTTCTTGTTACACGGTTTGATTCGCTCTTTTTACTTTGACTTGCCATGCTGGCATGGGCAAGCAGACGCTGTGTGTGCAACACTACAGATTGTTTTATTGGTAAATGAGCATTATTAGCGATGGCCTGGGCTTTCTTCCTTGATATTATATCGCGGCTGATTATTTTCAATATGCGCGCATTGTCACTGGTGATGCGTGTCCGTGTATTTAATATTACTCAATCTATTACACTTTTGTATTCTCATCAAGTTACTTTCATAAAATTAATTCACATGATGACTTCCTTTTTTTCCGGCTTGCAAGAAAGGGCGATCGGCAATTGGCAGGAGACATAAGTAGCCTTATTACGAGGATTTGGGCCCCTTTCCCCTAATTATGCAATTATCCCTGGCGCATGTACGTGCTGCTCCGCTACGTAGCCACGTCAGATATTTTCAATATTTTTCAAGCCAGTCATCTCTATCTTCACCGTTGGTAAGAGCCTCCAGATGTCAGGAACAGCAAATCATTACATGCTATTCGATATGCTTTGCCAACGTGCGTCGCAGCTACTGCGAGCGGCAAATTTTAAACCAGCTACACGTAGAACTTGTACTCTTGAATAATTAATAGTCAATTTTGATACATATTCACTCGAGAAAGGTTGTGCTCGTTGAATTATTACAGTCGTTCCTAAAAATGGACACCCTTGGCCTCCAGCGGTTTGTTTATGCGGACCAGTTTAAAATCCTCGTTGCTCAGATATGCGCCCATTATTTTGTGCATCTAGTCCCAATATTGAGTTATATCATCATACGTAGTATTCAATTTTGAATGTAACCAAGCCACTTTGACTTAATAATACTGCAGATAATTGCATGCCTGCATGATCTATTGTTTCAGCCTTGTCTGTGCCACAACTCTCCTATTTCAAACCTAGACATGGAAAGCAATTCGGTCTCACCGCTTCTTGGCTAGGCTGAAATAATATTTTTTTTTTATTATTACGATGATCGATATGTTCTCAGATTTCTAATCTACAAGGATCGTTACGTATCACCTTCCTTTAATGAACCTTGATGCCTAAATGACTTATGCACCGCATCGTAAGAGAATATCAATGCCGGAGTCTATGATATTATCTTATTAAGCCTTGAAAAAGAAAAATAAATAAGTTCAGAATAGGGGTTTCCGAAAAAGGGAAGCGCAGCACAAGGTCTCATTGGAGACACAATCCGAAAGCCTTCAACCTTAGCTTCAAGCTGTGAGGAACCTTGATATGGAATAAGCCGGCCATTTATCTAAATAAACTAGTAGAAAGTTGCTATTGGCCAAAATTATGAATATGATCACTTCCGAATCTCGATCAGACCCCTGTTCAGCCTTGTATATTGCCTCACATCAATGCTGACTAATTTTAAACTATGAAACGTAATTTATTTGGACTTGATATTATATAATTAAGGGAAAAGACAAGAATACATATCTCGATGGTGGAAGCGATGCCTTTTCGAGTTCTTACCGTCATCTTTCAAATATTAACAGGAACTTTCACTGGAAAAATTGTTGATCTGATTCAGAGAGCATATTCTCAGTCGCCTTCGGAGCCCTTGAAAGACAAGCATCAATTGATGCAATGGATTGCTCTAGTTATTATCGACCTCAGACGAGAACACTAGACATGATCTAGATCGTAGCAGGATCATCCTACTGTGGGTGTGAAGCTTTAAGATGATATAACGTTGTGCTGTAAATATCAGTAAATCTAGCCAGAACCGCCCTTAAGCTGCCGTTGTTAAATAGAATAACCATTTGAAATTCATATAGATAGGTGTATGACGTATGTCAAAGCTCAACCCCTTTGAGGAAGCTGCCCAAGCAGGAAAGAGGGACACGTGGTGTACACAAACCCTGTTCGTCATTTACATGACTACCTGTCCTAACAAAGGCTTGGTTCCAATGTATAGTTCTCTTCCTGGGGGGAGGGGTTTTAATTTCAATCCTGCAACCAATACATAGGGTAAAATTGGAAGACCTGAGAAAAATATACCCCGGACTACGTGCACATGTACTTGGTTCCATCAAATTGAACTGTGTTAAAGGGCGCATAGATTCTTGCATTTCAAATAACTCAAAAAACCCAAATGATGCGGCCTTGAAGAATTTGCTAGTCCAGATCTTCCTCCAATTCTATCTCGGTCGAGACGCCTTAAGCCAAAACTAGGCAGCAACGATTTTACCTTCTCACTTTTATGGTTCGCTATATTTTGCGGTGTGATTATCAGTCATTTTCTCCGAAACAGGAAAAGCTTATCCTCGGAAGGATTGTTCCACGTAGTATCAGAACAAACTATGGCCTTAAATTGCAGGGAGCCCATGAGATGGACCAGCAACGGTTGTTTTGTTTTTGTGGAGAGGTTATGGTCCACCAATAAAACAAATGTTGGTGGGACATCGACAACGCTGATTCGTCAAAAGATGGATATAGAGCTATTCAAATCGCTGTTTGAGAGGCCAACTTTAATCCTATCCCGTTCGCTCTTAAGTGTCAGTTTCGAACTTGTAACGTGGGGTCCAATCACGTTGAAAGTATGGTGGTGACATGAGCTTATTGCTTAAAAAGTGGTCAAGTACCCCAGCCACATGGTTCTTTCAGTTAAATTTTCTTCTTCTGGTATATATTATTGGTATATTTTATATTTCTTACCACATCAGTACATTGCAACATGGTTCGCCCTACTGTTGCGGCCACTCTTTTGGGCCTTTTCGCCCTGTCTTCAGCCAGCGATGTTGCCTTGCACGAGAAGCCGTCGGATGTTCCTGGAACAATTGAACTGCCTTTAGATCTAGTTTTTGGCGCTAACAACGAGGGCCCTCAATACCTAGTCAATATCTCTATCGGCACGCCTCCGCAAGAAGTGACTGTTCAGATTGACACTGGCTCATCCGATCTTTGGATCTTTTCTTCACGCGTAAGTACAACGAGCCCAGAAGCCTTTGTCTGCGCATCCGATTGGTATACTTACTGTGTATTCGTAGAACACATGCAACAATACGTGGGGATGTTTGGGAGGCACGTTCAACGAAAACGCTAGCAGCACCTTGGTGAATGACTTGCCAGGAAAGCTTCATTACAGCTACGGCAGTGGCAACAGCGGCGATGGAGACTATGTCCTCGATGATGTTCATATTGGCGGCAAAACGATAAAGAATGCTAGATTTGGAGTTGCGCACTCAGATGCTGGGTAAGTCTTGTCTTTCTGCTGTGTTTCTTTTGCAAGTCAAAATCGTACCATAATCTAACACAGACTACTAGCAATCAGCCTATATACGGTCTCATGGGTCTCGGGTTCCCCGGCGGAGAATTCATGACGAACTTGAATATGTCGTCATACGATACCATAGTCATGAAGATGAGCGAACAGGGCCTTATCAACTCAGCTGCCTATTCTCTGTATTTGAACGATGATGATAGTCAAGGAAATATCTTGTTTGGAGGATATGACAGGGCCAAATACTCTGGAGAATTGCAAACGATGGACGTGGTCGATCAGGGTAACTACTCAGTTCGTTTTCCCTTTACCCTATCACTGCTCACCTTGATGCCTCTGCTGAGCTACAGTATGAAAGCAATGATATGCTAATTTTAACTAATTTTTAGCAATGGTATGTGAATCTCACCTCCCTCGGTACGTCTACAATCGCCAGCAATGGCTCGACAATCACATCGTGGTACGGAAACGATAGCATTGCCGGACTCGCCTTTATCGACTGCGGCAGTCCGAAGATGTTCTTGCCCGCTGGTGGTGCGATGGGCGCCATTCTTGCCGCCGGAGGACAATATAACCCTAACCTTACTACTACCTTGATCCCATGCTCTGCTCGCGACAACCTCGAAACAACAATCGACGTCAAACTAGGCGGAAGCGACCCTGATGGCCCTCTGATCAAAATCCCAGTCGGTATTCTTGTGTCGCCATATACGGGAACTACTAAACCTACGATTAACGGAGAGGAAGCATGCTCATTCGGACTGAGTCTCGGCCCGGATGGGTTCGAAGTTCTCGGTGATGCGTTCATCAAGGGTGCTTATATTTTGTTCGACATGGATAAACACACGGTTTCTCTGGCAGAAGCTAGATTGAACATTCTAGACCGCGACATTGTTGTTGTATAAGCTGGGAACAAAATCAGATACCAATTCCATGTTTACCAATGGGATCTGATTGCTTCTACTAGCACTATCAAATAAACAAACCAAAAGCTGGCAATGCCGATCTTTTCAAAACTCTTTACTTCAATGCATCTCCATATGTGTTCTTAATTGAGGGTATGTACATGGCAATAAATCGCTATAAAGGAAGAAAAGATGGGCAAGTATATACAGAGATAGTTAACGAACTATCCAAGAGTGATGATGTTGTCACTCACGCTAATGGTATCCACAAACATGGCTCGTCCGTTATTAATGTCCTGACCATTCTCATTGGCGTGGAAAACAATCTTAGTAGCGTCGGCGGAGAAATCAGAGCCACCAGGCGCGCTCAAGTCGCCGGCATTGGTAGTCGAAACGCCAGTGGTCAGAAGAGGAGCATTGGGCGCCGACTGCTTAGTGTATGGGCCAGTGATAGAGGTGGCATAGGCGTAGGATGTGTCGTAGTTCTCGGTGTTGTAGTAGTTGGAAGAGAAAGACAGGTAGTAGATTCCATCGACTAGCGCCAGGCTAGGAGCCTCGATAAGAGGGCCGTCCAAATCAGATCGGTCGAGCAGTTGAGTAGCATCACCGGTAGGTGTGACACCGTCGGATTCCATCTTCTGGAGCATGATAGGGGTGGAGTGGGTGGTGCCGTCACCGTCCAGACTGTTTCCATCAATCTTGTACACAACGTAGATTGTGCCGTCGCTGTCGATGAAACCATCGGGGTCAATTGCACCACCTTGGTCGAGTGGGCATGCGAGAGCGTCACCATCAACAGGTGTGTAGGGGCCTTGGGCGGAAGAACCGGTAGCAGCTCCAACGCAGTGCTTAGTGTTGTCAGTGGCGGAGGCGGCGGAGAAGTACATCGTGTAGGAGCCATCGGCCTAGAAAAAAATACGCCGTTAGTAAAAGAAAATATCTTGAAGGCGATGGGTATAATTTACCAATTGGAGAACATCCGGCGCCCAAATTCCGGGCGAACTATCTACCCACGAGGGGAAAGGGCCTGGCAGCGCATCCGTGCCATCCAGTAGAGTCCATGTGTTGAAGTCTGGCGAGGACGCGACCTGCGCGTTAACTCCATTGCCAGTAGTGCCGAAAGCATAGTACTCGCTGCCTGTATAGACAACGCTGGGATCAGGGAAGTCGGTATCCAGTACCCGGACAGGAGCAGCAGATGCTCCTGCCACAACAAAAGCGGCCAAAATTCCACGACGCATGGTGTCTTATAGAAAAAGGAACGAGAAAGAAAGGGAGAGACTGTATGTGAAACTTTTGTGTATAGGGATGCTGTCAAGGAAAGGATTTGCAGATGGCCCCCTGCCTTTCTTAAATACTTATCCCACCAGATCTACTTTCTCACTCAACCATTTAGGTTATGGGCTTCTGACGCATGGCAAATCCTCAGCCAGCTAGCTACTATGGCGAGCTAAGACCTTATTCGTTAGGTGATGTTACAGTGGCTTAGCATGCACTAATCAGAGGGGAGCATTCCATCGGAGTTTATGGCAGCTTACCAGTTTCCTAAACAAGTGACGCGATGGATAAGAAACTTGGCTTCAGCTTAGCGTCCGCTAGTCATTAGAGTCTTGAATTTGATACGTAGATGTAAGGTAGTGAGTGGGTTTAGAAGTTGGGGGTGGCGCCGAGTAATACCGCCTAGGGAAAGGCCATTTTTAGGGTTTGAGTAGCTTCTTAGGGCTTTGTTGGAAAATGAACTTGGAAATTCTATATCGAAGCATTAGAATTTTGAGCTCGAAAGAATTCTTAGAACCGAATTAGCAACTGACAATTTCGAGAGCATTAATGAACGATGACTACGCAGTAAAATCAAAAGAACGAACACCAGTCGGCTATCCACCGCCGCAGCATTTATTCATCTAGGGGCGATATGGATTAACTTGGTTTACATGAAATGGTCACGGCTGGCTACAACCCAATGAAACGGCCGTGTTAAATGTTAGTCCGGGAAACTAGCCTCTATATAGTAAAAGATCAGCAGTTGCAGTGGACTCTGAAAAGAGCCGACACGAACCGTGGCCTTTAGCGCGGTCAGCTTCAGTTTGGACTCTTGGAGGATACCACAAGTGCCGATCGTTGGCCAAGATTCGTTTAATATCATCTCTCATACGTTCTAGAAGGCCCGAGCCTCTCTAAAGCTTCATATGCATCATACCTGGTTATAATACACGGAGTAACGTTTTTTTTTTTTTGCCATTATGGAAGCTGTATTATTTGAATCAGCATCAATTCATATAACGCAAAACTATCGCCGACTCTAAGGATATATGTATACTATTTCACGGAAACATTAGAAATGTCTCCGAGACAAGTCCCGCAATTGATGTATACAGCTTTCGATAGAAAAGTCTCCATTGAATACGACATGGCTGAGCATTATCAACTGACTATCTTGCTGCTTGCATGGCATATAAATGGCATATAAGTCGGCATATTGTCGGACAGCCCGGGACACCGTATCCGTATCGCAGGCGAAATAAAGGACACACGTGAGGAAGGAGTACTGGATAGTGGATCGTGGCTGAAGTCAATCTGCAGCCCGGAGCCAATGGATTGACCGGGTTTTAAATAAACTCATCCCATGGCAAATCACAGTTCTTTATCCATGCTCCACAGCTCTGGTGTTTAAAAAGGTCCCACGTTGCATCCGATGGATGTCCGGTTAGTGATGCATGCTGTTTACAAACTACAGACTTCTCCATCCTTACTCATTAAACTCCTCGACTACAATTTTATAGATATGACGACGACAAAGATCAATAGTTGGGGAAGTTGAGACAGCCCGACGCGAGGTCCGACCTTGCTAAGTTATCCGTTCCGTTTCAAGAGTTTCAGCCACGCACGGCTTTTTGGCCCGATTCAAGCACTTCAGCTGGACCCCACATAAACACTCAATATGGAAATTTGCTCGTGGTTTAGATAATCAATTGAAAGTTTGAATTAGGGTCTATACTTGTCTCATCCTGACAATCGGTTTATCCATATGCTCGGCATGTCTCCGAACAAGGATTGAGCCTGTCAATAGGCTTTACTGGACCCTGAACTATATTTAATAGGACTGGATGGGATTTCAAAATCGTGTCGGTGCTTTCTATGGATTTTGAACAAAGGCTTGACTATTGATAATTATTTACAATTGAGGCCGATTCCTTGCCTGGGCGGCGGCAACAAAGTATCTCACGCTATATATATGAATGTGCATTGATAACACATGTACAGAATTTACAAAGGAAAACAGACGAGAGGTAGGACTGATGTATCCATTTCTCTCCAATTTGATTATGTGCATTACCATCTGTCTTCTTCGAACATTTGTCTTTCCTCGTCCTCACTACAGGCCATCTCAGATCATCTAGATAACGTATAGGTCTTGCTTTGGTCTTGGTCTTGGTCTTGGTTGTTGTTGTTGTTGTTGTTTTTTGTTTAATTTCTCTTCTAAAGATTACATTGTTGTGATCTAGCTGCCCTCTAAATTTATTTCGAACTCAAATCATTTTCAGAACAAAATAAATAATTCTCCCACGTTTTCTTAGATATACGTATTCTTGGCATGTCGAAGGGGGGGTGGGGAATCTGGGGATACGTTGCCGATCTAGCTGTTACCGATGTCATCATGTCAACGACAATTTGATATTGCCAGAATACTGAGGTTGCCTAGGCACCGGTGTCCTCCATCCACTAATCACTTCGCTCCCACTTTGAATCTTTTTACCTCAAGTAATCTTCCCTTTTTTCACAAAAAGAATGGCCTGCGGCAATGTATTTTTTTTTTCACTCGGACTGGGCGGGCAAAATTGTCCATTTTCCTCCCTTCCAACTTGGATCCACGATGTATTACGTCTGCTCTTTGAAAATAACCAACAAGCTGTATGAAAAGTGCAGCCAATTCCTTCCCGAGGAATACGAAGAGGACAATCTGTACTTGGATTATGAAGGTCTCTTTGAATGTACCTTGGTAGGGGACGAGTCTACCTGTGTATTAATGCTTATCTATATGCAGTGAGTATCATTTCTTTCAATATCCTCAATTTTGGCTATATGTATTCTAACTGCTTTTTGCGCTATCCAGAGTTCCGCATATCGAATCAGAATTTTCTTCGGCTGAAGATAGCAGAAGCAAGCCTCTGAGCATCTGAGTCTGCGTGCCAGTAATGAATTTGAGGCACTGAAGACTCTACATAGTCAAGGCTGTACATCTTGTCCTCAGCTTATCAACTACAAGCAGGATAAGCATGGTCAATCTGGCTTTGTCCCAGACGGATATATTTTGTATATCGCATTTGACAAAGTGCCGGGCTTTCCTCTCACTGAAGACTATTTTTAGGGATTAGCTCGAGCCGAGCGTGATGAGATTCGGGCAGCCTATCAGGCAGCATTCACGTATGTATTATCGAAACTCCATTTATATCCGTTCTGTTATCAATTGATGTTGCTACAGTGAATGTCTCCAACTTAATGTTGAGAATTACCACTGCGATGTTACGAAGCTTAATTGGTCCAAATCTGACTCAAAAATGTAAGATGTCCATTAAGGTCCTTTTGTGAGTTGAACGAATATCTGATGGTGTACACGTTTTGCGCAGCTTTATAACCAAATTCCAACTTGCCGATTTTACTGATGGGAAAAAGGAATGGTGTCGTGGATACTGGTCTTCCTGGTGCTTGATTGACCCATCAGGTACCTTTCATGCGAAGCTACCTGGCCGCGAGCTTGACAGCGAGGGGTTGCGCCTATTGAAATTTTTCCAAGAGCCAAAATTCTTCTAAATTGTGAGCACTCGCCATTGTACAAGATTCTGATTACTGCAATATCGTCGCATCGCTCTCAATATAGTCTGGTTTCATAAAAATTTCCCCCTCCTAAGTATAGCACTTTATAGCTAATACTATCTATAATAGTTAACAAAATGCAAAGCCATAGGTGTGAATCAGATGGGGGCAAGACAGTCGTCAAGACACTGTGACAAGCACTAAAGTCAAGCATGGGATATATGGTGAATGGGTTCACTTTGGGACATAATAAAAAATTCATTCGAAAATTCAAAGTGCCACAAAACACGAGATATTAGTTGGCCGGCTTTTTGATTACGTAGATTAAAGTTAAGAAAGTTAAGCTTCGGCGAGACGAACCTTTTACTGACAAGCTAAGACGTCAATAAGTGGGTATTCCAAACCGGGTGCAAATTTTAATCAAGCCACTAACTTAGCGGAGGTAAGCATGCTTCCGAAACCCAATAAAAAAAAAACCAAGGTCAGCAGAGAAGAAAAAATTTTTTTTTTCATTCATGAGACCACGAAGAGGCTATGCCGGTGTCGCAACGATCCGTGGCCTGGCGTTGTGGCAGTGAAAGCCCACACACATGAAACAGTTTGAAAGAGGCTACTATGCAAAAATAATGGCCGAGACTTTTCCGTTTCGGCAACGCTGAGGATCCACAATTACAGGCGTCGTGTGGCAGTGCGGGTGCCCTGCAGAGATTTAACTAGGACTAGTCCGTATGGCTCCAAAAATGACAAATTCTAATCGAATGGATCTGCATTATTTGTTTACCCTTAGGCTCTGGGTAGATAGATTTTGGTTGAGGTGATGTCAACGACCGGCCCACCGATTGAAAGCTGCCAAGGCCCCGCTGCGGAGTGCGGCTCAACGGAAGGATCGGCCCGCTGCTTGTCGTCCCAAATTATGGCTCGTCCTGAAATTCCACCACAATTGTCAATGTTTACAACAATCAGGAGCTTGACAAGGAGAGGGGTGAAAAAAAAGTAAAAAGAAACGTAGAAGAAACGCGGCTGTGATTGAGAAGAATTGCCCAATGCCGGGGCGATAGCGCAAGGACCACCGGTTGGCACGTCGATGCTGCGATTGGCCCAGAAGTGCCGTCGTAGCCTTACTGGGCAGTCGTACGGACACGTTGTGGCACAGCCATCGCCGTAACGCCAAGATGACAGTTAATAAACTTTTATATGGGCGACTCATCAGGTGCGATCTTATCTGACAGGATGATGTTATGCAGACAATACCATTGAGCATTGAGTGAAGCCTGAGTGGGCCGCTGCATGTAGTGATTTGTATACCGCTGGCGTACATCGATAATTTCGATGGCGATTGGCCGTTTTGGTTTCAAAAAAAAGAAAAAAGTGGATAAAACCACGTAAACTTTTACTTGAAATACAAAATGTGCGTAGATGCCTGACAGACACCTACAGCAGAGGGGTTCACCAACAAACAGCGGTCAACTAAGTCGGCGTTTACCCGGGTATACCAGAAAAAACTTGTGGGGCAGCCATTGGCTGGACCCGCTCTCGAGTCTCCACTTGCCTTTTGCGGCTCCTTGAGGTAGCTCTTTCCCCGCTGATACGGAGATGCTGCTACGTACTTCTTAAATTAATTGATGCTCCCTCTTTTGTTCTTCCTGTCATCCTCCATTTTTCACCTCCGCTCTATCCCTCTACACATTGTATGTCATTTACTTTGGCCACCTTCTCTGTTTAGCCCGCGTGGTTGTCAGCATCGCATCCTCCATCGGGCGGCCTGGCCAGCCTTGTGCAATAAGTCTGGCGTGCTTCCGCCGTCCTCGCGTCATCTCGTCGTCTCACCTTCTCGTCGTCCGGTTGCATCACTCTCTCGCGCGCGTGCGCTCTGGCCACTTTTCTATTAGGGCTTCTCCCTATATATAGGTCCAAGTATTCGAAAATAAATACGACTCTATAAAACGCATTCGCCTCAGTCCGCAAAGCCCAACAATGAGCCCTGTCACTCCTCGACATGGGGACTTGTCCCATCTTCATCCAGATAGTGCATACAGCGCATATAGTGGCCATAGCTCGCGTCGCTCTTCGGTCTCCATGTCTGGGGCTGGTGGACGGGTAGGTGTATGGAACCTAGCTGAGAACAAAGACTAACGGCCCTGGACGTATAGATGAACAGTTATTCTCAGTTTTCCGGTCCTTCCATTATGCTTACCCCGACCTCCCAGACAAGCGAAAGTGTCCACCAATCGGCTTTGGGCGAGTCGTTCCTTTCGGACGCATCAGCGATTCACGAGCCCGACAGCAGTTATCAATGGGGTACCGCTAGTGACACTGCTACAGCAGGCGTAGATACCCGTTACCCTGCTGATAACCAGGTCTTGTTCCCATCCCAAGACTCGGCCGCCCCCAGTCCCAATCCTCTTCCTAACGATGACGTGCTCAACCCAAACCTGCTTTCAAATGACTCCGAACTTCTCTTACAATACACCCTGAGAACAATAGAACTTGATTACAACCGTCATCCAAACAGGCCGGCATACGCGTCAAGGCTAGCAAGTTTTGTTCTTGGCAACCGGATCGAAGGCAGCCATCCCAATCCCGAACCTCAGCCACCAACCACTTCCTCAGCACGCCGTAACTCCTATATTTGTTTAATTTGCCCTTCATCCCGACCTATGGGTCAAGGAACATTTCAAAGGCACGTCAATGAGCAACACCACCCTAAATTATACTACGACTGCTCGTTGTGTAACGAGTATAGGAATCTTCGCAAAGACAGGTTCAGGATTCATCTATTGAGGGCCCATGGAGAAAATTTTACCAACCAGCAAATTAGGAGATGCGAAGTCATGGAGCCTATCCCACAAATTTGCGATATATGTTTTCTTCAAGGTCTTGACCAACATCCCGGCCCATTCTCATCATGGGATTCCTGGTTCCGGGCGATAAAAGCACATTGTCGCCTACAAGCACCAGCGCCGCCATCTCCAGCACACAGTCAACACTTTCATGACTTTGATGGCGATGGAGCAGGCGGATACGGAGGAACAACTGGTTATGGTTCAGCATCCCATGGAGCAAGTGCCGGTGGGGCTTCTTCCTTTCCTGGAGGAAACCTGAGCATGGGGAATTACTTGTCGGGAGTACCTTATTATGGGAGAACCGTATCTAGAAAGGTGATTCCTATTGATGCCTCAGCTGATAGATCCGATAAGCAAATTGGAGCTGCCACTTCGAATAGCTTGAACAACGATGCCGACTGCAACCAGAATAGCCGTCAAATATCCCGAGACCCGACAATCAGCCAACATGCCCTTGATGACAAAGACACTGATGTCGACAAAGAGCGATGCAGTCGTTGTAATCATGGGTATGACTCCTGCTGCCCTGCTTGTCTGCAGAAATACATCCCAGGATACTGCCATATTTGTCAAGGGCCGACTGTTTCATTGCCTATATCGAAAGAGCCATCCACCACTTCCGTTGATACCGACCACAAGAAACAGTCCTGTGATCGCACCCAAGGGAATGGTCCTCGGTTAGAAAATCTTATCCATGGCCTATCCAAGCTATCTCTTGATTGTCATCGGACGATACCAAAGTCGGATGTTTCAAGCAAAAAGCCCATTTCCAGTCTTTCAGACCATTGGTACCAACGTCATACAGTCGGCGGTGCTCAACCATGGTCTTGTATGACGGTTGAATTTTTTCCAGCTGCGGTTGACGAATTTAACCCGATGTACTGTTTGGTGATTTCGATTAGCCGGCTTTCGCTGGAATCGAGTTATATGTCTCAACTGATGAGAATGGGTAAGTGTACGTTTCAACTGTGAGTTAGGAAAAAGCTAAATTAGATGCATTCAGGTGATCCCCCGAAGATAACTGTTGACGCTCTCATGACGGGGCAAAAAATGCTGGAAAATATCCATGAGAACCCCCCGATTTCGAGTGAGAAGCTAGTTAAGCAGATCAGTCGTTGTCAGTCCGCCCTAAACGCTATTGGATCCGAGATGTCCACTCCTTCTGAAGATACTGCCGGCCAGAAAGCCCGTCAGAAGAGACTGTCGTCATTATGGGCTCGGCTTCGTGCAGTGACTTTTGTATTGGCTCTTCAAAAAGAAGTGGTACCCGACGAAATACAAGAGAAACGTCCCTTGGTTGACAATACCCAGTCGACTCTTCTAACCACTATTGGTAAAAGGATTTCTCCGTTGGCAGAACTCGGTTCTCTTTACCAATTGGTGCACAAGCATCTCTACGGAGACTTTTGGACCTCGTCCGGTCTTCTTGAAGAAATAATCAACCAGGATGCAAAGAGCCCAGTTATTGAAGACATGTCAGGAGTATTCAATTTCTTGCGTACATTGGTGACAAAAATCTCTGATCCACAGCAGCCCTCTTGGAAAGAATATGCGGCGAGTGAGTTTTCTGCTTTTATACTTTGATATTTTCTTGCTTTTCTCTTGAAATCAAGTTCCGCCATTTCTTTCAATGTTTTAGTAAAGTTTTCAAAAGTATTTTGTTTTACTTTTTTTTATTTTCTCACGAACTGTTCATGAAAAAGCCTCTGTTTTAACGATTTTTTTGTGATTTTCTTTGGATGTACGTACAGAAGGGGTACAAAGCACGGTGTTGGAACTTGGCAGTGTTTATTTCTTTGCTATTTTTTTTTTAAAAAAAAGAAAAAAGAATAAAAAAAAAGGACCGCTCTAAAACTTCTTTTCCGTGTATTGAATTATTTAGGCAACGGTCATAGTCATGTTATGTAGGCAGCCACAATTCGCTGTCCGAACAGCCCGAAAGAGACCCGAATCAGCCAATGCTACGATAATCTAATATTACGTTTTTACTGGCAACTACGAATTCCGTTAGAATAATCTGCTCAGCCAAGCCGACTATTCCTGATTGTTCGCTAGACAGCTTAATTAGCGTCGACATGATTGGCTGGATCGGTCGATCGCTGCTCACGCTCATTGCTTACTTTTTTTTCCCACGCTGTCAGGACCCAGGAGGGGGGATAAATAGAGGTGTTTCTCCATTTTGCATTTTTTGTGCTTATTTGCAAGGTGTTTTATTGTCAATTAGTGCATCGATAGAAAGATCCGCCATGTCAGCTCTCCTCAACCCTATTCCTTATCACCTGCTGGCCTATGGCACTTTTCTCGGCAGCCAATTGTACCAGGTACTATTAACTACCCAAAACCTCTTGTTCCAAGTACATACCAATCTGACATTGAAATTGCATAGTCCTTCATCAACACCAAAATCTGCTACCGATCACTCCCGCCGCAGCCCTTCCACAACCTGAACAAACGCCTGTGGCCGGTCTACTTCCGCTGCCAGCTTGGGCTCGCGCTGCTTACGGCGGTCACCAAGCCCGGCGGATGGCTGCCTCCGGCGAACCTGAGCAATGTGCTGCTGGGCGTAGCGTGCACGATGGCCGGGCTGAATTGGTACAGCTACGGGCCTCGCACGAGCGATGCGATGGTTGAGCGGGCGAATGTGTTGAAAGGTATTCAGAATCGCTTATAACAAAGCAGTAAGCAGTAAGCAAGTTGAATGCTGATGCCGAGCAGAGATCAACGCCGAAAACGCAGCGGGCAGCAGCAACAAAGAGGATAAAGAGTCGATCACGAAAAAGGTCAAGAAAGCGTTTTCGCGCAATCATGCCATGTCTATCCATTTCAACTTGATTGCCATGATCGCGACCGTGTGGTATGGATTCGCGCTGGGCGGGCGACTGGAGTTGAAGTGATCAAAGGCATAGCTTTGTGACGGAACATCTCCTCTCGTGTGTATTTTATTGCAGTGCTAGATATATGGAACCAACGATTGTATGATAATATAAATAGATGCGATGGCAAGGAGTAAATACTGAGTAAAAAGTAATGACTGATATCGATCGATCTGGAGAAAAAGTGGGCCCGGGAGCATCGGCGACAGAGCTTAACTCCGCGCGTGCATACGTATGCCCATGATGCAACGCCGCTCTCTCTGACACCAGGCTCCCTTCCTCCTCCACATCTTGGGGAACATACGTCCCTAAGACAACTCCTGAATACACCGCTAGAGTCTAGAGACCTCGCGACGATGGTGTTCCTCGGCAGCTCCGCCAAGCCCAAGACAGCCGCGGAATACCCGCCGCAGCTCTCGTTCGCCGAGAAAGTCAAGCTCTACGGCACCGCAACCAGGATCGCTTCGACGACGTGCATCACGCATGGCATTGGCGGCGTGTTTCGGGGTGCCAGTGGCGCGCGCAGTTTTCGTGTGCATTTGGCGCATGCCATGATCCGGAGATTGAGTGATACTTTGTCGGATCGCGAGTACCAGTATGCCCTTTGGGGGGGAATGTTTTGTATAACTGGCTGGCTAATTGAATGGAACATAGATATCTGCTGAAACCGACTGACGAAGCGTACGAGGACTGGTGCAGAGCAAACGGGCATGTTCCAGATCCAGTGGACCTGGTCGAGCATGGAGGCAAGGGCCTGTGGATAGGCGACACGTCAGCCAAGAACGTCATGGTGTTTTATCACGGTGGGCACAATTGTTCACTATGGCAATCTGTTTCTGATGATATCGAACAGGCGGCGGATTCGCTCTCAGTGCCAACGAAGTATACTTTGACTTTTGCGTCGACCTGATCCAGTCTCTCCGCAAGAGCGGGCTCGACCTCGCCATCTTCTTCGTCGCCTACACCCTCACTCCACACGCCCGATACCCAACACAGCTCAAACAGTGCGTCGAAGCACTCGACTACATCCTCACACAGACGTCCCGCGCGCCTGAGAACGTCTATCTGGGCGGTGACTCTGCGGGCGCCAACGTGGCGCTCTCTGTCCTTTTACACATCTCGCACCACCCCAATCCATTTCTTCTCGACCAAGACGAAACCAATGATAACAACAACAATGAAGAACCCCCTTCCAAAAAAGCACTCTCCCTCGTCGAAACAGACTCCTATCTCGGCGGCATCGTCTGCCTCAGCCCCTGGGTCGACTTTGACTTTGACCGACCATCCGAACACGCGAATCGCGGCCGAGACTGCATTTCCGTAAAATCCGAACTGGCCTGGGCAAACTCGTACACGGGGAATAACCCGTTTGATGCGTGGTCAGAGCCGACACTGGCGCCGGCGGAGTGGTGGAAGGGGGTACGCGTGCGAGACTTTTTGGTGCTGGCTGGGTCGGATGAGATTTTGCTTACTGGGATAGGTGCATTTGTGGACAAAGTTCAGGTTTGTTATCCCTTCTCCTCGAGAGGAAAAAAAAGTCTAATCAATCATACAGTCCAACTTTTCGAATCTTCGCTTCTTCGTCGGTGAGAATGAAGGTCATGTATGTCCCATCGTGGACAGGGCGTTATTTACCAAAAAGGAACGAGACAGCATCCAGACGTGGCGTGAGTTATTACGCTGGTTTGAAGTGTGTTTATCATCTGGCGAATCCGTGGAGCAGGATATTTGATACGGGGGTTTTTTTCCCTCTTCTTATGTTGTATATATTGATATGGTGCGTTCTTTTGGGTTTCTTTGGGTTTAGGTTTTTGGTGATACCCCCTATACATAGTTGTAGCAAATTTTGAGGATTACTTGTTGTATTTCCTATAAATATATGCAAGTTAACATTAACTACATCTGCCTGGCAATCAGTCACTTACATGAAGATAGAACAAGAGTAATAAATATAGATTTATTTTGATAAATAATACAAGACAAAGTCATAAATTTCAAAGCGAAAAAAGACCAATCTAACCCCGAGCCAATGTTACAATAACCCCTGAAAAAGAAAGAAAGAAAGAAAAAACACTGAAAAGCTGAGATAATATTAATCTGCGAGTTTCAAAATAATGAATTGCAAAATGAAACAGAAAAAAACGCCATAACTGCAATGGTACCCAATATTTCGAGAAAAAGACGACACAGAAAATACGAAAAGGAAATCAATGGTCAGTTACTCCTGTCGTGTCCTCTTGGCTCCATGTGGATTCCATGTTCCCTGATCACCACCACCGCCCATTTGTGAGTTGCCCTGGAAGCCACCGCCGAAGTTGGGGTTGAAGTTTCCGCCTTGAAAGCCTGTTTTTGGTGGTTAGCATATCTTTACCTCTTCGATATGTGATGTTATATCGAGACGGATTGCATACCCATACCCATATTGCCCATCATAGGGTTCATGTTCCCAGCCATGGCCGGATTCATGCCCATGCCGCCCATCGGAGCCATGCCCATGCCCATCATATTAGGAGCACCGCCCATGTTGCCAGCACCACCGCGTCCACCACGCATGTTGGGACCACCGCGCATGCCGCCACCCATCATGTTTCCTCCACGATTGTTGAAGCCGCCGTAGTTGTTCATGCCGCCCATCGGGTTCTGGAATCCTCCGCCCATGGGGCCGCCGCCCTGGAAGCCGCCACCTCCCATGCCACCGGAAAAGTTTCCCCTATTGTTGTTGTAGCCCATGCCACCACGATTGTTGAATCCTCCACGTCCACGGAAGCCTCCGCCGCTACTGCCGCCGCCCATGTTGCTGTTCATACCGTAGCTTTGGTTGCCCATTTGGTTGAACTGTCGGTTGTTGCGGTCATCTTTGCGGGCCGGTGCGTCCTTGGGGAGAGTGCGGAAGGGATTCTGGTGAGGGCTGGTGTAGTTGGCGCTGTGTTTGCGGCCTGGCTGACCACTGTTGGCGTAGTGTTCGATGAGGTGCTTTACTGCGGTTGCACCCTGCGGGGTTGTAAATTCGACATAAGCTTGGCTGGCTATCTGTCAGTCGCATGTACATAAAGAAGAAAGAAGTTCCCATGCAGAGAAATAAAGACTAACCTCTTGCTTTTTCCATTCACCTTGTGCTCGCTGAAAGTGACGTCCTTCAAGTCGTTCTCAGCGCCGGCTTCCTGCACCCAGCCACGGATTTCATCATCGGTCGTCCACCAGAACAGCTCCGACACAAAAAGCGCAGTGGTAGCATCTGGGTCGACTGGGCGATCTCCCGAGGCCGATGAATTCATGTCCTTGCGCTTCAGGCCTTGTTGCTGCTGCTGCTGCTGCTGTTGCTGTTGTGTGGACTGGGTGGCGTCTTGCTGCGGTGTTGCGGTGTGGCCGTTTGCTGCCTGTGTGCTATCATTACCTTGCCCGCCCTCGTGACCGTTGGTCTCGGGGGCATCGAGGATCAGTTCTTGCTCTTCCTGCCCATTGTAGCCACCATCTCCGTAGATGTCAAGATCAAAGTTATCGTCTTCGGCCATGTTGTGCTAGATTAGATAGGGCGAATGTTGATGCGCGAGTGATAATAAACGATCACGGTATATTTTTTTTTTCTTCTTCTTTCCTGTTATGCACAAGCCCGAGATATCTTTCTGTTCTTCTCTTCACCCGATGATTCAAAATGAGTACATGTCTGTCATATCAAATAAATCCATTAGTATTGATAGAGCACAGGAAGAACATGACCTGGTATAAGCAAAAGTTCACACATAACTAGCCCGACTTGCCAGGTAGAAAAAGAAAAAGTCATCGAGTGACAGAGACATAGTCGCATAGCACATGAAGAGAATGAATGATACGTACAAGCTGAGAAGCTAACTTGAGAAAAACTTTTTTCTTTCTTCCTTGAGCGGAAACAAACAGGGTACCAGAGGATGAAAAAGGTGAGAAAAAAACACGACTGCCCTTGATGGCAAGTGCGAGTGCGAGAGTAGTCAAGTGTCTGCTTTTTTGACAGGAATGTGATCGGACGAATGATCTGATTTTCACAGGATGCAGCAGTCTGCCACAGACCGGCAGGGCTGTTCAAGTCAACGAAGAAGGTTCCCCTCGTAGGTAAGGAAAAAGAACTGCCAAGCACGCAGTTTGACAGAAGCTGTAGGTTAGTTCAGATGCCGGATAGTGAGCACCTGAGGTACTTGTGGGTGAATCAATGGCGCGAGCACTGGCACAAGCTGGGCGACAAAGCGGACGAGGTTTTGCCTCGATATAGGATTGTAGTCGAGGTCGAGATGAGACGAGGAACAAAAAAGAGAAGAATCGCGGTGCTTGTTGCCAACAGACGAAGTCAGGCGAGAGCGACGCAGGGAAGGAGCAGCAAGCAGCGGACATGGGTTGCCGCGGGCTTGGCATTGGCCACGATTGGCCCGGAGCTGCACAACGTTTCTCCGTGAGGGAACCGCACTAGTCCTGAACAGACACTAGCGCGTCAGTCACCATGAGGCCAGCTTGAGCACTTCGACTTCCGCCTCCGCAGCTCGCGTTAATTGCCTCGTTGTCACTCCTTCGTCTGTCTTCGTCGCTCCCTCCTGTCTTTTCTTTCCTCAACCAGAATTCTTTAATTTTTGCAATCACACAATGTCCGACACATTCCAGGAACTCGCCGACATCCCCAAGGTTAGCAGGACCTTCCTCAAATTTGGAAATGTAACATCTGGCTAATTCAACTTCAGGACTTTGTCCGAGACGGCATGATGTTTGTCAACCGCTGCACCAAGCGTTAGTCAATACTCTCCTCTTGCAAGCGACTGAATCGCAAAGTCGCTTTTTATGTCGTCGACCCATCTCTGACCTTTTTTTCTGCAGCCGACAAGCGCGAATTCTTGAAGATCTCTCAAGCCGTCGGTAAGTTGAATCCATCTAAATATGTGGTGTGTTTGCGCAATTTATTAATGGTTTAAATAGGTGTCGGCTTCGTCGTCATGGTGTGTATTTCCCACGCGATCAGCAAATTTCAAAACGATTCGAGTTACTAAATACCAATGGTAATAGGGGGCGATTGGATACTTTGTGAAATTGAGTATGTGGCTCATTCATCCTGGCAAACCTCGAAAAAAATCACAGCTAACTAGATTTCTAGTCCACATTCCTGTCAACAACGTTCTCGTCGGATAGTCAGTCAGCAATCGAGGGAAAGGAGTCGACCATGGGTAGTTTGCAGGAGGCCGAAAACTACAATCACAACCCAGTTGGGCTGATCAGACAAACCGATCAGCCCATCTGGTTTACACGCAATGCACACATTATTCACGAATAATCAGGAGTACGGTGTGGGAAATTATACCAGTTGATTGTCCTATGTTGAAAAGCAATCGACAAATCCATTGTATAGTAACACCATTTTTCAATCAAGGAGAGGCGCTATTTATTTTCTCCCTTTGTTTCATTTCTTGAACTATATCGGTATATATGGGTGTATAATTGGAGTAAAAATGTGCAGTAATCATCATATATATATATACGATATCGAAGAACCGAGATCAGTCGTATTCCGAGCGTATGTCTCTGCTGCGAGTACGCTCGCGCTCACGGCGAAGTGCTTCATCGCGGAAATCATTGTATTCGCGGCTGTAATGAAGTTCTTCGTCAAAGCTCATGCCGAGCTTGGGTGTGCCTTCGTCCTCTGTGGCCTTGTCGTTCCACGAGTGCACTGTGCATGTGCCTGTCGCCATGCCCCAGCCGTTCCACGAAGTAGCTGGCAGATATCAATTAGCAAGTCATAAAACTTTACTATAAAACTTGACTTACCAGCCATGACAGGCGCTGACGGATGCCAGCTTGCGTCGCGGACACATGTCCTCCAAGCATATTCGCCGCTTCTCATTTCGTACTCGGTTGCGAATAGATCTCGCTCCTGCGGCCGTGATTGATATGTTACACTCCCGACATCCACGACACCAGCCAGTGTTGCATCCATGTTGTAAATGTACACCTTGCCGTCCTCACTGCCAGAATACACGTATCGTGAGTTGGTGCTGGACGGCGGCGAAAAGTGACAGCGAATCAATGTCTTTAGCACCCGGTGCCCTCGGAAGGTCACTACAGAGCAGTCGTGCGGATGCGGTGCGTAGTCTTCGTCTGAGTAGTCCATGTATCGATAGTCAAAGCCAGTGGTATAATGGTTGATATTGATCTTATCCAGCTGTTCTGTCGTCACCATCTTCCGCAAGTCCCATAGTTTCATCGTCTGGTCTTTTCCGTTTGACAGCACATAGCGACCATCGCCTTTGCTGTCGACATAAGTCAGGCCCTCTGTATGCCCCACAAAAGCACCAGCCTCTCGGCTGTCGTTCATCGATCGTCGATCCCAGACCCGAATTGTTGTGTCATCGGAGCCCGAGTAGAGAATGTGCGGTGACGAAGTGTCGCCGTAACAGACAGCATTGACATCGTCGTCATGTTTTTGCAGTCTCAGTACCGTTTGCCGCGTCTCAATATCATAAACAATCACTGATCGATCTGAAGTTCCTGCCACAATCTCTCGACCGTCGCCTGAGAATCGTAATGACCATATCTAGCCAATTTAATCAGCAAGGAAGAAAAAAAAAAATAGGGGATATATGGATACATACGCCCCAATGACGATAGCCTCCGCGGCCTTGCCTCGAGCTGGAAAAGTCAAGTGACATTGGTTCTGAAGTGTCGTAGGGGTCCGTTGGCGCTAATGAGACTTCATGGTGAATTGAGCTGTACGCTAAATACCTATTATCAGGGCTCAGTGTGGCATCGGTAATCGTCCACTGCCCAACGCCGTGATACCGGACCCTTTTGTAGTACTTCCAATCGTACGGGTTTGACGTGTCATACATTCGCACTCTAAAGTCTTGGCCGCAGCAAAAGAAAAAGTTTCCATCGTCTGAGAACTGGCCCGAGTAGCATCGCGTATCATAGTGAATGATCTTGTCCGCGGTCGTCCCCGGAAGCAAGTCCTGCCTGGCCGTTAGCATCCACTATGCCCTTTAATGAAAATGTATGCCTAACCTGAAACACTGCTCGTACGTCTCGCCTCTGGTCACTAGGCGTTCCAATTCCAAGCTCGCGCCACATGAGCTTTGCAGCTAACGTCTTTTTGCGTTTTTTCTGCTCGTCCACGTAATTGAGATTGTTTCCATAAGAACCAGAATTCATCAACGCTCTCCCGTTTTCGCTTGGTACTTTTGGAAAGGCGTGGCCAGCTGCCCGGTTCGTTCGTCGTCGGCGGAATCTATAGCCACCATAACCATACCCATCATCATCGTCGTCGTCGTCAGCGAAAAGGCCGCCGCCGAGCAAACCGTGGGTCTGTAAGATACGTCGCAGCCCTCCGGCATTAAGTAGCGAGAGGACTTGTGCTGGTGACACTAGCAAAGTCAGCAAGATTGATTTTTATGCATGAGGTATACACATGAAGAGCTGGCGGCATACTTCTCGTAGCTCTGTTGGCGCCGTCTTCTTCTCCGGGCTCGTCGCCCAACGATCCCATGGTAAGTTCAATCTGTATATTGCCATCCGAATCGCCTGCCATAGAGACATCAGCAACGAACAATCCTAACCACACACTCTGGAGACCTACGGAACAAGCCAGTTGCTTGAGCCACCTCGTCGTCGCTTTCTTCCTCTTCTTCATCTTCCTCGTCAATGAATTCTATGTTATCGGTAGCTTCGGAAGTGGGCTCGAAATCCATATCGTCTTCTTCCTCCTCATCGGGCCACTCGTTGGCGGGGTGGAAGTCGTCGTCTGAGCGGTCAGCCATGGGCGACTGATGGGCGGGCGGGGAAGCGCTGTCAGGCATGAGGGACTGGAGTGACTATAGCTAACAAAGGAATTAGAGAGCAGTGTGGGAATATCTGCCCGTCACCCATGCAATAGTAAGAGACAACTCGACAACGAGGTTGTTAGTAATAGAGACAACGTTGTCAGGGCACTGGAGAAGTGGTGCAGTAATACCGAAGTGGAGGCCGGCGCGGTGCGGAGACGGTCGGTGTGCTCGTTATCGATAACGGGCTAGTGTGTGCTCTTATCTCCGGGTCGCCGAGCGCTCATCACTTCTTCCTTCGTCAATTACTACCTGGCTATCACTCATCTATATCCTCATGTCTCTCGTTTTCCTCTTCGTGCTCGGCAAGTTTTCTACGTTTACTAGGTGGTCCGTCTCCTGGCTGCCCATCAACTAGTCCCGTGGTCGTATCCATGACAGAGACAACCTGGTCACCAAACTGAAAGCGCTCTCGCCAGCTCCCGCCCAGAACCTCTGCGTCGTTACCATACAGTCCAACCTCATATGCATGCTTCATAGCATCAATACAGGCTTTCCGCTGAGTGTCAAAATCAAACATGGGTTTCGGATACGTGGTGGTCCCGTTGTCCTCGGTGCCGTCGCCAGTGACTCGGCAGCCCCATTCTTTTTGATCCTGTATCGGCGCCCGCCAGGGCTCGTAGATGAACTTTTTGTCGTATTTTTTCAGCTCAGGGCAGTATCGCCGAACGAATTCCCCTTCTGGGTCCCATTTCTTGCCGAATGCGATTGGGGAGTAGCATCTGTAGAACTGGGCGAAGAATGCGGTGCAAGACAGCCACATCCAGTTGCCGATATTCGCCGCCTCTTCGTCTGGGTTGAAATTAGCTTATTTCACAGGCATGGCTGTGGTCAAGAGACATACGGTCAAGCAGCCACTCTTGGAAGACCTCTGCACCCCGTTCCCAGCTCACATAACAGCCGCCACGCGTCAAGAAACATGCTACACTGTGCCGGCCCAGGTGATGTATCCATCCCTCGGATTTCAGTTGGCGCATAAGAGCATCAATCCAAGGAAACCCCGTTCGTCCTTCTTTCCATCTACGGAAATACTCCTCGGCTTTTTCAGAGTCAACATTGTAACTACTCTCTCGGACAATCTCGCCATTTGAGTCTGTTGAGTGGACAGATTGTAGGTGCCACGGAATGAACCGCGCGATTTTGTTCCCAAATGTCTGGGAGAAAGTATGTCCGAGGGCAGCCTGAGCACCAAAAAACATTTCACGAAACAGTAGCTGACCTGGGAGATTCGTGGGCGATGGTGAAACTGCTTGTTTCTGCTGACGCCTTTTATCAATCACAGATTGCACGTCCCACCAAAACTTGCGCACCGAAAGTGAACCGAAATGGAGATGGGGAGACAAAAGCGTCGTAGCCTGTGGCTCAAAAGCTGCAGGAGAAGTCTTGGGCTTTTCAAAGGTGCCAATGTAGTGCGAATCCTTGATATACTCGGCAAGCATTTTCAAAGCCACAGATTCCCCTCCGCGGTGAGGTGTTGTTGCACTGGATGGATCAATTCCCAGTTCTTCCATGGTCGGCACGGCAAAGTTTTGCTTGGGTCCCATTATTTGCTTATATTGACTATCAGCATCAGTGTTGCGATACGCCGCGTTCAAGTCTGGGTCTGGCTGTGGTGTTTCATGATCAAGATTCTTTAAATTCATTCTCTCTTCCTCCCATGGATCCGGTATCCCTCCAGGCACATCGAGCGGCTTATCTGGCTCTCCATTATTGATCTTGTCTGCAGCCTTTTGCACCTGGGTAATCGACATGGTCGGCTCGCCGCCATTCTTTCGCACCAGCTCATCGGAATCGTACAGAGTTCTCCCCAGCTTGACAATCACCTCAATTCCCGCTTCTTCTGCAAGTTTTATCACCTGCCCATCTCGCTGTCGTGCATACGCGTCGGTATCCTTTTCAAATACCAGATGCGTGACGGCCCATGCTTTCCAAAGCTTTGGCAGCACTGACTGCGGCGCCTCGCGCACGACCCAGAGTTTCTGCTTTTGGTTGAGCTTGGTGTATGCATTTGACAGATCCTGTTGGCACTCGATTAGGAATTTCCAGCGATTGGGCCCGACGCGCGCGTGGTAGACGTAATGGGGGTCCCATGTCCACACGGGGATGAACACTGAAGGCTTTAGATCCAGGGCAGCGTGCAGCGCAGGAGAGTCGTGGAGACGCAGGTCAGTACGATGCCAGAAAAGCACGACTGTGCTAGAGTTTTTTGGAGGCATTTAGCGATACTTTGTATATAAGGTAGGTGGTTGGCGTGGGCACGTAGAGGACATGATTCAAAAAAAGAAAAAAAGAAAAGAAGAAAAAAAGGGAATACTAGTATATTCAACGCACGAGAGAAGCATACAGATATATACACCAATTCAACCAGCTCGATCGCGGTCGACTGTTGAGCGAGGGCTTCCCGATCGCGGCGCGATGACGCAGTTGTGGCTCATCAATTGATCGCTGCTGGTCGTTTGCATCAGTCAATTCAAGTTCTCTCGATCTCATCCCTTGCATCACACATTAGAATAGCAATTTTCAATGGAACGTCTATTATACGATTTTATGGTATGAAGTACCACACTATTACTAGTACTGCCTGCAGCTGTACTGATTGGGCTGACTGCTCCATTACTTCCATCAAAGCTACACTTATTCTAGAAGTCGAATGAAATACGACATCCCAGTGTCTTTATTCCCCCAATGATGACTGATACTGAGAAAAAGCTGACCAATTGCTTTTCCATCGGTGAATTTACGACCAGACTAGGAAGCGCACTGTGTCAATTCGGACGAACTGAGATCCGGCCGACACATCGTCAGTTGGTTCTTATACGATTTGCGAGAGTTGGTTACCGGTGTATCCGGTGACAAATCAATTTCTGCACCGTATTAAACAAAAGATAATCAGCAATCTGTTCCTCTTCGCGAGTACGTAGGGGAATCACTGGTTTTCCTTCTTGACAAACCCCGCGCACAGAGTCGAGCCTATCTACAAACAATGGCGCCGCAACTCATCTTCGGCACGGCCACATTTGGCATGGACATGACCGAATTCCAAGACCCGGAATCCGTCAAAACCATTCTCGAAACCGCTCAAGAACTTGGCATTCAGCGCCTGGACACGGGAGCCCGCTATCCGCCGCGAAACCCGGGAAGATCGGAGAAGCTCATTGGCGAGACCACCAAGACGCTCCTCAGTAGTAATAGCAGCTTTGCCGTCGATACCAAGATTTACACCAATGTGCAGACGGATGGCAGTGGGGATCTCACTCAAGACGCGGTGGAGGCTTCGATAACTGCGAGCTTGAAGCGTCTACAGCGGCCAGAGGGCGTAAGCAGCTATTCTAATGTACCTTGTATCAACTAATAAAAATCGCTTCCAACATGGGCTTGTAGGTAAATACACTATATGCGCATCGTGCGGACCCTTCTACTCCGTTGGAAGACCAGATCAGGGCGTTCAACCTGCAGATCAAGGACGGCCGGTGCAAGGCTGTGAGTCCTTTTGTTATCCCTTTTTTTCGTACATGGAATTGACAGTGTCAAGTGGGGAGTTTCAAACGTTTCGCCCGAAATGCTCGAGGAAATTCTCCGTATCTGCGACGAAAAGGGCCTGCAGAAGCCAAGTTGCTACCAGGGAGACTACAACCTGGCCACGCGCGGCATGGAAACGAGGCTGCTGCCTATTCTGCGTGCTCATGGCATGTCATTTAACGCGTTCCGGTAGGGATTCCTTCTTATAAGCAGAAACGTAACTTATTAATCCATGAATAGAGCCCTCGCCGCAGGTTTCTTGACTGGTCGTGTTGCCGAGAATCAAGTCGCAGGTACTCGCTTCGCCAATGACAACCCCCTCGGCAAAGCGATGCAGAACCTGTTCGGCTCTGAAAAGCTGATGTCTGCTCTGAAGCAGTTCAACCAAGAGGTCGCAGCCCAAAACCTGAAGCCCGTCGAAGTTGCCATTCGCTGGATCGTGTACCACTCGGCTCTCGGCGAGCAAGACGGGGTTTTGCTAGGGGCGAGCAGGACCGAGCAGCTCCGCGACACCGTTGGTATGATTAGAAAAGGGCCGTTGTCGGCAGAGGTGCTGAAGAGTACGGAAGACTTTTGGCTTGCTGTGAAGGATATTCGAGGCAGTATCATCTAGTGTTGATTCGATGACTCGTGTACAAGCCACTGGCAAGTCTCTACTGCACGTATCAAGCGATGGTTAGATGGAATCTTCTGGAACTGGGCCGGAAATATAGGGGGGGGAAAAGAAAAGAAAAGAAAAAAAACAAAAAACAAAAACTAACCTTGAGAGAGCCGACAGCCTCGCCACTGGCAAGAGCGGTACAATTCGTATGTTGTGATTACCTTGGTGTCATCTTCGTAGCCGGACCTTGAGAAGAAAATAAGCTCACCGTTGTCTTGTGTGAAATTTGTTTTGAAAGACTTGATCAATTTCTGCAGTTTGGCCGCCAGTTCACAGCCAAGTACATGCATAGCCTCTTAACATATAACGACCAACCAAACAGCCACATACATTGGGAGATTGGTTAGCTCTTAATGTTCAACACACCCCATCGGCGTATAACCACTCTGCTATCGCAAGACAAGCAGCTGGATCTTATAAGATTCCCGTCGAATAATATCTACCACGCTTCCTTCAACATTACATCTTGAAGCTCACTTAGCGGGCTTTTGTAGAAAATAAGGGGGAAAACTTGGAGATTGAACAAACCCAAGCTCATTATAATCTCTTAGCATGTTTACTGCAGGTAAGTCAGCCCGTAATATCTAGGGGTTATCACGCACATCTGCATTTACAGAAGTCTAGCATTTTCACATGCTTCTGTTGAACGTGCAAGCACACTACATGCAAAAGACCACCACATTCAACACGGAAATACTCCGTCGATATGTACGTAAATGCCGATTCAGTCCTTCAAACTGCACCTCAAGCCAGCCAGAAACGCGATAGCGATTACTTATATCTCCGCTCCGTACCCAGTCTACAAAATGGATGCATTAGCCGGATGCTAGCTTTGATAAATCCCCAAGTCCCGAAAATACGGACCGCATGAACGGCGACACTCGGGCATGCCCACTTTTCATAGATGCTGGTTATGCTAGGCAAATGACTGATAATCCAGCACGGCCCACCCGGGTAAAGGATTCTCTTAGGGGAATTATGTCGGGGAGTCGTCGGGGACTGAGCAAAACTGATGCTGAGTAGGAAGTAGCCCGTAAGACGCGAGATCCTGCACGGTCGACGTGCGTGTTTTTGGGGTTGGCGACTATTTATCTAGGGTGGCACTCATGATTCATGAATCTTGTAGGATATCGCTAGTTGTATACTCCTGGACTGCACAGAGGTCCGTCAATTAATAGTTGCCAACAAACAGGACACACAAAAAATAAAATCAAACAAATTTCAAATAAAATCATGCCAACGTCCCAAAATCTCGTCAAGAACCTTGGCCGGCGAGACCTGAGCGTCAGGCAAACCGTATCCTCCTGCTATTAGTAAGTACGTAGCTAGTTCCAAAACGGACACCAACAGACACAAAGTTCAGGCTAATTTCTCTCCTCATAGGTCAGTGCTGGAGAGATCCACGCATTATTATTATTATTATCCGGAGAACCGGAACACGGTCGAATCAGCCTTCGATCATGTTGTAGTGGACATGGATCTCTTCCCATTTGGTCGACTACCCAGAACCGTGCATCCGCAAAAGGCGAATGGCGTGCTAGCTATAACACTGCACTAGCCTCTTGTAGAACTGACTTTGCTGGAACAATCTCAGGAACAATAATGAATTAGTCACGCAAACGCATCTTGCTTGTTGTTCCAAAGTTGCGGTGGGTTGCCCCCAATAAACTACTCCTTTATTCAAACGGAGAAGATGGGAATTTTCAAAATATGGTAGATTGCCGGCTGGACCCACGCGGGAGTTTGGGACGAGAATCATAAAAAGGGGATAATAAGATTCATAGTAAAGTAATCATACGACATTCTCCGTAAATCCAGCGAATCCAGCAAATCCAGCCAATCCAAGCAAGCCATGAGCAATTAATTATCAGACGAACTGAGCGCCGGAAATGCTCCGCCTGCACCTGGCGTAAAAATACCATACACGACCCACCGACAAAACTATGGCGCGGTCTTGTAATTACGGTATTGCGGCACTCCAAGCCCCGGAGCCACGCCGAGATCGTCCGTAGAAATTTGGCATCTTACATCCCACTCGCCACGCCCAACCAGAAGACGAGACTCCCCTTTTTTAGCCTGGCGAGATCTGCAGTCTGCATTGCATTCCCTCGTGCGGGAAAACCTCCGGCGGCAATGGCAATGGCACACGGCTGGCTCCGGTCTAGGGGCTTGACGCTCGCTGTTCAGAGGCTCAGAGCCTGAGGCATGTTCCATCGTAATATTACCGTGCTCAGCTCAGCTGTCCACCAGGCGCCACATCAAATCTGCTCTATACGAGAGACCCGTTGCTTGCCCTCGCCGACCAGGACAAAACAGTCTCATACTCCGTACCGCGATCACGGAATCCTAGCGACAGAGAGATCATCGCGAGCAGGTCAGAAGCAAGGCAAATGACGCATGCTGTGCTCTTAAGCTGTCTCGGGCTCTCCCAACGGCAATAATAGACTCCAATAGTCCTCCGTCCTGTTGCACTCGCCGTCAAAGCCGGAAAAGTGGACTGGGGACCCGTCAGGACTGACAGAGCCCAGGCAATAACAAATTAACAATGAGGCAAACCCCGGCAATACTGGACCCCACAGTGGAATACCTTGCTGAGCCATGAGCCATCAACGCCGGCTACTTTCCCAGTTCCTGGTGCTTATTTATCCAGTTAGATTGAGATCGGCGGTTCATCGACAGGCTAGGAACATCGGATGTGGTGCGAGGCGCTTGGTTCCCCTGGCGCCATGTGGACCTTGGGGCTCATCAATCGCGAGCTTCTTCCACGCTTCAACTTAAGCTTGTCGATCTTACGCTCCTTTGGCCAGCCTCTAGCCCGAATCTGAACCATTCAAAAGTTTTTTCTGCGTGCTTGATGTCATGGTAAACAGATAATTTGGGCCCAGTCGATCCCAGTCCAACCAACGACGGCGCACCCACCGAGCACAGTCCAGCCAGCCATGAACTAGTTGAATCTACTGAAGTCTGCTGCTATCAGGCCAGCCACCAACGGACAACTCAGCTTAGATCGACACAAAGAGATGCTCTCTTAGAGCTAGACACCGCCGGTTTGACAAGAAAAGCCCCATATGACTCAAATGGATCAAATCTAGTGTGGATTCTTTCGAGATTAACGCCCCGAGCATTGGGCAGGTTATGTTGAAGCGGATCCCATATGGCACTAGGAATATCTGGGCAGTGGGAGGCGAAAAACCAGACCGAATGCACAATGCTGAGGCCATGGCCAGCAATGATCACCTCATTTGCGGCCCTATTTAACAGGGAACTCCCACTGCGTCGGGAAATTTTTTGAACTTTCTTCCACAACAGTCCTTCGTTAATTTCGTTGCATTTCTTCCCACGAGACCAGCTCTCCAGTCACTCTTTAGAAACACGTCTTTACAGACCCAAATACTTAATTCACAATGAAGTTCACCTACGCTCTCGCTCTCGCCCTCGCCGGCGCTGCTGTTGCCCTCCCAGCCGCCCCTCCCAAGAGCGGCCAGCTCGTTTCTGACCTTGGCCCTGAGGTCCAGAACACCGTCACTGTCATTGGCACTGACGCTAAGCAGCTCCTCGTCGGGCTCTCTCCTGAGGTCACTGAGCTCGTTGCCAGCCTCGGTCTCTTCGGTGTCGCTGCTCCTCTTGGCTCCGTCATCAAGACTGCTGCCAACGTTGGCGACCTTCTCAAGGACGTCAGCCCTGAGGCCAACAACCTCCTCGTCGCCACTGGTGAGGATGGAAGCGCACTCCTCATCCAGCTCTCTCCCTCTGTTGCCTCCGCAGTCGGCAGCCTCCTCCCCCCCCTGGCTGTCCCCGTTGGCCAGATTATCGACACTGTCGGTGAGCACACCAAGCGCTCTGAGGGTACCGGCCAGCTCCTGACCGACGTTGGCAAGCACGTTGACGGTGCTCTTACCATTGCCGGCCCTGAGGCTAAGACGCTTCTCATCCAGCTCTCCCCTGAGCTCACTGCTGTCGTCAGCGGTCTCGGTCTCCCTGCCGTCGGTACCGTCGTCGGTTCCGTCGTTGCCACTGCTAGCTCCGCTGGTGACCTCGTCACCGACATTGGCCACAAGGTTGACGGTACCCTCGTCGTTGTTGAGCACGGTGCTCAGTTCCTGCTCATCTCCCTCGACCCTGTTGTCGCCGGCCTCCTCTCCGGCCTCGGTCTCCCCGCCCTCGGCATCTCTGTCGGCACCGTCGTCGACACCGTCGCTGCCAACCTTTAAATGTCGGAAATAATCATGTCAAATATTTCTTTCTTTCCGCACTAGCGTTTTAACAACCGTTTTAACCACGAGGCACGAGACTGCTTTGCGATTGCTTCTATACCCCGACTATTTTTTAACCCAGGATTATGTTTGATTAGATCCATGTCCTGTTGAGAATATAATTGTAATGTATATACTGTGCATACAAATAGATTCTTAGACTTCAATAGGAGTGCAATACTTCATTATCACTGCGATTAATGTAAACCATCCAGATGTCAATTATCGTAGCCTTGCCATTGCGAAAGCCTGTCAGCGGGTGTATTGGCATTGCTGGGGTCTCGCATACTACATAGTTGACCGGCGTTGGGCGTTGATATTCCGATGTCACGCGTTGTTAGGGCACCTACATAAAAGTAATGTGCGGCGCTAGCGGGCTCAGCGTCACGCCGCTTTATGCTCAGCCTGGCTCAGGGTTGGCTCCTAGAGCGCCCCGGACCTCAAGCGCGCTAATTGTAAGTTAGGGTATCACTAAACCAGGCGGGAAGACAATTGCACGTGAATCTCTATGCAAATGTTGCTGACGGGTGCTGATCGCACATGGTACTCTCAGCTCGACCAGAAAACAGCCAAATCGTAGGCCTCTTATGTCTTTCCTTTTCCTACAACTATTCAAATGGAATCTCATACGATGGCAACTCTAACAACACCAGAGGAGCTTCCAGTCGAGCACAAAACGTCCGCCCTCTTGCCCAGCTTGGAGAACGAGCAACAGAAACCATCGCAAATGGCAACCTCGGAACGAATAGTTGATCATCGTCACATTCAACCTACCGCTTTCACAGAACCCCAATATCCAACAGGCTCTAAGTTTTGGTGCACTGTCCTTGCACTATGTGTGGTTATGATAATGGGGGGCTTAGATGCCAATATTGTCGCTACAGCCGTGCCGAGCATCACCAACCACTTCCATACTATCGCTGATGTGGGATGGTACTCATCTGCATTTCGACTCTGCACCTGCTCGTTTCAATTCGGTTTTGCGAAGCTGTATCAATATTTCCCGATCAAGATCGTTTTCTTGTTAAGTAATGTCATTTTCCTCATCGGCTCCTTACTCTGCGCCACAGCCGCTTCGTCGACTATGTTCATCGTAGGGAGAGCGGTGACGGGTCTGGGGTTCTCAGGGGGTTTGGCTGGGAGTTTTGCCGTCATAACGCATAGTCTACCACTCAATAAACGGCCAGTATTTGCAGGTTTGATGGCGTGTGTAGAATCGCTTGCAATAATCTCGGCGCCTATAGTAGGTGGTGCTTTGACGCAGTCTTTGGGATGGAGGTGGTGCTTCTGGTAATCCAGTCTCATGACAGATACGATCAAGGTCGCTTATATCTGAATTTTTCGCAGGATCAATCTTCCTATTGGCGGTTTATCGCTGGCGACCTTGTTTTTGCTTTTCTCAGATCCAAGAAACAGTGAAGAGAACTACCTCACATTCGCTCAGAAGATCAGAGAGATCGACTTCGTCAGCAATTTCTTATTTATCCCATCTTTAACTGTACTCTTCCTTGCCTTATCTTGGGCTGGAACAAAATATCCTTGGTCAGACGGAAAAGTGATTGCATTATTCATTATTTTTGCTGTTCTATTCACCGCATTTTTCTTAAATCAATACCGACGCGGAGACTCGGCAGCGCTCCCTTTCCGCATTATCAAGAACCGAAATGTCATTGCCGGTTTTATCTTCACGGCGTGCACTAACTCGATGACAAATGTCTTAGAGTGGTACCTACCAACCTATTATCAAATCGTTCGATCTCATGTACTATCTCTTATCCAGTATTTGTCCGCAGTACGTTCATTGACAATTTTCTGTCTTATAGACCCCAAGCGAGAGCGGCTACCTGATGATCCCAATCCTTGTTGGAATGATGCTCGGTCTCTTCCTTCAAGGTATTGGCACTACGATGTTCGGCTACTACGCCCCCTTCATGGTCTTCGCTTCTGTGTGCATGCCAGTTGCCGCGGGCTTGATGACAACATATGATCTGCACTCGTCCCTAGCAAAGATCATCTTATATTCCGGGTTTGTAGGCTTCAGTGGAGGCATTGGCTTCCAAGGCCCTCAGGCGGCTATGCAAACAACTTTAAGTACCGCAGATGTCAACCTTGGGATCGGGGTCATCTTGTTCGGCCAGAGCATGGGTCCTGCCGTGTTTATCGCTATTGCACAGGTGATATTCACGAATCAATTGTCGTCAAGTTTGGAAAACGTTATACCTGGCTTATCACCGGCTTACATTGAAAAACATGGACTTGGCGATATTAAGAAAGCGGTTCCAGCGCAGCACATGGGTGAGGTTTTGAGAGATATCAATCGAAGCTTGACGCACACTTGGTACCTCCCTGTCGCTTTGGCTTGCATGACAATGGTGGGGAGTCTTGTGATCGAGTGGCGCTCGGTCAAGCAAAAGCAGCCGTGAAGGAAAGGCACAAAACAAAGTTCGCATATCATAATTGCAGATAACCCTGTCTTTCGTCGTGAGAATGTTAAATATGTTACACAATCAAGCAATATTAGAATTCTGGTTCTCGTTCATACTCCTAGGAAGCTATATTACAGACCATGACCCTGATTACGCTTCTTGCTTTTCTTAATACAATTAGAGGTCCGCCAACAGCACCAGCATCGAAACCTTCAATAGCTTTAGCTTAAAAAGAGTCTTAACACTCTTAAGCGATTGGTTTATATACTAATACACCCTATATTGGCTACATTCACAGATGGTTCGCCTGCTTCCAAGAATAATCCTCACAGATTACTTAATAATAACTTAGAGTTACTTAGTGATAGCTTAACACAGCTACAAAAACGATGCCTGCTTTATCATATAATACTACGTTAAAGCGACAAGGAAAGATACTGACCCAGCAGAGGTAAACACATCTCGCTTTTACGTATATCGTACATATGTAATTAAACAACATTTCAATTGATAGTAAATCGATATATAATAGGAATCTCAATTAGATTCTATGTACAGCTAGTTATGGGGCTATATATGTAATTGATTTACATGTACCATTTAAATTGTCAATGTTGAGTATCACATGTAATAGAAGTGGTATTACACTCCATTTATATATTGAGCCAGTACCCGTGTATACATACAGTAACATTGATGCAACAAGTTATCTCAGTTTCTACAACGATCATTAGAAGCAGAATGTATACTATTACCATATTTTCTTAGCACACTACTCTCTGTATACATACAGAAACAAATAAACATTGAACACATGTAAACAGTAAACATTTGGGTATACTTCGGAACGGATCAAATGTGCTCCGGATAAACAGTGGCCCGTGCGGCTATCAAGCTGCCCCGCCATGACGAGAGCTCTGGATGTCGCTGTCTCACCTTGCCAACTCTCACTTTGACGACTGGACATTCAATGTTGTTGTACTCCTCAGTGGAAAAACTGGTGTATGACAGATAACAGTTCAAGCGCCGCTTGCTCGCTCGCTTTGAACGCGGCCTTTCCCCGCTTCTCCTAAATCCCTCACTCCGAATCCTCCCTGGTCACTCGTCGGCGCACACGACCTGTCTGTTTTCGATACAACTCGCCAGCTTCACACTTTTTTTTGATAAAACAAACAAACAATATCGCCGTCGCGAAAGACCAATAACAAAATGCAGTCCATCCCGGACGCTCGCTCGCAGACTTTTGAAGAAATCTACGGTCCGCCGGAGAACTTTCTCGAAATCGAAGTACTCCTTGCCCCCAAACCAATACGAAACGAAACGAACTAATAAAAAAAAAAAAAAAATAAAGGTCCGCAACCCCCAAACCCACGGAACATCTCGATCCATGTACACATCCTACGAGATCGTCTGCCGCACCAACATCCCAGCCTTCAAACTCAAACACTCGGTCGTGCGCCGCCGCTACTCCGATTTTGAATACTTCCGCGACATTCTCGAGCGCGAGTCGTCGCGCGTGACGATTCCGCCGCTTCCCGGAAAGGTGTTTACGAATCGGTTTAGTGATGATGTGATTGAGCATCGGCGTGAAGGGTTGCAGCGGTTTTTGCAGATTGTCGCGGGTCATCCCTTGTTGCAGACGGGGAGTAAGGTGCTTGCTAGTTTCATTCAGGGTATTTCCTGCTCTTTACCTGTGGATTGAAAGGTCTATGTACTGATTTATGGCAGATCCAAACTGGGATAGGAATGCATGGTAGATCCCCTCTACCTCGCTATTTACATCAACTACACCAACATCTCCAGCGCCAAATGATAAAAAAACAAAATCAAAAAAATAGCGCTTGACTACTTCTCAATCCACCTCAACCATTCATGTTCTCTGGCGTTTATTTTGTCAATATTTAATCTTTACCTTTGAGTCTGGTGTGGATATCATGTGCAATACGTCTGCGTCTGCTACTGCCGCTCCCTCTTATGTCACTTTTTTTTTTCCAGTTTGATACTGCCAGTTCTATTCAGCGAGTTTTACTTGCAATCAGTGTGATTTATTGACTCCTTAGTTAGGGAGCGTTTCAATACCAATCAAGTGTGATCGTGTTACTACTATCTATGAATCACTAACACTGAAACAAGGGTATCATTATGCGTCGAAACAATCTCTCAAGCAATTGACAGTAGCGATAGCTTCATTATTTAGTTGTTATAAGCTACGTCAAGTCATCCCAGTTCAACGGCGGTAAAGTGTTGTCTACCCAGCTGCTACCAGCAGAGATATTTTTATTTCCTGCATTGATTGACGACGCGGACTCTGCAAAAGACGCAACGCCTGCTGGAGTATTGCTTGCATCATCCATCGCAAAAACACCTCCAGTGGATGCATTAGCATCGACGAGCATGCCCGGCGGAAGAAGTGAGCTTATTGATGCTAGTCCGACTGGCTCAGATGCCGAGGTTGGTTTTTGTTTCTCTGCAGACTGTGGCGAAGGAGCCGCCACCGATGAAGAGAGTCGAGTAGGTCTCGTTGGGGTGTTTTGCTGCGGGGAAAGAGAGGGTTGCGTAGCATTGGACTGTTTTGACTCTGCAGACGCATGGTGCAATGACTTGCCGCTGACACTGCCACCTTCGCGGTATGCGCTTGGGAATTTTGTTCGAAATCGGTCGCGGAGATCAGTGGCTTTTCGGTGCGAGAGGTTCAGATGTTTGTCTTGTTGGATCAAGGTCCATTGGAAGCCATGCACTGCGTAGCCCTTGAGCAAGGCCTCGTCCTCGGCAGGCGTGAACGGACGCCGTGAACGCCGGTTGGACTTTTTGGTGAAATACGGTTCGGGGATACCCAGAGACGAAAGAGTTGATTTGGATTTGTGTGATTGAGGCTGCGTTGCTTTTGAGACAGAAGACGATTGTTTCGACTTTCTTGGCGGCGAGGATTCGTTGGGTTTGGACGAAGACGGTTCAACAGGGTCAACAGCCGCGCTGTCCTTGGGTCGGGGGTCAGGAAGGAGGATTTTCCCGCCAGCCCCAGAAGTGATGGACTCGGCATTTATCAGGGCGTTTGCCAGAGTATGTTGAATCTGCCTCGTGGCTTCGTTAGGATCAGCTGCACCGTAAGCCCACGGACAGCAAACGCGGAACCGGTCCTTGAGATTGGAGGCGCTGCGTTTGTTGAAGTTGAGTTCCGGCTGTTGAAGAATGGCCGTCCAGTTGCCAATGCCGCATTTGACGACCCCTTTGAGCAGATCGGTGGTTTCTTGTTCCGTCCATTTGCGGAGGTTTTTGCGTGACCGACCCCGACTTTTGGGCGACAGGGGCTGATCGGCTTTTGGAGGCTCTTCAACCAGTAAGTCGCCAGAGTCGGTTTGATTGCCAGTGGCTGTAGGTTGGCTAGCGCCTGATTCTTCATCGGCTTGCTGGTCTACATCACTGGGATCAAGAATTTCTTCTAGCCGTAGTTCTCTCTTATCCGGTTGTTTTTCGAGTTTTCTATTCGAAGGCGCTAATTTCGACTCGTTCTTACTGCTTGATAGTATGGGTCTCACGGAACCCGGTTCAATGGGCGGGAACAAGGCCGCATTCGGGGGTGGTTCGTTAAGCCCATTCAGAATGGCATATGGACCAAAGGGCCGCGGTTTCTTGTCGTTCTGGGCCTGCGGGACAGGTAGCTGCAAGTGGTCACTCGTAAAGTGATCCCCCGAGACATCGAGTCGTCGACGCTTGGGTGAGCCGTTATTCTCAAACACATATGGCAGGTTCTCGACTGCTTGTAGATTGATAAACGCAGGAAGAATCGTTTTGGGCGGAGGTGGCGGTGTACTCGAGTCGAGATTCAGCGAGGTCAGGTCGGTATCTGTTGTGCGAGCAGCATTTAGAAATTCCTCAAGAGTTGGAAGCCTCTCTGGAAGACTGCTGGTTCCCCCGGACGCTGCGGCCAATGTTCCCTTTGTCCTGGTCGAGGTTGGTGTGATCTCGGCCTGCTGAGGCACTGGCGAGTTCAAGATGCGAGTAACGGGCTGGCGCAGTGGTGCCATATGCAGACCCGGCAGCTTCGACGGTACGTCGCGG